>OZ010695.1:6775779-7975779 GCA_963932265.1 Thymelicus lineola | reverse complement strand
TCAAGTTTCTGTATTCAAGCTCCAGGGTTTGCATAATTGTTAACCATCTCATAATGGACTTGTTATACAGAGAACGAGTTGCAATTAGTGTAGGATTAATGTCAGGAGATTTATGTTTTCCGGTTGGCTAGTAAAATAAACTATCTAAAACACTACGAGATAAGTATATTGATTCCTACTAGTTGTAGTTGCATGAAATACAAATTCCCATACTAAATAAGGAAAAAATAAAATTATCCGCAAATTACAATCGTAAAAAATCAAAATAGTAGTCGATTTTGGTACGTGAATTGGAACCATCTACATTAACAAGTAAAAAGTTAATCGCTTATCGTATACACATACACTACATGATAGGCAGTAAAATTGGGACCAATTCCTATACCGCGGTTAAAAATATAATAATATCATCTAAAAATGGTCACAGTTAGAATAACTAGTTCTGTGTTTGCAAATACGAATAAATTAAAAAAGGTTCTTGTATACAATTTCCATTCTACTAACGGCTCGATTGTTTTCTAAAGTTAGGCCGAAGTAATTTAAATTTCAAAACTTCGGCTGGGGCCTCCTATCTTTTGGGACCACATAATTTTAGTTAACATATCCAATTCTCTAGTATCTTAAGTAAATATTTGTTTGTTTAATTAATGGAATAACTTGATTAATTTATTTAGTAATATTTAATATTAAATATTAATTACTTTTTAAAACTATGATGTAGCCTACTTGATTCGGAAAAATCATTTCGATTCCTATCAGATAGATATTTTATGTGATAAAAGTGATTATTCTTGCATCTTTCTGTGTGATATGAGTCATAACGGTATGAGTTTGTCACAACGGCCATTGAATCTCAGTGTGGGGTTGTGCGTGTAAACCTTATTTTTTATGCCAACAAAGATTGATGGTCTTGCTCGTATCAATTTCCTTCTAGTAATTCCCTCGCGAAATGCACATATAATTATATACTCGTGCGTGACGAAGTTTTTGCTCATTATGTAGCAAAGAATTCGTTTCAGATTGTATGAGGTTCTAAAAATAAATAGATTCTATGAAATATGTTACATTATGTACCTGTATTATAATAATAGCGGCGAACAATGCACAAAGGAATGAACGCCGCGGTCGCATCATTACACCGGAATATTTATACTTTTCGACTAGAGACACGATATACGACGGTGACCCACGATATGCAATCACAACCCACGATTCAGTGTCGTGTTCGGAGCGTCATGACTAGGGCAACACAAATAGTGCTTTTATTTCGTAGATAAATTGTTACTGTCGTTGCTTCTACATATTAAATATTTCGTCAGTGCTCTAATGAATTTCTTAATCAATGCTGAATTTATTAATCTTACATTAAAATTTAAAAAAACCCGACAGGTTTATTTATGCTAAACATAGCTAACAACACTCTGGATTAAGTTACCTTTCAAACAAACAAAAAACTAGATTGAAATGGGTTCATCCTTTTGGGAGCTAGAATGCCACAGACAGACATACAGATACACAGACACATGAAACTTATAATAACCCTCTTTTTCGTCGTGGGTTAAAAATAATTATGTTAATTGCAGGTTGCGTAAGTTGTAACAAAGCATATCTTCTGCATATGAAACCAGGCTTATGCTAACAAAAACTCAATAAATTCGCATTTATTCGGCTTCAAAATTATTCTTGATCAAACGATTGATTGCCTTGTTAAGGATTGATCTTTAACTCGACATTTTGTTTAAGTTTTTCTTTTGATTCAGATTGAATTTTGCTGTACATTAAGAAGTGAATTTATGAAGTTATACACAGCACAAAAAGTAAAGGAATAATAAGGTCCGTTCCGTTTTTGGCCGTCAACGCCTCGGTGATGCCTATACTGCTTACCATAACTCTCATATGCTCTTATGTTTATCATTTACGGTCAGCACTTATATGAGTTTCCCCTAGTGATTGTGCATGAGACGTGACATGTAGGGACGTATTTAGACAAAGACGGTATTTCATGTCGAAAACTTTCAACTGACTTGAAACCTTGAATGTGATTAGTATAATCTCTATAATATCTAAAATGCGTTACAGTTAGTGTAATAGCCATGTTATCAATTGCAAGTTTCTTGAGAAATCTGTATCTTCAAGAGGGCATGTTATAGATTTTTGTATTATAGATCAAACACAAACATTCTTTGTAATTATATTTGTTTCTATATTACCGCCAAGTCTTTAATTTAGGCTTCTATCCGCAACTTTGCCGTGATGATCATGTAATAGTATAGTAATTATGCTGCGATATTATCCAACATAAGACAATTATTTCTCTCTCTCTGTCTTTCTGGCATTTACATTTTTTCTGTCAGGGTCTCAGGGTAACTCAATATTCTTATACCCTGAGAGAAAGTATATATAGTTACACCAGTGGTCGCAGAATATCAACATCTCTATAAATGCACTCTATTTTAACAAAGGCAAAGTGTGCAACGATTGTGATCGGCCCGTCTGCTCAGTTCAAAGCAACGATAGAATATTTAATTATTGTTTGTTTTTGCTCACGCCCCGACATTTCACGAACTTCGCCAGGTTTCTTATGCAAAACAATTACTTAAGAAATTGATAAAGCTATTTTCGTAAACAACATGTATTTCTTTAAAGTTAATCGCGGAAACATGTTAAAAATCATCGTAAATGAATCATTTTCATTAACAAATATATGTATATTATTATATTATATTATTAGACGATAGTGAAGAACTATTTTATTTTTAATAACATTCAAATGAAGGCATAAATTTGACATCTTTTAATACCGTAAAGTATCTAATAATTTTAAATATTCGAACAATAACTGTGTTATGTTTTCAAAAAGCAAAACAATGTTGTATTAACAACAAAATTGACGATAAAATTTTATCTAACCGCATAATACACCGAATGATATAATAAAATTTTATATCCGTATAAATCAATATTCCGATAAAAAAATCAAGGGCGTGCAATCAATATTCTATGAGGGTTCCTAACTAAAATAAAAACCTCAGGTGAACGTTTAATATATTTTAAATATTTTTGGCATGTATTTACATGTTTTACGCCAACAAAGTGGTTAAATAAAAGTTTTAGATATTTGGGGGTGACATAAATGTATATAATTTTTTTTTTAATTTTTTTTCAACAAAAAGAGCTAACATTGACACTGTCAATGTCAAAGAGTTTTAATTTTTTTATTTAAATAAAATGTAAGTAATATGAGATTGTAACAGTATATATAGGGTATAAAAAGATTTGTAAGACCCTTTCATTCTGCTTATTTTTTTTCTTTGGAGTATAAAATTCATTTCTAAATCTAACCCAAGCATGATAGTAATATGGTTGTCGTGTGATCTTTTTAAAAATGTCAGAGCTCTCACGAAGTATCTCCATAGAAAGTTTATTTTTAAATTCGTACCTACACAACTAAAAACTATTCAGAATCAGAACTTTACAAGCAATATGAAATAAAATGTACAGAACCCGCGTCGATATCCTAAAACGGACTTGTCGGACCTATTTGAAATTTCAAATAAAATAAGATAAAAGGGTGACAGTGATACACCCTGCTGTTTCTTTATGTTTAATGTTATTGGGGCGAAATGGTTCTCTCTAAATCGGATCATGCCTATGTCGTTCGAAGCAAATGATAATGGTAATGGGTGGACTCCATGTAGCGCTTTGCAGTAAATCATAGAATCAAATGGAAGGGTATTCGTGACGCATGAAGTAATTTAGTGGGAGCGACACAACTGTTCCTTTTGTTACTTGTGCTAATAACAGACGCTCAGGATTTAATGATGGAATACTCACAGTAGCTACTCACACATATTCCATACGGATTCTCGAAATACGAGTTTTGATGTATCTTTAAGGATGATTGATACTTATTGTTTTTTTGTTACGCTAGGATTCCCTGTGTCGTGGATGCCATGGACATTACACAAAGACAAGAACTCACACACCCAGATCTAGAACAGATTGTTCAAACGCATCATTCAAATTTCTGCCTTGCTGGGAATCGAACCCAGAACCAATGGCGTGGCGATCCGGCTTGGTAACCATTGCGCCACACGGGTCGTCAAACATCTGTATACTAAACACGCTGTACACTAATGCACAATGATTATAAATTAGTTGTAACATAATAAAGTACATAACTGTTCAATATAAAAAATGGGCAATAAAATAAAAATTAAATTGATTATTTTTATAATCAATTTAATTGATTTGGCATGACTATATATCAGATATCAGACACTGAAAGTAGTTGAGGTAATCAGATCCCACATTTTATTTATTTATTTATACTTTATTGAACCATGCAAATATATAAGAAAAAAAGGGGGACTTAATGCTAAACGTATTCTCTGCCAGTCAACTTTTGGGCAGTGAGAAAACAACGAAGGCGGTCACATTACATAAATCCAAACTTAAATATAAATTGAAAAATGAATTGGCTTTAACCCATTAATGGCCCACAACTAAACACAGGTCTCTCCTCCTGAGGAGGCCTAGAGCATACTCCACCACGCTGCTCCAGTGCGGATTGGTTTTCAAATCACCCTAGGGTCTCCGAAATGGATTAACGACTGCTATCTTATGACAACAACCGGGACCGATGGCTTTACGTGCCCTCCGAAGCACGGAAATGCTCAAGAAAATTTTGCCAGTAGCGGTCACCCATCCAACTACCGACCGCGCCCGCTGTTGCTAAAATTTCTCGATCACTCAGGATCGACGCAAGCCGCCGGGCAATGAGCGCAAAATTAATTAATGATATTTAATCACTTACTATTGTTATATTTGTTTATTAATTATTTATTTACATACAAATGCTGTAATAAATTTTGCAATCAATTGCAGGAATTATTAATAGATGAATGCTAAATTTATCTAGAAACAATAGCTGTTTGGTCTTTGTAATATACGAGATAAAGGATCTATCGTTATGACTGCAATTTGGTATGGAAATGACTGAATAAACACAGATATTGACAGTAGGCCGGCTGTAACAGAGCTGCGTTAAGCCGCTTATGAACGATCCATTCTGATTTGCGCCTAACACTCGATGAATGAATGAATGAATTGTTCCAGAGTTTTATAATACAAAAATTCTATAAAAGTTATTAGGATTTTTATGTTTTATTTATTTACTCTTTATGATATTTTTTAAATTGATGTTAGTTTTCCAGAATCGATGTTATGAAAATCATAGATAGAGTTTTAAAGTAAAATAAACGTACTTAGAAGAGCTAACAGATTTAGGTGTGCATTATTATTAGCCACGCAAAAGATTGAGTTAGTTGCTGTAAGCTAATTAAGTTGCTGTAAAATTAACTGAATCCACAATGTCAGGCAAATGAACATGTTAAGATTAAAGTAAAATAGTACGAAGAATAATATTACAAAAACTATAGCAAAAAGATTGAATTAATCATTGGTTGATATAAAAGAATGTATTGTTAATAGGATTTCGTAGACAAAAGAAATTATGTACTTACATAATTATTCTGGAATAAGAAATATACCTCAATATATATAGCTCATTTGGATATATTGGTACAGGGTATATTCATTTGAATTAACTGATTGCTAGACCAAGTGGTAAGTGTATAAGAAGTCTTATAGTGTAAGAACGAGTCACTTTATTTATGTTATTAGTTACTGAATGACCTGCGGCAATGAATACCGTTGTTAGCCAACTTGGTAGCTGTCTTGTGTCCTGTAGGTACAGCACGTAAATCTATTTTATAAGCAAATCTCTGTGTAAAATATTGATTCAAATCGATGAACAAATGATTCTAAGATGTTTAATTTCTTCATCAGCTTTCTTTACCGTGTAGTGCACAAATCATTATACTTAGTAAAGTTATATCAAATTCAGTGTGAAGGAACAATAAAACAGAATTAATAATATAATTAACTTATGTTTTTCTTTTATCGATCCTATGTAATCAAGCAACTTAAACAACTGCATATGCGATCAGTATTTGGATGGATGACTACTATCGGAAAAACTTGCGTACTTCACCAATTTCACCAGCACCTTCGCCATTTTTTTGAAGTGAAAAAGTTGGACATTATTCAACATGGCCTGAGCACATGATACTCACGATATATTTTTTGTTTACCGATATTTCGATCAAGTTGCATAAATCGTGGTCATGGTTGGATCGAAATATTAGCGTACTAAATACTATACACTCGTACTATGTAATACTACTAAATAGGATGTTTTAAATCGTGGTCATGGTTGGATCGAAATATTAACGTAAATATACTATGTAGTACTACTAAATAGGATATTCTATTTGTCATCGGTCATTGCCCGGCAGCTTGCGTCGATCCTAAGTGATCGACAAAGTTAAGCAACAGCGGCGCGGTCGGTAGTTGGATGGGTGACCGATAGTGGCAAAAAATTCATGAGCGTTTCCGTGCTTCGGAGGGCACGTAAAGCCGTCGGTCCCAGTTTTTATAAGTATAACAGTCTTTAAGTCATGTCGGAGGCCCTCGGGTGGTTTGAAAGTTTCCGACTTTCGGGTTGGCCACTAACCCTTCCACCAATCCGCACTGGAGCAGCGTGGTGGAGTATGCTCTAGGTCTCCTCAAGAGGAGAAAACCATGCCCAGTAATGCACGAATATCCCACGCATATTGCATTAAAATACCACGAAGCATACTAAATTCTTTTCCTATAAACGTACTTCAATAGGTATAGCTTTAGGTTCTGGCTTTGAAGTTTGAACACACAAATGATAATATCGCCAAAATTTCAAAGGACTATGAAAAGCGAGCCGCAGGAAATGCTTTTAAAATCGCGGCTTTAGGCGCGGGCCACACAGAAAAGACGCAAGACACGGACCCGTCGCAGTCGCGGCGCCCGTTTAATCTACTTTCATACAAAATGTATGCAGCCGTTGCGACGTAAAACATACAGAAAAGACGGGACGCCGACACGAACGCCGACTCGTCGGCGCCCTATTGCAAAACATACAGAAAGGACAGGACGCGGGCCTGCGTAGGCGCCAGCGGGGGAGCGGAAAGGACGCGGAGAGCAGGTTCTAATTATTATAGTGATTAAGTACTCTGTGGCCGGGAAAAGCCCAGTGTGCACCGACCGTCACGCCCGTTCCTTCCGTCTTTTCTATATGTTTTAACGGCGCCCTGTCTGCGACGGGTCCGAGCCCCGTCTTCGTCTTACGTCTTTTCTGTGTGGCCGGCGCCTTAGTTTTACCTCTTTACGGCGTCCCGTCCTTTCTGTATGTTTTACGTCGCGACGGCTGCATACATTTTGTATGAAAGTAGATTAAACGGGCGCCGCGACTGCGACGGGTCCGTGTCTTGCGTCTTTTCTGTGTGGCCCGCGCCTACGTGGATGCGGTAGCGGTAGACTAGTGACGTATCTTTGTTGATTTAGTGCATTTTTCGAACAGGTTAAAAAACAATGTGTTAGTTTTTACTGACTTAAAATCATTTAAGGCCATATTAAATAAATTATCTATCCATTATCTTAAATGAAAAGTTAATAACTATCAACACTACACTATTGCGATTTTTACAGTTACTAGGCAGTTAAATTGAGGATTAGGTATAGATAGAATGTTAACAAAGTCCGTTAGTATGTGATAAATTACGTAAAAAACACCTACTGTATAGGTATTATTTATTTATTTATTTATTCATTTATTTATTCATTTATTAATTTATTTATTCAACTCTTTATTGTACACCAATACAATAATACAACAACAATCTAGAAGTAAACAAGAGAAGCAGACATAATGAGGTACAAAAGGCGGTCTTATCGTTACACAGCGATCTCTTCCAGACAATCTTAAGGTTAAGATGTGGAGGGCTGATTAGAGTAAGATTAAATGAGGTAAGGTACTTGTACCTTAATAATAAGGAGGAAATTACAAATAATATTTAAAATAATAATATCACAAATATGGGTGACAAGAATAAGAAGAAGAGTGGTACCTAAAATTATCGTAATTATAAAAAGTAAAACTTAGATACTACTTAAAAACTTTAAATATAATTCGAAGATCAATTTTCCACTCGTCATCACTGGTGAAGGTTTTATACCAAGATAAAAAATACATTATTTTAATCCCTGGCCATAACTTTTCGTTCCACGCGAAGTTTTAGACCGCAAACGAAATTAAAATAATTTGAAAAGTTTTCATCCCGGGTTACATAAAAAATTCTACAAAATGCTGAGAGCTAAGTTCAGCTGTCAAGGTTATTGTCAAATCATATTAAGTATTACTGGAACTTGGATAACGTCCATTTGTATTAGCTGCTAATTTCACCACACATTCGCCCAAATGTGCCATGTAGAAAACCAGAGAAGCTGGATACTTTACGGCTGTGCTCAAGGTTTTGCAGAATCAAAACAGCAGGTCTGGGTGGCCAGTGAGCTTCTTGGCACGCATCTCCATCGAAGACAATGGTTGTCGCTGTGATTAATTTTGATTATTGTCATATCTTTAGCTGTAGCAATCGCAAGGTTAAGACAAATCGATTAACTTACGAATCATAAAAATTGGTTAACAACATACATAGAATGATAAACACATTATCCTCCCTTGCGTCACGCAGTCGGATAAAAGTAGGTAGTGCTCTTAATCGCATTTCGTTTTTTTCTTATCGCATCTACATGCGACCTATAAATACTTAGAAAATTGTGATATACTTAGGTACTCACCTAATACTACAAATACAGAACAAATAACTAGTTCGTCGTAGTAGTAATTGCAAAATGGTTCAAAATTGAAAACTTTAGAATAAAATTATTATTTGATGCATTTTGACATGCATTCATATTTTAATATAATAAACAGGATGTGAAATGAAATTTGATTGACATCAAGCTTCGAAGTGTAAATTAGGAGTATTTGCTTTCGCCATCAAATATGGGGAAATGCTTAATATTATTTATATGTATAAAATAAATCACATTAATGTATCATTTTGAAGTCTACACTACTCTACACCTACTAACTTACTAACTATATTTTGCTATGGAATGATGCAAAACCATCGCAATTTACTTGCACAATAAAGATAATTGGAATATTATGCGACTTTTGTAGCATGTAACAATGACCCATATTTTATTCGTATGTAAATACAAACAACTACATGCTGATATGAGCTAGTTGCGATGCATGAAGATAATAAAATGAAAAATTATTACAATTGGCAGTAAAGTAAGGGAATCTTGGCATAGAAAACAGTGTCGGCACTTGTCAAATGATTTATACTACGTTTAACATACTCCTATTCAGCCCCGTTTCAGGGCTTGTTTCCATTGGAAATAGGCACGGTACGACAAGATCAAGTTTCGCGCTTAGTAAAATATGTGAACGATAGACGTATGTAGTCGATAACATAATTTTTCAGTGACTAGCCTTCTCGAGTTTATTACTTAGCTAATTGCTATACCTTAACTGCTTTTGTCTGCTAAACTCATACATGCATCATGAATAAGGCATGGGTTCTGTACTTGAGAGAGAGAGCTGTAAAAAATTGTTGATTTTTATAAAGTGGGAACACGTTATGCTACAGTTCACTAGCGTAATACATATGCACATACTTACACACACAGATATTTTAATAATACGTTAAGCCATAGCATCTGATGGTATTTACATATTCCTTCCATTAACGACCCTGTAGCCTAGTTGGTAGCGAACGTGCCTGCGATGCGAGGGATCCCTTCGATTCCCGGCCGGGGCAGATATTTATGTGACAGATAAATATTGTATTTGTACTCTGGTCATTGTAATTGTGATGTTTTACATATGTCGTCCAAGCCACCCGCAACACAGGTAAAAACCTACTGTTGGTATGAGTGTGTAAGCTTTTATTTATTTATTCATTGTGTCTCTGTAAAAACTTTTCTCGCTACCTCTCAATCAGCTCTGAAACAAGTAACAACGTAGTTTAGGTACGTAAGCTACATACTTCCGACACGAAACAAATTGAAGCCACACGACCTAAACTGAACCGTGAATCCGCGGCAATGGAACCGTGCCCTTATAGGCCTGTATGAACCTGACATAACCACACATGGTATAGAATGTTGTTATTGCCAGCGTTGTGGCAGTTGTGGTTAACCCAAACAGGCACAGCGGTGTATTATAAATGACATAAGGTTCTATAATTTCACTAAGTGGCATACTGGTAGGCGGATAAAAATAATATCGTTTTATTTCACCGCAACCCAATAGCTCTTCCAATCGAGGGCTCAAACTTTTTCATGATAATAGACGACATACAAGTACATAAAGTGATTATCGTCACCCATGGATATGAGCAACACCAAAACCATCATCCAGGTATGTCATTTGAGAACTTTTGGAAAATTTTGAAAAACCCTTCTGAATATAGTCCTATGTTCTATGTAATGAAAGCAGAAAAGATAAACTACGTGTAAGGAATGGACCCGATTCTTTAACATCTCAATCAGGATTCTAATGTTTTCTTGGATAAACAAAGATTCAGTAATTATGATTGTAATGCAGCTTTATTTTCCCATTTTCTAGGGATTTATTGTCATGCAACATCGTACAAGCCACTTTCCATTAAAGAATAGTAAGAAGCACTAACTAGAACATCTACATGGCTAAATACACTAGCAGTATTTATAGCTGTTTCGTGTCTGTGACTTGTCCTAGATATCTAGTGCAGTTAAATTGCCGTTTGCACACGCTAAGTAGCGATATTTCAGAGTTCGTCACTTTAAAATAGGGTTGGCATTCACGTATTTACAATTTATGAATTGATTCGCACGAAAGTATTATGATTCTTGTGGAAATCATAGATCTTATCAAAAACTTAAATGAGTAATGATTAAAAAAGTTTAAAAAAAAGGATTGAGATCTAAATGGGTGCCAAGTTCTGTGTACAAAATCATAAAATTTTAGTCACAACAACATGTAATTCAAGCTCTACATTTGACTCGGCTATATTATATTTGTATAATTGTCTTCGTGTAATTATAACCAAGTGACCATGCATATTTGAGATGTAAAAGAACATAATATTATATGTAACTATTTTATTTATGCCTTATTTTGCGTGTACGCTATTGAACATAAAAAAACTGACAATCTCGATTAACAGCAGTGAGTTACTAGATTCGAGGTAGAAAACACTCCAAAACTCTGTCACAGCCTTTAAGCAAATTGCGTTAAAAGCTTTGCAATTGCTATAAAAGCTTAAAATACGGGGAAAATCGAAACAGTACTGGAAACTTCCATTGCAAAACCATACTGTTACAAGAGTTATAATGTACCTAAGTCACCATTTTAGTCAATCACATGGCCATGTCAGCGAGGCTCTTTACTAAAATAAATCTTATGGGTGAAGGTCTAGCCTAGTTGTATCTTAATACGAACTAGGCTCGACCTTCACCTATCTGTTTATTAGATGATAGTCTGGCCAGGAATTTTTCAGTCAACCAACGATGTAGGTATTTAGTTCGGTTTAAGGTCTAAGGATCTTTATGTAATTTTTTTGCAAGGACCGACTAATTTAAGTGATCCACTTGAAAAACTTGATACTATAGTAGAGCTTGCCAATCAATTCAACGCTGTTTTTACTTGCTAATAGCAAAATATATGCGGAAAACGTACATGATTACCAAAAACTATAGCATGATTGGTATGATTTAACAAACTTAGGTAATTGATGTTTCAGTAGGATGTTAGTATAAGAACTGCGATATTACTTTGCAAGATATTACAATGAAGTAATAATTAATATTTTAAAAATGATTTTAAAATCAAACTTTTAAAATTGTGTTTGTATGTACTGATAGCCGCTAAGTAGTTCATTCATCTAAAGTCAACCCTGAGCGTAGTGTCGGGTCACTATTATCATAAAAATGCATTTTATTATTATTTAAAACGGCACAATCAGAACGTTAACATCATCTTTCTTTCTTTCTTTTATTTTATTTTTTTGGAGATGCCTAAAGTGTTATTGATGTCATTTGGCGACGATGACCACCTGCCATCAGCGGGGCTATTATGAACTTTTATAAAACCTTTCATGTTCAAGCAATTCATTTTTCGGGCTATAAACGACGTATGATTGGCTAAAAAGTGTTACGTGACCGCTTTTGACAAGGATTTGACGTTTACACTGGAACTTGGCTGGAATTAAGAATTCATAATGGACCGCCTGGGGGCTCATCATCTGCTTATTTGTCTTCTATCGTTAGTGTGTAAAATAATAAAGTGAAAAGACATAAAACAATTAATAACATTTCTACAGAATTTATATAAATCATCTCTGCATTAAAAGTGAATCCTTTTAGTGCGAAGCAAATGGTTTTTAGACTTTATTATTAAGTAAAAGTAGTTACCTATGGTACAAAAATGAGGTAATAATTGTTCCAAAGCTAATATAACTATAGGTAGGTACATTAAACTGAAATAATATTTTATAATAACAATCTCGTAAAACTCTAGTAAAAACAAGTTGCAATTGTTCCAATGAATGTAACTTACATCAAACTGGATAAACATTTTATAATAGCAAGGTTTCCTTTAAAAAGTGAGATAGGATTGTTTAAAACTACGAGGAAACCGCAGTAGAAGACAAGCAAAAGTACTGATTCAAATTTAACTTAGACTTGCATTTCAACTGCATTATGAAACTAAATAGCTTGAAAGTAGCGGAAGTTACCTATTTAGGCTCTCAACTCTGACTTCGGAGTAAGTCCTTGTTCTATTACACTTGTATAAAAAATAGCAACTAGGTAGGTATTAGGTATATTTTCGGATCGTGGTTTTTCACCCGAATGGATAACAACCCTCTAAAAGCAATTTTTGTTTAGTAGTTGTTCTATTTTTTATATTTACGTAATATTTCTTTTGACGATTTAGGAATATGAATGAAAAACGGAGCAGTGCAAATATAACACGATATAAAGTAGATTCTAATTTGAATCATTGTAATGTATTCTAGGAGTAAACTTACCCGGAAATATCTAACCATTATCATTTGAAATACATGTATTATGTAACACCGACGTAATAAAACGCATGCATAGCAATGTATTGTAAAAACTATAAACAAATTAGATTATCACTGATGGTTAGACTGTAAGTTGTAACCGTTATTTACGTACAAATATTTCTCCATGAACTACTTACAGTATGAAATGGAACTACAATTTTTAAATAACTTCAATTTCAACATAACTTTACAACGACTAAAGTCAAAACACGTGTGCGATTCATGCCTTTCGTCACCTCGTCATGTTTCATATTTCATAGTGAATTTAGTTTTATTAATCTGAGATTAGAAATGAAGACTATTCACTATTCACAACAAGGATTACAGTAGGTTTACACAGTAGCTTTTCCTTAGGACCGAGGTGCGATTTGTTTCCCTAGATGCTGTCACCCCTATATACATAATTTTTTCTCCTGTTTATCAATATCCATAATAAAAAATTAACACAGTTTATATCGGCGTACAAATACTGATCGTGAGTAGGTACCATTATTTTGATTAATTTATTATACTTTGTAAAATGTAAAAATTCGCAATGAGATTACTTTTAATTCTTGTAACTAACTACATCGCTTTCAATCCATTGGCCCATTTGCTTTTATGTCAGCTGTGAATACAAAATTTTGTGAAATAGACTTGATGATATTTAGAACATATTAAATGTAATTGCTATTGTACTCAGTGCCAAAACCCATCTAAAACAGATGCGCGTCATTTACACAACCAATGCGAGTCAGACATTGACATAACGCAACTATAGCGGTACATTTCCAAATACACAGTCTGTTATACATTGTTTGTAAAGCGTTCATAGCCCGGCGGCTTGCGTCGATCCTAAGTGATCGACAAAGTTAAGCAAAGTTAGTGGCAAAAAATTCTTGAGCGTTTCCGTGCTTCGGAGGGCACGTAAAGCCAACAGTCGTTTAGCCATGTCGGAGGCACTCGAGCGATTTGAAAACTTCTGACACTCGGGTTGGCCACTAACACCTCCACCAATCCGCACTAGAGCAGCGTGGTGCGGTATGCTCTAGGCCTCCTCAAGAAAAGAGACCCGTGCCCATTAGTGAGCCATTAATGGGTTGAAGAAATTGAAAATTATTTATCACAAATTACTTTCTCAATACTAGTTAGGAAGAGGACAATTAAAAAAAAAGTATGAACTGTTTGTAAGACTATGTAAAAAATTAAGTTAGTGTAGAGATGAGGGAATGGAAAATGGAAAAATATTGCGCCAACCCACAATAAAATTAGTAAATAGACAGTAAAACTCCACATTCGTTGAATAAAACATTGAAAAAAATTTTTTGAGAGTACCTCCCCTACCAGGTAATATGAGGATGACTTTTAGATTCGTCGCGTACCTTATAGTGTGGGGTATCGTTGAAAAGATCTTCTAAAACTATCATGGTTCTTCTAAGACCATTTGTGGAATTAGAGGTCCGTTTGCGAAATATTTGGTTTTAAAGTGATAATTTGGTTAGAATTAAGTGTAGCCCCTGCTGGCTAATTGGTTGGAGTTCGACAAGTGAAGAAAATCAAAAAAATAGGTTATATGATGATTTTACAAAGAAAACTATCACGGCTATGGTAGCATAAGTTAATGAGTAATAGTCGATAAACTTACTACTTCGGAACTCTACATTGCGCGTAGCCTGACACGCACTTGCCCGGTTTTTATTCGAATCATTCGAATGTTCGAAGTACATACTTGAACAACATTGGAAATTAAGTTACTTATTGCTAGTCATATTATGTCAAAGTGAAACTGTCAATCATAAACGATCATTCGTGCACATACTGTCAGTGTTATTCTATATTATAGCATTCTAAAATAAACTAATTGCGTTACATAACAAACTAAATAGCAGGCATTTAGAAATGTGTACATATTTGCTTCAAAACTTCGATAAAGCATCATCGCTTCGTTTATAATACGGATAGAATAATTACACATCATCAGTTCGAAGTTGTAAGCACTGTACAAACATAATAAATCTTCCGTTACCTTTATCCGAAGCCTTTATCACGAGGACCGAGCTAATGTTCTGTTTATCTACAATATTAATCGCAAATTAATTATGCATGAAAAATAAAAGGAGGGATTAGATGCTTTTGCTTCTGAATAAATGGTTTACATTTTGATTTTTTTTCTGTATACGTTTATTTTATATAATGCACGAAAATTTTTATTTAAAATTATTGTATATTCAAGAGTTACCCAAAAAAACTGAGGAACGCCTCAGTTGGCCTGTTTAAGTCAGCTACGTCAAAGGGAGTTCTAGTGACGAACCATCGAGGCGTGAATAACCAAGTTTAAGTAAGTGCCTTAGGTAAGTTTAGGTAACTGAAGATAACTGCATAAAAATATAGCTCTTGAAAGTTTGGCTCGTGAAAAATTGTGCGGGTTCTTTTTACATATAAATTGTGAGTGAAATCTTTCCAATTTATGAGATTGTAATACTCCCTACATGTTAATATCATGCATTAATGAAAACTTAACCCATTAATTTGTAACATGTGTCTTTCTATAAGGAAAGTGTATATGAAAGCAGAATTCATCTTTCGCTAGCGGAAATTAATAATACCTTTTTTAAAGTGAACTATAAAAAAATGTTTGATTGTCGCGGTTCCATTACATTGTATTATAAGTATTTTGAAATTACTATAATTAATTTAAACAACAAATTTTCTGGCTTACCAATTATATTGACTTACAAACATTCACATCCCTATTGTTAGTGTATTTAAGGTGTAGTGGTCTTAATACTCAATTCGCGATTCACCTTTGCATGTTTGTATGACATTATTGAATCCGGAATGATTACGTTAATGGATCCCCCGTTTTAACGATCTTTTAACTCTCGAACTGGCTATAAAAGCGATAGAATTTATTTACGACGTCGAAAACATGGCCACTGTCTGCTAATCCCATGCGATATCTCGCCGACTTTATAGAGGGATTTATATTTTATGCCTAATAATTATAGTTAAAAATTAATTTTGTACAAATAATTATATACATTTTTTTATTATTTTACAAATTTTTCATACAAAAATGTCAAGTCAAGTTATAGGTATGTACTACATATTACAGTTTTTATTTTATTTTTATAACATTTTTGTTGACTTGATTTATTTTCTATTATAAGTCTCCTTATTCAACTAACTCAAGCGTATAGGAGCAAAATAATGCTTTGAACAGTACAGAATCAAATTACAAATTCTAAATTAAGGAGCGATTTAAGTGACCGTTACGTGACTCAGAGTGCGGCCGTAAGTATTTGTCACATACGTTATTATACGGAAAATTATAACGGATTTCCATTTGCGGTCGAAAATTTATCTTCATGTATTCAACGCGGTCGTTTCGAATAAAATGGTTCAAATTCTCCAGACCTGTTAAATAAATAACCACAAAATTCAATTCAACAAACCGTTATAAAATAAGCTGGAGGCAACAAAGTCAAATCGCTTTGCGCGGTTAACCTCAACACTTTCTGCCAGGCAAAACGTGCATTTGTAAGTTTATGTTTAGTTGTGGCTTTCAATCCTTCAATATTTCAAGCATCTAATGTCGTTCGCGTTATGATACTTATTAGTTTCGGTCTGCGAAAGAGTGGTTTCACGAAACGAAATGAAAACATTCCAATCATACCAGGAGACATACAACTGGGATAAAGTCTATCCAATTGTCCTGGACTTGAACTATTATATATGTATGTTTCAGCACTTTCAGCTAAGTGCTTGGTGAAAAACCAAACAACAATTTTTTTTCATAAACTTTCAATTACTAAGATACCGCTTGAGATAATACAAAAACCAAACACCTGCGTACAAATTATAATCTTTGGAAAATAAACATAATACGTAAGTAGATAAATGAGACGTTTATCGTATACTATTTGGTATAATTATATGAGCATAAGCATGAGTCAGCCGCCAAACGACTCGTCGTGTTCCGGCTGGGGGCTTGAGAGCCACGTCTATCTTTCTTTTTCTTCTCTCTTTCTTGGCCGGCAACGCATCAGTGATGCCTTTGGTGTTGCTGATGTCCATGGGCGACGATAGCCACTTACCATCAGGTAGATCGGCAGCTCGCATATATATATATCATTGGTTGAAATATAACCATGTCGGAAGACCTCGGGCGGTTTCAAAACTTCCAACACTCGGGTTGGCCACTAACCCCTTCACCAATCCGCACTGGAGCAGCGTTGTGAAGTATGCTCTACGGTCTCTCCTCAAAAGGAGAGACCCGTGTCCAGGAGTGAGCCATTAATGGGTTGAAGCCTTTGGCCATATGTATTGATATAAAAGTAGTTTATTAATTTGATTGTTTTGTTTTCTTTTGATAATTAATACGTTACGTTATAGGTACATAGTATACCAATATCCCACTAAATGGGATAACCTTTTTAGGATTTGCATACTTGTTGATCTTTGGCTCTCAGAGAAACTTGTGAGTAAAATAGATTATGCTTCCAATTCATCGTTTTTATGAGCTTCATGAGCGAACGTATTATTTGGCACCATGTGAGTTGGTTTTACTTAATAAGTTTTAAAAAGTTTAACACTCAATATCAATAATAACTTGTTCTGTGTTAGAAAATAAATATATTATATTTATACAAAATATACAAGTAAAATTTCAATTGCTAAAGATTTATACCCTTTATTGTGCACCAAAAATACAAAAAAGGATTCGGAGTTAAAGATACGAGAGAGAGAGAGAAGAAGTTATAATAGTATATTCATTTTGAGAGGATTATTAAATGACTTCAAAAAAGGAGGAGATTATCAATTCGACTGTTTTTTTATGTTCGACTGTTTTAACTTATTTATCTCTAACTTTTTACTGGGTGGAACTATTTTGATGCTTATTTTTATATTTGAAATCTGGTGCTTTTCTTGTGGTTCAGTTTAAATTTGAATGAAATCTGAGGGGTAGTTTTTGAGTTATCCCTAATTTTGAAGTCGGTTATTTTTTGTCAAGGATTACATGAATGTAAGAAGAAATAATAACAAGGTAGTTTTAAGAAAGTGTCGAAAATAGCAGGACAGAAAAATAGAGAAGAGAATCTAGAAAAAATATGAAAGTGGACTAGAAAGATGACAGTTATGATTGCATGTATATAGGTAGAGAATTTCAGAGGTAGATAAAAAATCCTTCATTTTACCACAGCGGTTACACAGGAGGAGATAGAGTGGCTTACATAATTATACATATCGGTAAAAGGTGGTCAAAAAATAATAGTCTGTGAGCGTTTCAATACATACAGGTTACACACAAACAACAAATTTAATACCCGATTTTTATAGATACACGACTCAGAATAGATTATGTGACTTTAATTAAATAACCAGTCACTAATGGACTTGAAGTCGGTATTACGACGTGATGCGGTATTGAGGATAACCAGCAATAATTTATACGTCGCTGGTTGCATTGTACAAATATAGCCCAGCCGCACCAACCCCGTTTACCAAAAACCCGTGTGAAAACTAACGAAAAGAAGCAGGAGAAGAACAGCCGCAGTTTTATACAGCGGAAAAGGTATGATTGTACATAGATTTATATAACTTTCCACGTGCAATCTCACTGGGTTACGTCCGTCATTTCTCTACGGATTCATTAGAACTGACAGAAAATTTTGGTACTAATTTCTCAGATTATCTCGCGCAGAAAATGGTTTTATTACTATTTTGTATATTTGTGCAAAAACATAAAACGTTTAAATTATCACAATAAAAGCCGTTAAATTAATTACATTAAAATGCCAAAAAAGTAAACGAAATATAAAACTTTTCCATGTTACGCATTTCAAATATTTAACACGCTCACACGTTCACTGTTTGTTAAAAAATGTCATGAACTAAAACGAACTTAGCTTTGTTTGTTTTACTTTTTCACCAAACGAACCCCTATGCTAACCTGCATGCCAGTTTCATTGTGTCTCTGTTTTGATTCAATCACCTTTGAAAATTTTATCTCTCACAACGGACTGTCGCTTTGCAACAAAAAGCTACTTTAAATTATTAACACAGTACATGTTCAAACTTGTCTTGAAAAGCTCCCCCGGCTGTCCCTAATACTCGACGAAACCAATTTGAATTCAATTTAGCTTTTTTTCGAACAAGCTTTTGTTGGCTCTCAGTTGTGTTTACCTTATTCGATTTCTGTAATTTCATTCATAACAAACTGGATTTGGGGTTTGAAAAGCCCATCGGGGTTGACAGGGGTGTTTGAAATAATATTCACTTTCATGATAGCTGGTTTGGTGCGTACTCATAAGTGGTAGGGTCCGCTATCGTACCTCCGCGGGTTCAGAACAGGATTTGTCGATGTGAAGTGACAAAAACTAATTACGTTCCACAATGATCCGTTCGGGGATCGGGCGAGGCGATGGAATCGACGTGGTATCGATTCCGCCGCCGCGAGGAAAAATTTCATTCGAGTCACCACACGACAGTAAATTAAATTCAAATAAATACCTCGCGTTTACAATGATTACACGGGTATTTTAATTTCAAATATAAAATTATATATAAAATTACTGTTTGTATTGTGCACAATTTTTTTAAATTATATTTGCAACACACAGACCAAAGCTGGATTATTTAAACTAAGAAAAAAGTAATGTAGGTACAATCAATCGTAATACGTACAGTGCCCCAGTTGAGAATTAAACTAAAAACCTCTGCTCGGAGACTGAACTACCAAATAAGGTAATAATGTCTTCTAAACGACACGACTACACAGTACAGGTATATTCAGACATTATGAAAGTAGCACTTACTGCCTCACTTTCGAATTTACTAATTAAGTAGAATTTGTTAGCTAGCTAAATGTATTGAACTCGTTTACCTAATTGATAGAATGGATGCAAATTTGCATACAAAATGGCAGCTGCATTCTAATCTAGCCACAGTAGGGTGACTAGCAAATATATTACACGAACTTGCAGTGCTGACTAGTTGAAAACAGTCATATTTTTATCAATTTGTCTAGTTTACAAGCGCGACACCCAGCTGGGCGGGCCCGGCTTCAGTAACAAGGCGCCCCGCCGTTTCTTATTGTCTCGCCGCGATTATATCTCGTCTTGGTGCTAATAGGACATTGACAGCCTTTCTTTAGCCGTAATTAAGTTTTATTTATTAATTATGTAAGTGATAGGTTTGCTTGCTCGATACGTACAAGGTTTCTTGCTTAATTAGTCTGCAATGAATAATGTTTAAAGATAATTTAATTATGATGTATAAAAAAATTAATAACAAATTTTGTTTTGTTTTGATATTAATCGACTAACGTAAGTCAGGCTCGAGGTTTTCTTTCAAAAATTTAGATTTAGTATGAAGTAGATTTTAACACCTCATTAGCATACTGACGGTACGCTCTCAAAGATAAATTTAAATATAATAGGTACATAAACTTATCTAAAACTTAACAAATTTTGCTGGGGTTGTCTCATAATATTTAACTTTTAGATACATTTTACTGCGTTAATTCAATGCTACACAATTTTCATGTATACAAAGTACGAGTAAATTAAAATACTCTCTAAGAAAAGTCCCTCTAGGACATACATTTATTTTGTTACTTCAAATGTGAGTTAAATCTTCAAGAATAAGATTCTTAGTATTCGTTCCTAGAAATATTCTTCATAGGTACTGCTGCAAAATAATACCTGGCTGAATCCACGTAAACAACAATAAGTTTCAAATGTATACCAAGTTTCCATATTTTTAGATGTAACTACATAAAAGGACCCGATAGTAGTTAGGTAGGATCTAACTATAGATACTAAAAATGATGTAAACAGAACATGAAGTATTTTGAGAATATCCCAGTGATTCCAATTTAATGAAATGACTGGTATTGACTATTTAATATCCTGTCCAAAGTACGCGATTCAAAGCGATTACTGACTACTGAGAGCTCTACAAAGCGTTTTGCCAACGGCTACGCAGGAAGGAATCTTCCATTTGAAGATCTTATTGCTATACCTACATAAAGGATAATCAACCTCGCCTTTCCAACCCTGCTTGTTGTTCTTTTCTATACTATTCCAATGTATCTCGCAAATTGGTTTTTTAATTACTCAGGGCATTCCCTTTATTCCTTTCATTCATCTGATTTAGGGTTAATCCAGCCGCCTCTAGTGGACCCTACAACCCCAAGCGGTTGCCCTCGTCTATTGTACGTTGTGTTATTAACCCCACAATACCCGTTTGGCATCTTGATCCAATGGCCTCGAATCCATGAAGGGTAACTTATGAGCCAAATGCCATTGAAGAAGTATTAATCTCTTAATATATATAAATTACGTGTCACGTTGTTTGTCCGCGATGGACTCCTAAACTACTTTGCACATCGTGTGTAGTTTGATCCAACTTGAAAGATAGCATAGCTTAAATCTCAATTTATAGTCGCAATATTATGTATAATTTCCGCGTGCGAAGCTGCGGGCAACAGCTAGTATATAGAATAATGTTTGTGAACAAAAAAGTATGAGCGTGTAATCTTTACGCGCGATTGAAGTAAAATTTCTTTGGCGTTGGACGTATTACAAAAAAAAACTTAAAATAACTATCATATTACAGTTGACTCATATTAATTAACAATATACTTTACAACAACGAATATAAAGCTTTAATTATTTACCTCTAATAAAGCTACAGTTATTCGTTACCCCGCGATACTTATTTAATATATAGACTTGTCACAGATACAATGTGATTCCTAAGTAAATCTTGGAAGATTCTTGAAATCTTGAAAGAATCTTGGAAGATTTACTTAGGAACGTTGCTGTTATAATAATATATTTACTGTGTGCTTGTAAAATCAATATCTCATGTGACATTTTCAGAACTGATTAAAATGATGCTTGGTTTATTTTTGGGTCAAAATATGTATCGATAAAATAATTTCCTTTCACATGCGTAAATAACTTTCTGTCACGCCTTTGCTATCAGATGGGTTACGCCCATTCAATATTAGAAATAAAGTAAATTCCAGTCATTGCGTGTTTACATACAGCCAATCTTGGACTGCCAAATAATAACTAAGTAGGTTTCCTTGTAACCAGTCATTCAAGGTTGATACGAACCAACGCGCATAGGGTCACGAATTTAATAGCGAGACTGTGTCGAGTGAACACCGATAATGTAATTTATTCAAAAAAATATTTACTAAGTATCACTTGAGTTGCCGATTAGGCCGATAAGTTTTAGCTTACTAAAGAGCTAACTTACCTAATTACTTAGGTATGTTATATGAAATTTCATTCTGAAATTCCTCTGTGAAAAGGAAATTTCAAGTAATATGGATTAACTTATAATTTGGAGCACACTTGAGAGCCTCAATGAAGAACGGCGGAACCAATATACTTACCAACTAACCAGTATACTAGTAAAATAAAAATAAAACCAAGTGCATGTCAGGCCATGCGCATTAAAGGGTTCTGAAGTAGTTAGTTTATCGACCATTACTCATTAATTAATTATGCTAACATAGCGGTGATAGATTTCCTTGTAAATTCATCATATAAACAATTCGAGGATTTTTTCATTTGTCCAACTCCAACCGTTTAGCCAGCAGGTGGGGGGACACTTGACTCTAACCAAAATAAGCACTTTAAAGCAGCATTTCGCAGATGGACCCCTAATTCCAAAAATGGTTTTAGAAAGCCCATTATATTTTTGGAAGATCTTTTCAACGATATCCCACACTATAGTGTACGCGAGGAATAAAAAATTCAACCTCACGTTACCTGGTAGGGGAGAATACGAATTTTCGATTTTGAGAGCCAAAAAAAATGTTTTTCAATATTTTATTCTACGATTCTGGAGTTTTAATAAATATGTATATCCATGCCAACTTACAGCTTTCTGGCACTAAGGGTCTTGGCGCTTTGCTTCGAACAGACAGACGGACAGACGGACAAACGGACAGACGGATGAACAGACGGACGGACAGACGGACGGACAGACGGACATACGGAAGACAGACGGAAGGACAGACGGACAGACGGACAGACGAACAGACGGACAGACGGACAGACGGACAGACGGACAGACGGACGGACGGACGGACGGACGGACATGAAACTATAAGGGTTTCGATTTTACTTCGGAACCCTAAAAAACTAGTATTGAAGAATGTAGCCCAAACATATTCATATATAGTTATATATAGTCATATATATAGTTACATATGACTTGGATGGTTAGTTAACCAACTAAACAAATTACTTATGTTAGTAATGTTTATTGTTATAGGTAGCTAATTGTCTTACAAAATTGCAGATTTGTCTGACAAAACGACCAGTAACAGTTGGTGTAATTAACCGCCTACAAGCTTCCTGTCTAATTGGCCTGCACCATTCATCGTTTCATTGCTTACTATGCACCTAAAGTAGGTACCTGGTCTAATTTCATTATTATGTACTTTAACAACCTAACTATATTACTAACTAATTCACTTAAAGACGTATGCTGCATGTACCATGGGCGACGATAGCCACTTACCATCAGGTGGATCGTCAGCTCGTTTGCCGGTTATCTCCATAAAAAACCTATTGGATTATATTATTATAATGCCTAGGTCCGCGCTTTGTGTTTGAAATAATAGAAAAATGTAAATCATATCTATTATAATACTAATATTACTATCCATTTTTATTACTAAGTATTTTGTTTCGTTCCGTACGACTGCAAAGATCGAAGTGATGCCATGCGTCCAAATGGAAGTATAGTCAATGATACCTTATTAGGAATAATTTTCATTTGGAGTGCATCCATTTGGAAAGTCTACCAAATGGACGCATCGTCAGTTGGTACCTTAAGTTTTATTTACGTTTACAGAAACTTGATTCTCATAAGGTACTGTTACTTACAGGAGAAACACATTTTTATAAATACAGTAATAATATTGAATTTTGCCATCAGATTCTGGTAGACCTATAATCGCCTTTTACTTTTTCCTAATGTCTTGACATAAACATTTCCTGAAATAATGGGAATTTTTTTACGTAGAAACATTACGCGGGTGGGAAGTACGGTGGGGGCGGACCGTTTTGGCTTCAATGCGCGACTTGCAATGACAGTTTATGGTTTGTTCTGTATTCTGAGTCTTTTAGTATGTAAATCAAATAATATAATATTAATGAATTTCAACAAAATGTTTAAAAATTGCAAAAATATCTTATATTTTTTATAATAATTCTATGCAAATTCATAACTTTTATTAACCCTTACAATATTATACTGACATTTTAGTATTTTAAATGGTTATAGTCGCGTTACTATAATCTTTGCACTTTCTAATTTAAAAAAAATCTAGTTTTAAATTTTAAATTTTAAATTTTTTTAAAAGTTTTTGTTCGTTAAAATACTTAATAGCATGAAGATTGTTTAAGATTGAAGATAGCAATTCAAAAGCAAAACAAGTGAACGTATAATTTGAATTCAAATAAACATGCAACTAACACTGGCTATTAAAAGTAAACATTATAAATCAAATGGAAATAATTATTTGTTTCGCCCGGGGTCAATGTAATCAGGTTGAGAGGTTCTTTATTTATGTTTGAAACCATCGTTTTGTGAGCAGATAAGCTTATAAAATCATGAGTTCATTATAGCATATTAAGATTTATGAGAGCATGTTTTTTGATTCAAATTATTAATAGCTATGGGTGCGGATGTACATGCAGTAAGGGTTGGATATTTAAAAGATTGTATAATTTGAAAATAATCTTAATTTTAAACTAATTATCATTTTAAAATTATTAAAAATTCTATAATTCTATATATATAATTCATATACTTGTCGTAGATCATAAAATGGAACGCCAAGCCGGGCCAGACTTAGATGTATTCGGATGTTGAAGATGGCAACACTATGCAAATTGTCTACTGTCATTTGGACACGTGGTGGCAGGATAACCGAGGAGAGCTATTGACTTGCGAGCTACCAACGGTTGGTTACTTCGAACTTCGAAGACAGCCTCCGAGCTGAGTGGACGCCTAGGAGTGGAACGTGGTTGCTTTTTGTGACGGCCGCCCGCGCGGCGCCGGGCAGAGCGGAGCGCGACCGCGACGTGTGAATTGTTCGGTTGTGTCGATGCAAACTATTATTAAACTTTAGAACTTTCGTAGAAAAAAGGCAACAATGGTCAGACAGACAATGTGATGATCTCGTATTGGGATTTTCATTAGTTTATGTAGTTAGTTGAATTTATTAAATGCGAACAAATTATCACCGCATAAAATATATGCACATTTTGAGATTAGTGGCACATCTTCAGTTTTTTTATGATGAAGATATGAAACAGTAATCCTATAATATAGGATGATTTATTAAAAATACGAGTATATCGTCTTTCCCAAGCAAATATTAAAATACCAAAACAAATAGGCATCCTCACAGATTATTTACGAATTTCATTTCAAAGCAATATTACTCACATTATTAAAAAAGCAAATTGCTAAAAAAGCCGTACCAAAGCTTATGAGAATAAACTTGACAAGTGAGAGTTAAACTCGCTTTGAGAGGATTCCGTACGTTGATTATGTATTTAAATAAATTTTCTATTTTATTTATTTTTGCCGTTTTTTAGACCATAGACTTCTTATAGATTTCTTGTAATAAATAAGTAAAGGACTATTATCTGTATTTTTTTCAATATTTCAACTCATTTGGTCCAGTAGTTTCGGAGAAAATTGGCTGTTAAGGGTGGTCCGCCCAGACATACGAGTGATATTATAAGGGTTCTGTTTTACATTTTTTCGTTCGGAACCCTAAAAAGTTATGATAGTTTACTCAACATTCACCCATAAAATATACGACGCAAGTCAATGTATGAGGTCTTTGGAGATTTTTAATAAATATTTGATTCTGACTTCAGTAGTGAAATAAGATTTTACTTTTATGAGACAAAATATATTCTAGTAATATCTTTTATCTCGTCATACATCAGTGTATTTTGGTAAAATTATAATTAATTATAAGTTACAGGAACTATGAGCAACAATAGTAAAGAGTTGTAACTGCGTCGAAATATCAGCCTGCATATAAAATAATTATATCGTGATTACCCTTATTATACTAAAAAAAGTAAACAGTTTACTCACAGAACAACTTTCCAAAGAGGCGTTATAGTTTCTCATAGGTCCGTTAATTAATACCCGACTAATCCGACGTGTTGATCGACGTTATCCGATCTTCGATCTATCCGCATATCTGTATCAGATAGGGATTGTTAACACTATGTAACTAATATAGGAGGCGTGTAGCTGACACTGTCGCAATACCATTTATCTGATATAAACTTAACTAAGTAACTGGATATCCTAAGAAATAAAGCAATTAAACTGTCATCTGATCAACTTTTAACTATTTTATCTCTCGATTTTACGCCTTTGAATAATTAACATACCACTCCGAATATCGAATCGAAACAATTCTTGGACGACAATAATTGTCGCTGAGTTTTATGTTTCAAACTTAAGAATTCAACATTTAATTTGTGGTTGTGTTTCACATAACTCGCCTTTGCTAATGGTTGGAGATAAAACGAGAATCAAGTAGGAGGTTATCCCATTTTCTATTTAAAGTAGATCTCTAGAAAGGCCACTTGTTTGTAGTAACAAGGCATCTTCGAACATGCGTGGGAGGCTAAGGTCAGCCTTACCGGCTACCAACGAACATAAAGTGGATTTACACGAGACCTTATACTGGAATGGATGTTGTTTAAGGGCAATGTTTTTGTAATCCAGATTTTGTGACAGCGATACATTTAAAAAGGCTTTTGTTTAGTTAGGATACATGAAGGTCTTAGATTATTTTTGCATAGTTAGAAAAATAGAGATGTTTTTCTTACGAGTAAGTTACAAATTATAATAATATTTTTTATGAAAGTCTTTATATTTATTTATATGTAGTACAATTATTTTAATGCTGCTTCAAATGTGCTTAATATTAGATAGTGATCAAATTATAATGTTACAATCTTACCCATCTGATATACAATGTACCTACTAGCAGAGCCGTAATTCCCATTAGCCCTGTACTTACGTAGTTAAAATGGTCACTAGTGCTTTCAAAGTAGTCGCCAACGGGATATCCGAGTGTCACTTTATTTTACTTTACACCAGGTTAATTGGCCATAAATTAAGTGCTGACTTAAAGGATCGCTATTCTCCGCGTTCGTTTTCTTAAGTTTAGGGACTTATTTTATTGTTGACGAGCAACGACTAGTGTAAAGTAAACCATTTGTCATTTCTGAGTGAATTTTACTTTATTTGGGCGAAATAAAAGGACACTTAATTTAGTAAGATTAGTATCACGAAATGCCAGCATGCTTCTGAAAGTCCACAATGATATGGACGGCTCTTGAAAACGATGTCGCACATGAAAAAAAAAAGCTTAAACGTAAACCTTTTTCAATGAGCTAACTATCTATCTCTAGATAAGTGTTTGGATAAAGTAACAAGATTATTAATGTAATATTTAATGTTGCGATTTTTTGATAGTTGCTATGCAACTAATCTGAAGATAATGGATATATAAAATCCTGAGAGCGACCAAAAGTGATAATGTTAGATATACATTATGTTATTCGCTTCACGTATACTCGTATGATGTGCGACAAGTCGGTTAGTTACGCGAAGTTAATTTAAAGAACAACACTTTGTGTTCTAATTACGGCCCTGTTTCGTCGTCTCGTTTGTTTTGTTATCGCGATTAATTTCTTTTAGCGGATTTTCGATTCTTGTACCCGTAATTCTTGGCTTTGGAATTTATTTGGAGTTTAACTTTTAAGACAAATTATCGCTAATTTATTACTCTGTAGCGCAGAGGATATGCTGATCTAAATTCCTTCTAAAAGTTGCTGTAACCTTCGCCGAAACGATGTTTGAATGTTTAAGGAGATAGATTTTCATCTTTCGATAAGGTGGCGAGTTTAAGTAATGTTATGTAAAGAGGAGAAAGGTGGAAGTCGAGAGCAAGATGCATTGCAAATATTTAAGACTAGCAATAGCCCTCGCTACGCTTTGAAAAAGATAGTAGGTACTTTAGTTAACTTACAGAACATACTCTTTCATGCTGCTTTCATACTCTTAAAGCAGCATAATTGATCATTAGTCACTGACAAAAGTTTTTGATGTTGCTTATATTTTTAAACTAATGATGAACTTAAGTGTTTTTGACGTGATAACGTCTATTAAAACGGAACGCCGGGTGCACGCACGTCGCACGAAAAACCATGACTCATCTGTCGCGTTCCGCGAGCAAGCGAACAATGGAGAAACCGCCATCTATGAACAAAACTATATACACAATTAAGTCGGAAAAGAACGTGCTGAAAAAATAGTTTAGTTCAAGAGTTCTAGATGGCCTTGTAGTATAAAGATAAAAGTTTCTAATTAAAAGTTAATTTCCAGAGATAATAATTATTATATTCGAGCACTACTTCATCAATGTTTTGTAATGACGTTGTCACGTTAAACTACCGTCCGTAAATTGACTTTACATACAACCATTTTTTATTTATTATTATTTATGTAAATGTTCTTCCATTACAATGGTATCTACTGAACTGTTTTCATATGTTTCATCCATCCATCTATCCATCAGCTCTTGGAGGTCCACTGCTGGACATAGGTCTCCCCTAACTTGTTCCACTCTGACTGGTCCTGAGCCTTTTGAATCCAGCGGATGCCCGCTGTCTTCTTCAGGCCGTCTGTTCATCTGGTCGGGGGGATCCTATACTCCGTTTTCCGAGACGTGGGCGCCATTCGAGGACCTTTCTTCCCCAATAGTCATCGGTCTTTTAAGCTAATCCTTTGATCTGTGTCGGTTACCCTTGTTCATCTACGGATCTCCTCGTTTCTGATGCGATCACGTAGAGAAATACCGAGCATAGCCCGATTCGATACTCTGAGCTTGTGGATTAGGCCAATAGTAAAGCACCACGTCTCGGATTCGTCTTAAGACCCACCCATTGTGAGGCGCTATCGAAGTCCCCGAGCATTGTACCAATTTCTTCCAGGGATCCAGATTAATGCCACATCGTTTCCACTCCATCAGCTTGAACACATCTTCCAATGCAGCGGTTTGTTTTACCGTAATAATTAAATAATAGTTAAGTAATTTTGCCTTCAAAATCACTTTTTCGTAATACGTAACTTGTTAACAAAATTACTGTTTTATCAAAGAAAAAGACAAAAATATCAATTAACGAACAACTTACCATAAACAAAGTTCTTAGTTTTATTTTAATGGCTCATAATGCTGAAATTAAAACCTAATTCACATGGGCACTTATAAACTCACAATGGTGAGAGGATGTTCAACGGAAAACTCATACAGCAAAATGTTTATCGTGGGTTACGACGCACTAAATAAGGTAATTATTTTTATCTTTACAGCCAGCTCGGCTGCGCCAGTAGCGGATACCTCAGTTCCCACGAGGTGACGATATATGTTTATAGCAATAATTAAAAACAGTGCTATTAAATCCACTTAATTTTTATTAAACTATCTCTTTTGCGGTGATCATTGAGGTAGGTTAGGTAATTAAAATCTAAATCTTTTTGTTTGGTACATATTTGCTATTATGTAAATGTGTTTTGAGAGTGGGTTTTCGATATTCAATGGCAACTGCAACAAAAGACAGCCACAATTGGTGTCAAGTCCTTAGACTGATAAGAATTTTATATAGAACAGAGATGGACACTTCAAATACAATTTAATGCTGATTCTAACTCAGCAAAAGCTAAATGTAAAGGAGCCTAACATAACTTTGTGCTAATGGTCTATATGTTGTTAATGTTGTTATGCATTTCTCCTCGACGTACCAACAATAAATTAATAGCCAGACGTCTTTGACCTCAAGGGAGTCAGATGAAGGGAGTCGGATGTTTTTTCATGAATTTCAGAGCAATAATAAGATATTGAGCAATTTTTTATAAACATTTAATTTTTTCCACTTCCATGTTGTACCTATTAAATAAAACATAGGTTTTTGAGCCACATAAAAAATAAATGATGACAAATCATTTTGGACGTGGTAATATGAAAGCTTTGTTCTACGCACAAGGAATAACGGTATTTAGATCATGGAATATAGAGCAAAGAAGAGACATCTCATATGGGGGGAAAGTTAAAAAAGTGTCCAGGTCCATCCATCCATCCATCCATCAACCCTTGGAGGTCCACTGCTGGACATAGGCCTCCCCTAAATTGCGCCACTCTGACCGGTCCTGAGCCTTCTGAATCCAGCGGATGCCCGCTGTCTTCTTCAGGTCGTCGGTCCATCTTGTCGGGGGGCGTCCTGTACTCTGCTTTTCGAGACGCGGGTGCCATTCGAGGACCTTTCTTCCCCAACGGTTATCGGTCCTTCGCACTATGTAGCCAGCCCATTGCCACTTCAGCCGGCTAATTCTTTGAGCTTTGATTCTTTGTGTCCAGGTACCAGCTAAAAATAGAGGTACCTACCAGTACCTACCACAATAGCGCTGGCGTCGGAAAAACTACGATATGAACATACATAGCTGTTGTAGATGGAGTGAAGTTTGCTGAGTTCAAATATTTAAAAATTTTCATGACTAGAGTAGTAAGATAATTAAAATGCTAGTATACAAAACCTCAACTATTTACCTAGTCTAAAACGTTTTAGTAAATTTAACCTATTTTTTTTTTTAAATTAGACAGGCCACTGTGAAGTTTGAATATAAAACGTGTTAATTCAATCTAGATTCCTCCAACGGCAGAATCAATTAGAACTAATAATAACGACCAAATTCGCACAGTATAAATACCTTAACTTTCCTTCAGAATTCATACAAATAGATATAAATAAGACTTAGCGGGATTAGCCTTTCTAAGACACAGCAATGTGTCTTCCCTCCGTTATCTACTGCACACCTGTCGCCCGACTTTGTTACGGGCCGCTTCTCTTTAATTAGCCTCTCTGATGACTTGCGAAGGTTCATTAATTATATCACGAACTGCGGTTTGATGCTTCAAAAAGAAACTTCGGAGTTACTCGACTTACAACTCGGAATTGGCGTGTAGCATGTTTGTTCACGTGCTTTGTTGTATCAGTTTAATTTCGTTTGACATTGCAGATCCTTTGCTGGACGTAAAGTGGCGTTAAAAAAAAACAATTGTATTTAATTTTATAATAGCAACTGGCTTCAACCTGTTAATGGCCCACTACTGAGCACTCAGAACATACTCCACCACGCTGCTCCAGTGCGGATTGGAGGGGTTAGTGGTCAACCCATGTGTCGGAAGTTTTCATGCCGCCCGAGGGCCTCTGACATGGCTTAAAGACTGTTACCTTACGACAACAACCAACGGCGATACGTGCCCTCCAAATCATGAAAGCGCTCAAGAAATTTTTGCCACTGGCGGTCACCCATCCAACTACCGATCACGCCGTTTTTCGATCGCTTAGGATCGACGCAAGCTGCCGGGTTAGGTTAGGTTAGGTTACTTCAATAGAGTGTTCTTAGAGCGTAAAAAATATATAAATGCAAAAATATTGGCAAATTATTGGGTATCATAATTGTAGGTAAGTGCTTGAAGTGCTTAATCAGCATGATTTATGATAATTCTTGATTGAAATACGATTGTTTTACTTACGATATCTCTACCAGTTGCCAATGTATTAATAAACTCAATAGCGATCGATTCAAAACATGCGGCCATATTCATGACGATAATATATAAGTAGCTGATATCAGGACGTCAATTTCAATTACGTCATTAAAACGATGAGTCGCCCATAAAAGTACTTCATTAGTCTGAAGTCTGTACTGACTTCTTAAAATCTCATTGGAAGCATCATGATGACTCAGCAGTAAGCGACGGATCGCTTTACTATGAACAAAGTTGATTATTTTGGTTGGGCTCATGAACAAAACAACTGCCAGCCAGATTATTAATTATGTTACAAACGTTATTAATCAAATTTGTCTGCATTTCAAACAATTTGATATCTTAGTAGGCCCATCTCCTTTAATTGGTGGCGAGTTTTGAACTTGATTTTAACAAGACGTGTAATGATTGTTATTGTTTTTATCGGATAATTAATTACATATTATTGAGTTATTAAGTTAACAAATTATTAGTATTGTTATTTTTACCTACAGTAATATAAAATGACTTTTTTTTCGAATTTGTTTAGTAATTGTTTTCATTATAATACTAAAAGTTCTTAAAGCAAATAAAAACGATAGATTTGATTTGATACCTCTAAATTATTAAACTTGAGAATCGTGGGAAATTAAGATCTACCTTTAAGCCTTTGGCGAGAGCAGTAGGTAACCTTGATGAAAATAATTCTTATTATTTATTTCTATAGTTGTCACATATCTATACAAAAGGTAAATTATAACCTCATCATTTTTTGAAGTCGGTTAAAAAGAACACGAAAAAATACAACCAATTCGGTAAAAATATGTAATTCGCTTTCTCCCGCAATACTGAAAAATACATTGACAAAGTGTAATTAAAAGCTTATAAATGGTACAAACGATTACACCAACTTCTTTGCGCTGGCTTATCTTTTTCTATAAGAATAAAACTACCAGTTATATATGAGACATCGCGTTATTTAGGCGCAGAATCAAAATTTTCCATGAAATATGACCACCAGAGGGCGACAGCTACTAACAATGCAACTTTCTCTGTGGCAGCTCGTAGGCGTGATTGTACAGTAACGTGGCAATAACTGTGTCTTCATATGCATAGGACTCAATCAAGGAACTCACGCTTTTTTAATGCGAGGCATTATAGTTATATAGTGTAATAGTATAAAATAATGAACAGCTTTCAGCATTGCAAAGCATCGTTCTCAAAGGCACTTAATATTAATTTTATTTAAATAATAATTAACAAGCAAGCGTTTGTACTTAGAAAACCGTCTTCGCTTTATACATAATATTATATCTGTTTATATAATATCTGACATATTATATCGGTTTTATTTGTGAGCCAATATAAAAACAGCTTAAACTTTACCTTAAGTTTAAGCCCACAGTTAACGTTTATGATATGATCTGTAACAATCGCACATACCTATAAACATTTTTTCACTGAAAGAATCATACGTTTCTGACATTTACATTTTATATTGAATGTTCGGAACTAGTCGGACTCTTCCGAATACAATCCGTGAATATAGCCGTTACCGTATTATCAAACATTTTCCTTTAAAATAATAATATAGCAATTTATTCCACAGATCCAATTTCATCATTATCACCACAAATATAAATCTTCTCTCAGTGTATCCATCGTTCCAATATGGCGCTGATAGATGCAGACGCGATGGAGCGTGCCTTGAGACTAAAATGAGAAGACACCTGTGCTGAGCTCCGTAATTCAACATTTATCACGCCTCTACCAATATCATGGTGAAATGCACACTAGAATCTAAAAGATATTGTCGATTACGTTGATTTTATAGTTTAGATGTTTAAAGTTTGGTTGGGTGCAGTTTAGGGGTTCAAACGAGCGTATATTTTGATCTGTGAATCGCGTGAAAAGAGTCAATTTCATACTAAAGTTCAAACTTATTTAGCGTCGCCATGTGGTACAAACAAGACTTTAGTATGAATCCGAATGCACAGGACTCATTTTTCGCGCAATATTGGGTTTCGTAGTTGTAAGTTCACCGAATAACTACTCGGCTTACTATTACTACATCATTTAAACCCGGACTGACAACGACCATTGGATTAAAATACTCTTGTTACGGAACAAGTCCCTTGTAAAATATAGTTTCAAATAAAATACTCGCAAGAAACAAAAGTTTAATTTAACTTTAAAGTGCCTTTTGTAATGTCTTAAATAGCAGAAAGAATCTCTGTTCGCGTCATTTTATAACACTTTTTCCATTTTCGCAATGTTCCGCTTTGATAGTGATCCCATTTGCTTAGAAATGAAGACAGTTGAGCTCAAGCACATACTTTTAAATCGTGCTTTTAGATAAGATCCCCAAAGTAAGTGGATTAGCTGAATACATTTAACAGGTTCACAGTCCAAGTTTTGGAGGGGAAATTGCTCATACGTCCAGTTATGTTTTTGTGAAATTCGGTATCTAAAGGGTTTAGGTAAACGAATAATGTTGATATAAATATATACACATAAGTGAAAAATAGATTTTTTAAAGCATACCACATGTGGTCTGTGGACTCTCTAGAACAAAAATGACTAAAAATTGTCTTGTGAGTCCGCAGACCATATGTGGTCTGTGCATATTTTTATTTTTCTCAGACAAGTAACGACTACCCTCCATAATTTTTTCAGTGACATACGTGATATATGATATTGGAATACAAAAATCGAAAGAAAGGTATCGATCTTTCTGACGAGTTAGCTAGATACTATTCGCTAATTCGCAAGACCTTGACGTTGTACAAAAAAGTTGCTGTCGATGTTCTGTTTGGGGTGGGTGTCATAAGTACAGTTTATTTATTCAATAAACTAAACCAGCAGAATAAATGTACACTATTACAAGCCCAATTGAGTATTTTGAAAACTCTTTTGGATATAAACGTTTACCAGACACCGGCTGTACCGACTGTAGCTACGCGCCGTCCACGTCAAGAGCGCAGCATTTCGTCAAGAGACGTAGGTGTACAGTGTGCTATCGTTGATGAGCTTCGTCGAAAAGGTGGAATAGCAGCAGCTGCCACTAATAAAGCCAAAAGAGTTTCACAAATATGCAGCATTTGTACCAAACCGTATTGTTTTCAATGTTTCAAAACAGCTCATGTGAACATGTGATATTTTGTCGATTTTTTTTTTCAATAAATGTTTTCTTTTTCAATTATTTTACTTATCCTTTTTTTGTCAACTAAAAATATGTAAAAAAGGAGTAAATGTAGGTTTTTAGTAATACAGGTTTATTTTTTGGTTTCGAAATTAGACTTTTTTTCATATCGCGATATCAATAAAATATCACATCCTGTTCTCTATGTCCCAGCACTTTTTGTACTCTATACGATATGTCCTGTCAAGTCCACGTCAAAAAGATACCATTCTCCCCACGTTCACTATTCTACACACCCTGAAAATTGTATGGACGAACAGACCACATGTGGTCTGTGAACTGGTAGTGCTTTCTGTCCACAGACCATATGTGGTCTGTGGACTGTGAACCTGTTAAATGGATTTTTTGCGTCACGCTTCTAACATCATATCCATTGTTCGACGTAATGCGAGCGATGCTTTGTGCCCGCCGTCGTAATTATTTTATTTTCGAACGCAGACATAATCATGCCTACTACGATCAAAAACGTTCAGCGACACATCGCACTTGACGGTTGTAGTTCAAAACAATAATAAGCTACCGCAGAAAGAAAACACTATAGACGATAGATTGGCAAGACCAGACAGACGTGAGAGAAAATTGTGTGTGTCAGCAGTGTCAGCACCGACGTACGATTGGAATTTACTCCTAACTAACAATTATAAAATATATAGATTAGAAAATGAAGGTAAATGAACGCATTTTTTATATTACTGCATGAATTATTTAATTTAATATGACATTATCGTTAAATCAATAACAACGCCATCTACATTCGGTAGTTTGCGATTGTCGAATCTAGATTCTTTGTTACAAATTACAAAACATAACAGTTTTGGTAGATTCAGGAATAAGTTGTTATATTCTGTTGTAATTGTTAATAGACTCGTTGCCGTGATCCTGTGGCTCGTTTTCTGATTTTGTTTTTTTGATGAAATTTGTTTAGGTATATATTATAGGTAATATCCATAAATTCCTTAGAATAATCAGTAGGCCTTAATTATAAATTATTTCTACTTTACATGCGGTGTTTGCCTGTAATAGGTTGCGCACGTAGTTATAAGATTCTTGAAACTTGTTAATTTCCATGTTATCGTGTAACAGTTGTTGGCAGACCAAATAAATAAATAAATTCTCATTTATTCTTCGCCGTCAATGCTGTGGTATGTATCATGGATGTCCAGATGAACTGTTCGCCAAAATGACGATACAGATAGAGACAAAATGATGTTGTGTTGTTTCATTTCTAAGACTATGCTTCTGCAAGCATGATGAGTAAGTAGCTTTATTTTGCGTGCAAGTGAAAGGGAATATTTCACTCCGTCTATTGTATTGTCGGTCTACGTAAGCTATGTCTAGTTCTTTTTTTCTACTAAATTATTCATAATATTATTATCATAATCCAAGTGATGGGAGCGATCACGCGCCACGTTCCGTCGACTCATCCGACAGGTCTAATTTAATGCGTGCATTTATTATTGGTAATGGAATTAACCACGTCCGATTATCATATGATTTGATGGACGCACTATCTTTTGATCACTGATCCGTACCGCCCACTGCATTTAAAAAACTACCCAAGCCCAGAGGACGTGGTTTATTAATTACGAGTAACCGCCCTCGCTTTGCTTCGGTTTTCTTTATTTTTTACACCTTGGGTTACATTATTGGAGTTTTATTAAGGATCCCTAATTTTTTTGAAAATTTAATATAGCCTTTGTTACTCGGGGATAGTGTAGCTTTCCAACAGTGTAAGAATTTTTCAAATCGGTTCAGTAGTTTCGGAGCCTATTCAATGCAAACAATCAAATCTTTCCTCTTTATTATTAGTATAGATTATTATCTTTATGGTAGCAATCTTTTTAGCTTGTAGATCGATTTTATGATAAGGTGACGGTTTGAAAATGCAAGTCTTGCTACAAAAATATACAACTTTATTCAGTGTCATTTTAAGGTTTTTTGTGTAATTATAGAGCGGTACCCGACTCGTTGATTTGATTGCCTGATGCGTTGGCTACATTCATTATTTGCGATGATACGGATGTTCTTGCTTTTTGTTTTTGATTAAAGGCAATCTAACCGTGCCGACTTCCTGTCTTTTAAAATAACACCACTTACAACATTCCAATCAGTCATCATTTAAATAAATTGCGGTACGGCTGGACGTTTTTCGTAATTCACGATGATACAAAATAAAATAACAGATATAACTTTTAAAAATGTATGGTTCATGTACAATGAAAGCTTACTCCTGAATTATTATTATTTTATGTAATTATCATATTATTATACATATTATAATAAATAATTACTATTTTACTACACATATTATTAATGTAAAAAATAAACAAGATACTTTTGCTTATAAATTCACACCGGCATACTGGTGCATCTTTAAACATACTATTTCAACGTAATAGGTTTCATTAATACACGCAAGGATTGCATTTACCGAAAGTTTAATTAGACCTTTGAATGTTTCATAATGCCAGAAGCTACATAGTCCGCTTACTGGAACTGCATACTCTCAAACAATTTATAGAAGCCGAACATTACTAAGTAATACTTTGCGTGCGTTCAAAGCTACAATTTATTTCAAACGGTTAGCCGGCCCAATCGTTAAAGTCGCACAAACTAGTACGTTGCAATTTTGTCGTTCGAATTAGTGAGTTGGACTTGTTAGGCACGTTCGATTTTTTATTGGTAAATTAACACCTTGCATTTGGAATGATGGAACTTTTATACTCTCTCAATCACGCTTACTGATGTTTCAATTATAACGCAACACTAACTTCTTAATTCAGCTGGTGTTGAAAGGTATTACGAGTATATTAATTAATGTTTATCTGCATCTACCTACCATAATTTGTGTGAGTGGATTATTACACTTTCTGATCACTATCTGTGAACGAATGAAGTACTCTGTATTCGTATTGTAAAAGAATATAATTACGTACTCCTTGTTTAAATAATATCTACGATTTTAAACTTATATCAATGCGTAAACTGAACACTTCACTCTAAACACTGTCATCACATCAACTCACTCTCAACTCATGACTTTTGCATTATTCTTTTATCTTCTACCGAAAAATATATAACAGAAGGCAACATGGTTACTGGAATAAGGTCTTAGGCGCCGGCCACACAGAAAAGACGTAAGACGAAGACGGGGCTCGGACCCGTCGCAGACAGGGCGCCGTTAAAACATATAGAAAAGACAAGGAACGGGCGTGACGGCCGGCGCACACTGGGCTTTTCCCGGCCACAGAGTACTTAATCACTACGTTTTAAGAGACCTGCTCTCCGCGTCCTTTCCGCTCCCCCGCTGGCGCCTACGCAGGCCCGCGTCCTGTCCTTTCTGTATGTTTTCCAATAGGGCGCCGACGAGAAAACGTCGTGTCGGGCGTCCTGTCTTTTTTGTATGTTTTACGTCGCGACGGCTGCATACATTTTATATGAAAGTAGATTAAACAGGCGCCGCGACTGCGACGGGTCCGTGTCTTGCGTCTTTTCTGTGTGGCCCGTGCCTTACAAGTAAGTTGATAGACACAGGGGACCTAGACCATTTCTTTCACTAAACTGGCCTACTAGTGCGAAAACACCAGATGTTCCAAAACAAAGGGCAGCACCATGCGCCGTGGGTACATGTAAAAAGTGTCACGCGAAGTGAGTCGTTAGCGCGTTTAAATGCACCCCATTTGTAACTGTTGTTCCAATGACATGTATATAGCCCATCTATTTAAACGATTTAGGCATTCTCTCGATTTGGACTATTTTTAAAATACCAATATTTTTATATGCTTACTTATTACAATCTATAACTTTTAAATTTTACGCAGTACAAAGTTTATAAAGGACCTTCTCTGTCTTGTCCTTAACTTCATTATTCTCTTATTATGAGTCTTCTCTTATTCCTCTTATTATAGGTACGTGTTTTGAAAAAAATAGTATATTATAAGGCTACTACCTTAGGTACCTACCAACTACACTTACCACCCTCGATGATATCGCGACTTACTTTTGTTGACATGCATTAACATATCAATTAAATGAATACTTTTTCACACCGACACTAAAGAGTTTTCATACATCGGGACCTCAAGATAAATGGTCCTATTCACTAGAATTTTATGAACCAAGTCGTAAGTGTGAAGTGATTAATCGAACATAGCCCGAAACACATGCGACGGGGTGTTATTTCGGAAAGAATGTTTGGAACGTGCTTCCACGCTGACCCTAGCGAGTAACAAAATACAAGCTTCGAAGGAACGGATGTCAGCCATACGTTACACAAGATCACATTTGAATTTCTGTACGTTTCAATTTTCTGCTTTTACAAGTGAATAAGGCTATTTTTTCAAATCAAAAATAATCAAAAGTACTATGGAGTCTATGGAATGATTCATACGAGTAATTGCTTGATTGAAAAGTAAAATAATATAAGAAATAGGAAACGTATTTATTTGCGTATTTGTTATTTTCTTTACCACTTCTTTTCCTTGTCATCTGATATGAAAAAGAAATGGTTTACTCATCGGGTGAAATGGAAAAAAGTGGTAAACCTAAATGGCTGTATTTGGAATCAAAATAAAAACATACTTATCATTCTCTTTTATGTACACAAAAGTAAGAAAACCTGAGTGTTGCATAATATTCCAGGTACATTGTGAAGTCGAATCCGGACATACCCAGACCGCAGAATAATTCTATAAAATTCTAATCTTCAATTATACCTACCCAACTTTTTTGTTTAATTCGAAATCAGCTGAACGTCTTGGGGAGGAAATTAAAAATTCCGCTGGGAAATTTGGTCCACGAAGCTTTGTTCAAATTTAATTTCTCGTGATTTACTGCAAATCTGATGACTTCATAAATTATGTCGTACAGGACTTGTCTTACAGCAATCGATTGACAAGAAACTATTAAAAAATTGGTTACATCTTCATCCGAATTGGAATATAACCAATTTTACTTTTAACATTTTGATTAAAAGATTAAGTTAGGTAAAAAGATTTTATTCACTAGGAAAGAAAACTTAGTAATTTAAATAATAGTTGGATATTATTTATTGTAAAATGATCATGAAATGGTCCTAGGCAATTAGTTGTTCTTAAGAGCCATTTCGCAAAACTCGGTTGATAAACTATAGGTATTTGAAGCGGCTCCGCGGCGTGATATTGCCTCGCGCGGCTCGCGTCGCGCTTGACCTCAGTTCTGTGCGAGTAATCTTCTTGATACTTTCAAACGTAAAATTTTTAAAATTATTTTATGAACATATAATTTTAATTATACACTTTGTGACCACATACATGTATCTGGTTTGTGACAATATAAGTTTATATAACAATTAAGAGTACAATGTAGTAGTACCATTATCGGTAACTTATTTACATAATACATTTTAGGTACCTACTTAGGTACATCACAATAAAGATGTCCAATAGATGCATATTGCAAAAATCAATATTTTGGCAAATCAACGTGAAAAATTAAAAATCACGTTTTTTCAAGGTGATCTATAAAATGCAATATGCGTCCATTTTGCCTGCGATATTCGCAGCGCGTCGAAATACATAGGTATACCTAAATTCAAATCAATCGGAGGGTATAGAACCGGGAAATCCCGGAACCGAAAATCCCGGGATTTACAAAGGAATACGGTACTTTTCAAAAGAACCAGGAAACAAAATAAAAGAACTGGGAAACAAAATAAAAGAACCGGGATTTTCTGAACTTTTGGGAAATAAAAATATGTCGCGTCGTGATACAAAAGATAACGTAAAAATAAAGGTAAATACAATCCATACACAAAAATGATTACAGCTTTAAAAAGAAGATATTCAGAACGTCGGCTACATGAAGCAGCTATACTAATATAATATTATTTACACAACCCAGATCGATATTTTTCTAATATAAATGAAGATGATTTAACTCTTTTTTCTCGTCCAAGCAGTGCTGAATTGTGCAATACAATTGTGTTGCTTTCATACAATTAATACGAAACTTATGTTTGCATGTAAGGTATAATAGTATGATGGTTACTCAATCGCGGCAAACGACTATACGGATTTGGGTAGAAAACAGTTTTTCCCTATTTAATGCTCCTGAGAGATAAAATAGGAAACGCGATACTAACTATTTTCACGCGGGGAAAGCCGTGGTAAAATAATCCCGAAAGAACTGAAAATCCCGGGAATCCCGGTTCCAGCATAGGCGAGTACCGAAAATCCCGGTTATTTAAAACAGGATCGGTTTTCGATACCCTAATCATTACCGTGATACAAAAGATAACGTAAAAATAAAGGTAAATACAATCCATACACAAAAATGATTACAGCTTTAAAAAGAAGATATTCAGAACACTATTCTTTGAATGTTAAAAACGAATTCTTTATTGTTTTCTGTTGGTTTACAAAACAAAATATTGACAATAGTCTAGTATAATAAATTATGAGAAACGAAATTCGCACTTTCCTCCCAAACCACTTGCTCTACAAGAAAAATGTATGGCACATAAAATGTCAATCTTTTTATGGGCTACAACTTTTACTCGATCCTTTCGGAAATCGTCTAGGACGCACCGTTTAGGAGATATAAGGAGTTTTCGGAAAATTTGGGAGGGGGGGGGGGTTAAGGTTGGGCCCAATAAGATTGGGTAATGTTGCAAGTATGAGTTCCACAGGGCGGATGGAAATTCAGTCGGAAATCGTCTAGGACGTACCGTTTAGGAGTTATATGGTATTTTAGGAAAATTTGGGGAGGGGGGGGGGTAAAAGTGGGTTCAGTAAGATTTAGCAATAAGGTTTGGGGGTTTACTAAAGGGGGTTGAAATTTCCGTCTAAACTTGTCTAGGACGCACCGTCTCCGAGATATCCGGGATTTCCGGTTTTCCAAAAATCTATATCCCGATATCCTGATCTGCCGATCTGCGCCTACCTGATGAGTGCGGTATTTGCCCGGATGCCTCCCAGATTATCACGACGCAAAATTCCACTTTTGGGTGAAGAACTGAGGGGGGGGGGGTATAGGGGGAGGCGAGGGGTTGTGAAGGGAAAAAATGAGAGGGTGATTTGTATTTGTGTTGTGTATTTGAGATACGTGAGTTTTGGGGAGTTGACGGAACTTGGGTGCACGAGAGTTTCCAAACAACGAATGTATTATCTTTGACTAATAATAAGTGACTATAGCTGACTAATGTCGGAGCTTCTATCATTCCAATATTTTGGCTTAGCAATAGGGTCCCGTTGACACCGTTTGGGTACGGAACTCTATAAAGTACAGATTGATCTAAAAGTTGTATAAATAAAGGGTATGTGTATACAAGTTATAATTATTTATTATTTTTTTTCTATGTAAATATGTAATTTACACATATAACAAAAAACCTAAATACTGTAAATAGTAACTAATGTCTAAAAACGGACAATGTTTTATTTCAAATTACAGCAGTGACTTCCAACCCAATAGGGGTTGAATTTCCAAAAATCCGATAGCCTAAAGCCTTCTTCGATAAATGAACTATCCAATACAAAAAGAATTTTTCAATTCAAACCAGTATGTAGTTCCTGAGATTAGCGCGTTCAACCAAACAAACAAACAAACTTTTCAGCTTTATAATATTACAATAGTAATACTGCCCTCCTTATGATAAACAACGTATCTGCATTTCAGCAAGTTCCGAGATAAACGCGCCTAAAGTTTTTTTTCTTATTTTTGTTGTCACGACTACACTAATTGAGATATTTTTAAAAATTGTTAAAATTAATTGTTACTATATGTGTGTATTTTATGACTCATTACATTTTTCTGTTTTCTAAATGTTTTCTGAGTTAATAGAACCCAAAAAGTGTTAATTTTTAAGCAGTTGCGTTGCTTATACCTAGGAAAATTATTCAGTAACGTTAATTATCATTAGGAAAGTGCTCTTACGATGTTTATGCCTTGTATTTCTTTCATATAGTTTAACGAAATCCTATAAATAATAATCGCATTGGCTCCTTGTGCCATTAATTAATCAAATTAATGAAATGTACGTAAGTATATTAGTTCATTGCGTCAAATAGACGAGATTTTTGGTATAACTTACCTATTTAATTTCAAAGTTAATAATATATAAAAACTAATCACTACTACTTTGATACCTTTTCTCATATTTACCAAAATATACACAATATAAGATATATATTAATTATTATATATTACATTTTGTATTACGTATTATTATATATTAAATAATTTATTATTATATATTAATATATATTAGATATAAGATACATCGTTCATTATATATTAATATTTACATCGTAAAAACACCATAATCAAAATAATAAATTATATGCATAAATAAATAAAATGAGTTGTTTTGGAGCAGCCTGTATTGTGCGAGCGTGTTGGGAGTGCACGAGTGTGCCGAGTGCTGGCGAGCTGCACCGCGATGAGCCGCGCCGCGCGAGAATTTTTGTTCTACCCACAGATATTTTGTTTTTATCACTCTAAGATAAACTTTGTAGTTTTTAAGAGTGATGTAGATGCACTAATATTATGATGATATTTGTAAATGAGTAAAGTTTAATAAATAATAAATAAATAAATAAATATAACTCTAAACGTAATGGACAATACGTTGTTCTTCATAAGGAAGAGAATGAAAATTTTGCACAGACGTTGTTTATGCTTACCTTTATTTTTATTTCTATAATACATACGAAAAAATAGATAATAGATCTAGATAGATCTAATTTCGCTGATTACGAATATGCTAATAACTCGTTTTCGCCAAAAATGTCAGATACGTTGTTTATCATAACGAGGGCAGAATAGTATAGATTAGTATAGATATAGTTATATTTTGTACATATGTATGTTCGTGATTTTCTCCGTTACTACTTACACTACATAAATTGGAAAGAAATAGTTACTTAATTTCTATTGTTTTCTTCAAACCAAAGATGTTTAAAGCAGAATATTACGCAAACGGACCCCTGAATTGAAAAATGGTCTTTTGAAACCTATAATTATTTTGAAAGACCTTTTCAACGATACCCCACATTAAGGGGTAGACGAAGAAAAAATCATACGGAACGGACAGACGGACGGACGGAAGGACGGACGGCCGGACGGGCTAGCCGGCCGGTTGAAATAACGAACGGACTAGACATGATTCCGATTTGACTACAAAACCCTGAAAATTATAGAAAACTAAAAATAATACAATTGACTGTAACTAAAAATTCTCACGTGATCAAGACTGTTCAATGGCAATATAATTACGTTACTTTTACGAAATCTATTCCTTAGATGGCTAAAGCAAAAATTGACATAGGTCCGACGTCCAAGAGTGCTGCCGCACGACTGATTTGATTTCGCGCCAGTTCGTATCTTTATATGGTAAAGTAAATTCGTTTTAATAAATTATTTTTTGCAGTAAGATAAAAAAAAAATTACGTGTCATATTCGACAAAGACCATATTTTATTACTACATAAATTTTTGATGGGAAATACGCTTTATTGAATACAAAAATCGATGGTAAAGTCATGGCATAAACCATGAAAATTGGTAATGTTATTGAATTAATTTTGAAACGAATATTATAGTAATCGTATATCCCTTGTAATAAATGCAAAATATAATATATGAGTGTTCTCTAGACATTTTTTTTTACTCAATTTAATAAAACTTAATAAAGAAAATCAGTGTATGAATTTGACTCTGTCGTCCTTATGCTGAAAAATAGTTATGCTAGACTGACAGTTACGCAGAAACAAATTAATATTTTCAAAATTCCGGTAAATGAAGATCCAAGATGAAGGATTGATCTATTTTATGAGTTCATTTGCCAGCATTAATATCTTTCTTATGATACTAATTTTTGACATCAAATTCTTCATTCCGCGCGTCTAACCGCGAAATGGCTCTTAAAGAACACAAAATATAGCTTCCAATACGAATTATTTTATTAAGTTCTTTAAAACAATAAATTACCTAACTCCTCGCTTAAATAAAATGTTACGTAATTTTTAAATTAGAATTAATTTTGTTAATACAATTTTTTTACGTTTCTAAAATAAGTAATAAAATTAAAAAAAGACAATTATTATTTAATTTAATGGCTATTCTGGGGACTATATATGAATTGATATCAAATTTGTTTATTATGTCACATTTAAATTATATTCCCAGCCGTATTTAAAAATTAATATGTGCCGTAAGTTCAGTAAACGTGCCGTTTACCCTATAGCAGTGGAACAGTTTTAGGTGGGGTGCTATGAAAGGATGCAAATCGCTTTTCAGCAAAAATACGTGAATTTTTTTGAGAGTAAGCATATTTTGTATGAAGCGTTTATAATTTTCGTCTCCAAGCAGTATTGTGCGACTATTCAAGGAAACAGGAAACCATTATAGCGTCATACGCTGTACGGCGAAATTTCGGCGGAATTTTTTCAACTTTCCCTTCAAATAATGCTGAAAAAAGTGCTGCCAACAGTTTTTATAATTCATGCTTTGTCTTAACATTTCAATTGAGACGCGTTATACTTGATCGTATATAAATACATTAAAAACATTTGAATACATTAAAAATGGAAATTATCTACACCTACGTTTAATATAATTGTTACAAAAGTTTGTAATATATTTATTACAGATAAAACTATATTATAGTTTATCATCTATAATGTATATCATATTATAGTTTTTTTTTAATTTTGTCCGTTTGTCTGTGCGTTTATTCTCGCTTAGCTCAATAAACGGCTTAACTGATTTGGGTGCGGATTTCATTGATGTTTTAAAGTGAGTTCGGTATTTATTAATGCACACTAATAATTCTCTACATTTTTGTTCACATGCTACGCATTAAAGGAATAATACATACAACAAAATATTCTTAAGTAAATGGTTGCTTACAAAGTGTTACTACCATAACTTGTTTAATGATAAATCAACTTTCCAAAACCGCCTTTGAAAACTTCCAAACCTGCTAACTAGAGCAGTGGCCAAATGGAGAACTAACCACATCTTTTGCGAATGATATCGCTAGTTCCGCTAATTCAAAGTGAACTAAATTCCTTTCCTGCAGAACAACTAGTCTTTGGTGATTGCAGAAACATACTGGTTATGTCATACTGGTCCCTTTTGGAAACAAATTCATTGGTTTTAACCAATTACCGGCTAACTGTAGGGTTTCTGTCTCTATTAATTTAATAGGGATGTCTAGAGTACTGTGCGATACCTTAGTGATATATATAGCTATATACTTATACTTAATATCTGGCTATATAGCTTGCGAAAACCATTTTTGGACTATTTGATCCCGCTTCACCTCGGTCGATTTTGTTCGAAATTGACAAAAACTTTCACGCAGTGGTCATCAGAGTTATTACATAATTTATAATATTTGTCTCCGTCTAACTCCAAAATTGTAAATAAAACTTAACGACGGAAAGAAACAAAATACACACGTATAAATGATTCTAAACGAGCTTGGAAAACCATTTGAAATACCTACAGTATTCTATTTCCGATCTTTTGGACGGCTATAAGTCTCACAACTATTTTTATAGCGACTTTTTAAATTTGAAATATCCAAACTACAGTGATATACTATATGTTTTCTCTGTGACTGTTTCAGCTAGTCTTAAAATAAAAACACATGAGTAATCTGTCATCGATTCGAGTATTTCTTATAAATCTGGCTGTTAACGATGTTCACACATAATAATGTTTATTTTTTAATGGCAGCACACCTAATTTTACTATCATTGGCTATATTTAATTAAATCTGGTATAATTAATTACCAAATCTATGACTTTGGCTCGATTATTATATCCGGGACTAAATTATCTTTTTAGAAGTCACTAAAAAGGGACCAACCGCCTTTTAAAGCAAAGTAACTCATGCTCGACATCATTGACATAATAATAAAATCAAACTGTTTTAAGACGTATGTGCTATATTGCTTTAATAAAATTTTATAGACAGCCGGTCCAATAACCTTAACAATAGCCCATTAATGACCAATTACTGGATTTTATTATTTTAAATTCAGAATCTAAATCTCCGGGACACACGAATTCCATTTCATAGGACAACGAATTCAATAATACGAGTACTCCCGTCCATCCACCAATCTATCAGCCTTTAAGAATCCACTGCTGAACCCCATGTTCAGCTCTTTCCTAAATTGCGCCATTCTGACCGGTTCTATATGAACACAGCGGATGCCTGCTGCTTTCTTCAGGTAATCAGTCCATCTATAGGGAGGGCTTGCTAAGCTTCTTTTTCCCAGACGTAGCCGCGTGGTCTCCATCAAGATCCTTTGTTCCCCAACAGTTATAACAAGTTGATTACAACCATAATGAGGAAATTATTTTTAGTGTTGACAGTAGGTACTGTAGATATTTTATCTTAACTCTCACTGCTTAATTTCAATAGCTTAAATCATATTACATTTATTATCGAAGAAAAAAAATTACATAATGAACCAGTAGCATGTTTGAAGAATATGTTAGCATACATACTCATAATAAAATCTTAATTTAAATATTGAATTAGGTGCTTTGTCGTTTTTAACAAGCCTAATATAACGCTTTTTTCCCTGTGTCCTTTGTATTCACGGCTCCGAGTCACAATGGCGAAACATAATTAGTCATAACCCCTCGTAATTATTACGCTGTTTATTATAAAGGTGTTATTGTGTGTCCCTTTTCGATACGATTTATAGATAACAAGCCGTCATATCGTATTTACTATTCACACGTATTAGAGTTCCGGCCTATTGTATGTATGAGTATATTGTAATTTTAGTTTTAGTGTGAATATTTTTCTCCCACTTAGAAAGGCTTGGGTTTGAATCCTTCGTCGAATCAATATGCTTATTGCTTATTGAAATACAAACGCTCTGTTTCACGGTTTTGCATGCGTTAAGATTGTTCTAAGCTATGTTTGGTGAAAATAAATGCAGTTGCCTCCAAGATAAATTTTGTACAAAAGTCTACTTTGCTAATTGATCCGTGCAGTCAATCGCTACCAAATAGCGACATGTCTTTTTTATACAGCAGAGAAGATCATTAAACATGACAAAAACATTTACGGCCGCACTCAGAGTCCCTTAACGGTTACTTTTATAATATGGCTGCATAGTATATAATTTGTGTTGTGATTCTGTCAGGTACTGAAGCACAGAATACATAATTTAAGTAATCGTTAAGTGACTCTCAGTGCGGCCGTTAGTACTGAAAAAACATCAGCTTATTGCCTAAGAACAAACAAACAAAGGTATAAACACTGCAGCTTGAATACCTCTAGTATGGTAACCGTAACCAAATGTGATAGATACGGCACATTTTATTAGAGTTTACTTCATCGTCAGTTTAATGCACTTATTAAGGTCACAACTACTGGCCATCTAAGGTTTTTTCAGAAATTGGTATTATATTATAATTATTTGACCATAATTATCCGATATCTGTAATATTATCATCTTGTATTATATTATATTTCTGCTTAGTCGTACTACCTTCGTTATTCTCTGTTTACTCGTAAGCCAAAGGTTACCTGAAAGTAAATGGTTATAGTTGGGTATAATGAAGAGTAACTAAATTATGCTTTTATTTTGTAGTTTTGTATTACATTACCTCAAAATCTTAATTTAGTTAGAAAGCCACTTAAAATATACGATTCGTATATTAATTTATATTTTTCTTCAATCTATAAATATCGTCCGCCTTTTGTACTACATGCTATTTATAATATTATGTTCTAATGTAGTAACCTATTTGGTGTGTACAATAAAGAGTACTCTATTCTATTCTATTCTATTCTATCGTCACTACACAATTGATTGTGTTCCATTTTATAGGATTGTTTCTCTTTCTTCGTCCATGAAAGTTCTCTAAATAAAATATATATAAGACAAAATGATCGAAACATGCTTTTATATCTTTATCTCAAATCAATAATGATAATGGTCTGATTACGACTACTAGGAGAGTACTAAAATGAATTATTCCAGTGTGAAAAATCCTTAAGACGAAGTCCGCTACGATCAAGACTTCCGTGACCAATCGTGACGGATAAGGCTAATTTATCACACCGTCCTTCAATTTTATAATAACTCGCAGGTTGCGTGTGTGACAGAATATTCTATTAGTTGCGTCTGAACGATTAATCTTCGCCGCTATGTTATTAGTGTCTAAGTTGGATTAATGAGTGTTTGTTAAATGATGTAATCGAATGCGCTTTTTCAAAACTTGGCTGGAATCACTGGAATGGCTTTCTTACTTTATTATGCTCTGGTATTTCGTAGTTAGGTTTACAAGTTTTAAAGTTTTTGATCTAGAAATTATTTCAATTAAAATGTTTAAGTGCTGGTTAGAAAACTCACATTATTTTATTGTTTTTCTCAACGTGTTGACTTCCTTCTTAGGCATTTTCATATTTGGACTACTAAACTACAAAAAGGAATGTTTAAACTTCGGGGTACTGAATTACAAATAATTTAAATACAATTATAGCCTTCTAATCTGTATTGTTAACTAGCAATTGCCTTCGCTTCGGAAAAAATATGAATTACTTTAGTTAACTTACAGAACATACTTGCTCATTAGAACCGCATTACAGTGAAAGGTCAATACATAACGTTTCGATACTTTTAGGGCCCTTACCTCAAAAGAAAAACACGGTTCCCCTAAGATCCATAGATGACCCGTATTGGGGCGCCTTAGAATACTAACTCCAATCCCACGCCAGATGGGTGTCGTAAAAGGCGACTAAATCCAGCCCGCTGGTGGTAGGGCCCCTCTAGGAACTGTATTGGTAATATTGATTTTAATTGTTAATTAATACCATTATTACTATTATTGTTTCTCCATGGGGTGCGCCTGGATAGTTACCACCCTTGAGCATGAGTCAGCCGCCAAACGACTCGTCGTGTTCCGGCTGGGGGCTTGATAGCCAGTTCTTTCTTTCTTTTTCTTCTCTCTTTCTTGGCCGGCAACGCATCAGGGATGCCTTTGCTGATGTCCATGGGCGACGATAGCTACTTACCATCAGGTGGATCGTCAGCTCGTTTGCCGGCTATTTCCATAAAAAAAGATCACCCACTCCATTGCCCGACTTTCTGTTTGTCTGTTCTTCACCTTTTTTCAGACCTTTTTTGTCAGGATCGCGTGAAGATATCAAATTAAAATTGATATCCAACACTCAGGTCTGATATCCCTAGGAGCTGTGAAAAGATCAATATTTTGTGTCGGTAACGCTATCAAAATACACTCTGCTAGAAGAAATGTCAGAAAAAAATCTGAACACTGTGATTTTGTAAGTAGAAAATTATTTTAAACCTGTTTGCAGAACTTGGTAATTTGATGTGGACCCACATCGATGTATGGAGACGACAGTTTTTCAACGGAAAAGTTGAGGTTCTCTCTTCCGTTTATCTTTTCGTTACACAGCTATGTATGTTAGGTTCCACAAAATAGTTAATTTCGGTTCAACAACCCTAGCTCGCACTTGGCTGGTTGCTTTCACTATTTATTATTATTTCATCATATAATATAATATTATTTTCTCAATTTTGTGTTTCCTGCTTAACTCTTAGTAAATTATTTGAATAGCTTGTATGATGACTTTTAGCTGATCCATCAGTATTGCAAATTAGATTCCCAGACTTTAAAAAAGATATAGTCTTATATCCTTCTCCAAGGTACAATCTATGTCTATACCAAAACACATCAAGATTGGTTCAGCGGTAAGCACACACAACACATTTTCGCATTTATTACATTGTAGTTTTGGCAAATCAATAGTTCGGCAAAGATTAGATTACTATTTACTATCATAGACTTATGCTTTAATCATTTAATTTCATTGCTTTAGTGTTAAATTGATAGCTGTGACAATAAAAAAGTACTTCACGAATATAACTTTCAAAACTGAACTCGTAAAGTTAAGCACTATAAACGGCGCTTTGCGAGTGCAAGTCTATTTGTATTCAATAAAGTTCAAAAAATATTTGCAGCTAATAGTCTTCTATACAAATTTATTTTTCCTAATATCGATACATTTGCATACAGAGGCCATAACCTTTATTGGTCAGCTAGGTATAAAGTTGGGGATAATTCCGAAGCGGTTGAACATTTCTCCATGTATTTATTGCGCTAATAAATATTTATGTCATAATCCGAAGTAATGGGAGCGCAGATCTCGGGATGCTCGTTCCACTCATCATAGGAACACCTGGGTGTATAAAATGCGGCCGCAGTTTCAATTGATTTTCGTTACTGCCTGTCCTTTGTTAGGAGCCGAGGCAGTCAGATGCTAAGGAATAGGTTTGACCGTCTTGCCATAGTAAAGACATAGTTCTAACCATTTTATGTTATGTAAGTATTTAATTATTATTTATTTTTATATGAATTAACTCTACTGTTATCCGAATATAAAATATGTAACTAAAAAATCGGACAAATGTGTGTCAGGTCACGCGCAATGTAGGGTTCCGAAGTCGTTTATCGACTATTACTCATTAACTTCTTGTGTTAGTTACTACTAGTTACTTGTGCTACATAGGGAAGGGATAATTGTAATGCAGCCCCATTGGCTCGCGCATTTTGACATTCGGTCGGTAATAGTTAAAGTTAGCTGCGGTTAAAATGTACGAACAACCCACCCTTAGGTTCAATTGGGTAATTATTTAATTTATTTTGTCATTTATTGTTGTTCAAATTCGGCTCAAACTGTAGGACAGTACCAAAACAAACACTGATTGTTTATAAAATATAACCAATCATAATATCGCATACCTTTGTATTTCAGACCACAGCCTAAAAATGTCAGATTGAACATGTTGCTCGTAGAGTCGTAGGTAATAGAATCATGAGGCGATTATCTTTATAATTTGACAGACATGTTAATAATATCTATACTTTGTATTACTCGTATTTATTATTCTGAAACTTTAAAAGAACGAAAGGTGTTGACGATAGTGTTCTGATCATTAACCGCGTATTTCCAAACACAAAAACAAAACACTATCTAATAACAAAATGACTGAATTTAAAATAAAAATAACACGGCTTTCGAATAAAATTTATTTTAATTTCGAATTGCGTGCAATGTGCAGATAATTCAGTCTGAAAATGCTAGTTATAAAATCTCCAATTTCATAGGTAAAGAAGACCTATTTATTATCTTCTAACTGTCATCATTTACAGTTTCATTATAGGAAAGTGCAAAACTGTCACACAGATTTTAAATCTCATGAGCATTTCCTTATAACATATTAAACAATATTACACTGTCTATCTGAGCCGCTCACGTTGTATTCAAAATAACTTGTCTTATTATTTTCGTAACATCGGCTGTCTTTGACATATTGATATCTCCGAAACCGTGCGCCCTTCACAAGCGTGTGCATCAAATGTCACAGAATCACAAAGAAAATAAAAGGTATTGCATCCATTGTGACGTTGTCACCTTTCTTGACACAAAATGTGGATAATTAGCATTTGGAAAGGACAAGCAGGCGCCTATAAATTGTATTCAAATTTCGCGTGACGCCTTCGCTTCGGTGACAGTTGTCGTGACAAGCTACGTCGGTGACTGCACAGGGGTTAAACATTGTTCCATGGGCGATACGGTGACTTTGGTGACTCACCAAACTCAACCGTGACGAATAAAATACGATTTTCTGTGCCAGTTAACTTTTTTGATTGATTGATGATACACATTTTTCACGGTGCGTGGGTCATAATAAAGCTGTTACATTCTAGTTCGGTAAATAATGAATATGAATACGATATGTAGTAATATGTCAAATATAATTATTATAGGTACCTAATAACCTAACTCACCTAATCCAACTTTACATGGCAAAACCAATTAGGGTTAAATGATTTAGTGACCAAAATGAGATGAGAATAAGTGACAAATTAAACGAAGAATTACTGCATGAATGCTAATTAATTACTTAATTTTTTTATACGATTAGTAACGCCCCTTGCTTTGGCTTCAGAAAATTAAAGGAAATGAACATTCAGTAGAATTTTAATTTGCCAGCTTGATTGATGAAACAGGCGATCACAATGCGACGCAAAAAAGTGAGCAAAGCCGGGTAGGGTTGCTAGTTTTACATAACAAAATCTACATAAATGTACAATAAATTAATGCTAATAATGTAACATATTAATGTAACATATAAATGTAACATATTTTTCACATGCAACGCACTTAAAAACCCAAATATTTCACAGTGTTATGTCTCAATCACAATTATTGGTTTAACGTACGAGCGACTACGTCACACATTTACACAGTATCCACCAGCAAAAATTTAAAATGCATGACACATTCTCCACACATATCGGCTTAGCCTCTACCGTGATATGGTAATACGTGGATTACGGTGTCCGCCACTAGACGTATTTAGGTCTTGCTATCTGCTATCATTCAAGCGATTATTTCGTTATTCATATGTTGGTATTATACAAAATTGCCACTTTAAGAGTTCACAATTTGTCGGTTTAACAGTAGGTAATAGATTATTAACTGCCAAAAATTCGTAAATTACGTAGTAAACTGATGCAACTACAACAGAACAACTTAAGGTGTCCACAATGTATACTTTGACAAAAATTTATACATCTTTATTCATATTCCTAATACTTATCTAAAGAAATATATCAGAAAATCAAAAACATATCAGAAAACTAGATCTGAAATAACTAGACAAAGTAATATTTTATTATTCTGATTTACTAACTCAAACTCATTATTTTCATAGACATAACAAGATAAAAAATTGAAAGATACCTAGATAAAAATAGAATCTATTAGCTACGCCATGCCTACGAGCGTTTTATAGGCAGATTCTTAGAAGGAAACCTTATACATGTATAATTTGTTTTTCGTTATTCAGAGGACTTAACAGAAAATAACATAGTTTTAAAACTAGGTTATTTTTAATTGAAAAGTACCTGTGCAACTTGTTTAAGAATCGTTATGAGTTCCGCAAATTATACGAGAAAAGATGAAATGAAATGAAAACACTTGATTGCACTTAAAAAAGGTACAATAGGCGAGCTTTATGCTGTATAATTATACTTGGTATTAAAATTTAACATAAGTTTATGTAAATTATTAGCTTTTCTTTTAATTAAGTAATACAGTTTTATTTTTACTATTTCTTTGTAACCTAGTAACAAGTTTCATTGTTTTCACTAGACCCTTATTTGCGAGTAAATCGCTTACGTTGAAGCTAGAAAATACATGTTGTTGTTCGTAGACAGTTTGTTATTTCCCGTCGAGATAATGGAATGAAAATGAATTTAAGTTTTATTCGAATTAAGTTCGGTACATAAACACTTTTCGAACGTCAAATAATGCCATCGTGAAGCGATCAACCTTCACTGAGTAGTCCCGTAAGTAGATGCGGCAAAAAACTATTGAGGCTTTTTCCTCACTCACATTTACAGAGAGCACTTATTACTACAATATCTATTTATGTTCATATCCAGAAAGTTTCCCAATTATATCCTGATTTCAAAGGAAATAATCGTCTAGTTTGTAATGAAATTTCGTCATGATTGCTTTTGACATGAGTTTTAAATACTGATTTTTTATAAATTTTAGTTTATGCCTTACCAATTTAAATTATGTATAGCTCTTAGATCGTAACTTTGACGACATTAACCTCCTGTAACAATTAGTATTAGAGAATATGATATAAGCTTATTTAATTACGAGGGAAAAGAAATATCAGCATACACATCGAGAAAATGATCGCAATCAATAACTATATCAAATCTAAAAGAAAACATAAGTAATAATCATTACAAAATGTACAGACAGCAGAGACGTATACATTATTTTGTTATTATAAGAAAAATGACCCTTGAGTGAAGACCGCGCATTCAAAGGTAGCGCATATGTGTTCAGAATAATTTTATTACCAGGGGTCATGTTCGATCGAACAGAAAATCCTTATAAACGACTCGTATATTAGCGAATGGCTTGGAATTGGAAAACAAATATGAGTGCGTTGGCTTCGTAATCCAAGACCAACTCTAACAAACAAAGACAGTAACTAACGATCATTATTGTTATTGAAGGCTGTATAAATCTAATACTGAAACATTAAAATAAATAAATATTATAAGTAGGTAACATTAAAGTAGAACATAAATACATAATTTAAAACTTAATTCATAGTAGTAGATAACTTACCGCCTTGTATTTGACTGAGGAAGAAAAATACCGTGCTGGATTACGTAATTCCTGTATTTACAAGCTACCCCGCCCATCCACGTGTTACACGGCCCTTATACCCCCTACGTCACAGCGTGACATTCCCACACTCGGGGAGCCTTGCGCAACATCGGATGCTTTTCAGAAGCTTACAGCCACCCGTGAAACATTCACACGCTCGGGGAGCCTTGCGCAACATCAGCTGCTTCTTGGAAGACTACGGCCACCCACGGACCAGCGACGCCTCGCGCAAGCATCTCCACCACACGACGCTCTTGCCCGAATCGTCGAAGCAAGCGGTCGCCTCCGCTGCTGGTGCTCTTACTCGATCGCGTAGTAATTGAGACCAGTTAGTTAGGTTTAGATAAGTTAGGTTTAAAGTTTTATTTTATATTCTTTCCCTTTTTTTTAATTAAATTTAGTACGAACAGTATCGTCTTTTTGTTGCAAACCCCCACCGACAGCCAACATCCATAATTCACGTCAAAAACCATGCCGTCTTTGTTTTTCTGTCCGCAAGTTACTGGCAGAAAACAGCATGGTTTTTGATGTAGATGGGCCTGGTAGCTTGTACTTGTAAATACAGGAATTACGTAATCCGGCACGGTATTTTTCTTCCACAGTCAAATACAAGGTGGTGAATTATCTACTGTGAGTGGACTGAACACATTATAGGGATACTCATGATATTTAATTTGCACATGGATATTTCTATCCAGTGGAAATACCCGTCTTATATAATAGTAAAATAGAACACGAATCTGTACCATAATGTACATGTTAACTAGATACCTAATATTTATTTAAAAAAACTTACACCTTATCACAGAAACAACGCCGCCTGGGTTAGAAAACGTATGAATATACAGTTAGCCATATTTGGCGGGATAGAATACTAAGCCTCTATTAAGTTTATCGATAACTTTAAGACGGCTTTTATTCAGCTCCTTTCCTGGCAGCTTTCACGGCTTTAATTTTTATTTAAGTGTAATATTTAAGTATTTGTCCCTCACTTTTTTATCTGGGCTCGATTCTAAAGTTTACGCACTAGTAGTACCATAATATTTCAGAAACCTACCACGTATTTCAGAAAAGATAAAGTTTCATTAGAATAGTTATAACTAGCTAAGTGAACGTAACGCGCTATTGACAAAAGTATAATGTCGTCTCATCTATTGTTGAAACTTTGCTTCAGTTCCTATCTGAAACGACCTGAAATTGTATATTGTTGCTGGAAACAATGGACTCCATAGTAGATGTTACTTGTACTGTTATTATTTAGGTATATATAAATAATTGAGTGTATGTTTCCTATTTATATGTTCCAAGAACTCCTGATTGTGATTTAACCCGGCAAGAGATCATGTGATGTTTGGTAGCGATCAGATTAACATTTTTTTTAGTTTTATTAATACTGCCTCCGTGCAAATCCAGGTTGGTCGTTACTCTACTATGTTGCAGTGACAGTCTAGAGCCGAGACTTAGAGTCGCAGTCTTTCCCATGAGTGATTCCAGTTCAAATAATGACGGAAATCTAATATTTCTTACTATGGGCAACCCAATAAGAAAAAAACTATCAATTGCTTCGGCAGAAGGAACAAACGTAAAGAGACCCGCACACTTGAGACTCTTGAGAGTTTACCATATCGTGCCTTAACCCTTCTTCATGTGAGTAGACCCAAGCCTACAGTAGGACAACTATGGCTTGCTATAATACGTATTTAAAGTAATAAGAAAGATAAAAATGAATAAAAAATATATTTTTTTAATTTTAATCATCACATGCAGAAGCTCTTTCGTTTACTAAGCACAAAGGAATAAAAAAAGTACAGTAAAAACTTCATCGCAGTTTGTTGTTTCAATAGAAAAGTTCGATGTTGTGTCTTCTTTTGTTTGGAAACAACAAATAATCACGCTTGATCGCAGACGAATAACGTGTTTACTTCTATATTTTATACAAATATAAACTAACTTTTATGTAGGTATTATGAAGAAACATTTTAATGTTCCGTCTAACTTTTCGAGCCAAATATTTCATTCTTATAGGATCCCTTATAGGATCACTCAATTGTCAGATTGTCATTCTGTCACATCAATAGGGATGTTGAGAGTAACTGTAAATTAATATAAAGGGGGAGGGCTTAAAAGGCGGGTTTATGCCCCCCCCCCCTCAAAGTTTTTGTCGAAAAAGAAAAATGCAAGTTATTTTTTATAGTTTATACAAAACTAAACGATTTGACCATAAACGGCATCTCCAAAAGCTTTCTGCTAGCCAGGGTGAAGGTCAGTTCAGGGTCAGGTTTAGGCAAATTCTGAAAAAGATATTCAGTAAACTGAAGTAACAAATCAGGTTTCCGGCACTTAACTGCTATATCTACAGGTTTTTTGGGGCCGCTGAATTTAAATCTGAGGTCGGCTTGTCTGCATGAGGTCATTAAAAGGTCATTTCAAGGACATATCTCAATATGGCCTCAGCCAAATTGTGAAAAAACCGAGAAGCCAAGTATACTGGCCTATTATATAGGTTTTTGGTGTTGCTGAATTTGAATCTGAGGTCGGCTTGTCCACATGAGTTCATAGCGTCATAGAGGATAGCGAATTTTCAATAATCGTAGAATACAAACAGAAAGTATTATTTACCCCTAGTTAACGATTTTTGGCAACTTATAACATTCAATCAAATAATCAATTAAAATTTTTCCATTGAAAAGTTACATAATTTGTTTCTAGAACCGATCATCAAGATCCTTGTCATATTTAAGTTTGAGCAGTTTGGAGAAATTCACTATATAAAAAACAATAATTGATAGGTAATGTGTGTATTAACTCTCATATATTTCTTCACGCTAATAAAGTGGATATAAAAATGGTGGAGATATATTATAACAAACGCTCGGCGTCGGTTGCTGCAAAATGATCAGCACGATCTTAAATCCTTATTGGTTACAACCCATTAACCGCCCACTATACACGTATTTCAACACAACCTTAGGCTACTCACACACGACACATAGTGTCAGTATTTTCTTGAACAAAATATAAAATAAAGTAAAAAAAACATGCGTTATACAATTTTTTTTTTCATAAAATGACTATGGTAAACAAGTGCAGGGTATCGTTAAAATATCCAAAGAGGGTATTATTTTTTTACAATCAAGTCAAAGCACTTGGAAGAAGACCAATATTTTTTTTATATTTCAGATGTGGGAAAATCTGAATTAGGATTTAACCGAGGACACTGATATAAGCGGATTCATATCCGTTTTTCCTTCAGCAGGCAAGGAATAAAATTACTAGAGCTGTGGCCTTAGTACATAAAATTTAAAAATGTAGTATTGCTTCTTGTTCGGGTTATTCCCAGTGGGTACATATTATTTAAGGCAGCCGATTATGGAGGCTACGATAGAAGGTTTAGATAGCATACATTATACCGGCATTTAGTATGTTAATCCTGATCACACATTATTCCAAAGCGTTATCTTAATATATAGTATCGACTACAGTTACTTAATCCCAAGTAATGGAAATTACTTCACAGTTAATCCCCTTAAGATCTTAAATAATACGGATGGGTGGATAGCATTTATTCTGTTCTGAAGCTAAGCTAGATTCATACTAATGGTATCTTTCGTAAGATGACCCAAAGAACAATCTATTTGCAATGTGGCATAGAAAAGAGGTTATTTCGTGGAATTCCTAGGTATGCCAAGTTTACAAAATATCTCATAAAATGATTGTATGTCACACAAAAAATGTTTTTAAAGTAAAAAGTAATACTAAATTACTTGAATTAGTTCTTGAACTAATAGAATTAGTAGTTTTTGTACATTACGAAAATTGTTATTATTCTAGAAAAAAGTGAATGTAAGTATAATAATTTTTCTTTTCAATCCCCCTCATATTATACAGTGATAGCCTAGTGGTTAGAACGTTGGTCTTCCAAACGCGGGGCCCGGGTTCAAATCCTGGCACGCACCTCTAATTTTCAAATATTATGTGCGTATTACAAGTTAATTATCACTTGCTTCGGTGAAGGAAAACATCGTGAGGAAACCTGCACACCTGAGAGTTCTCCATAATGTTCTCAAAGGTGTGTGAAGTCTACCAATCCGCACTTGGCCAGCGTGGTAGACTATGGCCTGTACCCCTCTCATTGTGAGAGGAGACCCCGAGCCCAGCAGTGGGACAATTATGGGTTGTTGCTTTGCTTTTTTGCTTTGCATACTATACATCGTGTGGATTAATAGAGAAATCTTTATTTCCAAGAATGCAAGTCAATTAGCATGTTTTTCGTTACAAGTCTATTTATAAAAATTAATCACAGATTTATAAGTACCATACAATTTACTATCTCACCATGACTATATAAACATTAATTAAAAGGTGGATAGTAAAAAAATCATTTACGTGTTGGAAAAAACGCAGGGACGGTAAAGGTGAATAAATTAGCAGAGGCAATGACAAATCACTTGGTAGCCACTACCCAGTGGTCAACGTTTAGAGCTTACGACACGATGCTTCTGACCGACAGACGACTTATTATATTGATTAGTTTCACTTAACGTCACAAGACTGGGTGCTGGTATAACTATGAATAATTTCTTTGATAAATGAAAGTGTACAGTAAGTTTTATACACGTATCCATTCCAATTTTCTTGTCTTGTCCTTGACTTTGTGGTAACATAAAATCAGGAACGGGAAATCAAGTCATCTTATAAATTGTTAACCTAAAAGCAAACTTTATATTTGAGGATAAGAAATCTGTTCTACATGGCTAATACTGACCGTTGAGTTGAATTTCCCTTTATAATAATCTACACATGGCCTGTTCCCTACTTTTGTAATAATATTCTTATGTAGTAAGAATTTCAATCACATGTTATTATTATAGATTTTTTGTAGAATACAAATGATTTGAAATGCTATTCGGTTTCAAAAATTACAAATAGAATTCAAATACTTAAACCTAATTGATTGATATCAAATTATTTGAAACATATAATACATCCTTTACAAATAGCACAATTGTACATCGCCAGACTATTCCAAAGCCCTTTCAATTTTCCGCAACCTAGCCGGATTACGGGAAACCAATCTCGTGTTTAGAAGTTGTCAACACAGTTGTAATCTAAAGCAATACCATCAACGTCACAAATATTATATTATGTGCCTACCATTTGAAATCTTATAAATAAAAGTAAATAAGTTGATGTGAGTAATTTCATAATAAAATCAAATCGGTGTTTTCTATTTTAAATATTTATAAAAATGTAGAAACAAAACTTACGTATCAACAAAAAAGAAAAAAAATGCGTGTGTGTAAGGCCACGAGCAATGTAGTGTTCCGAATTAGTAAGTTTATCGACTATTACTCATTAACTACATATACTAAATAGCCACGATAGATTTTCTTATAAATTATAATAATATAACCAATTTTTGACATTTTTTAACTTGTCCAACTCCAACCCATTAGCCTGCAGGGCGAGAGGACACTTGACTCTTTGTACCAAAATTAGCATTTTAAAGCCAAATATATCACAAACCGACCCCTAATTCCAAAAATAGAAGACCCATAATATTTTTGGAAAACCTTTTTAATGATACCCCACGCTACAGGGTACACAACGAATAAAAAAAATATCCTCATTTTACCTGTAGGGGAGGTACCTTGAAAAAAAATATTTTTTAATATTTTATTCTAAAATTCTGGAGTTTTAATAAATATATATACATACACATATACATACACATATACATACACATATACATACACATATACATACACATATACATACATAATTATATCCATGAAAAATTACAGTTTTCTAGCATTAAAGGTCGCGGCGCTTTGCTTCTGACGGACGGATGTACGGACAGGTGGACATGACAAAACTATAAGGCTTCCGATTTTACTTCGGAACCCTAAAAAGGCGAAGCGCCTAACATAAATTAATAACAATGTTTTGATGCGGGTACAATTAGGCTATAAAATATTTTAAGCATAAAATATACATTAATGCTCAGGTCGTAGTAGCAAGGTATAAAAATTGGTTTGCATAAAGTGTGAAGGAGTGGGCAGTATAAGAAGCGGTTAGATTAGTTAAGCGGATAATGACCATTATAGATAAATAATCTTTTATGAATTTAAATCATTTCGCCAGTTTTCAATCACTACACTTAAATCGAAATAATCAGTCACTGTCCTCTTGACTCAAATGTTTCTCTTTTAATTAATTTACCATGTCAAAGCAATATATTTTGTTCATTTTGTAAAGTTTCTTTCAATGTATTATATCTGTTAGCATTAGGTTCAGCGAACCACAAGTATTCTGATATATAATGTAATAAACAAATATTATATTATTTACTGTAATAATAATCACTGTAATTAGGCAAAACACTGTAGGGACACAACCGTCCGCTCCAAGCTTCAAGTAAAGACTGACTTGTAACTGAGCAACTAGTGAATGAACTAAACTGTCAAGCAAGACGCCATCTAGCGACACCAGCCAGCACCATTAATATAGCTGAGGTTTTTCTCGTCTACCTTTTTTTTTCATTTATTATTGCTCAAAAATCAAAACAAATAACAAGGTAATGCAGCATTAATGAAGCCACTGAGGCTTAGAGTCTAATGCTACGAACAGAGTTCACATCGATACTATTTCACTGATTTATAAAAAACTGTTTTAACCTATATTTAATATTGTTAGTAGTTAATTCCGTGCGCGTTTTGAATTGCTTAATCCATTGTAATAATTTTAATAAGAAAGGTGACTATGGCGGATTATGAAATTGAATTAATTCCATTTTGCTCACATACTGTTTCTAAAAGAGATAATTAACTGTTTAAAAAACTATTTAAAAACATTGAAATATACAATGAGAAGCAAAATTAAATATTGTATATTAATTTACCTAGGCCAATGTTTTACTATTTTATTTGAATGAACTAATACTGTGTTAAAGGTTGGTCTAGAGGGCAAAAAAGTTAGTAATAATATTATGAAGTTTACGACTAAGGATTTATTGGCTATCAGAAATTAAGAACTTTATTGGATAATCGAAGTTACATGAAGTTATAAAAGAAAAATAATAAAAACTTTTGTAATTACAAACTTACAGACGATTTGTAAGAACTTAGAATTTGAAGATAAATTAAGTAATATGAGAAAACTTTCAATTTCTCCACAAAATCATAATAATCCTAATTGTTTGTGGTTATATTAGGTTCAATAATATGTACGGTAGAAGATTTAAGGACTAGTAATTAGGTAGATAATATTTTATTCCCTTATTTTCATGATATAAATTTTTTTGAACCTATGTCAGAATAGGTAGGTATGTATTTGATAAAAAGACGTTACTAAAGCATTAATTGATTTCTGGGTCTGTTGGTTATAAAAAAGAGTATTTTATGGAATTTATTTGTTGTAAACGATTGTATTAAATATCACCTTAATATCAAATCATAAACTATAAAATCTACCATTGAGCCAAACTTCGTATGAGATTATTGACGAATGAAAAAGTCCTGTAATGATATTTAATTTCAATGTTATTATACCTATACATATAGTTATACTATATAGTAAAAACCCGCATTTGAACAAATCTTCCAAACAAAGCGTCGATTTTGCTATTAGACTACAACTTCATTGGCATTATACTAGCAAGAAAGTTAATTATATAAAGAAAATATACGAGTATAACGATATTTGTAGTATAAGTACCGCACCTACTGAATCTTCTTTATGTATTAAATTCGATACGAGGTGTCGTAAACACTCGGCGCCGAGTTAAGTAGAGAAGTGTAAAGAAAGAATATAGCAGATATACCACATCTGAGCGGCGCCTACTATGGCCACGAGTTTTATTAAAAGCAGGATATAATTTAGTTTCCATTATTTAGTACAATAAATAAACCTATTTAAGGTTTCTTCTTTTTTCTTTTTCAAGAATTTTTTGAAACATGATACAATGAATTGCGAACATTGTCATAAAAAACACCCCGGGTAGTTTAGACAAATTGCAGATTTTTAAACATCAAGATATTCTACAATAGTCATTACTATCAGATTAAAATTTGTAATATATAAGAGAGAGAAAGAGACAAACTGAAGAGAGAACAAATTCTGAAAGTTATATAAAATGCCTATAATATCAATGAACTTATTTAATTAATAAATTTCATGTTTTTAAACAAAACGCTAAAGATATCTGGAAATGTATCTCATTACACAGGTGGTAAACAAAGTAATAAAGACATTCAGACTGTCCTCCCAAACGGTATTACATGGACAACCGAGCGACACCGCACCGATCGTGTAGTACCATAGAGCCTAGCATCAATACGGCCGTTTGTTATTTTATTTGCTCAGTACTCTGTAAACTCTATTACCCAGTTGATGGTTTTGATTCGAAGAACCCGATGTTTACATTGACTGGTAAACTTATGTCATTGTTGCAACAATATTTTAGTTAACCGATTCATTCATATGAGAAAGTTTGTTTATCTCCGGCCCATTGTTTATTTTAATCTTCATTGGTCTGTTGGTATTGCTATTGATGAATAAGTTATTGTATATGATAATTTGGGAATTACTAATACGTTATTTTAAATGTTTATTCATTCCCATCGCGTCACTGGTGGTATAAATTAAACATACAGAGGTTAGACTTTGTGAATCGCGAAATACTAACCGGCAATCTGTGTTACTTTTGATGCCACTGATTTCCTTGGACTAAGTTGGATCATCTACTTGGAAACTATTGAAACCATTCAGTATTTTGAGAATACTAAATTATTTCACTAAAACACAAGCTATATCCAGCAAAAATATAAAGGTATATTGCTATACCTCAGTGCATGATGTTTAAGCAAGCTACGAAAGGAGAACCCCAGTTTCCATAGAAACTCAGGCCTAAGTAGACAAGACTGGAAATTGGCTGTTAATTAGATTATTGCAAAAGGTTCAATTTCTCCAATTTTCACGGCTGCCAGCAATGGCCAACTAAGGAAATCCTAGAATGAATCACCTTAATTATAGGTTATGATTATGTCATACTCGTGTCACAGTGCTATTTAATATGTATGTTACACTTACTATAAACTAAACACCTACGAGTAATCATTACAAACGTAATAAAAATTAAAGTTTTTCACAAATACTAACACTTAAACTACGAGTTTAATGGCTAAAACTAAGTTGGCGGGTGTCTATTATACTATCTACTTCTTCAATGGTTTTCACCCAAAACGAATGTCATAAAAAGGTTGTATAATAAAAGCTATTGCATATTTCAAGAGATTTTATTAGTTATTATTATAATATATTAATATTTCGTGTAGTTGTGCAGGAGGCGCTATATTTCGTTAGTACCTTGCCCAATCAAGATACCATAATATACTCATTGTAAGTATGGCCACAGCAACTTCCTGATCTTCTAAAGATGTATAGGGTACGTTATCCAGTGCTCAGGACTTATTCTGAACCTTTGTCAGTCAGAAACAGGCGATTAAGGAGTCCATATTCGTATAGTATTGGTTTGCAAGAAATTGTAGCGAAACTGCGAAACACATTCACCAAAACACAAGTACGAAAGCGAATACAATAGAAAATTAAAATCACTGTGTGCGTGTCGATGAGTTTCAATAGTAAATAGGACTCCAAATACGCTGAAAATATTTGATAGTAAAAATATACAAAACACGCGTAGAAAGATGAAAGATCGATGAGAAATATGACAATACAGTGGTGTTATTTATAAATACTATGGTTACCAAAATGACATTATTAGGGATTACATCATCTTTGTTGTCAATCGATTAATCGATGTCAAAATATTCGAAATGTAATTTAATAAAATTAGCGTAACGATTAAATTGTAATTATAATATATTACATAGTTTTGATTTATATGGAATACGAAAATATGTAAAAAATAAATTAATATTATAATTATAATCAATAAATAATACATAAAATATATTATTATGTTCCATCAATCGATCAATATCAATCGATTCAATCGATTATAAAATCGTATGTAATGAGGTAAATACTGTGAAAACTTTTTTGCATTATTTAGTTCATTTGGCGAGAGCAGCTGAAGCTAAGATTTAAATATGTTTATCTTATAAATAAGACTATTTTTTTGGTATATAGTTTACACTTGTCTAGTCCAATGTTCTAGCACAGATTAAATATGGTTCTAGGCCGAAAATTGGGGTTCTCCTTTATTATATTTTAAAAATATAACTGTATATCATCAATATATTAACCTTTGAAATATGCTGACACTTACACAGGAATATAAGTCACCGTAAGCTAAATACATGCATACAAATGCATTAAAAGCTTCTGTATTCCAATAACTACCATTCAACAGCACTTAGAAGCGAATGTCCCACATAGCTATATCTAAAGACAATGGTGCATTCAAACGATTTATATCTTTATCATCAATTCCCAATGCTAATCGAATACGTTGCTACTCAACCTAAATAGTGCAATAAAAATACATTTAGGTAGTAATCGTTTCAGTAATAATTAAAATAATCAAAACGATTAATTTTTGTGAAATTTATAATAATTAAGTTTATTCCTACTTTTTTATTAGAAGGTTAATGCTCACGTTCAAGTAGCAATTGTAATAAACTATCCTAGTTGATGGCATGTGATAAATTTAAGCAGTTAAGTGCAAGAGCGCAAAACTTTCTTCTTGAAGAAAATTAAAAGAAATGCAATTTTTATTCAAAGTTACTATTTACAAATACTTTTCAAAATATCTCACAAGGCTAACTACCTCAAAAGAAAAACAACTGAACGTTTAATAAAGATAAGTTAAATACGTAATTTTTTGGAATATGAAGTTTAGTCATCAATAATACGTTTTAAACCAATGCAAAAAAATTATGAAACACATGGAACACAGAGAGTTGAAAGTTATTGCTATATTAATAAAACAAAATCGTATCTAAAAACTACTACACAATTTCCATTATATCCGAAAGCAAAAACGTTGAGCATCGCTGTTCCAGCGTCTTGGATTGAAACAGCTAATGGCGGTTATTACCAGCTACCTCGACGAAAAAGTGCATTAGTGTACCGTAAGTGGGATAAAACTATTTGAATATACAGCTTAAGTAAAGCGCTTCGAGTGCTCGAACCACTTAACATGGACCGATTCGCCTCATTTACTGTAATTACGCTAGTTTTACTCACTCCAGTTTCGGTAGCGATGGAATAGAATGGAGAGTCATATTTCAATGTTCGGAGTTCATGAGGGACATTAATCAATTAACTTGTTTAATTTTTCAAAGGCTTTAAAAGTACGTTGAATAAATTATCTTCTTGATGGAAGTTTTTATTTTAAGTATGTAACCCGTTAAAAGGATATTTTTATCGTGGTTACATTAAAACTATAAGTATATATACTATAAGGTTTCTTATAGTATAGTATATAAGTATAAGGTTTCTTAATAGCCTTGCTACCTCTTTTCCTATCTAAAATGGTCCGTGAAATGTACTTTCTTATGTTTTCGGTAGTAGTGCCGGAGACTCAGTAATAGAGACCCCATGAATAAAGTCGACGGCACCTTTCGTGTCACAACATGGAAAGAATTACTGTAAATACGGTATTGTAAATACTATATTATAGCCCAAATTAACAGCATTAATTTTTTATTACAGAATTTTATATTAATTGTAATATTACAGACGGTGTTGCTTACGTAAATTACAGTGAAATGGGACGCGTTCACAAAGAGCTTTTTCTGTCTCACAAGTTATTGAGTAATACCACAGGGTACATAATAGTATAGTAAATACATTATTAATAATATATAATATTCATTTCAGATATTATTTTTGTTTTAATGTAGGTAAGTATAAGTTAATGGATTATTTTTTGATCTTTAGTTCGGCTACTAATTCTGTTTATATTTTGAGTCATATTACGAGTACTTATTGTAAGCATCAGCTGCGTAAAAATTAATATTTAAAGGTTATGGTGTGAACAAAAATATAAAATTTCTCTATATTTTAATACAAAAGTCGTCTAAAATTTAGATACTATGATATATTTAGACTCTAAACAAAACATAGTATGGGGAATACATAATAGAGGCCATACACGGTCATGTATACATACCTACTTGATCAAGCGTCAAGCGGACTTGACGCGGCATCCAGTATACTTAATCGTGTATGGCCACGGTAAGTTATCTAGCCATATTATATCGCACCCTCAGTGGAAAAAAGGCATAATGTAGTTATCTCATGCACACTGGATGGCGCGTCAAGTCAAACTGCAGACTTGACAAATACACTTGATCGTGTATGGCATCCATAATATAAATCCGAGTTATCTATACCAATATTATAAAGAGGAAAGATTTGATTGTTTGCATTGAATACTCGTAGGCTTCGAAACTACCGAACGGATTTGAAAAATTCTTTCACTGTTGGGAAGCTACACTATCCCCGGGTGACATAGGCTATATTATATTTTTTTTACTACATTTCCCGAAGCGAAGTGCGGGCGATTTCCTAGTACAAAATAAGTTAAATCTATTTTCATTATGAATCAGAATAGCACTGCAGACAGCTTTAAAAACAGCTATGTTGCGGCTTTGAATCGCACTCTGCTATTACTGCATGTCTCGGTACATTTTAGTCATACGAGAACATCCCACTCTATAATTTGCCGGAGCACAGATTGCTGCGGCTTGATTTATTTACATAAACAATAGTACCAGATAAGCTGTTATTACAGACTTTTAGTGTGCGCTGTTTTTAAGACTAGAACTGAAGATTATATAGAGATGCAATGAAATATAGTGGTTAGCATTACAAATTGGTAAGTAAACCTTCTACTTAAAATTTTGACACCTTTTTTTGCTAAGCGTTGCCTAAGTCTTTTTAGTACTCGTAGTCATTGAAGTATAACGTCATAGAACAGACATCTCGAACAACATGTGTTCAGCCAAGAGGTTTCATTTTCAAAATCGAGCCCCTGTTCACCTTTCAAAATCGAACGAATCCATTGAACATTGAAGCCCAGTGGCGCCAATTGATTGTGAGTTGTGACATACATCGTGTTCGCGGTGTCGGTTCTATACACTAGTAATAATACTTCAATGCTCGTAGTACATACATGTTTTACGATATCCAAGATGCAAGTATTTTACGAAAACGGAAATTTTAGATTTTACCGTTTTTTTTTTGCCCGACACATTATAATTATGGCACATTATGACATGAAACCTAAGAAACAATTTGTAAAGAACTGCACTTGGTTTCGAGGATACATAACGCTACTCACATTATTAGAAGATACAAAGTGTTGTTTTTAAACAGCAGTAATTTTGAGCTGAAGAAATGAAGATGTTAATCTGCTGCTCAAATGTTATCGAGATGTTGTAACGATGACTATCTAACGCTAACAACCATGAATCAAGGCTTAGCTTGGCTTTATATATCGGGAACGCTCAAACATTTTTACAAACAATATGTTATAAAACTCCTAACTATTAATAATAATAATAATTATAAGGTCTTTAATAGAACCTCTGATGAACAACACCAAAAAAATCACATCCTTATACCTTACACTAGAATTCCATTTCTTATTAACATGATCAAACCCATCAACCAATATACCTATTAATGTGTCAAACACATCCCAAACGACACAGTCCGTAAGCAAACTCATCATTTTTTACACATACAATATCATTGCTCATGAGTCAATTAATATCTTTTCCAAGCCTCCAGGCTATGAACTTAGAGCCTTTCGGGGTCATAACCAACCGGACTACGTCGTCGAATAAGCAAATTAAATCAACAAGGATTACAAATTCAAGCCATTTGCATCTTTAACTGGAGATGAATAAAGAATGAGTATAAAAATAAATGTCAAACATTGTAAGCATTGGCTCTCTGCTCTCTTGCAGACTTCAAATAAAAATTTGTAATATTTTGTAATCATTTGTAATTGTAATTGAAACGCTGGGACTCTGTACAAGACATAAAATTTTACGAGTGCTGTCATTTGTTGTGCTTTACGATATGGGCTAAAATATGCTAACGTACAATACTAGGAACCTTCATCTCGTACATAATGAATTATTTATTTGCCAATTCCTCCTTGAAAATTTAATTTCTACCTTCCCTTTGTCCGCTACAGGTTGAGCTGTAAGGTAAAACTGCGTGAGACATTGTAAATCTCAAGCAACGACTCATAAATAGTTACTAAGGGCTTGTTTCACTTTAAAATATCGTGTTTTAAGGTCATTCCCGTTTCGTTACTTTTTAATGACTCTATTTGTAAAACGAGACGAGCTTTTCGGTTTTTTGTAATTATTTAAGTGCCTTGTTCATACAGAGCTTCATAAATTTCACATTAGCTGTAAAATTGATTTGCAAAAACAGTAATAATATTAAAATTTCGTAATATTGTATTAAGCTACATAAGTATAATTAGTAGACAAGCTAGATAGATTAAGATATTACAAAACGTTGTCTGAACGTTGGATTCAGCTTCTTCTTCAAAATCGATAACTAGACTCCACAGATGTTAGGTACACATTTGAACACGGATCTCTCATTTGATGAGGCATAGAGCATACTCCACCGCCCTGCTCCAGTGCGAAGGCCTCCAACATGGCTAAATAACTGCTAGATTACTACAACAACTGGGACCGATGGCTTTACGTGCCTGCTGAAGCAAGGAAATGCTTAAGATTTTTTTGCCATTATCGGTCACCCTTTCAACTACCGATCACGCCCGTTGTTGTTTAACTCGATCGATCATTGTGATTCGACACAAACCACCGGACTATGAGGGCTTTTAAAAGTCTAATTCGCACATAATATTTTCAGAATTAGACTTTAGGTTATGCGTGCAGGATAATGTAAAATCCAACAGCACAATGTTGGTCACATTCAAAAATGTCACCTCACGAACATTAAGTGGACGTGTTATGTACCATTCGTTAACTATGCTGCGAGAGGGCACTGGTGACCTGTAACTCAGGTACTTGTAACCTACACCAGGCACCATGCTTTCACAAAGCACTATTATAGTAAGTGTACTATCTGTGAGCCATATTTTGTATTAATTTGTGAAAGTGAATGAATAAATATTCATTCAAATTTTCATTCATTCATTCAAACCGCTACTCTTTCACTGTTATACTGCTGATTCTGCTTCAAGAATTTTACTTTAAGATTTTTAATATACGTATTGTAATGTATTGCAACGCTTATATTTCAAGGTGTATTAGCATTTTTCAATTTTTGTGGACTGTGGTACTCTATGCCCCTAGTGATGTGGAATAATTCTTTACATGGTGACAGATGATATCTGCACTATACTGCAGTTTTAACGTTATTGCCATTTCGATTCATATTGCGTCGAAATATCGGCGAACAAATTGTGGGCACACCCGTATCATAATTATCCCTTAACATATCTAATTATGTTATCGTAAACTATTTCATTGGTGAAGAACATTTCGAACCTTATGGAAACATTAATTGACCTGAGTCTGAGGCCGAGAGAGAAATGCCTAAAATACCTTTCTAGTTTATCTGTTTGAGGTAACTCACGAGAGGGTAATTTTCCTAAAGAAAGATCAACCGTTCTCCCCTACGACTCTGATAAGCCAAACTCGCAAACGTCAAATGCAATATTCAAAGAAAGGGCACTCACTTTTATACAAACGGAGCCGCTCCCGAGGCGCACCTAACTAACCGTGATAAGAGTCAAAGAAGGGGATGTGCTCTGAAACTTCAAAACTAAATCGCGTCCAGTCCAGAAAGACCTGCAATCACTTGAAATTCTCAAATGCTTACAGGTCTCGCTTAATTCTGGATGTTGTTCTAGTACGTAATAAACGGTAAACATTTACACTAAATGAGGAAAAAATGTGAGATCACTTTAAAAGAAATCTGAGTTTTTTTTAAATCATGTTATAAATTCTAATAAGCGTAATTGTTAGTAACAAAGCAACGTAAACATAAAGTAACGTAACGTAATTCAGAAGCTATCACGAGTACACTAGCCATTTCATTTGTTCGTATCTAAAAACACTCTGCAGTCGAAGCTCACATCAAAATTTATTTCATGATACTCATCGTCGTGCACGCAGCTCAATTTCTGTGGTAAGTTTATTGGTTGTTTATCTAACTTTAATATCAGACCGGAATGTCTACCAAATCTGATAAGTTTAGAATTTCAAACATAACATAATATTCGTATACACTTCCGGATATAATTATACCTATTTTAGTATAGTTTCTTTGAACAAAAGGATCAGATCAAAAAAGATCTTTCAATCAAAATAAATGTGTATTAATAACTAAAGGTAGCGTTAGTAATTTAGGTGGTCTTCCGTCGAGCTGCAAATTATTGATAAAAAAAACAGTGGACCTCGTCGAATGCCGACAGAATTGAAAACTTGAACAATTACGTGTGTATTTTTTGAATCCTCAAGAAATATTTTATTGTGTAGGAAATACTTTTAAATGTAGTGATTTTTTATTCATTATTATAAGCAATGTTAGTCCAGCTGCGCCATCTATTATATTATTACTGTTGAGAACAATGGCCTTCATGCTAATGTTGTGATATTGACCTATTGCGCTAACAATTATTATACAGAGGTGTCGGTTACAGGTCGCGAGTATAATCATATAGCATCAGAATAAATATAAATATGCGATCTCCATTACATCATTTACATCTCAAATGCTGCTCTCAGGCTATCAATACTTACAACGCGATCGTAACCACTAATGTTAAAAATATATCGATGACAAAACAACCGGGCTGTTCATTCAAAATAAAACGAGAATAAAATGCAACTGGAACTAGGTAGTACAAATAAATGTTGAAACAAGGGTATATGCGAAGCACACATAAAATTTATTTATTATTGTTCCTGTACCGCGCACGCACGTACATTTCGAGGGAAAATTTATAGGCTGCTGATTCTACACTATGATGGTAAGGTCCGCAGTTTCGGTCGCATCAGCTTTTTGATAGTTAATTTAACAACGCCAATTCAGTGGTTCATATACACTTCATAACGCGATGATTTCATGGAATTATTTACTCGCTTGCTCTTGTGACAGGAACCCAATTTAGTGTTATAATAACATTTGTTTATGTTTTAAACAGCTTACTCGTATTGCCTTGTATCAAAATTATAATACTCGTAATACATACTGCAACAGTTCAGTTGTTAAATTTGCATATAATTGTAAATAATATTATACTTATTTAGGCATATCAACATTTCACTTCAATGAGTTAAAATTTTAATACCTGTTGCAGATAAATATGTACCTATCTATTATAATTTTTACTTCGGAAATTGAGTACATATTTAATTTAATTTGATAACTTTTAATGCGATGCACATTCTTATGTATGTATTTGGTTGTTAAAATTTTATAAAAGATTAGTTGTAAAATATTATATTTTAAGGGATAAAAAGCAAGGTATAATAACGACTTGAATTTGTTAATGATGTAATGAAAATAAATTACGTAATATTATTTCGTAATTCCTAAGCCGTTAAATGCCTATTAATTCTGACTTAATGTATAATAACCTTTTCTGATAAGCAGGATGATATAACAGAATAAACAATGTATTATAGGTATAATATAATAGTTGATTTGTAATGACCCCAAAGCCCATCTGTTTTTGAAGCAAAATCTGGATTTTTTTCAATAAATGGGAACCGAATCGCATGCCTCCTTCAGGAAATAAAGAATATGTGTGCATCGTAAACCTCGGTGATTCACGCCGGCATCTCACAATAAAATAAAATCTAAACCTATGTGTTGTTATCGGGAACTCTGAAAAACAATGCTCCTTTTTCCGTTGCATACGGAGGTTACACCTTTTTTTATTATGCGGAAAACTTATTACTGGAGAAATAATTGGAGTTCGATTGAAATAACTTGTTTAGAGTACGATATTTATATTTTATCTTTAAACACTGTTGTTGAGCTAAAAACATTTTTGACACATTGATCGATATAATATATTATGAATTATTATTATATAATTTGTTCACAATTTATCTTAACTTTTTTGTTTGATGAAACCCGCATGATGGCAGGAGATTTTATCTGCCTACGTAGAGACCCATGACTAGATTCACTCATTTCAAACGTATTCCACAGACGACGGCGATTAAAAAAACAATGTCAGAGATGGAAATAACACAAAGTTTTTGTTATATTTCGAACGAGCTGACCTTCGTTATGTTTTGCTTACATATTAATTTCCACATTTTTGAAATCTGAGTTCAAAAATGAAAAAGTATATTGTACGAACTTACAGCCCTTTAATTTTACCCCTTAGTAGATGAATTTTGAGAAATTCGTAATACAGTTACTTTTTGTAGACATAAAAAAATACTATGTCTAAACTAATCTAAACTTATATTCACCCTTTTAATTTCAAAACTGACGAAGTATCCATACTAAAATGCATCCCCTTAATTAACCCTTTAGGTGATAATTTTCCAAAGAAACGTAATACTTTCAAATTTTGTCGAAGTTGCATACAAAGTTCCTTCCCCTAAATTAACCCTTTAAAGGATGATTTTCGAAAAAATGTGTTAAAGTTAAATTTTATTCATAATTATAAACTTACATAACAATTTTCATATTTATAACTCTAAAACTGACGAAGTTGGTTTGTATGAAAGGGACTTCCAACACCTATTTTTACTATTAGCATAAACTATCTGTTCGGAATAGGTGGCCAATAATGCGGTGTAGGCTGGCAGGTAACTCGCGACAGTATTCGAATTTCGAATCGAGACAAAACAGAGTCGAAAAAAAGCTGTCAGGATAAAGACACGGAAAATAACTAGATACGCAAAGAACGGCCCGAAATAATCGGATTTTTGATAGTTTGGAGAGTTTTTACAAGTAATTGTGGTGGTGGAAAATAATTTACCCTATGAAAGTGTAGATTCGGCTGCAGCTACAACAACATCGGTGCTGTTGATCGTACTGTGTGCTTTGAATCGGAGTCACGCGACGGAACACATGACGTATCCTTTTATCTTTTAACTTAATACCCCTTATAACTTATACCCTTTGTTGATTGTAAGTAGTATTTTAGTTTCCACCCCCTGGGGAACCCCAAATCCTTAGACTGTACAGACTGACGAATGACTCCTTTAGCGTACCTATTATAGCTAAGCGCACAGGTAAATCTAGTCTTTCATCAAGTATTGTCATACATACGTTTACGTACCCGTTGGGTTTGTGTTGTGGAGCCCACCGATCCTCTTGATCAGTACACTATCATCTTAATCGGTTCTGTGTTTTATGAGATATTTTAATTCAGAGATGTGTCGTTTTTCAATTTTATAGTATGTATATGTTATATAATACTTAATAATTTCGTTAAATTTTATTGGTATAGGAAATTTAACTGGAAAAGCAAATCTTCTTATTCTACACTGAATGAATATGCAAAGATAATGTGAAAAAGTTACTCGTATGCAACGGAGTACTCTATTTTCGAGAGCAATAACGATTCCCCAGCACTACACTCGGCATTCTGATATGTTATACTAATATTGGCTCTCAACTTTTATGCTGTATTTGGCCAAAGGATATTCTTATATTCAATGTATAAATATTTGTTATATCTTATAAGCAATGCAGGAAGTAAAATAATATTTTATAATATTTGTATACGCCAAAATGTCCACGTTATTAACTTGTAGATATATACTTCATGTTATTGTTATTTCAATGTCACTGTGCGACATTTTGCCGTATTACGGTCTATTCACATGCAAAATGACGCAAACACTGATTAAAAAAATAACACACTCATAGCGATACAGTATTTTTCCCTGTGACGTGGGTGACATGGGCACTGACGTAAGTGACGGATCGAGAACAGAAACATCATTCAAAGAACAATGCCCAAAAATTGTTTTTTAATTTTTGTTAGCGTCTTAAAACGTCAGTTATACCGAATCAATTCAATTATTTTTTTACGTATTTTAAAATTAATACCTGTACACGTATTACCCAGTGTAAAATAATTTTATTAATAAGTGATGAATTGACTATAATAACAATGATGTCAACAATGTCCATTTTCATTCGGGCACTCACTTCGATACATAGCTTGTATCAAGCAAGATATAGGGAGACTTCTGGTCAATATTACAGACAGAACTTCGTTATAAATGTTGGTATGGCAAATGTAATGATGTCAAATTTCCATTTCCGGTTGTCAATAAAAAAAAAGTTAGAATAAAATAATGGTAAAAATTACAGGCAGTCGTAAGTCTCCCCTACTCTATGAGTCAATGGTTATAAGAATTCAATCTCAAAATACTTTAGTTCTGTGGTGTGTCTGCTGAAAATTCTTATATATCTAAGCTCAGAAATTAAAGCGGCGATTTTTAGATTCTTTTTTTATTTTAAGACGCTAAAGGTGAAAATGAAATAAAACGATGTATGGCAGATGGGCATTGTTCTTTCTGCCTCACTAGGAATCAAACCCAGAACCCGTCAAACGGTAGTCTGGCTTGGTTACCATTATGAAAACACGGGTCGTCAAAGTAAATAATTTTTGCTGAAAAATTTTGACACCCATATGAATGTACTTTATATAGTGTATACGGTGCAACGCCAATATCATATTGTTATTTTCTTTTTCATACCTGCGACCTTATAATGCATCTAGTGTGAACCCAGCCTAACGTGTTAATTTTGATGGACATGTAGTAAGGTGTCATTCTTATAAACTACAGTAAATTAAATATTATACGTATAATATGTAGTATGTTATAAGTAGTTATCATTTTGCATAATTATTAGAAAAAAAATTCCTTCACTTTAAATCCTAAATCTAAAATAAATTGAAATAATAACATATTCTTTAGTAATTTCATTTATTCTTTAGTTTGCACACAATCCACTGAAGTTTGAGGATCACTGCTCAATAGGCTAGGAATATTAATGCGCCTTCCACGCCATATTCGCTTCTATTGTGTGCCAATTTTGAATTTACTTTGCATTATTCTCAATTATATTGCTCGCTTAGCTGAAAATTATTTGCATCGCCCATACGTGTTTGAATAATGATCATTATTTTAGATTTAATATTTGAAATATGCAACTCTTCCTATGTCTGTCCTTCTAGCATCTTAATATTATTTACAGATAGTGCAAATCTGGTATTGGAGTTAAATATAACTTAATACTTTAGAACTATGGTTAAAATAATACTAACATAAAAACTCAGTAAAAAGCCGAAATATTAGCTATGATTGAGAAGCCATCCATGATATAGTAGATATATACAATATTTATGTAGATAAACCATACAAACGCAAAAAATTCAAACAGCACTTAAATATCATTAATATAATAATGGATATTTATTACTATGATTATTATGACTTCACATCACATAACATTAGTATTATAATATTTTTCTATTTCATTACCGACTCCTGTGAATTATTTTATGACGCTATAAAAATATGAGTAGGTACCCTCGTAATTTATACACATTTTGTATGCATTCTTTGCTAATTTCGGATTTAAAATGTCTTTATTTTAAAACTATTACGACTTTTAAAAATATTATCACAGTACAGTATTGGACGTAAGATCAGTAATATAGTAAAATTATATTTTTTTTTGACTATTAATATCGACAGTTTGCGACTATGTAACATTTTCACCAGCACCCAGGGCTGACTGGTAGAGAATGCCATTAGGCATTAAGTTTTTGCCCTTGTATACCCTAGATTTAGGTGTTGGAAAAATAAATAAATATCACTTTTAAAACTATATCCTACTCTATCCTATCCTCTTTGCCCGTGACTTTGACCGCATTTTCCAGGTAATAACTATCTTATATGTTATTAAAATAGTGTTTTGCGTGAAAGAGTAACACACATCCATATTTATTTATTTATTTATTTATTTAACACTTTATTGTTTGTACACCATACAATAACAATCAATAAATACATACAAATCATCAATAAACAAACATTCACTATATATAATATCACACACCTTCATTTAAACAGGTAATAACTCAAGAGGCAAGGTTTTTACTAAGTTAGTAAGCATTTTACCATCCACGACTATGGTATAAAAAAAACTCAAAAAATTACTTTTTTCAGGAAAGGCGAAAAAGTGATTATCGTCTCCGTTTACACAGCAGATTTTTCTGTTACGATTTATTTATTGATTTTTTATGAAGCTAAAAGAAAGATGTTGTAAGAATTATGTGAATGAATTATGTTATATTTTGGGGTTGAAAATTGGATTTTTTAAGTTATTTCCCTATTGCTTAATAATATGTGTATTTTTGTTGTATTATTTTGAATTGAGCCTGTATTGGTGAATTTTGAGTTAACTCTCTTTTGAAGATGCAACATAGAATTTTGTTTTAAAGCCTTAATTAGCCAAATTATCAGTAATTAATTAGGGCCTAAAAAGCAGAGTAAATCTAGTTATCTCGAAGGGCGAGTGCATTTAGTTCAAATTTAGCAAGTCTTAGGCTAACGGGTTGAGGTTAGGTTCTTAATTAGCTATCTCCGGGAGCTGACCACTTGGAAGTAAGACAACGTCCTATATAAATGATCCACATTTACGAGAAGACAGTTTAAATTATGTTCATATAATATAAGGAACTTATTGCATAATTTAAGTCGGTTTTTTAGTCTAGTTAAATTAAAAGTTCTTCTAGTTCATTAATTGATAGTTTTATATCTCAATAACATCAAAATATTATAAAAACTGAATAGGATACGTAATAAAAAAACTCGTTTCAAAATATCAAGACTCTTGGTTTGGTTTGTATCTTTACTAAAAAATGATTTGCTTTGTTAGCTATTGAACGGGATACGAATAGTTCACCATGGTGGTAAGTGGGCTTCATCGTCCATGGACAATTTGCAATGCCCACAGGGGTCACGAACTATGATAAAAAGCAGACTTCCTTTGCTAAGGCGAAACACAATTAAACATTACCTACCAGTTGAGCCAAAAGCCCTACATTATTTTTTTTTACTTTGACGTTTTTGATAGCTTCTAAGATAAAAACATCGTACCCGTAGTTGCTTATCTATCAAACAGCTTTTTATAGACCATACATCTCGCCAGCACTATTATTATATTGTAGCTATTAACAAACAATTGATGTAGTTTTTTGTTCTCTACACAAGACATCTATCTATTTTTTGTTAGGCCACCGATGTGTTGGTACAACAATATTTAATGACTCCATAAAATCATGTCGCAATTTCGGTAAAAACTTATACATCCAGCATCAATCATTTTTTTCCTTGCATGCTGAAGGAAAAGAATTATGCTCTAAGTATACACGGTTTCGCTTGAAAAAATGTGTGAAAAATTGCCTCGATTACCTCTAATGACGGTACATACTACATTTTCGGTAGTCGCTAGGCCATCAGACAAATTGATACAACTTTACCCTCTATCTTTATTTCCACTCAAGCCATTATCATCTTTATTGTTCAAACCATCATACAAAATAGATTTTTAAGTGTTTTCAAATCCGTAATATATTAAGCCGTATTCAAAATTCAACAATTGGCCTCTAAAAGCTTTAATATTAAAGTCTAATTAGCTTAAAGCGAACCGGATTCGAAGCGGGGGCAATACTAATAAACAAGAAGCAAGATGAAAGGGCGGCCTATAAAGCCTGTCGAATAAATACTGGATCGAACTAATTATCATAAACGTACCTCCTTGCGTTAGTCGCCCATTACCGAATAGCTGTCATTAAGAACGGTGTGCGATAAGCCGACTGAGCGTAAGCCACCCACGGCGTGCGCGTTCTACAAGCCTTTAAACAGGAATCATGCTACTGCTAAAACATTGTCCTTAAGCTTTATCTTATCAGATCGCTCATGAATACATATTAGTACTAATTGGTACTTTATATATAATGCAACTTAACTTGAATGTCCCTATAAACATTACGTAGCATTTAAATCGAAGACGCTTGAAGTTCTGAGAAGCATAGATTACGTATTACAAAGTGTGAGATAAGAAAAATAATGTGCTAAAGTTAGATCGTAAATTGCGGTAGAACGTCTGGCTGGTTGGTTTCATCTCGGTCGACGATAGAAATGTCGGATTATTCTGGGTTCGACAGCTCATCTTAACTTTTTGGGATTAACCTTGTGTTATGTAATCTTTTAGCTTTTCTTGAAATTCTATTAATTTAGTTACCTGAATACATTTTATTAAAAGAAGTACGTGAATTTACATCTTAGTAATTATTGATTACGGATACTATAAAGGGACTATAATTTTTATCTCGTGAATAATAATATCGTCATGATAAAATCAATTGCAGGAGAGGTTGAAGTCAGAAGCATGTATAATAACAGTGATTTGAACAGCCGCGGGCATCCGCCGTTCAGGCTTGACTTAACTGACATGAGATCCTACACAAAAAATCATTTGTAGCATCAACTCTTTCGACACAAATATTTTAATTGTAAATTACTCTTCTATATTAGTATTATAAAGCGGAAAGCTTTGATATTTTTTTTTGTTTGTTTATTTGTTTGTAATGAATAAATTCAGAAACTACTGGACCGATTTCAAAAATTCGTTCACCAATAGAAAGTTACACTATTCCTGAGTGACAAAGGCTATATTTGATTGTGATTAATAATATTTTTTTACTCCTGTAAAAATGCTTGACGATCAGCGAAGTGAGTACGGGTCACCTAGTTGTTTATAAAATACATAAAATAAATACACATAATGAAAGCAGTGATCGTTTTTTTGTGTATCATAGTAAATAAAGTGCGGATAAATGAAGATTAATTAGTGCTTCATTCCATACTTAAGACGAACTATGGATTTAGATAATTATACCTACCATCATCACTCACAAAAAAAATTACGGATCTCCTTAAATCTGCTTTACATTTTTGAAAAAATATATCTATGTATCTTATATCATTAAGTGACACTGTGAAGAGATTTAAATTGAACCAGAAATATCCGTAAACCTTGAAGATCTTAACTAACCAAATCCGCAATCTTAAAAATGTTTCTAAACTCATCAATCGAAATCTGCGTACAAGACTCAATGGGCGTGAGTGAATAATTTTATCCCATTTATGTACTGGTATGTTTTTATCTTTATGAGACCGAAGAGTCCTCCCTCATTATAGGTTGACGTTGAATGATGATCACTTTGGAAAGAAAAATGTTGTGCTTAACCCTACTGGTGTATGATTTAATTCCTATCGATGGAACTGCGACGAATCAAGCCGATCGCTCTGACGATGATTGAGTTTGCGTGACTTTTTTTAATTTTAAAATTTATTGGAGTTAACGTATTTGATCCCTTATATAATATATAATATTTAGGTATGTGCTTATATTTATTTTATTGAATTTTTTGATGTATGACAAACTTTTCTATTTTTACATGTAAGAGTTACAAGACCACGAATATTCTCGTTTTATCCGAAAGGGTATTTATTTTACTAATTAATTTCTTGATAGGGAATTTATTAATTAATTTTGCTATTGTAATAAATTTAAATTTTAAAAAGGAGTCAATTTGGTTTCCCTGCCCGCTGTATGTACGTGAATGCTAGATATTGTACAGGGCCAGGGTAGATGTATGCATTCGTATGTTCAGATCATCTCTAGGTATAAAATATGATAAAGAGTACTTGAGTACCATACTAACATCTTTCTCTGTGGGCGTTGTATATGTCAGGATCGCCAGGATACTTTATAAAACATACAATTCGACAGGCACAAACAAGGATAGATACTATCCGTTTAATAATACCCAGTTTTATCAATTGAATTTTATTTAGTTTTACTTTTATTCTTTAATTGCTGTATAAATAACCGTCACCGAATACCAACCAAGATAATCCATTATATCAGTGAACTACCATGGTATTAAACAAGAAGATATTAAAAGTTAACTAAACTACAGTCCTTTTCACCGTCAAGTAAAACTTTCACTAGAAAGAAAAACATATAAATTACATTAGACTACAAAATGTGATACAAAAGTTGGAAGGACAAATTTTATTTCTGTGCGACCCGAAAACGATTGGGCATTGACGCCTGTGCTGTCTGCCATTATCCGGAAACGAAGATTAGTCGACAGATCCGGACTATCAGACAGTGTGCGTTGCCAACTGATCTCCCCGGATGCCGTCGGTAAAAAGTAATTGACTTTTAGTAAAACCATGTCATTCTCAACAAAATTGTGAAACGAAAATAGCTTTGCTCGTAGAATCTCCAAATGTAGAATGTAAAAAGATGAACATACATTTTTGGTATATAGTTGACAATCGTGGATACAAGCCATGCGTGTTAGTTCACGTCGGAGACTAATACTGAAAGACTTCTTGGACTTGTGATTACAATAAGGCAATAATTCATACATTCAACATGCATTATTGCAAGATTTTTTACGAACCCGCCTAGCTGCCACCGCCCTTCTAAAATCAACCGTGATTTTTTTTACCAAAAAACCATTACCGAAGGCATATTACGTGCCCCCGATTATTTTATAACCATTAATGAATCAGTGTTGCTTTTGGAGTTACTAATGTCCATGGACAATGATGACCTATAACCACCGCGTGGTCTATCACTGCTCGTCTGTTGAGTAATTACATCCACACATCCACGCCACATTACAAGGAAAACTTTATGCAGTACTGAGTTAACGTATATTTAAAACGTTGTTTATTTTATTTACAGTTGCATACAGTGGTGTCCTAGGTAGATACAAATGTGCCGAATGAACTCAGTAGGGCAGTCGATTAGCACGTTGGTAGCTAGTGATAGTTGACCCAGCTTCCAGTTAAACTTAATTGCTAAGGACCGTTTCGAACACATTCTAATTGGAGTTCGATCGCGAATCTCTGGCAACTTGGAGATTTATTTATTTAGGAGAACGGAATGTTGAAACAAAAATAAAACGTAATTTTAAGTCATTCTGCAGTACTTTCTGAAATATATTTATCATTAAAAGTAATCATGTCTGTATTATAAGATCATTAATAACTGGAAGACCCCTGTGGCGTAATGGTTTCCATCGCTTCGTGCTAAGGGTTCTGGGTTCGATTCCCAGTGGAACGAAAATTTGAATGATGTTTTTTGTGCTCGATCTGGTCTATGTGTTGTTGTCTATGTGTGTACGTAATCCAGGAAATCTTAGCAAGAGTTACGAGGACGTGAATACTTATTAAGAGATATCGGTTTGAAAATAAATTTTTGCGTCTGCTGAAATAAAAGTGAAGATTATTGATAAATGTTAAGAATGTTAATGTTAATGTTTTTCAGATGACTACAGCAAGAAAATTGATCTACTTTTCATTGTATATGTTCCCATTGATACATTTGCAGAATTCTATAATAATTATGTCGAATACATTTAATATATCTCCCAGTTAGTTAGGATATTGATGTAAGCATTAAGTCACGATTAAAGTTACAATCGCGTTGGATACCCAATTTCAGTTCAATTTCACTGCTCCCAAGTTCATTTTGAGAAAGTATAATAAACGAGATACTCTGTAGCAACCATCCTGATTGGGATTGAGAGGGATAGTAAATCAAAATTCTTTATGAGTCTTCCTATACTTTTAGCCTCAAATATTTTATTATTTCTACTTTTATTTGCTTAAAAAGAATAGACTAAGTTCGAGGATATTATTTCAGTACAGAATTTATATTGTAATTCTGCACTAAGGAGAGATTTAAGTAACCGTTAAGTGACACTCAGTGCGGCAGTTAGTCTTGATCAAATATTGCTACAATCAATGATTTCTTATCGAATTCCAATGAATTTTACCTCCAATAATTTTTGGGCGGCTGGTCTAATTTAGAAGATTTAAATGCTATAGTTAGTTCCGATTTGACTACATCTGTCACTTGAGTATTATCACTATTAAAGGAGAACCCCAGCTTCCATAGAAACTCAGGCCTAAGTAGACAATCCTAGAATGAATCACCTTAATTATAGGTTATGATTATGTCATACTCGTGTCACAGTGCTATTTAATATGTATGTTACACTTACTATAAACCAAATACCTACGAGTAATCATTACAAACGTTAAAATAAAAGTTTCTCAAAAATACTAACACTTAAACTACGAGTTTAATGGCTAAAACTAAGTTGGCGGGTGACTATTATACTATCTACTACTTAAATGGTGGTTTTCACCCAAAACGAATGTCATAAAAAGGTTGTTTAATAAAAGCTATTGCATATTTCAAGAGATTTTATTAGTTATCATTATAATATATTAATATTTCGTCTAGTTGTGCAGGAGGCGCTATATTTCGTTGGTACCTTGCCCAATCAAGATACCATAATATACTCATTGTAAGTATGGCCACAGCTACCTCCTGATCTTCTAAAGATGTATAGGGTACTTTATCCAGTGTTCAGGACTTATTCTGAACCTTTGTCAGTCACAAAACAGGCGATTAAGGAGTCCATATTCATATAGTATTGGTTTGCAAGAAATTGTAGCGAAACTGCGAAACACATTCACCAAAACACAAGTACGAAAGCGAATACAATAGAAAATTAAAATCACTGTGTGCGTGTCGATGAGTTTCAATAGTAAATAGGACTCCAAATACGCTGAAAATATTTGATAGTAAAAATATACAAGAACACGCGTAGAAAGATGAAAGATCGATGACAAATATGACAATACAGTGATGTTATTTATAAATTCTATGGTTACCAAAATGACATTATTAGGGATTACATCATCTTTGTTGTCAATCGAATAATCGATGTCAAAATATTCGAAATGTAATTTAATAAAATTTGCGTAACGATTAAATGGTAAATATTATATATTACATAGTTTTGATTTATATGGAATACGAAAATATGTTAAAATTAAATTAATATTATAATTATAATCAATAAATAATACATAAAATATATTATTATGTTCCATCAATCGATAATTATCAATTGATTCAATCGATTATAAAATCGTATGTAATGAGGTAAATACTGTGAAAACTTTTTTGCATTATTTTGTTCATTTGGCAAGAGCAGCTGAAGCTAAGATTTAAATGTGTTTATCTTATAAATAAGACGAATTTTTTGCGTATAGTTTACTCTTGTCTAGTCCGATGCTCTAGCACAGATTACATATGGTTCGAGGCCGAAAATTGGGGTTCGCCTTTTTATTCTTGTACCTACGTGATGTTCTGTACATTATTGGAAAGCTTCTAAAGTGTAAATTAATAATCTTTGAAATTTAAATTTTACATTTCCCATTAAGTGATCTTAACAAACGATATATTATATTTATACTTATTGTTTTTTAATTAATATCCGCTGATAAATCATACGTTTATTGTTACATTTATTTGAATGAAAATAACTTATTGCTGTATATTTATTCTGTATATCGTATTTGCACTAAAATATCCACCGAAATATTTCTGTTGTTACTTGGTACACTTTCGCCAATTGCTGCAACCGCTTAGCGTCAACATCGTCACTAATGCTGCATTGCTACTTATACACTATCCGATGGATTATAATAAGCCGGCAGTTATCCGACGTAATGAGGTATAAAATTTGGTTCCAAAGCAAATTATGCTTTGGTAAAGAAAAACATCGTGAGGAAACCTGAAAACCTGAGAGATCGCCATAATATTTTCATGCCCAATTCAATCCGCACTTGGCCAACGTGGAAGACTGTGGCCGGTACCCTTCACATTGTGAGAGGAAACCCGAGATTTCCATTAAGAATATAGACTTCTTATAGGTTTTCCTGTAATAAGTAAAGAAATCTGTATTTTTTATTTTAGCGTCAGTAGTTTCGGAGATAAGGGGGTGAATGGTCAATTTTTGGCTTTAATTTTCGAACTTTCTTGATTAATTTTAAAACTATCCATTGCAGAACTATAAAAAATATACTTGAGATCCTTACAGAAAGCCCTTTCATTTGATATAACACACGATACGGTTTGCAAAACAGATTTAGATCAATTTTGATTTCGTAAAAAAAATATTCTTTACATGAGTACCAAATTTCAACTAATTTGATCCAGTAGTTTCGGAGCAAATTGGCCGTAAAGGGTGGTCGCCCAGACATACGAGTTATCCTGCACGGGTTCCATTTTTTGTTTTTTCGTACGGAACCCCAAAAAAAGAAATCGACTTTAAATAAAGGAAGCGTTTAGGAAATTTTGACATTATTTTGCCACAGAAGTATCATCGTATTACTTGATCGACCATTAAAAATTTGTATATTTTATTTACCTCCATTGATATTTTAAGTGATAAAAAACATTAACGTTTGAATTTATAGAAGAAAATAAATCATAGAATGGTTGTAACTAAAAAACACATCCGGGATTCATTCATCAAACGATTATTCCGGACATATAGTGCGTACAGACCTTTATTTGAATTCGCTTGAATAGTGGCTTTCAGTTGGATTGATTAAGCTTAAACGTAGCCGTCCCCAACGCTCGGTCGCTTCGTCGCAGACAGCAAATATTTTTAAAACGAAAACTCAAATGAGAGTTCCAATCACTTAAGACTAACAAAATCCGACGTATAATTACGGCTGCATCTAGCTAAGTATGTAATTAAATTAGATTAGATGAGGGCAATTTAGCTTTCATCCATTTGACTTTATTGTAATTGAATATCTGTATCCATTTTTAGGAGTCTTATCTTGTAAACAAACGTGCAGTGTTTTTATCGTAAGTAATTTTGTAATTTCAAAATTAGGCTACACAATGAAAATAATTTTTATAAAAGACAACTAATAGTTGTCTTGTCCTTAAATTCAGCAAATTTACCATTATACGGATATCCTAGATAGCCCGCAACATATTATTAGAATATTATAATATGAATGTTTTAAATATTATACGTAAATCTATGTTTGAATAAATGATTTCAACATAAGAGCATTTATTTGCAATTTAACAAACTGCTAATATCTCACCTTTCTAGAAAAAAATATAGATATTTTACCGGTGTTTTTATGTGCAATTTAAAATTTTGTACTTGGAGTGAACGTATCTAATAAATGAATCACATGTAATTAAGGCCGCCACGCCTCAGAAAGATTGCAGTTCATAAATCCAAGAGATAATATTTGACAACGGGACTTCCTTTTACGTCATCGTCTGCTCTTATTAAATTAAGCGTTTTTTCATCGGTGTTTATTTTACGTTTAATTTATGAAAACAAATTACCTTTTCACATGTGTTTTGGTACCTTAATGCAGCTTATGCGATTGTTTTTAAAGTGACCTTTCACATTTTAACTCCTCTTCTATACATACGATTAGGTGATACAATTTACTTCCTCCATAAATTACTCTTCGAAAATAATAGTAAAAGAACACTTTTAACTTCTATAGTGCAACCATCATATACAGGGTGTCCCGTAAATCGACGTCAAGCCGTTAACCCGTGATAGGCCCAGTTACAATAGTTATCAGAAAAATAAAAAAAAATCCAAGTAATGTGTCTCAAAAAATACAAAGCTTTTAAAAAAATCGAAAAATCGACATCTTGTGATGGTTTTTTAGTTCCCGGCACTACAAATTTCTACTTTTTTTGTAAATTTTTTTTGGTATGTAATCCTGAATAATGCTTTAGTAAACTGGTGCCTAAAATTTAAATCAAACGACTCCGACTTGAAAGGAAATGAGGCTTTTTGCCCAAACCAATGACTCGAATTAAATAGTTTGCTCGATTTTAACTGACTGTACTGAAAAAAAAAGTACTACGCAAGTTTGGCAGGTAATTTTAAAAGTTAATAAGGATTCCAAAATGGTATGACACTTGCTAGATTATATCTTGAATTTTGGACAATATTGATTTTTGTAAAGGAAGTCAGTTTTCAACAATTTTTTCTTACTTACTTAAAATGATTCATTCAAGTGTACCCAGGACTTTCTTCTAAGTGATATTCTGATTTGGATGAGACGGAGAGAAACAACGATAACAACCGGGACGGACGGCCTTTCCGTGCCCTCCGAAGGACGGGAGCGCTCAATTATAATATTGTTAACTTTATCAAAGAGTCCTTGGTCAAAATCAGCAATTTATCGATGAGTCATTTATAATTTTTAGATAGAGGAAAGATAGTGTCCAAGTGCTGCCATCTATCGCGATACTCATATCAGGGTACTTTCACGAAACAAGTCACGTAGTAAATGAGAATATTCGGGCGAGCCTCTGACTTATTTATCATTCTCCTCTGAGCTACACCCCATGAATTTTATACAAGATTGAACGATTTACTGAGTAAAATTGATGAAACATCTATTGAGCGATGTCAGCGCTTGATTGAACAATGTAACGGAGTAACGTCGAATTTTTGGCATATTCACCTGATTTTAATGGAAAAGTTGAGAGTTTTGAGTAATTTTTGATATGACGTTATGCCTAGAATACCAACATTTTAATAATATTCAGTGTCGATAAACATGTAATTTTAGTACTTAAGTGATTAAACAACGGTCGCGGTCAGTAGTTGGATGAGTGACCCAAGCAAGCTAGTAGCAAACATTTCTTGAGCACTTCCGCAGCACGGAAGACTGTTCAACCCGATTGATAACGTAACATAGAGTCGTTAAGCCATGTCGGAGGTCTTCGAGCGGAATGAAAACTTCCCGACACTTGGATTGGATTTCCTAAAGAGAGAACTGTGCTCAGTAGTGGGCCCTATTTGGTTGAAGCCATATCAGAAATTACTGAAATAAATCTATATATTATGTTCTGTGATCCTATTATGAGGATACTCTCTGCTTGTTGGACGGTTATTATAAGAAGAAAGCTTTCGCCCTTTCAGTTAGTCCTTTACATTGGAGGCAAGATGAAGATTTTTCTCATTTATTTCGGTTCAGTATTCAAGGGCAGGCTGATTTAGCTGTAGACGACTACTAAGGTTATTAGATTCTGAAGATAAGTCAAGGATTTGACTGAAGAACGTAATCGTTACCCAAATTTAAGTTTTAAATAACATTTCATCTATTTCTTACTCATCAATTTTTTTACTCGAGGACTTATCTGAATCTTTATGAACCTTTATCTTATAATGCGATTTTTTTCTTTATTTAACTGTTTTCTTTGGTTTTTCAAGTTTTTTGATGTATCCAAAACATCAGTTGATCAGCGTATGATTTGGTATAATTCGTAAGTTATTCAATAATTTCTTACATAAGTAGACTTCATTACGCACATAGCAAAACCCTTTTTCGAATGACTTACTGTTGTTGTCATTGTTTAATAAGACCAAAGCGTTTGTTTAGTTCAAGTAAAGTCGTGTTTTAAGTAAAGGCTTTACGAGCTTTCTCCTGTAAATAATTCGTTTAAACATAAAAGTGAATGATGCACGTTCCGTCAGTATGGTGAACTGAGCAATCAATTACAATTTTAATTGAAACCATCCACCACTTGCTTATGCAAAGAGTAATTCCGTGACTTACACCAGTTTTAAGTTGGTGCAGAATGATATAAGAGATTATATACCTAATATACGAGAGTGTGACTTGGCTAGAATCCATGTTTCGTGCATTGCTTGTCTTTGCGCGATATTGTATTCTCGATTCTAATATTTCGGTAGTTATGTGTTGCAGACCAATTAAAGAAAATATGATAAGGAAGAATTAAATTAACTAATTCCGTAATCTTGTATGTGTAATTTTGTATGTTTTTAATGAAATAACATTTCTATAAACATTTTTATATAGTTTGTATTGAATAAGAAGGCATAGTTAACTAACATTTTTGACTACAACAAAAAACCTACACATTTAAGATGTAGCAACATTCAGTGGTAATTAACTCTGTACTTAAAGTAAGGTTTATATAAACCACAGAACTCGGAAGCAGTACGCTTTAGACCCGCCTTGACCTCATTTAACCTCAGGTTTATGTCAGAATTCAATGCAAAGGGAACTTTTTACGAGGATTTTTACGGCTCTCTCTTTGGGTTAAATTAGCACCATGGCTATAAGACTTCGATTAGCATTTGGTATTGTACCTAATCAAGATCTTTAATGCTCGCGTAACCATTTTGTGAATTGCTTTAGATTTGAATAGTATGTTTAACACCTATGTTAGAAAATTTGACGAATAGTCGATAGCATATTTTAATATCATCCAATTCGAAATGCCTATTTAACTTGCAACTTCATATTTTATTAATAATACCAGTTAAATTAGTTAAATCGGAATAAATACAATTTGAAGTAGCACTATTTAACTAACTTATTTGCACTTTATTGCATAAATCCAAAATAAGTGGATGTAGTGGATGTGTGTAACTAAAGTACCTAAATTAAAAATATACCTACCTACTCTACATACCTACTTCACAAATATTCATGTGCCGTTTTATCACCAATAAAAAATTGGATTAAATTAAAGTATAACATTATATTATACTATATTATTAATGATATCTGAATCATAACATGACATATTTTTTTTACTTATTTTTAGAACCACCGACGTTGTCACTTGCTCAAGTGGCAGTCATTCGTAAAATACTCTCCACAGATCATTATTCACGTCTTATCTTTATTATCCTCCATGTAAAAGAACTTTAATTGGTGCCACATGTTTCAAACGAATGGCATCATCTCTGTCGACAACTGCGCGAGCGCACATTTGGGTCCGGGATGTTTTTGTCAAGCGATCGTTTTAAAGTTTCTTTTTACAAATCTATGTTAAATAACATCGCTGTTGAAATATTTACATTCATATGGAACTCCTACTATGTTGGTTTGGACGATAAAAACTATTTTTCATATTGATAGCCAACAAATTAATGATTATAAGTGGTCACGGACGTCCAAGTAAATCAGTAACGCAACTAAGGAATCACCGATGCATTGCCGGTCAACAGAGACACATCCCGCATTACTTATCTTGTAGAGAAGTACTGAAGTATATTAATACCAGCAAAAGTGTTGTTTCCGCGTCGTATTTCAGTACATTGTTCCCAAAAAAGAAGGGTGTTAATTTTTTATCACCGAAATTTATAGCCAAAGTAAAGGAAGTTCGTAGTGTAAAGGAAATTGAAATAAATCTACCACAGATGCTCCAAGTCATTCACATGCCATAAAAAGAATACCGTGAAAGGGTTTTAAAGATTTAACTTCTGTACACGAAAATAGATATAGGAACAACTTTCTTAATTAATATTGTATGTTGCCCGGTTTGGAGATTTACACCTACTTTATAAAAGTTATGTTTTATAAAGTATCTTCATGACAAGCATCAATAATATCAAACATATACCCGGGTATTAAATGAGCTCAAAATGGTCTAGTTAGATTAACAACGAAGTATTAATTCTGTTGCAATTTATATTACTTATTCTGATTTAGAGTTTTATAAATAAAAGCAAGAAAGCAAAGCAAAGCAACAACCCATAATTGTCCCACTGCTGGGCTCGGGGTCTCCTCTCACAATGTGAGGGGTACAGGCCATAGTCTACCACGCTGGCCAAGTGCGGATTGGTAGACTTCACACACCTTTGAGAACATTATGGAGAACTCTCAGGTGTGCAGGTTTCCTCACGATGTTTTCCTTCACCGAAGCAAGTGATAATTAACTTGTAATACGCACATAATATTTGAAAATTAGAGGTGCGTGCCAGGATTTGAACCCGGGTCCCCGCGTTCGGGAGACCAACGTTCTAAGTTCTAACCACTAGGCTATCACTGCTACTGCTGAGTTTTATAAATAGTTATGGTTAATGCATTAACATGAGTTGACATCTTAAAGTGTTCTAATTAATTGCCTTTACCCTTAAAAACTCTTAATTCCAGCCAAGTTCCAGTGTATAAGTCAAATTCATGTTACGAAAGCGGTCACGTGACACTTTTTAGCCAATCACGTCGTTTAAAGCCCGAGAAATGAATTGCCTGGAACATGAATGGTTTTATAAAAGTTCATAATAGGCCCGCTGGTCTGTCCTCTTTAGGAGATCTAAAGCATACGCCACCTCGCGGCTCCAGTCATCCGCTCCAGTCATCAGCGGATTGGTAATGCTTGATTCAGTAACTAAAACAAGAAAAGGTAATATATACGTACCTCAAAAGAAACTACAACGTTTCAATCATTTCAAATATGCGAGTGTACGAGCAGGCCATTTTTCTGAATAAATAAAACAGAATAACGAAATTCACAAATATACGATCCATCTCAATAGAACGAGTAATCATATCAAATCAATTTCTGTCAAATATCCCTTATGACAAATAACTTGCAACATGCCCATGTTTCATAGGAATTATCGGTGACATGTTACATTTAATTGTACAATCTAAATTTGTATGTCCGCTGTCTGAAATTGACTTTACGACATATTTGCATTATAAAGCAAAGTGACATATAGTCAGCCTGAGCTGTAATTTTGTCGTGCAATGGAGCGTCCACAGCAATGGACGACGGACATAAAATGAAATGAGTAAGTATCAAGATGATTTAGAACAGTTCTATTATGAGTTGGTCCATGGAATTGTTTTTATTTTATCTTTTTTATTGCTGTGCATACGTTGATATTTACTAATTATCTACCGGTTGGTAGCAATTCAAGAATCTGCCAATGTTGATCAAGCACTGATTCTACATCTACACCCAAAACGTCTACGGCATTTGATATATTTCTGTTAAATTCTAATGCTAATATGTAGTCCATTTACCTGGTTACGATCGTAGTGATACTGTTGTCCATGGGCTTCGGTGGCCATTTACCATCAGATGTTTTATTTATTTTTTATATTTCTGGTTTATGTACTATTTATAATATTTGCTTTTTAAATTATTGTAAGTCGTATAAATGTTAGTATCTTAAGTCAGGAAAATGGGAAACCAGCACATTTTGACTCCCACATAAGAACTCAGAAAGAAGGGACTGGCTTCTCTTTATCTTTATCTCGCTTAATTTGTTAGTTTTTCTTTGTTTGTAAATAAACTATTGGTATTTAGGTTGTTCTCTTCTTAGAGGCAGTAAAGGTTTTATTATTATTATTATTTATTATTACTATTAGGTGGATTGTCAGCTCGTTTGTCGACTAGTTATATGTATAAAAAGTTGTTAAATAAATGAAAAAATTAGTTTAGGTAATGTTTGGGTTCGTATAGTCGAAATACCTTATGAAAATTAATTTTGTGATTTAATCTTTTTTAATGCAGTTTTTTGTCGTCTCGTTAAACGATAACCTCATAATATTAATACTTTTAAGAAACGATTCTCTTTATAGTCTTAATAGTAACATTAAAACACACTCACCATAAGTCCAATGCCGCGAAATACGTCGGAATTCAACAAAAGAATTTAGCAATGCAATGTTTTAAAGACATGTTTCTAATGACATGTCACAATTCATGTCGCCAACAGACAATGGAACGAAGCTTGCTCCGTCATAAATAAGACATTATGATACGACATAACTTACATTTCACAACTCTAATGTCAGTGCTTAGCTCAAGAACTATGACTAATGGAAAATGATAACGTCTGATGCATATGGGGATACACGTTTTTGCAATAATCTACTAACGTATTTAGGGTTTAAAAGTGGACAACAGAAACAATCGCCATCCGATTAAAGTTAACGCCAACCCAGAGACATGTGTGACCAATCTCAAATAGTCCCCTATTTGAATTCTATCACAGATGGCGTGGTGCTTGAGAACTTATTATGGAATGCACTGTGTATAAGTTATTTCACACTTTTTTCTAGATGAGAAGTGTCTACGTACGTAAATGTACTTGATCTGATATATGTACCTACTTAAATATTCCTATACACTAAATAATAATATTTAGAGAAATTTCATATCACTCCAGTTAAGCAAATATTTCGGACTGATATCTTTGTTCTAATAATAGATTAACAAGAGTTTATTAGGTATTAGGCAATAATTTTATTACTTGTTACCATAAAAATAAAATTTATTTCCAGTGTAACTTTAATAGTGACTTAATAAACCAGTAAAAAAGCCTAATTTCTAGTATACTCTTTGTATTTCGGTAATTTCGGCAAATCTATACTAATATCATAAAGAGGAAAAATTTGATTGTTTGTTTACATTGAATAGGTTCCGAAACTACTGAACCGATTTAAAAAAATATTTTACTGTTGAGAAGCTACACTATCGCCGGGTGACATAGGCTATATTATATTTTCAAAAACATTAGGGATCCTTAATAAAACTCCAATAGTGTTGTAACTGTGTGTAAAAAATAAGAAAACCGAAGCAAAGCGAGGGCGGTACTCGTATATCATAAAGTCATTGAAAACTGTAAATGTAATACAAAATAAACGATTAGAGATTACAAGCGAGCTGGTAGCAAACGTAACCCTGAATGCAATGTACAGAGGTCGACTCTAGTTCTGTTGCAATGTGCGTGAATTACGACACAAACAGAAATTGTAGAAACCTTCCCAGAGGAATTGTAAGCAGGTTCAACGGTCCATGAACTACTGGTGCTGCGACTGTATTTTTAGAGCAGCTTCAAAGCCTAGTTAAAATTTGTCGGTCGTGCTCTCATTCGAAATTCTCAAACGCACACGAATTCCAAACTATTGTGAAAAAATAGTCCTAAGCTTGAATATCACAGATCAAAGTTTATGGCAGGTTATTTGAAAGTAACAATGATCCTCAAAATGAATTTACACTACATTTCAAACTACAACACCTACTTGCAATTATATGTGTATGGATATGGGATACTAGATGCAAGCTACTTTAAATTTTCCCCAAACTATTGATTTCCAACTACAAAACCGTGTCAAATAAGGTCAAATGTAACTTTGGCGGAATTCCCACCAAATAGCGTACTAATAGTCTAATTTCCTAACTTTGTTTCCGAACTACATTTTGAACCTAAAACTTCATTATTAAATTCCTTATTAAGAGCTAATATGGTATTAGTTAAATAAATATTCTGTTAATATAATTATAATCCTATGATATATGAGAAGTATCTTCAATTCCTGGATGCATTCCTCATCACCAGAACTGTATTTTGAAAAATATAAGATTAATCTGGAAGCATATCCTTTCAAATAAAAAAACTAATGTATTGTACCAAATTAATGGTAGTTCTGAAGTAACAAATATAAAAAAAGCAAAAACAAATACAACCGAATTGAGGACGTCCTCCTTGTTTGAAGTCGGTTAAAAAAGTGGTATGCGTTATCTAACAGGCTACTCTAATGTCAGTTGCTTAATAGACGATTGGACAGACATTCTTGTTCTATATTTATTATAATAACCGTGATTAGAGCCAACCTGCACCAAAAGTACAAGCGAAAATTATTAAATACATGTTATTCGATAATACAGTTTGTCATTATTAACACAAGAAATAAGGCTAGACTGATTGTGCCTAGTTATAGACTCAGAAAAACTAGTGGCTCGTTCATGGGTAGATGTGTGAAAATCTATGATAAAATCCCGTTAGAAGTAAGTTTAAAACTCATGTAAAAGGTATTCTCATGAAGAAAGCATATTACAAAATTGATGAGTATTTAAATGACAAGACTGCTTTGACATGAGTTTTTTTTTATATCAAATATTGCAATAAGTAGTATTAAGTTCTGTCTGTTACTGTGAGTAGGAAAAAAATAATCCCGGGAGTTTCTTGCCGATTCTTCTCCCGAGACCACTCACGGTAGGGATTTGTTGAAGCGATGGCGTTGAGTGACTTTCGAAAAGTGTTTGTAACAAACCTACTTCGAATAAAACTTATTTCATTTCATTTCACTAACAAAACATAAAAATAACGTAGACAGCAGAGTAGCATGGAAGACGTATAAGGTAAGTATTTTGTTATCGCAGAAGTTCATTAATCACTAGCTTCGCCTACCTGTTCGGTTCTACCCACATTACGAAGCAGGAAGTATGAGGAAAATCTATTTCGATCATCCATTCAAGTGCCGTACGGTAAGTAAATGCCACTGTTTAGTTATGCTGCAGCCTTTTAGTTGTAGATTATTAAGTGGTTTTTAATGCACATGTAATGTAATGTTAAAGTGTACAGTGTACACACGCAAGTATTTGGTAGCTAGTATGTATTAAGTAAGTATTAAGCTCCAGCTTCCCTGGAGGAGAAGGACAAGCGAGCTAAATTAACCCGGCACTATACCGAAGATATCCGCCTATCCTGGTTTGACTGTATGATATTAGAGAGGCTCTGAAACAGCTTAAAATAACCGTTGGGGAAGAAAGGTCCTCCACGCCTCGAAAAAAGGAGCTGGGGACACCCCACGACCAGGTGGACTGACGACCTGAAGAACACAGCGGGTACCCACTAGATTCAGAAGGCTCAGGACCGGTCAGAGTGACGCTTATTAGGGGAAGCCTACGTCCAGCAGTGGACTTTCAAAGGTTGGTCGATGGATGGATAGATAGAAGTATTTAACAATAATCTGTGAATATAATTAATTATGGTATAATTACTATTAATTAATTAAAAAATTAGAGATGCGAGTGATTATTTCCACAAAAAAAATCTTGTTTTAGAAAATTTATCCAATCAATGTTAAATTAGATGTTTAAAGATAATAAAAAATAACTCCGATCATAACTTGAAGCAATAATTTACTTTGGTTATTTAGATGTAATATGGACGCATTAAAAGTTGCGTATGTGATAAAATATTATAATATTGTTATTAACGGTAAAAAATTATCCCTCAAACCATACACGACAAAATTCATTACATCTCATAAATTCGTCGCCTTTCATCAATAAACGCGACGGTTGATTTATTGACAGGCTCGTCCTATTCTTAACAGATTCGATATAATTTGTTAGCCAAATAATCCGGGATTTCGATGCGAACCCCACGACGCTATAAATAAAAGCGTTTGCAATAAAGGGAACGGAACAATTACCGACAGTGGAGTCGAATCGAGCTAAATTTCACCCACATTATAGCAAATAATAGCAAACAGTAGGCAATGTGCTCGTCACCCCACAGCTTTCCGTCGATATCTTACGCCCTAAATCCCCTTTATATCTAAATGCACAACGGGATGTAGAAAAAATCTAAGAATAAAAGCTTAGAAGCGTTGGGGTTGTAGCTGACTACGTAATAATGTGAATATTTATGTCATGGACACGTGCTGATTTGCAGTAATGTGTACAAGAATATCGCATAACGGTAATCACGGACTTATAAATCTCCATTTAGAGAGCTACACACATATAGGATATCTGTTCTGTGTCGTGGGTGACATGAACAGCACACAAAGACAATACTTCTACCCAGATCGAAAATGGAAATCTAAACTAATCACTAAAATTTCTGTCTCTCTGGGAATCGAACCCTTTTCGAATGGCGGTCCGGCATGATAACCATTGCGCCTTTTATGGGTCTAGATCGTTTGTTTTTCTTTGATATTTCGTAGTAGTGTATTGTTTTAATTTCAATGTTTGCACATTTACTGTACTCTACTCTCCTACTATATAGTTTTCCACTTCTTAAAATGCTTGCAGGAACATAAGAGTACAAATAGTAAGTGATATTTTGGATTTTGTTGTAGCTAGGGAAATAAATACATTCTCTTGTTTTCCTTTACGAAAGTGATTAAAATGAATAATTACTATTGAAATTACTAGCAATTACGATTAAATTTAATTGAGTTATGGTATTATGATTAAGTTTATGACGAGCTGGAATGATGGAAAATGATCAAGCAATTGGTATTAATATTTAATGTTCTTAATTCTCATTATTCACTTAATTCTGATCAACTCAGTTAATGAATAATGTTACTAATGTTAGTTAATTGAAACAGTATAACACGTCTCACTAATTATGAATATATTAAGCTCAAGTACTCTTAATTAACTTGAACATATTTAGATAATACAAATGAATATATCCCTGGCATTATAGGTGCACTATGTAGTAGAGACGAAATGTATACAGGATGGAAATATAATATTAGTATAGATTAATATTATTTTTCAATAAATCGGGGATCCAGCCCATAATAGTAGAATTACCACTAACCAAATTACTTAATTTATTTTTTCAAAGATGAATGAGCACCAGTGGTTCTACAAAAGGCGACAGAAAGCGAAATCAGCCAAAGAATAAATCCGTGCATACGTGAAAATGGTTTTCGTTTTAAGCATTTCATAGGTTAAATATGAGTCAACAACTTTTGTAGATATAATATTTAGTAAGTGGGAATTTTACAATACAAAACATTTCATCTAGCTCATATTTTTATTGGTCTTCCTTTTATTTAATATACATATGTACTATAGTTATTGATTAAAAGAAACTGATCTGTATCATAAAATACATAATGTTTTTTTCTCACATTTCACCAGTTCGATTGCCGCCTCAAGTAGGATTTTTTTTTAAATCTTTGAATGCAGTTTTACTTAATTTTGAAAACAAAGGAATGTTTCCTTTCAGTAAAATTTGCTATTATCAATATTCAGGGTACTTTTCCTCCAACTACCGTCATTTATTTCCACCATAGATTACCAAATCTATGATTTTCAACCTGTATAGTGATAAAATTAGATAACCATGAAAATATGTATAGGTATTGTGAAGAAAACACACATACGCATATGAATGGACAATATTGCTCTACACCAAAAACTTTAGAGAATATCCTTTATTGAGTAGACAATACACGTACCACAAAAGAAGCTAATCTAATTTTTAGGGTAGGTTTTGTGTAGAGTATAGCGGACACGTTTGCCCCGAGGGACGCAGTCTACAACGTCTCTAAGTCTATTAAGAGGACTTGCTGCATCCCTGAGGGAGACCGACCGACCGTTCGGAACAAAATGATAGCAAAACATTTTTTCGTTGGGAAAAAGCACCTGCACGGATAAATTGAGAAATCCTGGCCAATCTATTGCTGCCGGCACTTTGTTCGTGATACAGACATTCTGAACACGGAAACAATTACTTCTTTTCGATATTTAAACAGAAAACCACATCGTAACAAACAATGACTTCGAAGGGAATGAGTCGGCAGGCTTTCAATTGCAATCAATCGATAGAATTGTCGAGGATGCTGAGATTGTTAAGCAATGCTGACTTTAACGAACAAAGAAAGGAAAATCTAAGTCATTGAGATTTATTGTTTCATATCTATAAAATGAAACTGCGGATTGTAAACTACGCTACACTTTTATAGGTGGTCTTATCTGACAGATGTAGGGACATTCAGCGCCTCAAGGGACGTAGGGGCGATATAACAATGTTAGCGAAGTTCAAGCAAGGCCGAGAGCCGTCGTCGGGGCAAATTGTGACCGTAGGGTCACCGCTAGACTATTTACCCGGCCAAATTACTCCCACCGAGGTAAATACTACGCACGTTATTTAATAAACCGGGCAAATTCGTGCCACAACAATTTAGCTGTTTCATCTTAATCAATTTCTCGTACCGCAAATGAAGGATTAGGATTTCCTGGAAATTGATTTAAGTTAATTAAAGAGTAATGTTTATAGATAAATGGCTTCGTCGATTTTATGCAATAGATGAAAAAAGTCGTCGTGTAAGAAGGGAAATCAGATGTACCACTACTAATTTCAATTAAGCATTCAATCCTGAACAATCAATATTTAATAGTAGTGGTGAAACTTTTTCCCTCCCCAATTCTTTGAGATCCTCTAAGACTAATCCTCATTTTAGGACTTAGTCATACCCACACGATATGAGTCTGAAATGAAATGAGTCAGCGATGACTTGAAATTTTATGATTACTACTTATGTGTTCGAATTACCATTTATTTACATTGCATACGGCAATTTTACTTGTGAAAAATGATCACTCTGCAGACGTCAGCAGAATTCATTTTACTTGTTGTCACATAACCTTCTAGATATTGGTCACAAGGGACTTAGCATAATAATATTTTTTCTTTACATTTATACTTTGTATGGAACACGTATTTTTGCTAAGGTACTTATGCCTACTATATGTTGGTTTATTAGGTATTTGTAAAAATATTTGGAGCAAAATAAGAAACTTTATCGCATTGAAACAAAAAACATACATGCTATAAAATTGTTTCATGTATTACATGCATTACTTTAATTCAGTGCTTATAATTTATCTATACTATTATCTATACTAATATTATAAAGAGGAAAGATTTTATTGTTTGTTTGCATTGAATAGGCTCCGAAACTACCTAACCGATTTGAAAAATTCTTTCAGTGTTGGGAAGCTACACTACCCCTGGGTGACATAGGCTATATTATTATTTTTTTATACTATTTTTCCTGAAGCGAAGCGAGGGCGATTTCCTAGTATTATAATAAAATTAAAGGTTACAATAATAGCCTATCGACAGCACGCTGAATTTGCAACTAACAAATTATAACTTAGTAAAACAAATTTTAGTCACTACTTATATTTTATAACCAAGCAAAAACAAAAATTAGCCATACACGTAATATTTATACGCGTAATATGTAAAAACATTTTGAGCAAAATAAAAAACTTTATTGCATTCAAACAAAAAACATACATACATACTACAAAATTGTTTCATGTTTAATATTACAGATATTAATTTAAGTCAGATGCTATATTCAAAGATTCGAATTCACGTATACCTTTCCTAAGATGGCAATTGGCAAATAAAATGAAAAAAGAACAGGTTTGATAATGACAGTAGCGCAGGCTGCATTAAAAGACAAAGAAAGAAGTATTGCTGATTTATAACAACGAGTTATAAATGTAGACGAGAGATCAGCTAAATTGATTTGGATTGCCCGCAACAATAATTAGAATCCTATGATGTATGACGCACGAGGCCATCTGTCGTTGTCTGTTTGTAATCAGAATCACAGTTGTGGCTTCTATTATTTGATAATTCCCAGGGGATTAAATAAAAAGAACCCTCTTTTTGTAAATCTCACTTTTACTTGCTTCTTGTCTTTGAACTAACGTTGATTTAGTAATATTTACTTCCTTTGCGTCATTTCGGAACTGGGACTATATACTATAGTTCGGTGTACTGAAGAGTTGGACACAATCATTTAGAACAACTTGTTAATCTCCAATTAACATTAAATATGTGTTATTAAGTAACGTTCTAAACTCAAGGATTCTATGTGTAGACTTCTATAGGAAAACCCAGAAAAAAATGTTTACATCTTTTAAGTACAAATCTGTACTTTGCAAGAGAATTGCTAAAGGAACTTATAAACTAAAAGTGAAAGAACTGTAATAAAAACAATAAGATAAAGAAGTTGAGTACGGAAAACTTCGTCATGCTGATCCAAGATGGATTAGTGGAGAAGTTTGTGTTCAACCCAAGTGTCACAAGTTGTTACTCCACGAAAGTCCAATGGTTTAACGACTTCCTAATGATAACAACTGACGCCATGACGTAAACGGTCCAGAATTTTCACTAGCAGTCACCCATTCAACTACCGACCGTGCCCGACATTGTTTAGCTTAATCGAACACTTTTCAATTGGCCCTTAGGGCCAGCAACAAAAAACTGTCCATTCGAAAAAAACTTTCCAATTAACCTAATACTGGCTATGACTTCTTTATAAATCCAATTAAAAAGCTTAAATAACTTAAATAAGATCCTGTTTATAGCGCGAAATAGCTTTTCCCTAAAAATATCAAGTGAGCGTTCAATATTAAACTTGGCATCATAATATTTTTGCTTTGTATTTACACTGCAGAAATATTTCTATAATAGAACGAGCTAATAAAGTTCATGTTCATCGCCATCCTGTCCGATACGTTCGACGAGGCAAGAACAATAATCTTTTGTTATTCCAACCCCTGATTGTGCTGTGGTATTTTTTGTATGAGCAAAAGTATTTTTAGTTTCAGCAGATTCAACATGCTTGAGCTGGTTAATTTGCTGTAATAACAGCATCGTTTTAGTATCGCTGTTCTTTTAAACAAAAGGTTGATATTTATGGATATTTACAGGCTTTTCATCTTATGTAAGAATTATAAATTGCCGATGAACTTATTTTTAATTTAAGTTCACACTAAAAGGCGCAATTAAATTCATTATCTACTGACTGTCCTGATTTCTGCTTAAATTAAGGAAGCCCAGAATTTGCTTCAACATGGTGCTCTGTTGCGAATTGGTGGACGGGTTAGAATCCAACCTAATTATCCTAATGACCGTTAAACCGCCGTGGCCGTGAGGCCTCTGGCAATGCATAGTTACTGCTTGTAGGATAATAAACGACACCGATGATATAACGTGATCTTCGAAGCGCAGTAGCGCTAAAAACATTTTATCTCTAGCGATGACCCACCTTTCATCACGCTCGGTAGTTTTATTGATTGTACAAGTAAAGTTTAAAAAGCTTCACCGATATCAAATTTAGAGATATTGACATAATGGTATGGTACCTATGATAATAGAAGAGAATATATTGAGTGATTTTTAAAACGCCTGGTCCTGGAAATAATGTGTTACAATTTTTGCGGGTGATATTTCAGGATTGGCACTTTTAAAATCTTTCTCTATGCAAGTGGGCCCATTATCTTCGAAATCAAATCATAATTTTAAATGAAACTACTGTATTATAGTAATGAATTAAACCTATGTACAATTTAAATCAATAAATGTAATGTGTACCTAATGTAATATTTATATTAATTATGTGAAAAATATTAGTTAAGTAAAGTATATCTAGCTAACCAGTTTGTTCAGAAACAAAACGATAACAATAATTTAGCCGAAATGTATACCAATAACAACTTAATTAAATTGGTATCAAAACAACCGAAACATAATTAGTATTCCATTCAGCTTCCTCTTCTCGGAGATTGTTAATATAACCGGAACTTCAAAATGTAATATTAAACCCATTCTATGGTTTATCGACAACGTTATTATCCGTGAACAGCTCTCAATAAATCAGCTCGCTTACGTCAATGGACAGCCGTGGCACTACTCGCAAATACCCTAATTTAGTAGCGAATTAGGCGAGAACGCCTATTATTTTATACGGAATCCGAGGGCTGAATTAGCAGGTTCGACGTTTTAATTTACAACGTTCCATTAATTCCATTACGATAGCAATATATCGACTTATCCGTTTATGTTTCGTAATTTCCACTGGCTTAATTTAATTGAATACTTTTAACTGAAATAATATGTTTCGCTGTTGATATTTGAAATTTGAATTCTAGATCCCACCAAAACATTAATGTAAAAAAGGAGAGCCAAGTTCAATACAAAAATTATGCTTGGCTGTGGGCTTCGCCGCAAAAAGAATGGAGATCTAAATGAGTGCCAAGTTCTATGCAAAATCTAAATATGTATTTATAGGAACGAAATAACATTATGAACAAGTATTAAACTCTATTTTTTTGCTGTATTGGATACCTATAACAATTGCTGTTATTTAAAAAAGTGAGATCTTAAAGTAGGTTAGATTTGACTTCGCCAGTTTTCATTACATCAGTAATTTTATAAAATAATTCAACATTTTAATTCTGATAAAAACTGGCCAAGTCAAATCTAACCTACTTTAAGATCTCACTTTTTTAAATAACAGCAATTGTTATAGGTATCCAATACAGCAAAAAAATAGAGTTTAATACTTGTTCATAATGTTATTTCGTTCCTATAAATACATATTTAGATTTTGCATAGAACTTGGCACTCATTTAGATCTCCATTCTTTTTGCGGCGAAGCCCACAGCCAAGCATAATTTTTGTATTGAACTTGGCTCTCCTTTTTTACATTAATGTTTTGGTGGGATATCATTACTTTTTGTAAAGAAAAATATACCCTGTTCACAAATCTTAGAGACTAAATTGACGTTTCATGGGTGACCAGTTTCGGGTGTAAATTAAATAGTGTTGACCATAAACCGGAAAGTGAATCGGAAAAACATTAGCTTTTACGGTGAGTCAAATATTTGTATGATTATTGAAGAGTCCCTAAAACTGGTATAAAAATAAGTTTAAGCAACCATATTATCATATATAATTATATTCATAATGTATTTACCCTGATTAACTGAATTCAAAAGTTATTCTGCTTACAAGAACGAGTATTTGGTTATGGTTATATTCGGTATACAGCTAATTTTATAATATTTAGCCGAGTACTAAATATCTAGGTAAATATGACAAACAGGCGATTCTTACACTGTTCCGCGCCCCGCCACACAGCGTAGATCTGCCTCACCGCGCATTGTTTTAATGGTGTACCAAAGTATATCAGCTTCTATGGAAAACACGCATGGATTCTTGCGTTGAATGTGTTGTACATTACAACGACTTTCCGCGAGTGACAGCAATTGAAAATTGCGTAAAACGTAAAACGCGTAAAATTACGGGTGGGGCTGCGGTGCGGTCTACAACAGCTATGTTCGAATATCTATTTGGCGGACACTAGCGCCATTGATTAGGGTGGCATAACTCAGCAAACTTCACTCCGTTTACAACAACCATGTTCATATATCTATTTATCACACACTAGCGCCATTTAGAAATGGCCGTTATTGGAACCTCTATTTTTTGTAAATAGCTGGAAACTTTTTCAACTTTTCCTACATATGAGATGGCCCTCGTTCTACCTCAATACTCCATGCGTTGAAGTATGCCATATTGAGCCCCGCGTGCACAGAGGCCTTAGTGCGAGTTTTACGTGACATAACGGGCTCACAATGTAAATGCGAGTTGGCTAAGATTTGTATGGGACCGAAGCTTTTCTTTTCACTGCCGCTAGATGGCTCTGCTTCGGTCCCATACAATATTTGTATGGGGACACCACTTATTTTTCGACTTTTTTTAACTTTTTGATTTTTTCCTACGCTTACACACAATTACCAAGCTGTATTCCAAATTTCATCCTTCTAGGTTATCTGGAAGTAGGTTAGATTTAGGTACTATATGTCAGTCAGTCAGTACTAAAATTTACGACTTTTTGATCTTCATATCTTTATAACCGTTTGAGCTAGCTTTATGAAATTTGGTATTCTACATGTCCTTATGGATATAATTAAACACACGTAGTTTTATGTGTTTACGTTAAAGAGGTTTTGAGTTATAAAAGGGTCAAAAGTGGCACCAAGTGGTTCGTGTAATATTACACTCGGCGCTGGCTAGCCAGTTCCTTTGCTTGAACTTGGCTTGACACGCTGCCGCGTGTCTAGATCGTGTTTTAATATAAATCAGTGTGTGAAAAATCAATCAACACATTAAATGCGCAATGTATTCATGAACAAAATTATTTTTGCTTCATATTTTAGTAACAGAAATTAAAATATTTTCATATCCAGTGAAATAAATTTGAAATAACGAAGTGAAAAAGAAACATAATTATAATCACGCATTAAAATTATCATAAAATATACATTTAAAAATAATTCGTTTAATAATTCTACAAACCTGTACAGGTTAACCAGGCTTATAAAATTATTTTCTTAGTGACCATGACATAAAATATAAAATTAAAGCAATTATTAACACAATGTATTAATACTATTATTACAAACTCTGTCTAAAAAATTCAGTCAGTTTAATTGTATCCCCTTAATCTTCAAAAATTCACCTAGAACCGGTCATCTAATCTGAAAGTCGAGACAAAATATATTCATTGAACTAAGCAGAGCGACCGTATCTTATACGTCTTACTCGCCATCATTTAGTGGTGCTTATCGCGGATATTAAACAAAGCAAGAGTCGAGTGGATGGACGGGCAACAGGCGAGGCCCACACAGTTAGGCTCAATTTTAAACAATTACTGTTGAGCGAAGGGTAAATGTTTGCCTTCGACTTAGGCCCGTGGATCGCCCACACGCGCGCTTGACAGGTATTCATTACATCCACGATGCACTGTGCAGTCACGGCGGAAAGACGTGGGGATTTTTAATTTTTGAATTTCGTATTGCTGGTCGGTCCATGATATGATGCCGGACACTGGCTGTCTACAGTTCCGAAAAGAAGATTTTTCTTGCAATAAATATTAACTTACACATAACATAACTTCATTTAAATACGTCGTTCAGAGTTACATCTTATCATAGTCTTCCAAAAACACTTTTTAATTCGATTTCAAGTCGTAAAATTATAGTAATATTTATTGGGCAAATTTTCTCATTAGTATGCGTACAATATGTGTTATCGCTTTAATATATCATAATGTTTGAATTTCTCAAAATTATTCAACAAATAAGAAAATACCTAAAAATGTGAATCTGAAACATAAGTCAAGATAAAGAAGTCGCGGACACTGCTAGTAAAATATAAACTCAAACGACATTAATGCAAATTTCCGTCCACAACTTAACACTATAATAATGTTTAGATAGGTGGCAATACTGAGTTATCTATGAGTAAGACAAATGTTTAAACAAGGCTTTGTGCTGGCGCCTAGAGCTGCCTCACACTTACCAGTTTTAAGAAAGGACATAAAAAGGACACAATGTGGGACGAAATAACCATAGGTATATTTTACTCTTTTATATTCATGGAAATATAAAGGTAAAAACCCCATGACCGATCAATATAATTGGTTGATAATTGATTGATCACAATAATGATGTGCAAATATGGTAAAAATTAATGACGATTACTTTTCGATTAACTATGCGTGTTGGACATAGCTATTAATTATGTCAAGCTGGCAGAGCACCTAAATCAAATTATTATTGTTCAAACAAACCCAAATAACAATGGTCTCCTAGATGTTGGCAGGAGAATTGATTAACGGAAGTCTAGTAGTATTATTATATTTAGGAACATTACTGTATTTTTAACTCTTGAAATTAACTATTAACATTTACATAGATGTCACCAGCATATTCTAGAGAAATTTGAGTATTATGAATCTTTTGCATTGGTGACTTCTTTATGGGAATTAGGATCCTAGAATATTGACATGTCTAATTAAGACATTTAGGATATAAGTATTTATGTAATTAAGCTAACGGCAGCAAATAATAATGGCCATTTAAGGTAAATAATATTTAAGGCAATTACAAACGAGGCATATCAGAGTTGACCCCAACCGCCCACGGCTCGCTATCGTTTATCAATCTTCACCCACAGTCTAATTCTTCAACAATGTACACTTGAACACGTAAGCAAGCACCGTCTGAATGCAGCCTTAGCTTGGTTGCACTAACTTTGCCAGTTTGTTTGTTAGTATATGACATTAAGTGTTATTTGAGCTTCAGTAATAAATAGTTATGGTATCTATGTTAGAATTTTCCATACAGTTTACAAACTACAGAAAAAATTCTGTTCTTCTCAAATATTTTATATCAAAAATTATATAAAAATCTTCCTTAATCAATACAATGTGATGTTTTAAATTAAGGAGTTTTTTTTATTTAAATGCATTTGATATGTTTAGAGGTAAAGATGTATAGATATATAGAGATAAATATTATTGAAATTGTGTGTAACATGTTTATAATGCATAATAATTATGTGCTTTAAATTCTCAATTGTTGAATCATTAAAAACTTGAAAACCAAAACATAATGATTTCTAAATTCAATCTCCAATTTAAAATCAAGAATTCCAATAACAAACATCATTCTAGAATTCAATCATAATACTTAGTCGAAAAAATCTTTGGGAAAAATATTAATCCCATTCGCAAACACGCCGTGTTCTGTCGCTATTGAATTTCTCTATGCTCTTTTTTCATTGCGCCGACTCTAACCCGGGTTTTATATAAAACGTGCTCGCCTATAGCTTTTGGTTTTTAATAACACCGAAGTACACGGATTACGCGAGCCTATAGTATTGTACCTGCCTTTCCCAGTTGTTCCACCGTAGGTAGTAAGCGACAAACAATGTCACAAGCGTTTTCTTTATATATAAACGAGGTCTGACTCGACATAACTGCGTACACTTTATTGCATTATTATAAACATTCACGCCTTTGCGTAGACCTATCGATCCCTCCCATGCTGTATTGTTGACGTTAAAACTCATCTCAATTGCTTGTTCAATGGCGCTTCATATAAAATTCACAACTTAATGTGCGTTTTGATTTAATTATATATAATCAGAAATAAATGACTACTAATACTTTAATAACAGTATATATTTTAATTATTAAGTTCCCTTCTGGAATCTGCTGTGATTTTGATTTATAACATTTTAAAATTACCGAATTGTAATCGATCGTCTTAATCCATCAGCTATGCTCATCACCTATAAAAAACTTACAAGCTATAATTATTAAGTAATACCTAGTAATTTAACTTTATGGAGTTATCAAACTAGGTACTCACTAGCACTTTTGGCAGTATTAGCGATTAGTTAATGGTAGATTAGGTAGCATATCAGTAGTTATAGTAATCATGAAATGTAATCTTATTATTATAAAAATGTGAACATTTAAGGGTTACATATTGGCGTTTGTAGTTAAGTTATAGCAAATATTTTTCACATAAAGACTCGCGACCACGTTACTCGCTCGATTAGGGGACGGGTCCCTTAAACACGAGACGTGATTAAAAATGAGCCTTCCAGATTAAAATTCCTAACTCTGCCCTTTAGTTTCGCCCCATATAAAAAAACTAACAAGTTAGGGGGTGATACGGTAAGACACTCCGAAATCCGATAGGCATTTGTGATTTATTGATACAACTCAGCATCTCAAACATCTTGTATAAATTGCACTAAGGGGAGATAAGCCTGCGTTTTGAATATCGTCTTTCTAACTATAAATCAGGGCATCATCCGGTAGAAAAACACTTGAGGTGTTAAGTTATGACTTACTCACAGATAATGTAAAGTAAACGCGAGCTTCGTGCTGTTTGCATTTGAACAGCTGTTCTGGGTAAAAAATCCAGACATTGTAGTTAAGTTTGACTATGTTTGATAGTATTTACGATGTACATTATATATATCTGCATGGATTCAGTAGTGAATAAAATCCATATTTAATATTAATAATAATCCTTATTATTATAGTTTATTTATTTATTTATTTTCTTTATTAGGCACGCCAACAGCATAATATACATACATTCAACTTAGGGGTAATAATTATAAACTAATTACATTTTCAGTTATATATGCCAATAACAGGCTTGCACAACATTCTCTTTCTGGCATGTTATTGCGCTACATACGATAGATAAAATTTATATTAATTAGGTTACTATTTGTATATACTAATAATAGTTAAGTTTGTATTTATATATATATATAAAACAGGGTAACTAACAAAGGTCTAGTAAGAATAATAATTTAGAAAAGAATAAAAAAAAAACAAAAATTTATGAACTTATAAAGAAAGAGTGTAGCTTATTTTTTAAGGCAAGGCGCGTGTCGTTAAAAATGTCGATGTCTGGGACTGAAGCACATGCTTGGTTGTATTCTGCGCAAACTTTAGGAAGAGGGGAATATTTGTACAGGTTAGTTCTGCTCCGAGGAATGTGGAAGATTTTATTTATGCGTTGCCGTGGGTAGTTATAGGGGACTTTAATATTTATGCCATGCAGTAAATCGGTACAGCCTGAATTACCAGAGATCACTTTTTTGAGAAACATTATGTTAAGTAATTTGCGGCGGTTGAATAATGATATAACTTTAAAGTGTTTAAGACGAAGGTCGTAAGTGCTGCGGTGGTAAATGCCAGAGGAATGAAAAGCCAGGTGTCTCGTAAATGAACGTTGTATTCTTTCAATTCGCTGTGAGTATGTGACATGATGGGGGCTCCAAATAACCGAGGCAAACTCTAGGTGGCTGCGAACGAGTGAGTTAAATAGAATAATTTTGCTTTTAGGTGACAAAAAACCCTTTGTATTTCTTATCAAGAACCCGAGCATTTTAGCAGCTTTCATGACGGATGCGTCAATATGAGCTTTAAATTTTAATTTGCGGTCCATGATAACCCCTAAATCGCGAACTTCGTTAACTTCATGTAGTGTAACAGCATTTAATGTATAAGAAGACGGTAACGTTGCACGTTTTCTCAAGAATTTAATATGGTACGATTTTTTTGTGTTCAGTACCATGCCATTAGAGCTACACCATGTATTAATTCTATTGAGATCACTTTGTATAAGTTTAATATCTATAGTAGAATTAACTGTTTTGTATATATATATATAGTGTAGGTCATAGTATTATTATTCTGGTAAATAGATACAAAAAAAATAATGATTGTCATAAAAGTTAACCGCGAAATAAAGTACTTGTACTGCATATAAAATACTAACCGTACCTAATAGTTACACATTAAATAATTTAATTTATTATACCAATTTAATTAAAATCTACCTATCAATTTTCAAATTTCAGAATTAATTCCCGCTAAACAAGTTGACACTAACAAGACTCGGTTACAAATAAATCAACATTATCGTAGTAGCACGGCACCTTGTATAGGGGCGCTGTACAACTAATCCTTTGTCTTAAATTTTGTTACTTAATGTAGACTACGAGTACTAAGACAGGCTGTCGTGATGTCATGAAACTATATACCTTCATTATCGTTGGTGGTGACAACCGCGAATATTATGAGTCATTTTGGGAAGTATTGAGTTTGACTACTATTAAAAGATTTTGAAATTAAAATGTTTACGCTAAGACTTTTTCATTTAAGTCAACAAATTTTTTTTTTCAACTAACTTTTAGTTTGTTATCTAGTGTAAATATTACTTCTTTTCTAAGTATACAGGCTGTCCCAGCGCTAAATGACCGCCCGGCGCGGCGCGCTATTGATTATTTGGACAAAACTATCGACAAAACCATTAAAGTACAGATCTAATCGTTTTTATATGTTTATAATATATTCACATTGAGATACTAATCTCAATTCTGATTAGATTTAGGTACTTAGAGACAGTCGTAATAAAGCACTCGTGTTGACAAGACGCATCATTTTCATTTCCCCCCCTTCCCCGCACTCCGTAATCATTATTTTCATAAGTAGTACTTTATATGAGTGTAATTGTAATCATCATCATTATAACGATCCTCATCAGTTTGCGTATTGCGAATGTATTACCATTTTTGTATTTTTCAATTTAATTCCTTCGTTATCGTACTAGTAAACCTGTACGATGTTTTGCAGTAGGCAGCTAATTAGAATTGATAATTCAGCACAATTTTTTGCATTTTTATTAGCTTCTGAATGTGGGACAAGCAAGGGTGGTCGGACACAACGCCGTGCTCTCACATAATTAGCAAGGCCCGTATCGCGCGCGCCCGCACCTACTTTGCATATTTTGTTTACGCAAACATCGCCAATGTTTGACTGTTAAAATCAAGGATTTGAATCTAACTTTGCGAAGGGACAAACAATGTTCCGAATGTTGGTCATACCGCATGCGCCACCTCGTAAACACGTGTTGTTTGAAAAGTTTCAGGCAAATGTTTGTTGTCCCTGTTTTGTGTCGGTCAAATGAAGTTAAATATTGAGTTTGGGATTATGATGATAAAATTATGAATATAATATATTACACTGTGTATTTAATTTATGTTCCTCTTTGAATATACGCAATGAAGGTGAACATAGTATTACGGTATGATCATATTTTTAGCATAAACGTAGGTATACTTATGTCACAATAAATTAAATAAGTTACACATTATGCAAATAGGTACTGCGACACAAATCGTCGACTTGAAGCGAATTTTATCGTGCTGCTTCAATTCAGATGTATAATATTTTTTTTCATATAAAATTAGATCGAATCACGTAAGCTTAGTAAAAAGCCGCTTTTCCATTTCTAAATCCCGACATAGATTAAAAAAAACATAAAGACACATTATTATCCCGACCGCATCTATTACTGCCTCTTCTGTTATTAAAATCAACACAATTAGTTGAGCTATAAACAGTATGGCATGTTAATAAGAACAATAATTTTACTACCATTAGTTACTAACAAAGTTAGTTCATATATACTGGTATTATATAGTTCTTATTTACAACTGCAGATATTACTTGGATCTACTTTTCTGCTACTTGGACTGCTACTAATCCGCACTGGAGCAGCGTGGTGGAGTATGCTCAACTAGGCTTCCTCAAGAGGAGAGACCCGTGGTTAATGGGTTGAAGTCAGCCACTTTTCTAATAGCGAGAGTATTAATGACGCTCTCTATTTTCGTAGTCATGTCTAAATATGATGAAATATTAACAAGTAGTTTTGTCAGAAAGAATCTTATACTTCATTTCTATTACGAGTATGTCTTCGTATGTTATTATATTACCGAAAATAATGTCTCCAGTTTTTGTGGTTTACGTAGGACTGCTTGTACATTATGTTGCGGAAAATGCGGTAATATCAATCCAAGAGAAAAATATGAAGCGGGAAACAGAAACTTATTTTCCTTGAGGTGACAAATGAATAGTGTTTTTTTTGTATTGTTAGAACGTAGGTTAAAACCTTTTAGAGGTTTCAGTACACGCGTAGTGGGTATATGAGTGGATCAAGTGTATTTATTCCTTCAAGAGGTGCGTATTATGCGATCCTAGTCTTTCATTGGTTTGTACGTGATCCTTTGATATGAGAGCTTTAATGCCTTTGTTCGCTATTTGCTCTGTTGGGCAAACGAGATTCTCAGAATCAGTAATAGTATGTTATCGAAAAATATCTGTGTTAATCTTATCTTTTCTACTAAGAAAGCCCCTTTTTATTATATTTATTGTAGTAACCATCATTCGCTTCTGGAGAAATATTTCTTATAGTTACGGCTCGTTTCCACTACTCCGGGTCGTACTAACAGGGCTTCCGTAATTTTTTCTGAAGACACATGGACGGATCTGTCACATGAATTGTCAAAAATGACAATACTTTGTTGACAATAATGCTCGTGATAAGTGACAATTTGGCTGAAATGTGTGAACACCTGTTTTAATAAATCGATTAGAATTGTCAAACCAAACTCTCAAGAACAGAATGAGAAGAACTGTTATAGATTAATTATTATTTGAGGTTGGATTTTACTGTAGATATATTACTTATTTGTATAAATTTCTATTGATTTTAAATCTATAGATTTATAGATCTTAAAAACCCATTGGAATAGCAACAAAATAACAACAAAACGATGAAACAATTGATTAGTAAACTCATAATTTAATAAAATTTTAATACGTACTGGGTTGTATCTTAGTATGTCCTATTTGGTATTCTCCGAGTTCACTTATTCTCACGTGAAATGCGCATACAAAAAGACTTGCAGACTTTCCGACTGATATGTAGACACAAGGACAAAATTTTAAAAACAATATTTTTTGAAATTAAGCAATAAAGTAAATAATAGATAAATCAATAGGTAGTACTCAAATTGATACGATAACATTTGGAATCTGATAGCGTGTTTGTCACAGTATTGGAATATTCCAAGAAATTAGTATCTAATCATTTTAATTGAAATCAAAATCAATGTTATTGTAATAAGTTATTTACTTTGTCCAAATTCTGAAAAAAAATATTTCCCCAATTGCTGATAAATTATTATATTTAATGTACTTCTCAAATAAAGTAAAGTAATGAAATGTATAATAGTACAAGCGATAAAAAGCTGTATATAAAATTAAACATTATTTATTACAATTATATTTAAGTACATAATTTTTACATGATGTTTTTTTTATAAATGATTTCACCGACTGGATGTTAGGTGCTTTCGTTAAAATTAACAAGTGGGAGAGTGCATATGGGTTTTTCGACTGTAATTACGAATATGGTGGCTTAAGGACCCTTTGGCCTCACACGATACGTCTAATGCCTTGTGATTTATCGGGCTCAGTACTCTACTTTAGTTACTTTTTAAGGGAGCTTTTGTATTTGTTTCACTGCTGACGAGCAAAAGATAAGCTGTAAATTAGAGCATTAGATTAATTATTTTTTTAAAAATTAAATTTAATAATTATAATAATTTAATAATAATATTTAATAATTAAAATTATTTTTGCTGTCGGTAGGAACATCTAAAATCGAATAGACTTACGTAGGTACTTAGGAGGCGTTTAAGATCTTAAGTGAATGCTATCTAAGCTACCTAACGAACCTAAGAGAATTACTTCTCACCCTATTTATAGGATTCATGATTTACAACATCAGCTCGACAACATTTTATAGAATCGTAAGATAAATTTAGATTAGAATAAGTAATAATTGTTGCTTTGCATTTTTGTAAATAACTGACATAATTTGTCAGCACCTGATGGTAACTGCCACCATCGTCCATGTACCACAGTGACGTCAGTTTGCATAAAAAAAAGCTTTAAATAAATCTTCTGAACCTTACGCATAAAATTCTTTTTCACAAATGTCATGGCATTGAGATCTTTTAATTTGACTCTCTTCACATATAATAGCGCACCGTGAAACAAGACATTATAACAGAATAGATAACATGAGATGTAAGAAACTAAACAGAAACTAAAAACTTGTTCCCGAGCTTATCCAACCAACTTTGAAGGATCAAGTGCCTGTAACTATAAAATTTACACTTAGATACCACTGAAGTTTAGTAGAGAGGATAATCTTTAAACTTAAGATAACTTTATTTTCTTAAAATATTAATGGCCGTGGTATCAACGTAAACTTTGAAGTTCATAACAACTAAGTAGGATAATAATGAATTAATTAAATATAAAATAAAAGTTGTGTACGGTGAAAATAATTTTTGACCTGATATGGAGTAGGTTTAAAATATTTTTAGATATTTTGAGCCAGTTACTTACATAGATCATGGCACCTAGTCAGCAATGATTCTTCCTAAAAATATATGTACGTTGATTTCAAACAACAACAAATATGAGAAATTAAGTTATTTATATTTTCCAGTCATATAAAAACAATTCAATTAACAGTAGGTATAAACAAATGAAACCCATTTCAAATTCCATTTCATTTTCAAACGGCAAACACCAAAGCTTAATATTATTATGCGGCTGATAAGGGAACATACCAAAACCACGTAACCCATTTTTTCCAACTTTTTACCCCCCTCCCCCCCCTTCGTGACCATCCGTAGTATATGAGAAGACCCCCCCCCCCTCCCCCCCTAGTTTTCACGTGGTAATTGATAAATACGGTTTTCAATACTTTTTTGCAAAAACAGAGTTAAAAAATAATAATTTTGCTTATGTTTGACGACTTTTGTGGCGCAATGGTTGCTAAAATATTGACTACGTGACAAAAACCTAAACCCCCCCCCTCCCCTCTGTGACCAAGCGTGGTGTTTTGAAGACCCCCCTCCCCCCCCTAAATGAGGCACGTGGTTTTGGTATGTTCCCTAATCTAGAACGAACAAACGTAACGCATACACGTGTCGTCAATAACAAAAACACATTACCTACATGCATTTCCATTCTTATCTGATGATACTACCATACAATTATAGATAAGTCGGTATCACGCTGTTCGGTTCAACTGCTTCTGACTTGTTATTAAAAAGAAATTTTATGTGAATGAAAATCTGATACTATCGAACAGTGTTCAAATTAAAAACACAAAGTAGCTCGTTTTTTTATTAATTGGCAGGTTCTATTTTTGAATTTACTTTTTTATGTAAATCGCCAATTGAGGAGAATACGAGCCGCCCGACCATTACAGGGTCTTTCCCGAAATTAAGGATGCCTACAACGTACTCCATCAGAGAAAATATTACAGGATAGGTAACCCAAGTAAAAAAATACTTTCAGAATTTCTTATAAAACCGAAGGCCGACATGGATTTTCGTAAAATGCTCAAAATTGCCACTAGCACTCATCCAACTATCAACTGCATTAAAAACAACATTCGTAGTGACGAACCTTTCTAGCGAGAAAGGCAATGCGAATTCGAAACTTATGGCACCACTTCCTAGAAATACATAGAAAATTTTTGTTCCCGATAATTACAGATGAAGTAGGAAGCATGCGATGTTTGTCGTGCTCTCTAGCCGCATCGGGTCACGAGCCATATAGTCCATTCGCTCACTCGCTTCAGAACGCTTCGCTAAGAATTCCGAAGTGCGATGTGATTTTGCAACGAATGGAAAGCGATAGGTCATAAACTCATTACACTTGCGAGAACTCAGTGTTATGAAATAAGACTAGAGTAAGTTAAAATTAATCTAATAATAATAAATTTGTTTTTTAACTGACTTGGACCCTGATATAGGCATCTAAATCTGATCTCCTAAATCTGTTATGTCCTAGAACTTGGATAAATAAATATCATGGATTATGAGACGGATTAACTGGCGATGTTGCTAACTTTCGCTTGATAAAGACTTATTAACTATTCATTTTAAAAATGCTCAATACTCCTAAAAACTAAAAGTACTACGTTCGAACTCAGAACCTCTAACTAGAGCTAAGCTTTAATAATGTAAATGATTAATTCTTTGCATTTATTCATACATTTACGAGTCTTTATTTAAATAACTTACAAGGAAAATAAACGTGCATAATTAATTCAAAAAGTTGTAACTATCTCGTCTGAATGATCCGTCGCTATTGTTGCAACATAAAGTTACTGTTCACATTATCAAAGCGCATTTCCCTGGGGTAAGGGCAGCCATTAACGCCAACTGTTCGACTCCTTACTATCATAAATGTAGTATTACCAACTGTACTGAATAAAAGGAGACATAAGGCTAGAATGATAAAGGAATATTGAAATAAATGTGTTATACTACATTGCATGTATAGGTTCTAGTATATTATTTATTCCGTAGTCCAACTTACTATAACTTTTTTGGCCCGATGATTAGAGTTATTTGTATTAAGTAATTGGTAATGAAAACATTACAACACTTATTATGACACTTATTACTTTCACGCTGTGTTCAACAAGTGTCAATTTGTTAGTGTTAAAATACGTTGTACGTAATTTAATAATTGCTATTACGAGTAAATAAATAGGTATTTCAATATTTTTTTTATAAATATTATGTATATTTATATAATATAATAGTTTTGTTTGTTAAGTTAAATGTGGTTGGCATTGTATTTATTTCAAAAAGATAGCGAAATTCATGAGTTGATTAAGCTGTTAATTACTAAAAGATGTTCATAACAACATGTGAAAAATAACGTGAAGTTGTTGAGCATAACCTTTACACAAACATGTAGGATGTACCACCAGAACCTTAATTTATGGGCTCACTAATCGTATGTAATATATTGCGCACGCGGTGCCAGAGTGCGGCCAATGATTAATAAGCTTTCGCTTGTGGCTTACTGCGTGGCAAAATTTGTCCTGTATCCAGCTCTTGTAATACTGTTCCGGATACATGGAACCACCTACCTAATTTATGTGTCTTTATTAACTGTAGATTGTAGATATAATATTGTGATAACCGTTGAGTAGACTTTACTCAGGCCGTATTGAAACCCTACGAATATTATAAATGTGAAAGTTTGTAAGGATGTATGAATATTTGTTACTTTTCATGCTACATACTACATATGCTTTTCATACTACTAAACGGATCTTTATGAAATTTTGCACATAGGTAGATGTGAAACTAAGCCGCTGGTGGAATCTAGTATATGAATAAGATATAATAATAAAGATTTACACACTTCTGCCAAGTAAGATTTCCTGTTTGCGGGATGGAAACAATAGTCATACATTGGTCACAGACACCCACAATATGAGAATAAACATTTATCTATCACATCAATGAGTAATAGAACAAGGTAGTACATAGAAAGAAGATAAGAGTAGATAAAACCTTCCGTTCAACGAATAGGATCTGTTGGGTTATAGGATCAGGTCGAGGAGGTTTATAATAATTTCTAAGTAGCAAACAAACAATTCCTTTTGTAAAGACCACGGCTTGGCTTCGTTTATACCTGAGACCAACTATGAGATGACCGCTGACTTAAGCATTTTAATAGCTCTCAATATAAGGTGAGAACCAAGAGTTGGTAAGTTAAATGGGAAGTGATGGAGTGTGACTTCCATTACAAATGCTCTAGGACTACACATACTCAGGTGCTTACTCGCAAACAACATTCAGTTAAGTGGCTATAAACGTGTAATAGGAATATTTGAAATATTGCACTCAACAACTGTGCTGAGAACGCTAGTATTCTAAAAGATTAATAACACATATTATTTCCACAAAATTCAATTACTGCGCTAGTAAAACTACATACGTAAGTGTCAGTTAAATATTACCTTTCTTCATATTTTATTCGTAGTGTTATTATTATTTCTATGGCTCTCTTTCCATAGGCTAACTTTGTGTTACAGTGTTGTAAGTAATACTAAAGTCATAAGACGTAAAAAAGACGAGTCATTTCTACGCATTTACAAACACGTTTTCAATTTTTTGGAAGGAAAAGACGGAGTAAAATAAGTACTCATATGAACACACTGGTAAATCAAGAATATGCAGGAAGACTGCCAAGTTCGTATTGAAGTTGATTTGAATAATGACATTTATTTAATTAACAGCAAAATAAATGGGATAATATTTCATACTAAAAATATAAAAACCTGTTGTGTATCTATATTGGAAATTAATAATATTATTGGTGGAGGAGTGGCTATTACTAATATCTATGGAATAGTAGAGAATCAGTAAAAGAATGTAACCTCTGCAAATATTTTGGATTGTTTCTGATTAGTAAAAAAATATATCGCATCAACGCTGGCACATGGCAACGCTGGAACTGGTTACACAATAGAGACGCACGAAAATATCACAATAACTATTATAAAAATTATAATCAAGCTATAAAATGAAGCGTAATCCAGCGTCAGAATAAACTGAGCAAACCATTACCCCAATGCGAAAACGTAATCTAAACTACGTAGTTAACCTAAAATTTTAATTAACTTTTGAATCGAATATAAGCATCAAAGGCTGGCGATAAAATGTTTTTAATTAAAACAGTCTAAGACAAGAACTCGGTTACTTTTTATAGTCCATTCCGCGTACAAGGAGTTCATTAACGTCATGCAAATATTCACTTAAGAGTAGCGAAGGAAAAATCGACCAACCTAAATACTGGCAATAACATTCTAATTTATCTTCGCTTACTAAAACGTTTCATTGAAGTAAGATTCAATTATTATTTAAATTATGCCTATATCGAATCTTAATTTCGATTCATTGATCAAGAAACAAAAACGGTCGTCACGTCAAGCAAATTTTGTTATGAATGACTTTGATTCTTTGCGACTTCTTAATACGTGCCATCTGTATTAGCCAGATGGTGCAAAAGCCTTTCAAATACCTCCATATAGACATTTGGCCTGCAGGGAGATTTTAATCCCGAATGTCTTTGATGGCGTTTGCACATTTCCTTACAATATTCGTTATGCCCGTAGGAATGTCTCTATCTACAGAAGAGATCTGGGACGCGATAAGACCGTCATCACAGGCGGAGAACTGCATCTTCACACCAGCGGCCTATGAATAATGTTGTGATAAGCCTTCCCTATTCATATGCTGGAAGGTGCTTTGTGAACGTATTTGGGTTTTGGAGGTTCTAAGAACCGCTTTTGAAATGGTGTTATAGAATCAGTGTGTTCTACAGTAATATTTCAACGAGTTTTATTCTTATTTACTTATTTAAATTCTAGAGAAAATATTACCTTAAGAATAAACATTATTATAATTTTTATCAAGCAGTGAGTTTTGTCTCTTTTTCTTTTGACATGTGAGGTAAAAAAAACGTATTCTTTATTCTAATTAAATGGACGTTGGATTTTTATTAGTAAGGCATATAAAGAGTTGTAATATACAAAAAAACTGGCAGTTAACAAAGAAAGTAAAAGTGTTTTTATAATTTATTTAATCGTAAAATCACTAGAATCATCAACGTAACGTAGCGAATGCTTCATATGCTTCATGCGTATATTTCATAGCCGTATTGGGGCGGCTTGGAATACAAACCCCAATCCCACGCCGGATGGGTGTCGTGAGGCTCGCTGGTGATAGGGCCCCTCAAGTGATTATATTGGTAATATTGATTTTAATTGTTAATTAATACCATTAATTACTTTTATTATTTCTCTGTGGGATTCGCCTGGATGGCTACCAATGCTACCATTCTTGAGCATGAGTCAGCCGCGAATGACTCGTCGTGTTTCAGCTGGGGGCTTGAGAGCCAGTTCTTTCTTTCTTTTTCTTCTCTTTTTCCTGGCCGGCAACACATCAGTGATGGCTTTGATGTTGCTGATGATTATGGGTAACGATAGACACTTTCCATTTGCCGGCTATTTCCACAAAAAAAATCGCAAGTCTAACATACGCAGCACGTGAGAAAGTCTAAATAATACATGGTATAAGAACAATAAAAAAACTATTTTATACTGTTTTCCTGGCTACACATTTTTTTAAATTGAAATAATCATCTGTGTTTAGCAACATTAGCAAATAAGGCGCTCTTAGCCATTCCTCAAAAGTAGCAAATTGTAAGTTTTTATTAACAATACTCAATCATCTGTTTATGGAAATGAGTGTTGTAATTTACATCTATACTTGCTTTGTAAAAAGCATCAATAAGGAGATTTTTGTGCCCTTATTTGTAATGAATAATAAACAGAATAACTGCTTAAGTGATTTTAAAAATTATTTACCTATTTTGTATTGAAAGCTACATTATTTTATTCTACACAGTAATTTAATGACTTGCTCTACGAAAATTATTGAATTGCCCACAAAATGGTTTCATTTCCTCAAATGAAGTGTGTAGTAGTAGTGTGTAGTACTGTAAAATAAAATTAGTGTTAAATAAATGGTGTGAATAATTTATGCATGCTGTGTTAACCTATAATTGCAGGAACACGATTTTTAGAAAAGACTTTTGTTAGATATTTAAAAATGTGTGTATCCTGTGTTGGTTGGTGGACCTTAAATAAATAAATAAATAATAAATAAAACATACTTATTTGCACAAATTTTCACATTATTACTAAGAATGACAAGTACATACAGGTAAGATTTGAGTAAGTAGGTCGGTAACATCGCAATTTTTGTAACGGATTTCTCTTTGTCTTTGTGACGTCAACTTGTAGTTTGATTAAAACGGCTTAGCTAAGAATTTGACAAAGCTCCCTATCTCAAGCACTCTTACGTATTTTAATAAAAACTTTCCTTTGCTTTGCTCTCGTGTCTGACTTTTATGTCTGGATTGATATGTTCTGAAAATTTCAGTTATTTTTCTACTTTTATTATATTTTTGTGATTCCTGTTCAAAATATAAGTAGGAACTGTTTCATTCAAGTCTTTTTAGAATAACAAGTTTACAATTTCTTAATAACTGATTAAGAAATTACTTAACTACCTACTTTATACGTTTATTTAACCGTCCTTTTGTATAGAAATACGTCTTACAGAATAATGTCTTAAAAGAATATCGTCAAAAATATGTCTTATATTAAATGCTTGAATTATATCACAATAAAATTATTCCTACTACATTCTGGTATAATTTAACATGAAAATCATGAAACGCGAAACGATGACAAAGGAGCTATCAAACAAAAGATCGACCAATAATGAACGCCTCAAAAATTATAACGCATTGATTCACTCGATAAACCGAAGGCCTATTCGGAACAAAATGATGTTCATAGCCCGAGGCTTCAAGACCGCTGTCAATCTCTTTTATCCTCAACCTATTCTCAATTTATTATGATTTGGTATCCGGTTTGCTTTAAACATTTTTACGCACGCAACGTAACTGTGTTGAGCCAGTATGAGGATTGACATGGTGATGGGGTAAATTATTATTTTAAGTATTATATAAACTAAGTAGTAATCTGCAAGAACACAAGTCATTTTTATGTGCTTAGTAGGTATAATATACCTTTGTTTTTTCGAGGGGAAAATCTTCGATAGATACCCGCAACCCAAACTGCGGGTTATGTAGAATTTTTGCCTACCAAAACCCCCTCGTCAGCCACGCTGCATATGGAGAAGCTCCGGGATCTCTGATAAATGCACCGGTGCCTCCTCTGCGTACTGACCTTCTCATTCTCAAACCCGCCGTTGCCCTCTACGAGCAGAATCGGCCCTCTCCCGATCCCGCTCGGTCGACTCTTCTTCACCATGATGGTTTCGCAGAAGGAGACCACAGCTTTCTAGGCAGTTTTCTCCGCCAGCATCGCCGCTACTACCGCTAGCAGGGAAAGATTTTCCCCGATCCGCTCGACCAGAGCGCGCCGCTCGGATACCCAAGCAGGACATACCTCGAGCATGTGCTGTGCGTCGTCCCGGTCCTCTCTACAGGTATAATATACGAGTACCTACTACCATATTACTACTACTAACATTGTAATACCAAAAAACAAATTGATCCTACTATTTATAGTCTACGAAAGACTATGAAATTTCAAATGTAGTCTACAAAGTTTATAACATGTAACTTAATAATTTTGTTGTACAAAAAAGAGCATTTTTTTGTTGTTGTCTATCGAGAACAAAACTTTGTGCCAGTACCTACCTATAATAATACTTGTGTATTGTTTAAATTGTATTGAGTTATACTTAATAGTGTAAATTTAAAAACGTAAAGAAATACATATAAAGTAATAACAAACTGACCTTTCAAGAAAATTTCATTTGTACACTCCATTCCAAAATCCAAAGCATCTTGAAAAGTTAGGTACACGTGTATAACTTCAAACATAAGACATAGCAAGTTGAAATAAAATATTAAATTTTACCAAATCTTAGCCGTGTCTCATTTCAAACAAAAGGGATTTGGAATTTTTCCAAGATTTGGCTATTGAAGCAACGATACAGACTACAGAGTCCAAGATTGAAATAAACGTTCCTTTCTCAAACACATTCTCGCGAATGGAATGGACCAAGAACTACTCGCACATTTTCTAGAATTTTTGCTAAATGAATCCTAGTTCTCCCGTACCTACTATAATATTTACTTACTTTGCTACGTTTTCGCACTAAATAATCGTGATTTTTTATTTAATTTAAAAGTATTTGGGGATACGACTCGTTGTTAGATAAATTGATGAAATTACGTTGACTTAAAGCACAGTAATTTTCGGCCATTTCTATCTAAATTGATCGGTATTAATCTTAAAATAAATGTTTATGCAATGCTGGAGCAAAATAATGCTTATTTATACAGGCTACAAAATTTATTTGAATAAAATGTGTTCAACATTCAATGATTTAAAAAAATATATACATACGTCATGCCCTTACAAATTAACCAAAAAATCTGTTTCGAAAAGAACTAGAACACACACACATTTATCTTTTGTTTCACTACACCAATCACACTACAATAATACGCGAAGGCATTTTAACGTTGTATGTCAAATCTCAAGCACTTCTGACAACAACAAAAGCGTGCCTATCGTCTAGTATTGACAGAGCGACTACGAGCAGACGAGGTCAATTGACTACTCTTACCATAGATATGTTACTTCTATATCTATGACTCTTACGATTTTCATCTTCGGCGCGCTAGAGACATAATCTACCTCTTTTTTACATATAATATCATTGTCAACATTAGAAACATTTTTCACTTCATAACAGAGTAACGAGTTATTGATAGATAAATTTTTGTTGTTTCGTACACAAGCAACTTTGATGATAAAGTACCTACAGGATTTTGTATTGTCGAGCGGAGTAGGCAAAAACAAGTAGGCACTGGCAACAGCTGGCCGTAACGACGTCACGCGAGAAAGCAATATATTGGCACTGAAGACGCCATTTTCTCTCGTTTGTTGTGGTATGACCAACTTGATGGTGTGTTACTTATGCTTTATTCTTAGCTACCTACGACTATAACGTACATTTTCTTGTGATTACGTTTTACAACATGACTAAAGATTCTTGGTTACGTCACACTTTATGCCTTTAAAGGTTAATATTAACTAGAATACCTATCGATATTCCATCTTTTGGCAAACTTACAAGATAGACGAAATTCGACTCATATTGTGGGCCGCAATATAGGCAGCAAAACAAGTAATGACAACAGCTGGCCTTAACGACATCACGCGAGATGGCAATATTTTGTCTGTAAACCCGCCATTTTCTCTGCTTCGTTGTGGTTTCACCTGGAATAAACAGTCGATATTGTTCTTTTACTCAGTTCTTGCTTCTGCAAGCTTGTTATTATTAGGTACTGATAATAACAATGTAAATTACCTTAATAAAGCTTACTTACAAAAAAATGAATGACACACCTTGAAAGTTTCAGATTATGTATAATTTTACAGAAAATATATAATTTTTACTACGATACTATCACCATAAGAAACGGCACTCTAGTTTTAACTACTAGACTGATTTTCTCTGAAGGTGCTTTTAGTTGCACCAGTTTTTACGAAATAGATACGGAATAGTGTCAGTAGCCAATGTTTTTATGAAACATAATATATTTTATTCCACAAAAGTAATTTAAGTAAATATGAAAGGGACTTCAGAATTAAGCTTTCCGAATTTATAGGTATTTTCCTTTTAAGGTTTTTATTTAATGTTATTTTTTGTATTAGAGCTATTTGTATATTACGAGATTATAATTAATTAATTAATTAATGTTATAGAATTTAAGTGTAATATAGTGAAATGAACTGCTCTCCATAATGGTTCGACCAGATAATCAGTATAGTTCTCCATAGCAATCACTGAGTGCAATAGGTACATTGTCTTAGTGCTTACTACAGAAAATTGGAAGTATTAATGTAGTCTTAATGTGTTTTTTATTGTACCCATACCTGTTATCTGTAGTAAGTAACTGTTGGAATAAAGCATTTCTTTCTTTCTTTTCTTTCTTTCTCATACAAATATCATGCAAAAATTTCTCATATAAAACATCATAGTCACTGAAAAAGTTCCCAACGAACAGATCATACTTATAAATGGATACATATAGGAAAAGCTATGGATACCCTCATAAAAATTCCTGATTTAATGAGCAACAGTCTTTTAAACATGCCCGTACAAACCGCAAGCCACACCGTACAAAGCACAAATCGAATACTGCGGTATTGTAAATGTCAACACAAAGCAAACCACAAAAATATATTTCTTTGTCATTAATACCGAAATTTAATTTTAAAACCAATTGTTTACGATTCCATGCACAGTTTCATTGTGGATACATAAATCATATAATTAATTTTATTTTAGTTCTTGCCAGTCGAACTCCGGGTGTTTTTTTTAATTATTGTATGAAAATTTTATTATAAAATTTATTAAAAAAATTATTAGAAAATTATGTTTACTTATTATAAACTGGAAGCAACGTTAAAATTAGCCTATAGTTTTGTATGTTTATAGAAGTTTATCTTTTACAAACTTATCACCACTAATTGTAACAGTCACCCAACGACCCTTCTTCCTGTAAGGCAAGATATTATCAGAAACTATTTTAAACTATAAACGGATTTATACTATAAACGGATTTTCATATAGTTTTCATCAATAGATGGCGAAGTTTATGAGGCAGGTTTATGTGAAAATTAATTGAGATTTTATTTAAAGTAGCTGAAATATGTAAATAAGTAGTTCAAGTACGAATATAATGTATGGCTGAATGTTTTTCATTTACAATTTCAAAAAATAAGTCCTCGATAACATTATATATCTATCTTAATTTTTATGTTAAAAATTTTCATTAAAATAAAAATATTAATTATAGTTCAGAAGTACTGTTAGTCTCAATTATTTGCAAACCAAAAAAAACACCTCTTTAAAGTCAATATAATGACTTTGTTCTTTTTTCTTAAATAACATTGCTATAATGGCAGAAAATAATATTAAACTTATTCCAAGTTACAAAGCAATTCCATTTCCTTAGCTTTTTGATAATCTGTCTTTAAACGCGCGCTAGAGCGACATTAGTTTGGGCAAATACAATTAGACGCACGAAGCTCTGCCCAATATTAACGCGTGAAATCCATTTAAAGGAATATTCGCGTAGCGCGTGGCACAATATAATTATTCTAACGTGCAATTAGTGAAACCGACGCCATTACGTTAAGGTAAAGTTAAATTAATGTGGGGTTACAGTCACTGGAAGGTTCCATTATCATTAGACAGCTATACGTTAGCTGATAGTAAGCAGGCGACGTTTCTCTAATACACCAATACAAATTTTAATCGAACCGAACGTTGCCTAGATCTGAAATAGCTTATGCTAAGTCAGTTGATTTGAATTAAATCACGAATACAGAAGGTAATTTCTTACCATATTGTTTGAAAATAAATATTATTTTGGATGCTTTTGACTGCTATTTTGTAATAATTTCAGAAGCTAGGGATTATTAAAAATAAATAAAGTATTAGTCAGTAAATACTTTAATCGGAACTTACGCCAATTTTTACAATAGGTTCTTATTTTTATCTTTCAACCATGAAACGCCGACGTAAATGTTTAATGACGTAATGAAAGTAGTCCCGGCGATTCGCTATTAATATTTCTGCAGTATTTTATATAACTTTAAGCTGGCACTTTATGCAAAAATTCTTGTCATATTTTAAAACATCAGATAATATATAAATTAAAGAGAAAAAAATTGTGTATTTTTAATAAAACTATAATTATGTAATAATATAAATTTAAAAATAAAAAACCCGCCTGGTATCAAAAAAGCTGTCATGATTTTTAAAATCCATAAAAGTTCTTTAATTTGTTAAAAGTTATTTGATTTTAGATACTTCAAACAATGGCATCTTACAGCCACCATATTTGTTTTTTTTTTTAATTTCACATATCTACGAACATTTGGGTTATCAAGACGAATCTAACGATATCTTAATTATGTTAATCCGTTTAGTGGTTTTGAAGTTACGAGGTAATAAAGAATATTACATGCATACAAACATACATACATTGTATACTAGATACGTGCGAAAAATTCCATTCCTGGCAGTCGGGTAATAATAGTAGTTTTTTAGATCTTTCTATCAAGTTCTCTGTTCATATGCCACAAACATTAAGTGTTACTTGGAATCAGTTATAGTTTCAGCATCGTAACGTAGACAACTGCAGGTGCCTACGGCTTCACTAATTTTCAGTTCTGAAGTACTATTATTAACTACAATGTAAAAAATTCTTCAATTAACCTGTATTGTTGATCAAATGTAACTATTTCCAACATGTTAGACTTTTTTGAGAACATCTTAAACCACGCTCAACCAATTAAACATTGCTCCTAAAATCACCGTAATTTATATTATTATTAAGCAAATCGACAAACGATCAAACGAATCACTTGATTTTAAGGTATTAACGTAGCCTATGGACATCACCCATCACCGATGCATAGTCAACCAAAAACGAAGATCTATAGAAGCAAGAAAGATCTGACTCTCAAGGTTCCAGGTGGAATACGATAAGTCATTTGGTTGCGAACTCAACTACGGAATAGATAAAATAAGGTAAAATTAGAAGAGTCTAATGTTTTTAGGGTTCCGAATTTTAGGGTTCGGAAATTTATAGTTTCGTCATGTCCATCCGTCCGTCTGTCCGAGGCATAGCGCCGAGACTCTTAGTGCAAGAAATCTGTAATTTGGCATGGATATGCATATTTATTAAAACTCCAAAATCATAGGATAAAATATTGAAAAACATTTTTTTTTCTTTTTGTTCCATACATGTAACGTGAGGTTCAAGGGCCTCTTAAGAACATCATTGGATTTAGGGGTTCGTTTGCGAAATATTTGGTTTTAAAGTGGTTTTAAAATGGTTAGAGTCAAGTGTCCTCCTCCCTGCCGTCTAAACGGTTAGAGTTGGACAAGTGAAGAAATTCTCAAAAATTGGTTATAGGTATGATGAATTTACAAGAAAAACTATCACTGCTACGTTAGCATAAGAAGTTAATGAGTAATAATCGATAAACTTACTACTTTGGAACCCTACATTGCGCGTACCCTGACACGCACTTGCCCGGTTTTTTATCTATTCCCGTCTAATCTTTTCTATCTATTCCATGGACTCAACTTTTCTTCTCATTATATTTCATTTCAGTATAATGCTTCCCATTTCTGATAACAGTACCCCGCGTCCATGTAACTTTGCTCAGAACTTCTCACTAAACAATTTTAGCTTACCTTACACAATAGTCTTATTTCTCAGAAAGTGTTCCTGAACTTCTGCAGTAACAAGAGAGTCAAGTACTAGAATTTATTTCTCGCAATGGATTTAAGTGTTGTTGTTCCTCTTGCCCAAAGACTTATATTTAGTTTGTGGTCTTGTATTGAATTTATTGTATTAATTTTAGCTTGGTTAGAACAGTTTAGTTTGTATGACCATGGTTCTTCTAGTTATGGCGCAACTGTAAAAGTCGGTATTTCTATGTATACAATTTAAGATCATTGGTTTTCAGTTTATCAACTATGTAGTTACATAACATCACCATCCCGAATTTCAGACAAACTTACTATCTGTGTTAACGTTTATGTTTGAATTGGAATAAACAATGTATTGAATAAACTAATCTTTAATAACTTTTCGTAATCGTGTGTAAATCCATCTTCACGACGAATTCAAAACCTTCCGAACTCTTCTTATTAGTTCTTCTCTTTTTCCATCGATCAAAACAATTAGTATTCATCAATACAGTTCCCGGTTCACGGCACTCCTATATTTGAATAATTGGCTGATTTTTATGCAGTCATTTTAATGCAATTGGTATAACGACTTTATTTCATTATTTTCCACTCCAATCGAGCCAGCCATTGCGCTGGATTGGATAGTTAGTAGTCCCATCAGCGTAAACTTTGAAATTGCTGATGACAGGAAATATTTTTATCTTTTCTGTATTGAAGTACATTTTAGTTTGATTATGAGAAAAAATTTTTTACCAACTATTCAGTACCAGAAGTAATCAGGACATAATATTACCGTAGCATTATTAAGATAGTAAGTGGACAGTAGTAGAAGGAGTACGTAAAGTTCACTAACATTATGAAGAGCCTGTTCACGCTTCATTCATTAACAGGTTTCTGGATTGTTTTGCCTTTTTGGATATTAGAGAGACATCATCTACATCTGTATTATTAATACTTGTAAAATAATTATTTTCTCTCAAATTAAAGCCGTAAGCCGCCATTATGACTTGATAATTGATTAGAGTTTAGGTACTTACCATTGCAAATTATTGAGAACTCTCAGATGCTCTATATTTTCCCTTGATATGGAGATAAGAGATAACTAATTTAAATAAGTACAAAGATTCGAAACATTAAAACTTGACCAATTTTCGAACCCACACCTGCTAATTACTTCACGGTAAATAGTTCCAGGTGTTTATCTACGTATCTATACGCCACAGATAGATTTCAATTCGTGTGCATGACACCCGTCTCAGGAAGGGTGCATATCAAATCGGTCAGTGTATGTCATGCCAGCTGCCACGGATGTATTCCCAGATTGCAAAATGCAATATTAATTCTGAGCTTCAAGCATTTTGGGTTTAATCTGCCTAATGTTTCGTTGTGTGAAACAATGGGGAAGTCTGTTTGCTTTCACGTCTATGTAATTTTCTTAAACAACCTAAGATTTAGATGTGATTATAAAAAAATAGTATAAAGTTCCTACGATCAGCTTTGCATTTAATTCAGCGAAGAAATCCTGATCAACACACACATTCACATGTATACACACAAAATTTGCTCTGAAAATATTTATAACAGCCCTACACAAATTCACTCTTGAATCCAAGCTAGACTCCCGTACTTTTAATGGACCCTACTGCACAACCAACGAAATTATAACGCCATGTTCCTTATTTGAAAGTTACTGGGCTTCATAGCTTCAGGACTCGAGTCCAGTTGAGAGGTTTTATTATCCGTGTAGCTAGCTACCACATAAATTTTGGTTTCAAACCCAAAAGCTTTATTTTGTAACTCTTCCAGGGACAGATTGTCTCATGTTTGTTTATTCGATTTAAACCCGGTTATTCAGTTAAAGAATAATTCCATAAAAACTTTGGAAAGGCTTTCGATACTTATAAAAGCAAAATTTAATATAATATCAAAAGAGGTACATTTAAAAATAATGTGTAGAAAGTGGCAAATGAAATTTCACCTTAAAATAAAATTTAACCCTGTATTGCAGGCACCACAGATATGTGCACACTCCGTCCATACGCGTAATTGAATTGCAAGCAAGCTAGCGTTGGCAGTACATGCGGGATCGAAGGATCTTCCATCGATGTTCTTACTTGTATTTATTTTAAAAGTTTATTTATTTTAGATTCTGTATTTATTTTATTTATAAATGGAAGTGTGAAAATAAGAGGTAAGCGTGTGACGAAATGATGATTTTTGCTTATAATAACCAAAACTTGAATAATGATTTTTATCTAAAGCCGATAAACGGTCAAACTACCATCTAAAGGCAAGTTGATCACCAATGTAATATTATGTTGATTACCAATGTAATAAATGGCGTAGTGTAGCTACCAGCTATAGCAGTAGCTACTCGCCAAGCAGATAAAATAATAATAAAAAGTTGTACTGTTTTGCAGTTCACTGATACTAACCAAAAAGGAGTTAGATTTTTTGTCTTGTATGATGAAAAGTAATGTATAAGCACTCAAGTGACAGAGAAAAAAGGTCGCTACCTAACGACGTCAATACTCTATAAACAATATAGGCGAATCCTAGCAGTTAATTCTACCGAAACTTCTTTCCAAAAACACTACAACCATGCTTGATTACTCTTGGGAATAAACTCTGTGGTAGTATGTTCTACCTCTGACAGGATGTTACGTGCATTTTTATTTTGGTTTCTCGTCAATATTTTTGGTAATCTTTTGTCGGAAATAAAACAAATGTCTTAGTTGTGACTTTGTAGATATTCAGAGGATATTATGTTATGCTTGGCGAACCATAAAATTACACACGCAATTTTCAAACATGACATATTTATGAATTTGTATGCCTCTGCTATACTTTATAGTTATGTATCAGTAAGTGGTGCTCTTTGTAAGACTTGTAGTAAGACCAACCGAAAGTATGTATCGAAGTTTAAAAAAATATGTACGTTATTTATCTATATCGCAATTTAATAATAAGTACCTATTACAAATATTGAATATTGTCATAAGTATTGCGACATGTTCTATAACGCAAACTACTGAAGTAGCTTTAGTATTGATACTCGCCAATAGATGTCAGGAAAAGTTTATTGTAGCAGTTTTCACTACCTGAAATAAAACGACATTTTCTAAAAATGAATCCTATTTAGATCGATTTATTGTCCCTGAAATCCCCTGCATGTAAAATTTCATGAAAATCATTGGAGTCGTATCCGAGACTCCGAGAATTGCTTGTTAATACTACGCTAATACCTTTAGGTATTAGATACATAGATTAGTCTTCCATGTTTGCTATGTTTTAGCAAACAACTATGTAAGATAGTTTAATCATCGCATCAGGGATTTTTTATTACATTTTAATTTGGTCATACTTGCACAAGGGCATGTTATTGAGATGATAAAAAAAATACACACGGAATTATAATATAAATTTAAGTAGCGCGTGTAATCCGCTATAGAAATAAATAAAAAATCAAACTTTTACGAACACAAACGTCGTATATTTCCCAAATGTGCAGAATTCGTAGTGTGGTAATTGAATTGCAACGTAGCTGGCGTCGGCACGAGTGGGGCCTTAGGGACCCTATCCCGACAGTATTTTATTTTATTTATTTTTGATTTTAACGCATTCAAACTTCGTCATAACACTACGGTACACATACTTTACAATGTTGTTTTACATTTAATACCATGAAATAAATGCGACATAACATAAAGCTTAACACGCATTACGATTTTTCACCGCGCGATTTTTTTTCTGACGATTTTTAAATCGCGTACTGAATCATAATCAACGCATTTTTTTTCGCAAGTGCGTGCAGCTTCATACAATTTCCATATCTCACAGAATTTTGCGGAAAAAATCGCGCGGTGATAAATCGTATGCGTGTTAAGCCTAATATAATATTTAAATTAATGTTTTATCAATACACATAAATATTTATTACAACCACTTAATTGAATTTAATAATACTTCACCATCATTTGACAATGATACTATAAAGTTTGAAAAGTATTTGATGATCAAAAGTATAATATCATAATATATTTAATTGTATAATCTATTGGCGAGCATATCCGTACCTGTAAAACATGATTTCAATATTTTAGTTAACGTAGTTTTTTCTGACCATATTATGTGCTAAACAATAAATATATTTATTGATATTAAAGGAAGCGCGTAGATTATTATGTACGTTCTATAAAGATTCTAACATTTTTCAACACGTTATGTGTGCAGAATTCGTAGTGCGATAATTGAATTGCATTGGGTAGCATAGACGGCACGTACGAGGCCTCAGGGACCCTCCCCGACAATATTTTGTTTTATCTATTTTTAAAGGTAACTTGGGAGTTAATCATTAGTGCAGATTTAAATGCGTGTGGTTTTTTGTAATAATTGCAGTAGGGGTTCCGTTTAATAAATACTTTATAAGTAAATAAATACAATGACTCTATACCTTTATTTAATTAAATGATAAAACTTGTCTATTTAATATTGGAATTTGTTTATGTAATGTTGATTTTGAGTAGCTTTTCCATTCAGTTTCAACGATGAGTTATATTATTACATAAGTAGCACACTTATCTATGAAGTAATAATCATCATACCTGCTTCATGGTGTCTAAAGTCTGGTAACATTTTGTCACCGAAGTAAACGATGTTAACTGTGATGAAAATAAATATTTTATTTGTCATATTTCTTTCTATTTTATTTAGCCACGATTTTTACCCACGTTTTCAGAAACACTTTTTTAAATAAGGAAGCAACGCTATGCAAATACCTAACACTATTTCTCAGAGGGTTCGTTATCTCGAGCCTTCATCACAGTATAACTTAATTATTACTTTCTTTCTATTACGATACAAGTCAAACCAACTCTATGCGTTCGTTAAAATAGCTCGACAGCTACTGTTCGTGTCGATTTTGACAAACGTATAGCGATGGATTTCACTCAAGTATTGTCTATGAAATGGTTTTAATAACATTAAACACTCGCGTAATAATAAAAATAAATGCATATTGTCAGACATTTTAGCAATGATTTAGTAAGCACGTTGTACGCTAATGTACGTACTTAGCGTTTACGGACACTTGGTAGGTATATTACAAGCATGTCAAAGTTTGTAAGTATTTATGTAAAATGTGACTCGACGCAAATAACAAAGTTGTTTTCCGTAACGCAATCTGACAGCGCAAGATCGACTATGTATGTTCTGTAGACTATCGACGAATATGTTTTACTGCGAACGGTTTGACGAACCGCGTGGCGTAATGGTTACTATGCCAGATTGCCGTGACAAGGATCCTGTGTTCGATTCCCAGGGAGGCGAATATTTGAATTACGAGTTTTGATTTCAGTTTTCTGTCGGGGTGTGTGATGTCCATGGTACCCACCATTGAGGGAATCCTATTGTACGACTAAGAATGTTTAAGACACAGTTATAGTTACTGGGGAATGCTGGAAAATTATCCCAATATATTTATCTAAACCTAAATCCAATCCGGGTGACCGCCAGTCGGAATTTCTTGGATGGCTCTTTCAGCTTCAAACCTAAGAATCTAATAATTATTTTTTGATAGTGTAATAATTTTACAAATTTCTTAAAATTTCAGCATAAGGCAAAAAACGATTATTTATTAACAGAATAATTATTAATACCTAATCAAATAGTAATACAATAATAAAGTTTATTCATTTCAGTTAGAAAATTCTACCGCGTTTATCACGCAGGGGTTATTAGTGAAGCCTCTAGATTTATAAAGTGCTAGGTGCTAGTAAAACTAGATAACTACTGAAAATAGTCTGTATGTAACAGACGCTAATTGGTAAAGTTTATCTTACCTTAATAAGTAATAATACCTTAATAAATACTTGCAAGCTGTGAAATGAGCTTCCTTCTGAGCTTGCTTCTCCTGTTTCGTCAAAAAAGGTGTAAAAAGAATTCTCCTTCAGGCCCGGCGGCGATGCATTGACGATTCCTCTGGTATTGATCATGTCCATAGTCGACGGTAACCACTTACCATCAGGTGGCCCGTATGCTTTTTCAGCCTCTCAGGCTATAATTTTTTTTATAGTCGTAGTAGAAAATCGATTCCAAAGGAGTTATACGCCAAAAAATCCTATTTCCAGTATAATATTATAATTATTAAAAAAACTTTTTAAAGTATTGAACCCTAAACACAATTTTTTCCTCGTTAAGTTACAAGTTACCTACCTCTGCGACTGGAGACGACAACACAAATCGTGAAGCGCTGTCATTACCAATACACAACTGGCCGGCTGCCAGGACCACGCCGCTATAATTTAGATTGTTTCGTGTATCATTTCAGCATCGAAAACGATAAAATTTTACGGTTATAGCGCACCACATGCCCGCATAGCGACTGCGCTGTTTGAACACCAACGCCCTAATGTTAACTCTACCCCGTTAACGTGTTCCTAGATAAATAAAATATTTAACAGTAAAGCCTAACAGATAAGTTTTAATATAATTGGTAATGATTGTTTGTGTGGGAGTAAATTGGAAACTTTTTGTATCGCTATACAATTACAGAACTCTATAAACGTGGACTCAGTATACTCGATTTGTACAAAACGTAGCAACAAAATATTAATACCACTATTACGGTTACGTCTGAAAGTGTATATTGTACAATGTCATCTTATTACGACGAGGACAATAGACAGCATGGTTCAGGGTTTCTATGAGTTTGATCTACGTACTAGTTGCTTCAATACAGCTATTGCAAAGGCTCACTAACAGAATACGGGTGTCTCCTCTTGGGGAAGCCTAGAGCACACTTCGCCAAGCTATTCCAGTGCGGATTGGTGTAAGGGTTAGTGACCAACCCAAGCACGGAAACGCTCTTTTGGCCATTAGTGGACACCTGGACATCTGTTGCTTAACTCGGCCGATGTCTTAGGATTAGTATCCACAAAAGCCAAATATAGCCCAACAAATAACATTGATCTACATTGATAAGTTAATCACCATGTTGATCTTTGATTTTAATTATTATATTGATGTATAGTAGTAACTTATCATGCACTCAAACACAGACGACTTACAAAACAAACTGAAGTAACAAATATTTACAGGCTAGTAACAAACAATTTATTCCAATAACTAGCAATCAAACCACTGATTTCGTAAGCTATAGAATTAACTTTTTCCTATTCGTTTGTATAATGTACGTATAGACCTTAGCTTTTCCTTGACATCAATGAAACTTCTTTCAGAAAGCACCGGACAGATAAAACGGGAGAACAGCTAACGAGCATGCCTTAAACGAGTCTACATTTTATGCGTCACTAACTTGAAATTTAAAATCGCTAAGCAGTTCCCTAACATTAATATACAAGTTGTTGATCGCAAGCCTTCGACCTGATTGACTAATTAATTTGCTCCTTGATCTCCTGTTTCCGGTACAATAAACTTTTAATGACTTGTAATGTTATTTCAGCAGTAAGGTATCTTTATTTTTTAATACTCAGCAAGTACTTCATTTGCGATTACGATTTAAGAGAGAATAGTCGATAAGCGAGTTAAAAATATTTCCATCATACACGTGTATCGAGGAGAAAGAGTATCTACACGTGAGAGATAATAATTCAGAATGTTAAGTTCTAACAGAATATGCGTTATGAAATTCGTGAGTTCTGCTTAGTTACTTGCTATCTTCTGGCTTGAATCAACTGCCAAACGATGCTTCGTGTTCCAACTTCGAAGATAGTTTGAAAGCCAGTTGTTTCTTATCTCTTGTCTCTTTGCTGGCGAAGCACTGATGATGACTTTGGTATTTGATGTCCATACTCCACATGCGATGATGACCATTTTATCCAACAGTTGGCTCGTCTGGTTATTTAAAAAATGGAAGGTTCTAACTTCTAAGCGCCCTGTTCATAGTCATATACATATATGTGTATATATAGTATATGTATGGAGGGGCAGGATTAATTCTTTATTAAAAAAGAAGATGGTGGCCTTATCATTAGAATTTAATAATTTGTGCATCGAACATCCCGTTTCTCTTAGCAGGATTTCCCTATTAATTTAACATTATTACAACACGCAAAGTTTCTGTGGCTGAATACTTGCTCACCTACACCTACAACTACAGGTAATAACTACTGGCGGACGTAACTTCAACATAGTGAAGGAAGACAAATATTGAATCTAAGTTTCTTAGTAGACAATTCCCGCACCCTCTTAATTAATAATTAACTTGCGGTTCTAAATTGATTTTTCTGTACGAACCTTGTGTTGTAAACAAGAAGTAATTGTAAGTTAACAACCTTCCAACGCAAAGGATTTTATGTGTATTTTTTACGAATAAAAATAATGGTAGTATTCCATTCATTACAATAACAATAAATGTTATTTACTAAATGAAAATTGCATGTCAATATAATTGCGATTTGTTAATAAGTTTTGCGGTGATGTCTGTTTGTAAAAGATAATTTAATGTGAATTTATGTAGAGAACAGTAAACCACAAAATAAATAACTTTTAATGTAGAACCAAACCACAAACTACACAGCAGATGGTTTGTGATACGTAAAGGAAATCAATATCTATGAAGCAAGCAAGATATTGCATTTTGCGTAGTGAAAGTATGAAATCCAACCACGGAGTGGCATAGTCGCGTTTGTGGAATCGTGAAATGAAGTACAGTAGGCAGTATGGTTAAGATATTTTGTTCACGTAAACGCACGTCATACAAGGACCATCTCTGTGTTTGAAAAGTGTCGGGTGTGTGTACGGGTGGCGCTGCGATGCTGTCTACAACAGCTATGTTCGAATATCTATTTATCAGACACTAACGCCATTCGAATGGTCATTATTGAAACCTCTATTTTCAGTAAACAGTTGGACACTTTTTCAACTTTCCCCTCACTAGATGGCTCTCCTTCTACCTCTATACTCCATGGTTATACAAATGCTATCGTCAATTGACAAAAATTGATTGAATTATCGGTGACAAAGGATAGAGCCGATAAATAAAAGAGATTTTCCATTTCAATGTCTTTAGAATAGCGCACATTTTAAATTAATACCAAGCAGACCTGCTCGTCTATTTAAAGTTGGTTTAGATAAGCACTGCTGAGAGCTACCTTTTACCATGTCAATCACTATACAACACTAAACTTAATAACATTCACGTGATAATATATATTTTTAACATCATAAGGATATTTTTTCATCATCATAAGAATATTTATCATAATTTCTCCGATTTCATTTGTGTGTATCCAATAGCCCATGCCATCTGCAGCACACGACCCGTTGAACTTTCCTTCTTGTGCTTGATCCTTCCAAAATAATGTGAATGTGTAGGTAAGTGCTATAAGCAAGTAAAAATATAAAGAAGTTTAACAAATCCAAACAGGATTATAACACGCGCTGCATAATTTGCGATGCAGCGGTTGTGCAAAGTTAACAACAAACAATTCGTTGAAACTTTGCGTGAATCCGCGCTATTGCAAATCGATGTTGCGAAACAACTGCAGGCAACATTGTTTTGTGGAAATTTGTCGTATTGGGCTATGCGCAGTTCCACATTTTAGATGCACATTTAAGCAAATCAGGCTTTGGCAACCCCAAGCGATGTAACAGTGCCATAGCGTGAGATTGCTACGAACTGTTTTTAACTTTTCGTTTTCGACTTTACGCTTTCCATTTTGCGATAAGTTAAATAAGATCTGGAGCATGCTTTCGATTCTTTTTACACAATAAAGTAGGTATGAGTAGTTCATAAGTTTGGCTTTGCACATAAGCTTAAATTAACTTAAAATGAAGTAAATCTTATAATAGTTAAATTTGTGTTGGTTATGTCGGTATATGTATATACCGGTTATGTATATCTAAATATGAGCTCCCTGAATAACCTTTATATGACATATGTACGTCATATTATGTCATATTATATTAATAAACTAAAAACAGTTACAACAAGTACAATTCTTGCTTAAATATTTCTGGAATGTTCATTAATTCATTTATTATACAGAAGAAAAGATATCTAATAAAACAAGATCGACCAGCTAAGAAAACAAGTTTAAACAGATTTTTCTTTCTGTTGTAAGTAACTTATTCATGCAAAAAGAAAATACATTCAAGTTTGTCTAGCTGCAATATAAAACCAGAGGTGTACGACCTGGAGACGTCACTGAACTTGGTAAAATTCAATTTGATTTTTTAGATCCCGACTCCGTCTAATGCATTTACATAATAATATACATTGAATCTTTTCATACCAAACAATTCCAGTGCATTTCAACAAATGTCACGAACAGTTAAAGTAACATTGAAAACTGACGTTTGTTAAATATTTCACTGAAATTCGAATCCGATGAAAATTATAGAATGAAAGCTCTAAAATAAAATACGGATAAGCAGACCGAATACATACGTAAAACAAAATAATGTATAACTACTAATGATAAAACTACAACGCTGTCTGAATATTGAATATTAAAAAAGATGAACTTTGTTATCTACACATAGATGACAAAATAACAGTGATTATGGTTAAAGTTTTTCTTGTCATCATCAAATTAAACTATACAATCACTCAACATACATCTTCATAGATATATAATAATTATTATTTCTAAATTTTGCATCCAAAAATTCAGCATACATTACAAATAGTACCATTATTAGAATGCCATTATGGGGGTAACCTAATTGATACTTGCAGGCCAAGGTTGACGTAAAAGGCGGCAGAAGGGGGCCCCACTTGCTCGGTGGTTAGGCTCTACGTAAGGAGTATACTATCAATCTTATTATTAATTCATTAGTATTCTTACTGGCATTAATATCTTTCAATGAACCCCGCCTGGTTGCAACCACACTATTCTCTTACTTGACTCAGCCACTAAACAATGTGATGTGTCCAGATCACAGCGCCAAACTTCAGCGCCAGTTTTTTCTTTTTCTTCTCTTCTTATTTGGCCAGCAATTGTAGTGCTACTAATGTCTATGGGCATCGGTGACCACTTACCATCAGGTATTTCATAAACTAGTTTGTCAGCTACATATATAATACATAAAAGTTACCAGTGAAGTTGACCAAAACATTATCCGCTGTCACCTGAACTGCAGACCGTCACTTACATCAAAGATGTGCTAGTCTAAACCCGTCATCGTCGTTAAGTGGGTAATAAAACTCGGGAGGTTGCTTTCATTAGCTCCGGCCTCATATAAAACCAAGTTAAGCGGATACGTCATCTCTGTGTAACCTTCGCGTCCTTCGCTTTTACGGCTGATATAAAATTTTGAATAATGCCACTCAGCGCTGTTAGTACTGTACAGTGCTATTACAGACACACAAACCCCGATTTTCTTCTTGTAATTACTCCAGTTACTAGGAATTAGCTTTGCCGTTGAAACTCTTATAATCTGACGTATTAGAATTTGTTAAGGGTACCTACATCGTGGATTATACAAAAATAATACAGGATACAGTAATATTATGTATTCTAAGAAGGTTTAAGTTTATATTTGATTTTAACATAGAGATATTTGAAGGATTGAAGCTGTCGGTGCAAAGAAGAAAGAGTTTTCTTTTCCCGGGGTCACCATTTTATCAAAGGGAAATTTCATGTTAAGGTAGGAAGCTAAATCCCTGAAGAAATGGCCAATGGCTTATAACTGAGACTTGAATATGCTATTCAAGAAGCGTGATTCTGGATTTATTTCTCTTTTTCGTGCTGTCAACATCTGCGTCAGAGGTACAGAGGTGTAACTTAACATCTTGAAGAACTTCGTTTTCAGTGATCGTACTAAAATCACCGTTATGAGGCATTGAAGTATTATTACTAGCGTATAGAACTGACACCGCGAACACCATTTATGTCCCAATGCATTGGCGCCACATGGCTTCAATCTTCAATAGATTCCATTTTGAAAGGAGAACGGGGGCTCAATTTTGAAAATCGAACCTCCCGGGCGGAACACACATTTTGTTCGAGATGTCTGTTTTATGACATTATACTTCAATGTTATGAGGTAGTTTTATAATATGTTATAATACTTTCGTTATGATCAAAATAACGTAATAATTCACTGTGTTGCGATAACCGTAAACTAATATTAGACGCTGGGACGTTTCTGCAATAAAAAACTTTGACGTCTTATCTTGAATTATTGGTGCGCTGAATAAAAAGTTGTTCATACCGATAGGACAGGCCGGAAGTTTTGTTGTAGTTGTAAACGAATAAGAATGATTTAGAGGACTTGCGAAAAGTTGATGATATTGTGCTGTGGAATTTATGATAAATTACCTTAGCAATATAGAAAATGCTTACAATATGTTTGCTGGTGACAAAACTTGAAGTATTTTTATTTATTTCGTAATAAAACTTGTACTACTACACTGAAATAATATATTATCTATACCACGGATCTATACTAATGATTTGTATGTATAAAAAGAGGTAGATATGCCAAGAGGGCGCTGAAATTAAGACAGTTGAATTAAGTCAAGTGCAGCGATTTCTTTTTGAAATTTGACAGCTTCCTTTGAGTGATTCATTCAAAAGTTGTCATCAAAACATGATATACTTTTGCAGTTAGTTTTTTCCACAAATTAACGCGGGTGAATCCGCGAGGCACAGCTAGTGTTACAATATACGTACATTTTTTTTTAACTATATACTCTTGGTAACGCTGCGATGGTGCCCTAAGAAAAAGTAAGTAATAGACCCCCCATTAGTGAGTGTCAAATGACGAGAAAAAAAAATAACTTTCTGAAATCACTTGAAATTATAAGAACAAGTAGCAATGTAAGTTGTTAAAATACAAAATAATAATTTATTCATTAAATAATATTAAAGTCCTATAATAGCGTTTCATATAAGTTTATACTAATAGTTAGGAACTGATGCTACGGATTATTTGCTGTATGCGGGAAAGCATCGCTCGTTTCAAGACTGAAGACTTTAATCAAGTCGATGGAAATTTGTCTAAGTTGCAAGTTCTCGCACGTTCTACGGTATCTTCCATACAGCGAGATTTGCTTTGAATTCTTGAGTTTACTTTGTTCTCACGTGCAGTTAGTAAATATGAATTTCGTCTAGAACAAACAAGTATAATTGCTCTTGTCGCATTTCACGTCGATGTTGTTTCACGGATTCGACTCAAGCGTTACTGTAGGATGGATTCTATTAGAGTAATGAGACAATATTAATCAAAGAGGTTATAACTTGTTTGTGGATAAAAATCCTGGATAAATAATCTAGTTTAGTAATATAGTGTAACTTAAACTTATCTGCTTGAACGCATAATCTCAAAAAATACTGCAGTGATATTCACGTTACGTATATTAATTAGTACATTACGATACTTGTGATTCAATTGTTATATTATGCTCACAGATGTGCATTTATTGAGAAACTTAAGTCATAGTATCAGATACTATTTTATAGCTCGTGTTAAATAGGCCGGCACTTAAAAGTCACGCTTTTAAGTGACTTAAGTAGGTATTCCTTTATTACACCGTGCGAAAATGAGTGACTGAAGTGCCCTATTATGCACGGAGTGAAGTTAGCGCCCGAGCGTACTAAACGCGACGAAATAATATAATAACAAAACTAAATTTTAAAAGCAATTAACGAGAATGAATCAAATCTGTTGGCTGAATGTGAAGAAACCATTCGCTCTGTAGTCTCGTAGGTTAAAACGTCATCTCTTTTAATGTAACTATAAACTGTGGTTCGCCCCATCCCGCCTATGCTCTCGAACTGCAATTTGTGTCTCGAATCATGTGACTTACTTTATTAGTATTCACTCACAGACTTAAAAAAAGAATAAAACGCCTGATATTTTTCTCGCACGACATGGGTACTCACGATAATTACTTTGAACATATTTTTACGCAGTTCAATTGCAATCATAACTAAAATGAGTCAAACTTAAAATCAATGTAAATTTGTTAAAATCCTATAACAATTATTTAAGGTACGGTTACTATGTGTACCGTACCGATCATGGGAAGCGAGTGCGGGTAAATAAAAACAAAGCAAACCCAGTCTGAATATTGCACTAGATATAATGATGTTATCGCATATTCCGAACCCGTTTGCCGTGAATAATTCTTCGCCTCTTAAAGTATAGCCCGATGTAGAGAGATTAATGTGAATCATTTTAAATTCATGCACGCACGTACAACAATCGAGTATCTGCATACAAGAGTTCAGCAATTTGTTTATCGTGTCTGTTGAATTTACATACAAAATATAGCGGGCATTTTGAAAGATCCGGTTTTGTGCAATTAACTGTACAAGGTAAATATTTTTTGCAGAAACCTGTGTAAATTTGTTTGGTTGAAAATAATTACACATTAATGCTGAACGCACAATGTCCGCACCGTACGCGCCGCATTTGTATGAAATCCTATGAGAGCCCGATGCGTATGACATGTGCGATCACCATTAATTGTTTTATCAAATATTTGATAAACAAAAACTAAAGGAACTTCAATAGTGCGATTAAGAGTAAATGTCGTTGAACATAAAGTTCGAACACAATCATGACAAGATCCTCGAAGATATCCTAAAATAACATCAAAATACTATAAATATCATATTCTGAAATGTATCTAATCCATTCACTGACTCAAGAAACTAATGAATTCCAACAATTTCAATACATAACTCCTAATTATATCAATACATACTAACCTATTGAGATTCAACGTATCTCCCATTGTTAACGATTCCATTAAGTTGTTGGAGAAAAAAGTGAAGAGGAAATAGCACTCAGTCCATTCCTGCGATCGGCCGGTCACGCGAAAATTCTCTTCTCAATCGACTGACTTCCATGAATACTAATGCTTAGGGGAAGAAACATCCACAAATGGAACTTCGGATAATGGTTAGGTGGGCTCCAAATGGTGTTGCCAGATCCATCGGGTGATGCCACATTTAGAAAGAATAATGGGACATAATAAAACGAATGTTAAAGGCGTTGAAGTAAAGCGATAAAAGGCATGATCAAATTAATGTCTCTAATATTCAAATATAAAATGTATGTGTGTTTTTTTCAGGATAGACAATTACATGTTTTTTTTTTTAAATTACGTCATCTACAAATATGTTTACGTAATATTTTATTGGCAAAACTTTTTTCTCATTATAAAATAGAACATGTAACATAATAATAATTTATCTATAAGAAAATTTGCTGTAGAAAACTATTTCTAAATTATTATTATACGGTTATACAAACATAGAGAATAAAATATTTGATATGAGGTCTTGATATTACCAATTCATGAAAAGCCTTACTATTCGCTCGTTAGTTCGTTCAGTCAATAGTAAAATAAGCATCAAATGAATATAATAAAGGAGAGTGCAAATTCCAATAATTCTGTTTCTTTCAAAAGGGTCAAACCCCATACGCAGTCCCTCACGGTCTGCGTGCGAATAGCGAATATCCCAATCAACTCTGATGGCATGGTAACACTAACTCTGAATGTGAAAGCTGTCCTGTAATGACGCTTATGCAGATTTACAATTATCTTCCGCTCCCGAATGTGTTTGTTCAAAGTATGTCTATATTGGTTACCTTTTACGAACATTACTTTCAGTTTCAGTACTTTCAATATTCATTCTGAAGACGTTACGTTTCAATGGTATTTCCTACGAACGATAGGTACATACTAAACAACGAAAATAATTATGAATGTAATTAGTCCGTACAATTGAGTGTTTTGGAATGTAAATTTATTCGGAATTATTTTTACATTTTTGGAGTATTTTTAAATTATTAAGTTAGAATCTTAAGCATTAAAAATTGTTAAATTATACTTTTAAATAAAAGTAAAATAACTGCTTATTGGATACGTAAGTACATTATTATTTTCTTAACATTTTCAATGTCTTTGAGAATTATTTAGGTATGTGACATGTATATTTCTAGTTGCTGTATTCTTTCTAATCTTGCCTTAAAAGTTTATTTCACTTTGAAGCTAACCAGTGATCAATACAGATAAGATTTTCTAATAGGACTGTAGTTACCTACTGGAAAATAGATTTCAAAGGGAAAAAGAAAAGGAGGAAAGTATTTATTACTTTTGATGAACTGCAACTACATAAATTGAAGATTTTTATAAAAAGAAAGCTTTTAAATCTATAAGCAAAAATCACGCTCAGCATAAAGTCATGGAAAAACTTTTGATTTTCAACGAGGTCATTAGATGTGCAACTCCAATATCTGAACTAAGATGGTGCCTACCAAACATTCAGGAAAATAATTAAGCAAAGATGAATATCGATTAAATAAATATCAAATTATGCTCGTCAATATTTTTACCTCATATTTAATTAATATTTACTTCCTTATCAATAAAATATCAAGTCAACGTAACAACAATAATTCCTACAGCATTCATGAATGTAGTGCAAAAATAACTAACATTTACTATCCGCAACTAAAAAGCACATTTAAGATCTCATGTAGATAAGCTTAATTACAACGCTCTGTTGGTTCAGACTAAATAAACAAAGTGTACAAAGTAAAACAAAAGTCAGCGACGCATCGCATACTGTAAAGTTAATATTTACATTAGGTGTGCTCGTAGTAGAAAAATATTCCTCATAGGTAGAGGAGCTAGTCCGAAACGTGGCGGAATTTAAAGTAATTTTCATGCAGAAAATCCTATGAAAATGCACAAGGGAAAATGTTGTTCTTATAATTGGACAGGTGCACCTTAGCCGTGCGTGGCATTTCTACGCCGGTATATTTGCATATAAATAACCGACACCCCTGGAAACGTCAGTAAAGGGCGAAAGAACCGCACATTTTTACATTTTTATGACAAAAATCCAATTATCACAGACAATTATCGAGTCAGCGGATAGAAAACGGATTGCCCTTTTTAAAATGCGAATGAAATTCAAATTTTTATTAAAACAGAATTGGCTGAGCTTGACTTTATAATGTCTCCAATAATATGTATGTAAATATTATTTATATCAATTCATGGTATAATTTTGATTATTGCATTTGTGTTTCTTAGTTAATTTAAGGCTTGGCTATAATTCCACATGATCATGTCCCAAGTTTGCATTAGATACCTAAATTTCATGAACGTGGCGGGAATTTTGAGAAATGTAACTATTCTTTAATAGCTATTATAGCTTCACTTTTTTGCCACTAGCGGTCAACCATCCATCTACCGACCGTGCCCGTTGTTACTTCACTCGGATCACTTAGGATCAAGACAAGCCGCTACGCTTTGGATTGGAGCACCCCAATTAGGCTATAAACACTTCCAATCCATCCGATTCCATCTAGTGCAATCCTAATACCTAATACCTATAATAGATGTTTCAGTTCTATTTTGAAATCCAGGAGTAATTGATCCACGTATTAGATGTCATTGTGTTGCTGCTACTGAGAACAAACTCTATATTAGACTATTTGTGTGTCTTTATACTACATTTATACTACATTTTACATGGCTTTATTATGTTATATCCGATAACCAGATAATATTTTTTTACGAAATTATTTCCACGAAAAATACAATATAAACTACATTTCATAGAGCTTTAGTAAAAATTCAAGGTTATAAGCAACATCGTAATTGCTAACTATTACCTGTAGATTATTATTTATCAGTCTAAGCGTCATCGAATAGAGGCAAAGTTGCATTCCACAGACAGCGGACAGATTTATGATCAATGGGAACAACCAACCGCCATCAGCACAAATCCATGAAACCGCACACATAAGCACATTGGTTTATATCGCAACACATATATCTCGGTTGCTGCACACATATAATCTGGTGATACATTGTGCTGTGTGCTCACGCCCTCGCATTTAGGGTGGGTGTGGGTTAAAACATAAGCGGGAGCGGAGGTGTGGGTGATTTTCTTAATAAATATGTCTCGTATAACAAGCCGGATTTATTCAAAACTTTACATTTATTTTAAAGCAATACAATTTCGCACCGTTTTGTTTAATACGAATTGTGTTTTTTTTTCAATAAAGAATGGGAATCAAAATCAGAATTTACGTCACTTTATAAAAGTAGCAAACATTCAGAGAATCTCATGTTCAACTGTCAATACATCAGTGGTACTTTTTTGGTTTTGCCTCTAAATATTGGAGCTGCATACAACTAGATACTAGTACACTGAGGTGATCAATTCCCATAATTCAGATATGGTCCATGAAATTTCTTTCGATTTTTTTTTCAATTCTGTCAATTACATCGATACTTTTTTTCAATAAGATTTTCTATAAACTTTTAATAAGATAATATATTTATCTGTCACATAATTATCTGCCCCGGCCGGGAAACGAACCCAGGACCCCTCGCTTCGCAGTCAGGGTCGCTACCAACTAGACAGGGTTGATTATATCCAAAGATGATTTTTTATGAACAAGCTTTTTTCTAACAACAATTATTTACTTTAATTTTAAAGCAATTTAATCCGATTAACATTATTATTCTACAAAAATATAATAAAATAAGTGAACTCGTAGTCGTAGTAAAGCAAACCAACCACCTGTAATTGTGCCACTGCTGGGCTCGGGGTCAGAATGAAAGGAGTATATTCTGCCACCTTTGTATCGTCTTCATTATTAATCATTTATGTAATAAATAAAACGTAACATTCATAATTCGCTATTTCCAATAACTTGGACCTGTTATGATAGTACGGTGAAGCGATGTAGCGTCCGTCGCGCGGCCACCGCAAGGCTGACGTGGCGTGTGACGACCCTACACACGCAGAGATATTGCTCAGTTGTTTACTGAATACCTAACATTGTGAATAAATCAACATTTATGCTTTGAATTAAATTAGCTTTGCATTTCACTGTACTTAGACCGTTGCTAGTTATTTACTTATTAACTAACAGCTGGTACCCACGCTTACGCTCGCAGATTAGGTTGCACTAGATAGATAGAGTATTCAGTATTATATTCAGATAATTTACGTATCAAAATATTACGAGTATATTAATGTGTATTTTTTTTCAATGAACAGTCGCTGTTGATCCTGGCGACCTTTACAGCTTCACGCAGATAGAAGGAAAGACTCGACCGATTATCATGATTTTGTAAACGGATGAGTTCCATGACATTTTTTCACAATGTTAAATAGTGGTAGTTAATTTAGATAAAACATAAAATAAAACATCTGATGCATGTAACGTAACTTACTCATTAATTTTACAAGACACAAATGTGCTATCAAAAATTAATTAAGTAATTAAATAACAATAATGGAGTAAATATTAAGCAATAACATGTTTTTCAGTAACAAGTGAGCCTCTACGCTTTCAATCAGCGCAGCCTTATGGCTTATGGCTTAAATATAATAAATAATTTAATTATTTAATCATAATAATCCGCTTTTGTTCCTTTTACTTTTTGTAAGGTTCAAAAGTTTAAATAAATAATAATTAATATAATAAATAATAATTTAAAGGATAATTTTAATATTTTTGGTTATAAATAGACTTAATTATTTCATTTGATATAATTATGACTATACATACGTTCAGAATAAAATGCAAAAAAAAAAATCATACTGAAGCGATGACATAATATTAATTAATATTATCCAACGCTTTTTCTTCATGCACAGTTCAAACAACTAACATAAAGAACCATATCATAACTTATTTCAATAGTTTATTCATTGTTGTATTAATCATAACTCAAATATTTTTTAGAACCTACCTTAGAAAAGACTAATCTAACGGATATCTATTCTAGTTCCCTAATCCTAGTGTTGATACGATGTGTCAACAGTAGTTTGACTAATACTAGTTTCGCTTTATAGAATCAATTTGTCCCAATTCTCAGTAATAGTGACGAATAGACTTAAACTCAACAGCACTCCATTCACAATTGGGATTGCAAGTCGGCTTAAGCAAACTGGGATTTAGACCAATTCGGGCTTTTCTCTATGGGAATTTCTCATAGCACTTGCGTCATTATTCTTGATATGAATTTAGAACAAGTATGTATAATTACTAAGCAGTGTGCAATTATGTACATGTTTTCTGTGGCAGTGATAGATAGTCTAATCTATACTAATATTATAAAGAGGAAAGATTTGATTGTTTGTTTGCATTGAATAGGATCCGAAACTACCGAACCGATTTGAAAAATTCTTTCACTGTTGGGAAGATACACTATCCCCGGGTGACATAGGCTATATTATATATATTTTTTACTATTTTTCCCGAAGCGAAGCAAGGGCGATTTCCTAGTTTCAAATAAAACCTCTAAGTGAGAGTTGCATCTTGTACCACATTTTTTATAATAAATCAATACTTGTTTATAAATGTTGTATATATGTTGTAAAGTACATAATCGTAGTAACTAATAAGTACTAGTTTCAAAATGCCTCCACATTAGCGAATGACGGACATGGTGAGTAGATGACGGAAAGAAGCCCAATTCCCCGCAAATCACATATTTAAATATGTACTCGTTTATCAGTAGTTTGTTATCCACACTTGTTTGTATTGAAAAATATTCTTCTTTACACTTTAACGGATAGTTTCTAGTTACATGAATTAATAATTTATGTGTATTATTGGGACAAATAATAAAATTGTTTCCTATTATTATTATTATTATGACCTAGCCTACAAAATTAATACGAATTTTTTATAATATTTATCCAAATTTCTTTTTCTTATCTTTTCTTTCGTGTTGCCGGCAACGCATCTGTGATGCCTAAGATATACTCGTATACACGCGGTATGGACACCCTATGGACACCTCGTGGGTTGCGATGACTAGGTACTTGCCATCAGTTGGTTCATCTGTGGGTTTATCGGCTTTTTACATAAAGGAATTTTATGTAAGAATGTGTCCAATCTTTTTCTCATTTTATCTATCAAGGGACAGTGACTTTGTTCATTAAGTATTATGTATTCACCTAAATGTCAAAATTTTAATAATTTAATTACAAACAGAATGTCTTTAGTAAAGACGTTCAATTATCTATCTGTAATACGAAGAAGCTAAACCTTTGTAATGTTTTTCAGGAAAGGAAAACAAAAAGAGCAAAAGTTTATTATTGATTGTTGTTCCGCGAAGCGGAATGCAACTGGCAAGTAACTGCAACTCGCACGTACGAGGTCTTATAATAGGAAATATATTACGTTATACGTTTTGTTATAGTTGCAGCTTCGTTCGCTTCAAACTTTTGAACTTAGCACCTGCTAATACCGGTGCGGCGGCGTTCTAAAGACAATATTAAGTTATATTGTTACGAAATATTGTGATAACAACTCTGATTTTTAATCGGTTATTGTATTTTAACTTTTTTGTATTTCAACTTTGATGACTACTAACTAGTCTCGCTAGCATTACCGTGACTCATCACCATTCCTAATTGAATCAAAATCCCGTAACATTCACTACAACTCATTAATTACAATTTAGCTACAATGCAAAATATTAGTTTGCATGATGTGTCTATGTTGTGATATTCATCCAATAGATATAGACAGATTGTATCGATTCTCAAATTTTATTTCCACCACTTGCAATACAGCGACGACACTGAAATATTACGTCACTGATTCGTGATTGCAGTCACGTAGCAATAAAGCAGCATTTGAATGACAGCCCCCACAGCACTGTGCTACATAACAGGGCAGCTTACCCTAGTACATTACGCTATATGTATTGCGTTTATTTTCTATCATTACTTACAGCTAAGTGCTCAGGAAATATATTTTACTAACACGTTTACATTTTCTGCTCTTATGTCTCATATTATTATAGCTTATGATGTGGCTGATTATTAAATTATTTACCATATTTTAAAATTAAATTTCATGCGCTATGATTCATATTCAGATCTCGACCGTAACATACTGTGTTCGGTTTAATTATTATAAGTACATTGTCATTTATATTAGTGTGCATGACGTGTCTATGTTGTGATATTCATCCAATAGATATTATGTTCATGTGGGACATTAGTGTGTTTATGTTTCTTGCGTATGAGTTTAATTATAGGTATAGGCACGTTGATTTAATACATTTATAGTATAGAAAAATGAATGAAAAAAGAATAAGTCGAGTCATTTGTGAGTGACTCACAAAATTCAGACGAAGAAAAGAAGTATTTTCAGAGAGGTATTTAATTGTTGTTGTTGTATATTGTAGATGTGTGCTGTATTTTATCAATGCTGCCACTACAAAGACCCACGTGACCGTTCAGATACTTTAGTGCGAGTATGCGTAATAGTGTTACACGTCTTTCAGCCCTGTGGGGGCGTCACTCAATCGCTTCGTTATTGCTACGTGACGGCAATCGTTGATATGTGACGTACAAAAATATGAATGGAGCCCATTCTTTTGCGCATATTTGCTGCAATGCGGCTAACATTTGGCTGATTGCAGGTCCTTTATGCTTTATGTCGTTAATGGTAAATGGCTGTTGTCCCATCGAATTTAAGTAGGTACCTATGCATTAAGTAAGTAATTATGTATTTACTACATCTGTCATTTAAATGACATAAACTTACACAAAACAGACAGTACGAGTACAGTACCTGACATAAAATCTGCCTTCGGTAAGAAAAGAAACTGGATCGCTTTTCAGTTGGCAAAATCTGTAATAAGTGAACTATTTTGTCTACTTCATTTTAACTGATTTGATTTTTTACTTACAATTAGTTAATCTACTCGTAGCATTACCTCTTCCATTCTAGGATTTTTTTTCTAACGACTAATGAGTATTAGACATCTATGAAATTATTTCCTTTTCTGCGAAAATATAATTTATTCTGTGACAGAACAACACAGAAGAGAAGAATTTACATCATTGTAATGCACACATTGTGATAGGAACGAATACTAGGAACGAATACTAGGAACGAATTCTACAATCTTCCTTCTAACGAATAACAACTAACTGATATTCTTATTACGAGTAACACCTAATACTAACAGGACTTACTAAGTGACTACAGCAACTTACTACAACAACTTACTTCTTAATAAGGGACTCCAACAGTCTTATTTGAAGTTTTCGCCCAAAAAGAATACCGACACAAGCAGCGTAGCAATATCATCACGTAATGTATTCGTAATGACGTCGGCTATAGCGGCTATGTAAGATACAATCAAGGCTATTCGGACATTAATCTATCAGCGTTACAAAAGTTTAATAAAAGAGATACTTGTACTAAACGTATATCGATGGGGATTCACAAATTGCAATGGGGATCACGCAACGATAGAGCGCCGAGTGACAGAACGACAAGCTCAGCGGATATTGCATTTGGTTTAAACACTTTTCCATGCAAACTGCAAATAACCGGTTACGTTTAAGTAATAAAAACGTAAATAATAAAATAGAATGTATTTGTTTTGTTAGCAGATTAATATTATAATTTAATAGGTTTAATAGGATAGATTAACTTTTTAAATGATGAACCAGATAGCGGTAAAAATATTTTGAATATCTATTGTCTATACTAATATTATAAAGCTGAAGAGTTTGTTTGTTTGGTTGAACGCGCTAATTTCAGGAACTACTGGTTTGAATTGAAAATTTGTTTTTGTGTTTGAAAGTCAATTTATGGAGGAAGGCATATAACATCATTATATTTTAATAGTTAGTTTTTTCCACAAATTGACGAGGGTGAAACCGCGGGCCACAGCTAGTTATTCTATAAAATGATATTTCTGTAGAAATTTGTTAAATAAATTGTTTAGTTATTTTGCTTAAAATTATTAGAATCCTACCTAAGTGTTAAAGTTAAGAAACCCTAATTACTATAATAAAACAATGAGTATACAAGCAAGTTAACCTACTTATTTTTTAATTAAAGGGCAGAAGCCAGCTGGATCTAACCTAAGATTGCTTTAGTAATTTGTTCCTCCGGGCGACGAGATATTTTTTTTTGCACAGAAGAAGGATTTTTTACGTTTTGTTGGCAAGTCTTGAACGAACCTTCTAATGAGCAGATCTAGATGTTCTTTTTAAGTCTATGTTTTGCCTTCTTTATTTTCTAAAACTACAGTCTAAGAGTGTTTATAAGTAAAACTGTGATTCATGTTTATGTGTGGTGTATCCGAAACTGTACTTGAAACTGAAAATGTATTAAAATATGTCATATAAATTGAACATGTCTTATCATTCCAATGATATTAGGTTTTTAAAGTCAATAACTGTAACATAATAACGTACATATTGACTGAATTTTTCACCAATGCAAGATATTTTGTCTAATTCGCACTAAGTGTATGACAAAGGTGACTTTATAAATATACTGTATATACAAACTTTTACGAATACTAATGATAATTTATTGGCACAAAATATCATATTAAACATTCATTATAAATTTCCATTTAAATCTAATGGTTTGTCTGAAGTTATTCTATAATGGTGAGACGTCACATAATGTGTGTATTTTCTGTCTTGTTGTGAGCATTTCCATATAAACACACACACACACACACACACACACACACACATACACACACACACACACACACACACACTACACATACATACATACTAAAAACTGCAAACATGTTATAAGTAAGAAACAAAATATGGAATGGAATCCAGTGCTTCACACTTGAATATTTGAACTCACTATTCAAATAACAAAAATGAAATAAGTTAAATATTGCCAGAATAATAATTTAAATGTGCAATTCCCAGCAAAATATTCATATTTCTGACTCACAGACATTATTTTAACGAGTATTTGAGGCACTTTACTTAGCACTACCAAATTAAATCTCTAGAGGATTTTGAAACACTTTCCCTCCTCACCTAAACGTCTGAAAGTTAAAAGGATAAACTGAAATTGCTCAAATCTCATTTCAGTTTAAAACTTTTCATCAGGTACAAAGAGAAATAATTCTGCCAACTTTACTCTGACAAGTCAATATTTAAGTGGACCAGTACATTTTATTTTTGTTAATAAATTGCCTATCTTGCAAAGCAATACATAGCAATACGACACCAGTTAATACTTAAAAAACGAAGTATTTTAGTCTATAACTAGTTAGTGTACTGGAGCAAAAACTTACTTAAGTATACCTGTATACCATTAAGGAGTTCCTGTACAGCCAAACCTAAGAGTAGTATTACAAAATGCATTGTCATCAGAATTAAAACAATTTTTTAAATTCCAACTCCTTCAGATAAAAGGAAGTAGGTCTAGCTTAGCAAGATTTGACCCACACAAGGCCTTTTTTACATGGTTCTAAAATTCGTGACTTTGAAATTAGGGCAAAAATAGTCGAAACTTAATTAGCACATTGAAGACTCAAAGCTTCAAAGATCCTGATTTTTGAGTTATCTATGTACAGAGTAATCAAAAAATAGTAAAAAAAATACTATTGATCACACAGCTACTTTTGTGAGAGCTACTGAGAATGATGCAGGGTACTGAACAATAGATAAAGCTATGGCGCCAAGTCCCGAAATTAAATCCCGGCTGGACTTTTGTATGATAGGAAGTACAATTAACCTTTTGGAGTAGCTCCAAAAGTACAAAAATGGTGCTGATTGCTTCTTATCACTTGGTCTGTTCGCTTTATAAAAGGCAGTTTATATTAAAAAACTGTAATATTTTGTTCAAACAAATCTCCGTCCTTGTCATCTCATCTAATACAGTCTATTGTAAGGTTTTCCTCGTACAAAATTTTGTACACTCCTGTAATTGACTGTAACAATTACGCCCCCTATTGAATTGTATTAAAGCTTCAGACCTGCCAGACTCATGTTATTTTCTAACTAGTTTTATTATACGACACTTGTTTTTTAATTAATCGAGTTTTAATAGCGAAGTAAATTAAGTTACAATTTATTGACTCGTTATTTTACCCATAAACAAAATATTTATTAGAAAAACCGGGCAAGTGCATGTCAAGCCACGCGCAATGAAGTGCTCCGAAGTTTATCGACTATTACTCATTTACTTATGATAAGATTGCCGTGATAGTTTTTCTTGTAAATTCATCATATTATAAACTATTTATGAGAATTTTTTCACTTGTCCAACTATAAGCGTTTAGCCAGCAGGGACACTTGACTCCAACCAAAATTAGCACTTTAAAGCCAAATATTTCGCAAACGGATCCCTAATTTCAAAAATGGTCTGAAAAGACTCATAATATTTTTAGAAGACCTTTTCAACGATAGTGGGGTATCGTTTACTATTGGGTACGCAACGAATAAAAAATTCATCTCACGTTAATTGTAGAGGAGGTACCCTGAAAAAAAAGTTTTTCAATATTTTACTCTACGATTCTAAAGTTTTAATAAATATAATAGTAATATATCCATGCATATTACAACTTTCTAGCACTAAGGGTCTCGGCACTTTGCTTTGGACAGACGGATGGACATGACGAAACTATAAGAGTTCCGATTTTACTTCGGAACCCTAAAAATGGAATGTAACTTTATTTTTCAAGTCACTTTTGTAGCCCAATAGTTGATCTGTCTACTGTAAAAATAAACTTACTTAAAATCGTATTTGAACTTCTCGTGTTTCCTATTACCTCACCGCGGTCTCGGCGCTAAGCAATTAAGTACGTAGTTTTTAAATTTTGACACAAGCGGAACACTCAAAGTGCCTACGGAACTTTTTAGGTGTTGCGTACAAATACATTATGCATGAACGTAAAAAATTTAGTCACGTTTTTGTACAACAACATGGTCCAGAATAGCCTAAAAGCTTCCCAAATGGAGGGCAAATCTCCCGTAGGAGACATTAAAAGAAAAACAACGGGCTATACTGCGGTGTGAAATGTTAAAGGCCAATAAAATTGTATGTTGGTGGCTCGACACGTTATATGAGGCAATAAAAGTTTGGCCTTTTTGTATGATACATTTTTAATACATGGTGATATCAAGCTTGGAGCAATTTGACAATTTGTTATCTTTAACGTTACTATTGTGATAATGTGGTATGGTGGCCGCTTCGCCTAACATTGAACATTCAGTTATTTATTTGACGATCCTTTAGCCTTGTTGGTAGCGATCCTGCCTGCGAAACGACGGGTCCCGATTTCGATTCCAGGCCGGAGTAGATATTTACATGACAGATAAATATTTGTGCTCGGGTCATGGGTGTAATTGTGACGTGTTATATACAGACTTGATTGCGAATTCGCAAATTACCGTCAAAAATCTTTCTCAAATTTTAAACGGTGTTTCTCATCAAGAAATCGATTCATAATTTCTAAATAAACGATCATCTTCCGTGTTAAATTGTAATTACAATTTGAATGCAGTCCGAGTCTGTTATCGAAACCGCTACTATCACTGTTTACAAGTATAATCCAACCACTAGTGTTTAAATTTCAAAACTAAAGCAATGTAGTAATTACAAAGGAACAAGTGAACAACAAGTGTCCACATGTCCTATCCATTACTGCGGTATCGCGAATCTAACCCGCAGTAGGCCAATTAAAGTTGACCCGCGCTCCGTTCCACTGTTTCACTCTTAATCAAAGCTGAGATACACGTTTAATTAATGTGAGATCGCTTTTTACTTTACTGAATACGGGTTACATTAAATCCCGGTTAAGTTTGTACATGAGTGTATTTTTTTCATGACCTGAAAAATTTTGAGAATATTTTCATAAATTAAACATTACTGCCTCAACTCTTATCAAAGGCACCATGATTCGTGATATTTTAGTAACTTTAAAAACAAAAATAAACTAAAAAGCGTGCGTTTAGTCAAATTTAAGTAATTAAGTTCATCTGTAATGATCAAAACAATCCTTGATTTCAATAAGGATCTCGGGCATCAATCGGACTATGTTTTTAGTGTACAGTTTCGTTTTCGGTAGATTAAGTCACGTGTGTTTTCCACTATTTGTGATGGCAATCACGGATGATATGAGTTTAAACACGATAGACGACGAGTAATATAAACACGATAGCAACTATTGCTACAGGGATGTTCAAGTGTGAATTGCGCTTCTACCATACATCAGTAAAAACAAATATAGTATCTCCAGAACCAACCATTATAGTTGATCCTGTGACCTGGTTCCCAGATTGCATTCTTGATTTCTGAATCAGAAACGAAATTGGATTTAATACATCTGCTGTAGTGATTCTTAGTTAATGAGTTTTATTCTGCAATCCGTGTTCGGTATTATAATATCAAGTGGAAGTAATTAAGTTGCCATCTCTATTATGTTTGGGAATGGCAGCTATCATTGTCTTTCGTATTTCGTGTTTATTTATATTTTATGAGAGAAAGTTTAATTGTTTGGATTGTGATGGAACTTATATTATTTTTTTCATAAATTATAATAATAAAACTATTTTATGTTAATAGCTTATAAATTAATGAGCACACGGGTGAAGGCAACTATGTTTATTATACATCTTCACTTACCATCAGGTGGGATTGTGGTCAAGCCTTAACTTATTTGTGTAAAAAAAAAATTTGTAAGAAATTTTATTTGTAAGAAATTATTAGGAGGAGATTATTACATAAAATTTAATCCTTCCAAACGGCGTGAAGCTAAATAAAACCATCTTTCATCCATCCATACATCAGCCGTTGGAGGTGCACTGCTGGACATAGGCCTCCCCTAACTTGCACCAAATAATAAACCATCTTTAATGTGTATTAATTTTAATGAACAAGTACTATTTTCATTAGGTACGTAAGTCAAGTGGGTACAATTTAATTATTCACGGCAGGCAGAGTAATCCCATCCCATGAAATTCAAAAACCGAATAACCAAAAGACGGCAGTCCGTATTCTGAAATTAAATTTTAACTAAAACACTCGAAATGGAAATCTACGTACGCTCCGCGGGTTGTGTGTTTAACGCGGATGTGAATTTCGCCACATCCGCCCAAAAATAAACGAATTTTCTTCCGCCTGCTTAATTTACAGCTATGGCCGCCATGCCACCAAACTTCAGCTGAAATAAATGAAAATATTATTATTTCGGTTTTATTAATTGTACCTGCTGCTCCTTTTTTATGTTTTTAAATATCATGTTATGTTTCAGTTTATTTATTATGAGTAATTCCATATTTTATTATAGTTGTTGGTTAAATGTCGATTCAATACGGATATGGTTTATGTTATAATCTTATAAAATCTAGGATTATCTTCCGTTTTATATGGTAATTTAAAAGGGACATTTAAAATTAATTATTTGATAGAATTTGCATAGGTATAAAATTTTCCTCACACATGTTTTTAAAATATTCACATACAGTGTACGAAAAAACTACCTAGGTATGTATTCTCACTAAAACATAGAGTATCAATACATTATCTACAAAATAGAAGATCTCAGCAGTCATAATTTTATATCTATGCATAATTTTTGGATATTTGCATATTTAGGTATGTTTTTTCACGTGGATGTGAATTTGATCACCCAAAACAGAACAAGCTTTCTTCCGGGTACTTAATTTACTACCACGGTAGCGCGCTCTGTATGCTGAATAAATTAAAAGTAATATTTCGCACTTGTTAATTGCCTCTCCTGCTGTATGATTTGGTAATGTATGGGTGATGTCATCAACGGAAGCAATTTCAACCATCGATCGAAATGATTTACCTGTTTTAAATTAATGTGGTAGATTATAATTTATCTTGCGCTCTGACCGCAGCGGGCAAACCGCGTTTTTCGAGAAAATAGGCGACCTTTGTATTTGGTTCCAGATAATTTTCTACCTGTGCTCTAAATTTCATAAAAATCCATTCATTAACTTTTGCGTGAAAGGGTAACAAAAATCTACACGAACAACGTTTATGATGTTGTCAAACAAACTACTGTATCATCTGTTAAAAACAAGCATCTCTTACCCCCGCCTTACTTATCGATTTAGGTCGCAGAGGTAGTCAACTGAATGAAAATCCTTTGATGTGTCGAAGAAAACGCCGCCTGAGTTGTCGCTTAACGTGTAATGGCATTAAAACGGCCACGCCCGTTTTAGCATGCTAACTGTTTGTCTACACCTGCCAGTAACGCGTTAATTATCAGGTTACTGATGGAGCAGGGATATTAGACAAACTAATTCTTTAGTAATCTAAATGCATGTTCATTAGACAGAAGTAAAGAAAAACGTTTACTAACTTAACTAGATAAGTTATGATCATTTAATTAAGAAATAATGCCATCGTCGCTAAGTTTGCGACTCAGCGGAAAATCTCGCAAGGAACAAGGCTTCATTATCCTTGACTAAACACTATCGACTGTCGACATACTATCCCGTGCGAGATATTTCCTTTAATTGAAGTTTTCTTCGGTCCATTAATGCAGAAATTGTTTTCCCATGGGCTCTCTGGGCGTTTAGTCTTAATCTTTACCTGCCTTTGAAGAAGACCAGACTACAAAGAAACCATAAATCAGTGTAAAGTCTGTTAATTTTCAACGCTGGAAATGTGTCCGAAATTTGCCAAACTTCCTTCGCAAAAGAATCCTGTAGGCCCCTTCCTTCAAAGCGTTGCCCCCTCCTCAGACCCCGTCATTAGGAGTGGGCACGCAAAAGGAAATTATCCTCACTTAACCCTCCCGGAGGCGTTAACTGGCACCTCAGAAGAGCACTCGTCGACGATTACTTTATTATACGGATTGGAACAATTTTTCTCGTGGAAATTCATTTTAGGGTTCGACATTGGGAAAAGCAATGTTGAGGTTGTCACTTAAATATTGGACCATAGAAAGGAAGTATTTTTTATATTAGAGCTAAGTTTGTCTTTTTGTATTTGACTTCATTTTATTTCTTAGTTTCCTTTATTAATGAATGTTCCACTTCAGATCAGTCAGATGCAACAACTGGCTTTAATCACATGTTTACGGCCGTAGCATAAGAATTAGTGGTGAAATATCGAGTGCTACGGAAAAGTACTAGTGAAAGTCTTACTAAGATTTTCAAATCTGATTGAGGATTTTGACTCTGCTTCATCATAAATAGCGTCGTATTTGTATAAAGCGATAATCTCAATTTTTACTTATTTTACACCTTCATCAACATACACATCTCACGCCTCTTGTAACAAGTATTTATCTAACGTAAAAATAATTATAAAGAATACTATCATATTACATTTTACTACAGACTTCGTCCACTAAAGTTTTATTATATGAGTTGTAATCTGTATCTCTGGTCTGTTCCGTCTAATCTTTTTATAGTTTTTAAGTTGACACAAATCCTGAGAGTAAATTCCTATTAGTAATTCGAACATTGACAGCTTTTAAATTATGTTTAGTAGTTGGAACGAGTCATCAAAGCATTTCGGAATAATCCATGGGATATAACAAAATGTATTTGTTGATATTTTTCCTTCTAATACAACCTGAGCAAGAACGTAGAAAGGGCGTCACTCTCCATTTAAAGTAACTAAGCCCTTTGACATCTATTGTCATTCAGACTAGCCTTGCATGGTAACGTTTGTATTGTTAAACTAGCTGACGCAGCGCAACTTCATATCGCGTTTTTTTTTCTTAAACTATTTTTTTTAAATAAATGTAGTCTAAGTTACTCCTTGCTACATCAGCTATCTGCCAGTGAAAGTCCCATCAAAATCGGTCCAGCCATTTCAGAGATTAGCCGAAACAAACAGACAGACAAACAAAATTGTAAAAAATGTTTGGTATACACAGTATACACGGTACATCCGTGTATACTGTGTATACATCCAAATGCACTTAATAAAAACCGGTTATTTTATTATCACAAACAGACACTCCCATTTTATTTTTTATTTTTTTTATTCCTAAGGTTAACTGGTAGAGAATGCTGTTTAGCATTAAGTACGCCTTTTGTACCACTTATTTGTTACTGGTCCATAAAGAATAAATAAATAAATAAATAAATATTTGTTTCGGTTTCAATTTGCAATGTTGAAGAGTTAGTAACCAGTCCTAATCCAGTCCGGCAAACAAGCAGAGGAGCCATTTGTCAGTGTGGTCACCGTGGCCTACATATATTAGTAACATATATCACCAATGCATTACCCATATTCAGTCAGGAAATTTTTGTTATAGCATTCATAATATTTAAAATGTAATGACTACCTGCTCTCTACATGATTGTTTTAAACATAAACTCCAAGTATATCATAAAAATTTACAAGAATTTGGCCTACATTTTAATATTACACTGGCTTTGAATTTGATGTTATATTTAGTACCTATATTTTTATTAGGAACAATTTAAAACATAAATTGGGCCATTTAAATATTAACAGAAGACCTTTATTATTCAAGCGACAAGCAAGGAAAAGGGACTTTTTACGAAAATTTAAGTAAGAACGTGACAGGAATGTTTACGCGATGTCTTTACAAATATAATATACCTCTAGATCGCAACTCCCCCGTTCTTTAGTCATTTCGGGTCGCTTTTTGAGGTAACGGCTTTATGATACTTGACTTAACTGTTGACTTTTTGTCACGTGACTTGTATATTTTTTAACAATTTAGATTGATCTTTTTAACCTATGTAACATAATTTTATGTCAGGAGCTAAATTTTGTTTATCATAATTAAGTAGTAAGTTTATTTGCACGCCGAGCGAGTGGTCTCAGATTCGATGTCTAGCTGATGTAAATAGCTATGTGCCAAATAAGGTTTTATTTTCGTGAGCGTTTGTTTTGACCTAATATTCTTTATTAATTATTAATAATATTCCAACAAATTCAATATTGAATATCTAATGGATAAAACGCATAAAATAATTAGATAGAACAAAATAATCGATTTAACTCGAAAAATTATCAACAAAGACATATTGATTATTACGAGTATGTACAATATACCTACCTAGACCTGTTTGTATTTGAGAACCGCCTGTCAATGCTTAACGATTACCCTGTGTGTACAAAGACAAAATTAATCGAGAAAGCTCATCATGAAAGCTCATTCCGTTTAAGCGGCTGAAATCAGCATACCACACACCGGTCGTACAATCCCATTGGTTGCGGTTTTGTCATTATGACAACGCTAATATTTGCATACGACCGCATCGATCGATCGTCATAGCGCTGGTTTGGTTGCATGTACACACGTTACTAGTGTTTTAGATACTAGATTTTGCGTGCGATGGCCTAAGGTTAGCGCTTTAACTGCTGTATTCTGGTAGGTACACGCCAAATGGCACCGAATACCCACGAATTACCTATCTATTACCGCTCAAACACACGCTTGCATGAAGATTTCTGTAGTCGCACAAACAACCCGAACCCAAAAATTTATCCGTCTTTTAAATATTTACTCCAGCTGTGAATCGAACCTGAGACCCCGTGCTTAATAGTCATTACTTTACATGTGATGGATAGTGGCACAGCAAGATCTTTTGCTGTTCTTATGACATAAAGAATACTATAATAACTATTAAAGTACTAATACTAGCGTATAGAACCGACATCCCGAACACCATGTATGTCCTAATGAATTGGCGCCACGTGGCTTCAATCTTCAATGGATTCGTTCGATTTTGAAAGTAGAACCGGGGCTCAACTTTGAAAATCGAACCTCCCGGGCGGGACACACATTTTGTTCGAGATGTCTGTTCTATGTCATTAAACTTCAATGATAATAACTCTTATTTAATTCGGAATTTAATATCTCTGTTTCTTTTAAGGTCGGCAGCTTGAAAAACTCCATTGATGCTACACGTGTCCATAGGTGACGGTAACCACATATCAGATAGGGCGTAAGCCTACATAACCGTCTATGATATAAAAAACCTTACATGTGTACATATATGGCCAGGTGTTTATTCAGCATCTATTGTTATAGGAAAAATAGCCATGTCACAAAGTGTACATCGGTGAGGGTTCTAGAAACATCGTTTCTCAATGTGATACAATTTCTCGAATCCACTTACAACTCAGGAGGTCGTGTACCTATCTATATTGAACGAGTCCTCACATTTTTGTCCATTCGTCACACGTAGGTTACCTCTTAGTACCGTCCTCACGTTCGCTCTCTTAAGAAACTTTTATTACTCTACGTTCCAGTAATTGTTACATATCGCAATAAACTATTCTACTTTGAGTCGATTCTATAGTTACGTTGCATTAAAATTTTGTTAAATGTGTGTTATAATATAATGGGTATTATTGTTATTTTTTGCGTTGCGGAGTACAAGTATTGAGAGACAGCGGTTTCAGAATATGTAGCGATGTTTAAATGCAAAAGCAATAAAATGAAAAGATAAATGTAGGTACTGATAATGTGTACCGACCTGTATGCATATATAACCTGTTACGTATCGGTAGTTACCTTGCAAACGAGAAATTCTTGGTTTGATTCCCGGCCGGGACAAAATTTACGTGATAAATATTAATTGTTTATTTTTATAGTAAATAGGCTAATGCTTGACTATAAAACCACCTGATTGTAAGCAGCAATGAAGTTATGATTGGCAGACTAGCTTAGATCTTGTCTGATCTTAAGAGCTTATAACATTTGTGTCTGCCCATGCCACCAGTCATGCAGGGCATTTTTGTGCGACAGCTATTTTCTTCAAAACTGACTTCGTAACTCAAAAAGAGCGATATTTCTTCTTAAAATATTACGAATGTCTAAAAGTAATTTACCTATATTTCAGGACGGCGAAATTAAAAGACCCCCTACAAAAAACAGAATCGTTTTGAGTGGCTGTCACTCACAGGCTAAGTGCTTCACAAAATCGAGCCTCCATTTATCCTGAATTAATAATGACGAATGGAAACCGTCAATCTTGAATATCTTTTCATAAAAGTATTAGATCTTAAACGGATTCCCATTCTTTTCTCCATGGAAAAGTCTTGTTTTATATTTTATTGCCAAGAATCTTCTATTTAAAGCTGCATTCATAATGGAAATTTAAGCACGGCGGCGAAAGAATGGATGTGTTTATTCTTATAAATAATGTGAGGGATCGTACCTAGGATTTAGCCTAGGTCTCAGGGCTTATTTTTATTACGATATAAATATTTATAGAATTAAAACAATAGTAAAAGCTTAATTAATTATCTCTATATTTTTGATGACAATTTATGATGAGTATCATAAATTGTTTACATTGTTTAAAATTTTAAATTGGTTGTTTACATTGTAGATAAGAAAATAGCAAGAAATAGGGAATGTGCCTGATAGGGAAACGTAAGCTACTTTATACTGTTGGAAAAAACCTTTTTTGTACACAAAATCTATTTTGTACCTATAATTTTGAAAATTTTGGGGTATTGCAGTAAATTAGTTGCTCTAATCAACAAAAGATGTCAGTTTAAGGTAACAAGAATCCATAAATAAAAAAATGTAAAACGATCTGAGAGCTTTTTACCGCCAAAAATTTCTTCATTAATGACATATTTTATTTCTCCAAGGATCTAATTCCGAACTATATTGTATATAGTATGTATAAAAAGATTAGAAGCTGAACTTTGATGCAGTTTATGAGTCCGTCAGTGTATAAAGTATACTATGTTTCGTAACATCAATTAAATAATCATTTTAGTGTCAACTTTTTAGTGTCGACTTTCTCATTTAAGTCATTACAATGAGAAATGACTTTATCTATTAACTTTTGCTCTTTGATGAAAAATATCACACACTATCTCATTTTGCTCATTATTTACAAGCTTATTTAATTTTCTCTGTTGGTTAAAAATGATTTGGTTCTGATGACAATGCATTTTCATGATAATGGGTACCTGATACTACACACAAGATTGGCTGTAAACGGGGGAACTCTTCAACGGCCAACAGCACAAACACAACATTTTTAAAGCTTGTTTTAAAAGTACACATTTAAAAAAAAATTGTATAATTGTATTGTCTTTCATATTCATCGCCTTATGTGTGCATGTGCAGGTTTTTTTACATTGTTTTCCTTCACCGAAGTAAATTATAAAATACTAACATGCACTTATAAGTGCAGGATTTGAATTCTGGCTCCCGCGTTTGGGAACCTACGTTCAAAGCTGTTTTATATTATGTTTGTTATTTTTATTACTAACTTATTTCGTCAACAAATTATAATGAAACTTTCCATTGTTTCAAAATTTCCAAGACATGTTACATAACTTTGTACAAAACATTTCAAGAGTAACGGCACCGTATGTTACCTTAATGTTTGTCGAAACACTGTGAGGTATAAATAAGGCTTTTTGATGATTTACGCTTACTTTATTGATAAACTTGGGAGAGGGTTCCTTATATTTTCTTCGCATCCCAAAGGAGTTCACCGCCGTAGCTGACTCATTCTCGTGTTACGATTAATTCTTATTGTTTATGTGAGAACTTGCACAGTTGCGGTAAGAGGAAATATAGCGATCATCCCACACTGCTCTTTATAACTTCTTCCAATAATTACATAAACCAATTCTAAAAAAAAACGTGTTTATAATAAGTGTACACATAGCTATGTTTTTTTGCAAGCCTTTGGAAATTTTTATGCACATGGCTCCAATAATAGTAAAGATATTACGACTGCATAAATATTTCGAAATATTCCTTAAAAAATAAACACTCGTGATAGTACACAGATAACTGACTGTCATCGCTTGATTTAAGTATCTTAATAACAACATGAAAACTGGATCAATTTCATCCATCCTGACTGATTATTGTTAGGGTAACTACTATGTAGTCTACTACTTTCATTAACCTATTCACACATGCTCTTCAATTTGAGTTGAAGCCGGTCGACCCCGGTAAACAAACGTCAATCAAATTGCGGCGGTATGGGAGTACGTTCTTGATACGTTAATCACTGATGCATGTTTTGGATCAGGTTAATAACAGCTTAATTGTAGATATATGTATCAATGTTTTATTTTATAATATTTACCTCATTAAAGAATAAAGGACAATGCGCAAATTTCATACAAAATTACCCCAGCCCCTGCGCAAAACAGTAAACTTTTTTATTGATTAAGTAACTACATAAGGTTTCGTATACAATTTGTTTTTATTTAAACCTTCTTAATCGTCTTAAAAACATAACGGTACAATGCATTATCTGCCATCTAACTATTAGAGGCTAAGCAGATAATCGCAAAGAGCGGTTTCACTACCAGGGGTATAATATTGGGTAAAATATAATATTGGATTACATCTTATACTAGGCGTAAGGTAATCTGAAAATGAAAAAAATTGTATTAAGTAACTGATAATACAAGTAAACTAATAATAGAGGCATTTACTTAAGTGACGGCATACTCTCGAATAGGATAGCAAGTAATTTCGCGCAAAGGCGGTTCTAAATAAATTATTCATCACCGACGAAACGCCTGAAGCATCGTATTCATTTCATTCCTCAATCTCAATAATTCTACTTTTTTCATTTACCTTTTTCTACTTTCTATAAATATTAAATAACCAGGTTCTGAAATTTAATTATCGCTCAGTGAATGTCTAAGTAGAAAATTTTGAGCAATAGGTATAATATGAGTTGGAAGGTATTTGATCTACTATCTAAACTCGACCACGCTTTGCTTTTATGTGACTTAAAATTACCGTAGAAACAGTAACCATGCCGACAAAATTAGCAACCACGTCAAATAATAAGTCAATCGAAAACGCTTCGAATATTCGGTTCTCGTGGGAACTTTGAAAAACAAAAGTTTTTCTTTATATTTTAATTAAATAAAATGACGACTGCTAAAATTCCTTTGTTATTTCAATTCATATTAATAGAGTAAGCTTAGAACTAAGTTGAGCTTTAATCATAAAATTTAAAGCAGTTTAAACCAGAATCGTATATTTGAAGTCTCCGAAGTTGGGTCGTGGGTGTTATCTGGTTTCTAATAGCCATCGATTGGTTACCACTCTCAAACTAAAGTCGTTCACGGATCGAAATATGAAGGTCTATAACGGGTAGGATTAGATAACGATGAGAAATGTAAATCGTTGTTTTGAAAGGTTCCGAACATGCCAACATCGGGAACACATCGAGTTTAGTAGTCAATAACTAAAGCATCTTTGAGATAAGAACACAATATGTTTGTAACTGACAAACAACTTTGTTACTGAACTCTGAGATAACGCATTTAAGAGTTATGTTTTAAACATGCCTATTAAAATATACACTATAACTATAATATTAAAAATATACACTTATAGAGATCGGCTACTTTATTAAAAACTTGTAGATAAAAAAACCGAGCAAGTGCGTGTCGAGCCACGCAAAATGTAGGATTCCGAAGTAGTATAATGACTATTACTCATAAACTACTTATGCTAACATAGCCGTGATAGTTTTCCTTGTGATATTTTTGAGAATTTTTCACTTGTCCAACTACAACTGTTTAGCCGGTGGGGGGGGGACACTTAATTAACCAAAATTAGCACTAAAGCCAAATATTTCGCAAACGAACTCCTGACTCCAAAAATAGTCTTGTAAGACCCATAATATTTTTGGAAGACCTTTTCAACGATACTCCACATTACAGGATACGTGACCAATATAAATTGATCCTCATGTTACCTATAGGGGAGGTATTTATTTATTTATTCTTTTTGTAAAACCTATGAACAGGTTTTTACATGGGCGGACCCTGAAAAAAATTTTTTTTCAATATACTCAACGAGTACGTTTACGTATAGGTACGTTTTTTACTCAACGATTCTGGAGTTTTAAAAAATATATATAGCCATACTAAATTACAGCATTCTAACACATAGGTTCTCGATGCTTTGCTTCGGACAGACGAACGGAAGGACCGACGGTCGGAAGGACATGACGAAACTATAAGGGTTCCGATTTTACTTCGGAACCCTAAATAGTAGTATCGCGTTCAAAACGAAAAGAAAAAGACTTAAAAGTGAAAAAATATTTAATGAATAACTTAAATACTTATTACTGACATGTCATTATACGCTATCTGCTGAATAGTTTACATAATTTGCCTTTCGAAGGACGAAAGTGCTCAAAAATTTTGATTACACTTTGATTACTTATACATATAGTATTAATATATTACTCATTAAGCTAATAAGAGTATTACATAATACTTATTAAAATAATTAAATTCTCTTCTTCTGTAAATGTAACGTTACGAAATTCATTCGGTGTTGAACCATTTTATAACATATCGTAAATTCATTGTGACAAATTAATCGTATAATTCGATGTGGTTTAATATATATTGTAAGTGGCATATCGTTGCGGTTTTAATTAACAATTTATGCCAAAATAGATGCTGCTGGCTATAAATCAACCGGCCGATTCTAGTGTCACGGTGAATGTATTGGGTCATTCATTAGCCTCACTAACCAATTTGCGCCTCATTATGTATCCAAGATAGCATTGGTTACGTTTGTGTTCGATTTGAAATTTCATTTCAATTTATAATTAGCAAATTAATGTTCGAATTTTACAAGAGCGGTGTAGACGCGTTGTAATGCAAAAGGATGTGATGAAACCGTTTCTGAATTACCTCATTACTTCAACTTTTATATATTTTGTAAGTGTACACAAATTATTTTATGGTTGATTTTGGTGGGAAAGTAATATCTAGTAAAACAGGTAAAGAAATAATATTATAATACAATAAAATCATATTTTACAGTAGGTGATTGTACCACTGGTGCCCTTAGTTAAAAACTAAGATTTATTTTACTTTGATACATAATCTATTTATTATACTCTTATTGTTTGTTAGTAATGAAGGAACATATCATTATCAATATATTTTAATAAATTCTCTTAATTATTTATTTTAAAATAGATTCCGCCCGCGGCTTCGCCACTATACGAGGATAAATATACCTTAATTTTAAATCTGGATATGGTCTGTCTGTGTGCCAAGTTTCATCTTTATCCGTATAACAATTAGCTTTTTGCTTTTGCTAACCCAAATAATATTAGAAGATAATTATTATAGATATTTTAGATTTATATAGATAGATATTAGAAGGATAAAAAAGGAATCGACGTAAAGAGAACCAACCAAAATATCTAATAACAATGTATGTAGCTAAAACCACTTATGCAGGAAAAGCAAACACAAAAACGGACTTTTTCTTCTACAACTTTCATATCATGGATGGATAGTCTATCTTCTATACTCCATGTTTCATATTAAGTGTAGTTACTACAGTAGTGTAGTTTAGCAGCTAGTCAACTACCCTCAATTTTATGATAATGGAACAGGCTATAAAGTAAAGGCTGCACTTCGATTACATAATCGGCCACCGCATGGTTAAAATGGCGGTCACGAATAATGGCCATCAGCAGTCGTCAAATTAATGAGCCAATACATTCAATGTGGCACCCAATTCGATGTTACCGGCTGAGTTATAGGTTCTGGGCCTGTTCCATCATAGATTATAATTAAAATTGAATAACTCAGCAAAACATCAAATTACTTACCTGAAAGTGCTGAAACTAACTTACCTACATGTTTCATTAGAGTAAAATTAGTCTAGTTTTAAATCAATGAATAACAAATTTGTTTAGAGGGCTGGTGGTAATAATAATATTATAGTTACTGATTCACCTCAGTTGTTTACTCTTAACAGAGTGGTCCTGGTTTAAGCGATGATAATGTCAATGTTGATGATGTTAATGAATCCACTCCAGACAATGCAGCCCTCGCAATGTGCCTCCACTTGCGGTCTTCAGCGTTGCGAGAACATTAGACGATGTAACTAATCTCAGAATACAGAACAAACCAGAAACCGCATCGAGCTGTAATTGGGATGTTGACTAATTTTAGGATTCAATTTTATTTCATAGATAGAACCTTAATATTCACGAAAAAATATTAAATAATAAAAATAATAATCTTCAATTTAAAAACAAAAATTGATAAATAAAAATCATTATCAAATTACCCATCAAAAACTAATGAAATCGGTCTACTGAAATTTGTTGAATTTCCATGTAAAATACGAGCAATGACGTCATGAGCTCAAAATGGCGTTTGAGGTCACGTGACAGTGAGTACTATTTTTACATTTAAAATTAATTATATTTAATTTACTGGGATTGATTACGACAAAAGAATGATATTATATAATAGGTTTTTGAATGTTTCCCTTAATACTTTAAACATGAATTTATATTAATTTACAGTTAGTGTCAAAAAACTATGGCACCATTCCGCACCCGCCGCACTTCCCACCCGAGTAATGTTTCTACGTAAAAAATTCACACTTTTTCGGGAAATTAATATTGACAACGCTATCTAAGTGGTGTAGTGTGGCAACACTAACAAAATGGACGGATAATTAAGGTTTAGAATTTAAATATGAACAAAATATTTGATCATTTAATAAAACAATGTTTTATTGTGCTATTTACACATGAAGTGAGATCCCATCTTTTTTCTCTTTGAGACCAGCTGCATTTTTACATGTAGTAACAACGCAAGGGGGCATTACTTAATTAATTTGACACAACAATTCAGCCACCCGTAAACTAATCGCTTATTCGTAAAACTACTCCTTTTAATAGTATTTTTTGACGCTTAAAATTGATTGAAGCCTAAAATTGAGGCGCGTATGTGGTTTCTGGTTTGCTCTGTATTCTGGGTAACTGATGTAACCGATGGTCTGACATAAACAACGCCAGCCCTGACAATAGCTGGATGGGACGGCAACGTTTCATAAGAGTTTCTGTGTAATATAATTTCCTATATTGAGATTGGCCTTTAGTACTCACTTTGTATAGGAAGTACAACTACTGGAAGCACACACAATAAGATACAAATACCCATGAACAGCTATTGTGTTACAGCAAGTAATGTCCTAGATAAAGACACTTAAAATAAGTTTTTGACAGTTCACCTGTTATTCATTTCCATTTTTACAGCCTAACATTACAGAAAACCCAATGCGTTAGGCAAATAAATTTAAAACATGTATCAATTTTTAAAATAAGTACATCAAAATACTAATTGCAGCCCGTTGCTTCGCCCGTGAAAGTCCGTTTTGATTATCACAAACGTATAAACGTCTAAACCATCCCAGGGGCACATACATTACATCTTAAATGACTTGTCTTAACAACATTTTTACTTGAGCTTAAAATGTGAAACCGTGGCTTCTAAAAAAATACATTCCAGCTAGAAAATGTTCCAGGAGTTACCAGTCGCAAACAACGGACGAGCCTCAACGTCCCGCTATAACTTCGTTAACTCAAAATGAGCCCCCAATAGCTAAAGTTAAATAAGGGTAAAACAAAATAGGGAACGCGTAAGAAAATTGCCGCCTATATTCTTGCTTCTTTACAGTGATGCTATTTTATACCCAGTTTGAGAATTTGAGAATTGTTTTTTGTAGAATACATACAATTAAACGTAAACTAAAAATAGTGTGACACCAAATTGGCCATACTTTATGTCCTGGGAGGCTATTATCTAAAATACCAACTCTAAAGCGCTAGTACATTGACAACTTGAAATGTTAATCAAAAAATACGTCTGGTTTTATGTCTTTTGTGATACTACTTAGTGTTTAAACAGTATTTTCTCCTACGTCTGTATCCACCAATATAACCAACCGATATGCCTCAAAATTTCGTAGTAGCACACGCCGGGTATCCACTAGTAAGAAATTAAAACGTATTTCCCCGCAAAACAGTTGCATTTTTAAACGCAACACATTTAATATTAAAGGTTTAATACGGTTTATGTTCGTGGTATTTTCACATGTGATGAAGTAAGTGTTAACAACGATCAATCATTGTGTTATTATGTGGGATCAACGGCAGTTACATTGCGTGTTGCGTGCCTGACCCGCCCGCGTTTAGTGACAATGTTGGCTGGCGAACTAAGTGAGTAAATGGCATTACAGATTATCCAAGTATAGAGGTACCTTGTGAATTGCAGTTATTGGCTTAACTCACATCTGATTCTGTACACTCTGTAGACTAAGGTTTTCGCTGTATTTTGTATTTTAAGGTATGTAGAGAGTATATAATTATGAGGTTTGTTTGCACTCAAATAATCATTAAAATGTATTTACTTGTCAAATTTATTAAGTAAAGTGATAGCTGAGGCTTAATTACAAATACAACAAATTCTCATTCCATAAGTTTTTCTTCAATGTTGTTTAAAGTAGATAATTTTTGCATTAATTGTTGTTGCAGACGAGCCACTCGATGGCAAGTGGGCTCAATCGCCTGTTGACATCAAGAACATCAAAGGCATCATTTCCAAAAGAAACATGTCCGAAAAAGAAAGAAAGAGTGAATGAGGAAGAAAAAAGTACAGAGTCTTTGCCCGCAAACTGGAACACGAGTAGACGTAATGAAGTTTTTATCGATTTAACCAAATCGTTAGTATTTGTAATGTCTAAAAAGATAGCACTCAGGAAAATTATCCGATACAAAATATTTAATTCCGATCCGGGTATAAACCACCAATTATTGCACGGGTGTAAAGGGCTACCAGAGTAGACATTATTGGTATAAATATATCGTAGCACAGAGCACCTCTTTCACTACATGAACCCTCTGTAACACACATGCCAGACACAACGGTACAGTTGACGTCGTAATAAACAATAAAAAAGCAAACAACAAAAATATTCCAGCAACGAAATTAAACCCGACGTTGATTTCGCAGCTGACTGTACCGCATAATGAAATAGTGTCAGACGGAGTCGCACTCGTGAAAAACACATCTGTGACACTCACGCGAACTTTTGACGCCTTATGCTGAAAAAATGTGCTTAATTAAGAGACGCGGGAAATAAAACTTGCCTTTACACGCAGGTCGTTTACTTCCTTGTAGTGAAACATGGAAATGTTTTAGCATTCTCGGAATTACTGTACATACGGGAAGATTATTATTCCAGATTAAGACATGCAAACTTTGTTAAGTTTCTATTGAAAAGCATGATTAAATTACTACTATCAAACCATTAATTAATAAAGACTTAACAATATAAAATCAGTGATAGCCTAGCGGTTAGAACATTGGTCTCCCGAACGCAGGGGCCTGAGTTCAAATCCTGGCACGTACCTGTAATTTTCAAATATTATGTGCGTAGTACATGTTATCACTTGCTTCGGTGAAGGAAAACATCGTGAGGAAACCTGCACAAACAACAACAACAACAACAAGTTCTCCATAAACTTCTCAAAGGTGTGTGAAGTCTGCCAATCTGCACTTGGCCAGCGTGGTAGACTATGTTCTATACCGCTCACATTGTGAGAGGAGACCCCGAGCCCAGCAGTGGGACAATTATGGATTGTTGCTTTGCTTTTGCTTTGCTTTTTTAACAATATTACAAAGTATTTGCTTGGTATAATAGTTTTAGGTTGACATGCTCTTAAAATCACATCGTTATGGAAAATAAAATAAATATAACTTATATATTACGATTTCAATTTACCTATTACATGTGGTCATCATTTATTTTTTTGTCTGTGAAAAATATATTCAAAACGAAATCAAATCGGCTAACCTTCTCAAGAAAAGTTACAACGTCAGTAAGGGTTTGGCTAAAGCAACGCTAAAGTGTCTGGTGCTCACTTATTTGGGGAAACCGCAAATAAATATTGTCGAGTGCGACTAATTGGTTCCCGTTGGATTCGACAGGCGGCGTCCCGGGCGCGGGTCGCTGTGGTCCGCCGCATAATTTATTGGATCGACTGTACCCTTCGAATACCTTCGATAAGTACTATGTGTCGTACTTCATTGATCTTATAAGTCGAGTTTTATTTTATGTCTTTTGAATGCTAAGTAAGGTTGATAGATGAGTACAAAATAATTCTTCTGAAAAAGTAACCGACTCCAAAATTACGGATAACTTAAAAACTACTAGTCAAATCTCTTTAAATGGAACCACAAGACAAGCATCAGTTTACGAATATAAAAATAATCATCAAAATCGGTACACCCAGCAAAAAATTATGAGGTAACGCACAAAAAAGTCTGATTGAGAACCTCCTCTTTTTTTTTTGAGGTTGGTTAATCATATGAGTCGTTGGCTCAGTTAGTAGCGAAATTGCTTGGTGAGCGAAGGGTCATGAATTGGATTTTCGGCTAAGACATAGAATTATTTCAAGCGCTCATAGCCCAGCGGCTTGCGTTGATCCTAAGTCATCGACAAAGTTAAGCTACAGCGGACGCGGTCGGTAGTTAGATGGATGACCGCTGTGGCAAAAAATTCTTGATCGTTTCAGTGCTTCGGAGGACACGTAAAGCCGTCGGTCCCGGTTGTTATCATAAGATAACAATCGATAAGCTATGTCGGAGGACCTCGGGGGGTTTGAGAACTTCCGACACTCGTTTTGGCCACTAACCCCTCCACCAATCCACACTGGAGCAGCGTGGTGGAGTATGCTCTAGGCCTCCTTAAGAGGAGAGACCCGTGCCCAGCAGTGGGCCGTTAAAGGGTTGAAGCCATAGATTTATTTAAAAAATGTCACAAATAAATGTATGCTTTCGATTCGTGGATGTTTGTGTTAATTAAAGATTAATTACATTATTAAGTGTTAATTTGTCTTTATCCATGTCATCAGTTATTTTGCCAATCGCAATTGTATCCCACTATGATACGACAACAAGCTCACACAATATTCAATATATTTTATTATATAATTAAACTCAATTAATATTCGTACATTATAAATAAAATTTCCACAAGCGTAGGTACTTAAATTTTTCAGAAAATCTCACAGCGAATAATTCGTGAAACATTAAATTGATCTTGAATAATTCCTCTCCCGGAAAATTGTAGACCCGTTTTTCACATCCTTAGCCACCATTTCTGCCCATTTGGATGCCGAACCGAATCCAACTGAGCCTGTTATCCTCTAACTTTGCCTTCGCGCTGAAAAACTCTTGCTATTACCGTAAATATCAATTTGTATGAAACTAGAGGGCGGAGTCGCGACCCGGCAACTTAGTCTGCCGCAGTCAGTTACAAATTGAAGTAGCTCACAAGAATTCAACATTTTAAATGTCAGTAGTTCGCGACTGAGTTTTTAATCGGATTATTTTGAAGCATCAAAATTTATGAATTTTTAATTGGGCGTTTTATAAATAATGGCAAGTTTCAGGTTTAATCTTGTATTGTTTCGGATGAATATGACTATATTTATAGGTACGTATTGATTATTTCAAATTGGTAATTAATTCTGCAGGCCTAACTACTTTGATATGCGATTTCCCCTGTATAGTAAGAGTACATAACTATTTATAAAGTCTTGTCAATGCCAACATAATATAATATAATGTAAGGTAAAATTTTCTAATGTAGTATTGACTACTGCATCAGGAAATTAATAGCCGATAACAGGATAGCCGATACTAATAAAAACTCCAGCGCGGGTAAAAAACACAAAATTTCTTGAAAAATAAATAATCAAACATTAAAAAAAAATACCTTTTTTGTAGTTCACCACTTCCACTGACTTGGAACACAAAACCCACTTTTCGCTCATTACTAATAAGCAAAGTCGCAGCGACACTTCATTAACACTCAGTATTACACCAATTACTCGTACCTCTTGACCCGGGGAGGGTAACAGACCGCTGTATTTCATTCAGACATTCTAAGAATTTATTAGTTAAATAATAAATTCTTGGACTAAGTATTACCCGAATATTTTAGCCGAAGTGACCGCACTAAATCTCGCAGGAAAGCTAAGAGTACTCGTAAGCGAGAATAGTTTTTACGGAATTGTGGATGCGGTAATGTAGAACCCTACTAATGACGTACTTTCTTTTATAATATTACAATCCGTATTTTTTCCTTGTGATTTTATTTGTTGTTAGCGGTGGCAAAGGCTGCATGCCCATCCAGCTTATAGCCAGTTTTCATGTGAGGATTCACACGATTGCGGTCTTCCCGGAAAAAGCTCTTGCTTCTCTAGTGTCGCCATCTATATTTATTCATAAAATTACAGTTCAGTGTCCTTTGCATTTCCATATATTTATTTGATTTTTATCTACTGATGCTGTCGACTTAGACCCAGTCCAGAGGTGCAGTCATAACCTCATCACACCCCCCCAACTCTCTAATGGGCTATGGTGTTTAACATAATTAAGCTTATATTTAAGCCGATAAAGATCGTAACAATATAAACGCACCCGAACGCATTTACTTAGCTCCAGAGGGCGTGTACTCATAAATTTTGTGGAGGTGTAAAATGCACTAGTACGTTCAAATATAGTTTCAAGAATGATATCCTAACCGTACAAATACTGTACCGAATTGAAAAACACATTAACTACGGTATATTCTTAAAATACTATAATAAAGGAAAATAACACAATAGTTTTTTTTTATTCTAATCTCTTTCGTAATAATTTCTAAATCTTTTAAAAATACAATGCTCAAGACTGCTCATTGTATTGAATTCATTAACCGGGAGTCTTAAAAAATGCGTCTAATAGTATTAATATTTAGTAATATATTCACTCATTCATAAGCTAACTATACATCAATTACAACAAGTGAAGAATAGTAGACGGGTGTCGGTGGCAATATTTTATAATTAAGGGTTATTTATTAGGCCATTACTCCAAACACTTTAAAAGTCTACTTGATTACAAGCTGAATTATTAACTAAGGCATTTGTTTTCCGAGCGTAATTACTTGCGTGTATTGTATTCAACAATAAACCATTTGATACTATAATCGAATAGATGTAACGGTAATGATAAAATACAAAATAATTTTGATAATAATGTTCTACAGTGCTTTCGTGTTTTAGTAGGAAAACAGTTTTTTTAGCAAGTATTTTTTAGCAGCAACAGTCGTTATTCCATGCCTTCCAAATCTTAGGTTGGCCGCTAACCCCTTCAAAGCAGCATGGTAGAGCATGCATGCTCCATGAAAACTATAATGGGCTCTAGCCAAATAAATCCATTCTTATAACCATTGATTTCAAAAGGATATATAGGCATGTTGGAACATTTCACACTATCTCACTCTGCCTTCCTTTCTCTCTTCCTCTCTTTCTCTCTCTCTTGCTTTCTTTGTCTCTTTTTCTCTCCAACGAATTAAAAGAGATCAGTCGATTCGTTTTCGGTCAAGAAGATGATTATTGGCTCTCTGATACTGCAACGTAACGAATAGTCGTAGTAGATTCTATTAGTAGGGTGGTAGCTAATAAAGCCAAGCGTAAAGGTAGATACCCTATAATCATTCATGATTACCACGAGGATTAATTATGTAGTACAGGACCCAGTGATTTGCAGTAGACTTTGTTTATATGATACGGAAAACATATGAGCTTGCAGTTCCACCATCCCCTACCACCCATGGACATAGTGACAAACCTGAAATAGGATTGTAAGAGAGACTGTAGTTAGTAGGTCCTGTTAGTGTAAAGGATATATAGGATATATATTCTGTACTAATTTACAAATCGTATTAGGAGTGAATATGAATACAGTAAAGTTTTTACTCCTTAGTAAGAGGACTGTGAAAGCTAGGACTGTTTGTGTAGATTGGTCCTGTTATGGATGCCATACACGATCAAGTTTACTTGTCAAGTCTGCAGTTTGACTTGTATTTGCAGATTGACTTGACGCGCCATCCAGTGTGCATGACAGTGTGCATGTAGCTTACCGTGGCCATAAACGATCAAGTATACTGGATGCTTCGTCAAGTCCGCTTGACGCTTGATCAAGGACACATGATTGTGTATGGCCTCCATTAGTAAATATTAGTAACGTTAGTATGTCCTATTGGAAGTTGATCACAGATGCGATGCTACCACTAAGGAGGGATGATCGCCTCTAAGCTGGTTGACATCCTCGTCCACTCAGCTATGCTCAGAGAGTAGAGAAAGTTGGGCTCCTTCCCTCGGTTGAGCTCAAAGATATATGAAACTCCAAAATGGTAGTCCAAAGTCTTGACACAATTAGGAACTGTATCAGACTTCCTTATAATATTATTACTGTTAGCAAAAGTTGTTATAGTAACTACACTACAGCTTTTACTCGTATAAAGTAATCATACTCCACAACTTCTACATAATTTCACTAACGCAAACTATTCTCTTATTAAGAGCTTATTAGTGACCCACAAACCCTTGTCAACAAAGTTCCTACTTAATAAGCCACTGTCGCAAAATGCAAGCCTCCGACCCCATTCCGGCAGTTTTAACGGACGGGGTTAGCGACCTTCGACATGCCAGTCAATTTTAGGTATTTGGAACCACGCCACAGAGCAAATTTTTTAGACTGACAACAAATAAATAAGATTAGATTAGTGATAACAATTTTGATATATTATGTGAAAATTAATTGAATTCAATGTTTCTCGCACATTTCTTAAAAAGTATACCTACCTAATTATTGAAATGCAATGTAATAGTAAATAGATTGTTAATTAAACTATGTATAATTAACTTATGTGAATTGTTATTCCAGCTACGCTTTACAAAATTTTGTTAAGTTTCACTCCTGGTAAAATTACTAAAAGAATCAACGCGATTTCTCTGAAGGACTATTTGTGGACATCTTAACTATGCCTTTCAAAGCAATTTATATACCTCCTGTTATTACACGCATTATACACAGTAGAGAACTGAGAGGCTTACATCTACAACACCTTAGTATGCTGTGAAGCAAATAATACAACTTTTTATCACTTTATATCATACTAGCTGACCCGGCGTACTTCGTATCGCCTTAGAATGTAACAAATCAGAGATCATTAAAATTGATACAGCCGTTCTTAGCTGCTATAGTTTTTGTGTGCATATCTCCTCCCTCTCCCTCTCCTTCTCCCACTCCTGCTCCCTCTCCCTCTCCCACTCCTGCTCCTTCTCCCACTCCTGCTCCCTCTCCCTCTCCCGCTCCTGCTCTCCTCTCCTCCCCGTGTTACAACGATAACAATTCATTTTTGTTTCTAACTATAAGCTTACATATTAATTTTCACATTTCTGAGATCAAAAATAAATAATAGTTTAATAAAACTAAAAAGAGGGCGTCCATAAATTACGTGAGATTTTTAAGGGGGAGAGGGGGTCGAGTCAAATCTCATCTAATCTTACGTTGGAAAGAGGGGGGGTTCCCCGCAAATATCACGCAATTTTATTTCTGATTGAAACAAAAAAAAAATATACTATTTTGCTGGAGGAGGAGGGGGAGGGGAGAGAAAGGGGGAGAGCGAGCGGGAGCGGGAGCGGGAGGGGGAAGGGGAGCGGGAGGGGGAAGGGGAGGGGGAGGGCGAGAGGGAGGGGGAGAGGGAGCGGGATGGAGAGAGAGAGGGAGCGGGATGCAGAGAAAGAGGGAGCGGGATGGAGAGTGAGAGAGAGAGAATTTAATGGTCTCTGATTTGTTAAACCTACCAAAACTATAAAAGTTAAAAGTAACAACAAAGTACATGAATCACTGATTATTAGGCGATACGAAGTTCGCCAAGACAGCTAGTATTAAATATTTATTTAATGATGCCAAAGAAGTATAACTTATCACTCACGTACTACATGTAGGTTTTTCTTTCTTCCTTTCTTTCTTTCTTTTTTTTCTTTAAATATTGAATTGTCATCGGTCCTCGATAAGTTTACGAAGTTTGAAAGAAATCTGACTGTTTAAAACTAATTAAAGTGTGTAATTACACGCGTATTAGCGTGTAGTTTATTGCGATACAATAAAGGTCGTACTGAAAAACAGTAGCCGTATGCTGAGTGCGTACCTTTTTTGTTAAGCAGTGCTGCAGCAGGTTATGTGTTTGTAACAACTTATAGTAATTTTATGAATGTTTTATTAAGATTCAGTTTGTAACTTGTTGCAGGGCTTAACAAAATAAATAATTTCTTTCTTTCTTTCTTTCTTTCTAATTAGGTTTTTCTTTCTTTCTTTCTTTTTTTCTTTAAATATTGAATCGTTATGGGTCCTCGATAAGTCTACGAAGTTTGAAAGAAATCTGACCATTTAAAGCTAATTAAAGCGTGTAATTAGGTTTTTCTTTCTTTCTTTTTTTTCTTTAAATATTGAATTGTCATCGGTCCTCAATAAGTCTACGAAGTTTGAAAGAAATCTGACCATTTAAAGCTAATTAAAGCGTGTAATTAGGTTTTTCTTTCATTCTTTTTTTCTTTAAATATTGAATTGTCATCGGTCCTCAATAAGACTACGAAGTTTGAAAGAAATCTGACCGTTTAAAGCTAATCAAAGCATGTAATTAGGTTTTTTATTCTTTCTTTCTTTTTTTTCTTTGAATATTGAATTGTCTTCGGTCCTCGATAAGTCTACGAAGTTGGAAAGAAATATTCTGACCGTTTAAAGCTAATTAAAGCATATAATTAGGTTTTTCTTTATTTCTTTTTTTCTTTAAATATTGAATTGTCATCGGTCCTTGATAAGTCTACGAAGTTTGAAAGAAATCTGACCGTTTAAAGCTAATTAAAGCGTGTAATTAGGTTCTTTTTTTCTTTCTTTCTTTCTTTTTCTTTAAATATTGAATTGTCTTTGGTCCTCGATAAGTCTACGAAGTTTGAAAGAAATCTGACCGTTTGAAGTGGGTCAAAATCAAGTCCAAAGAGAAGTTACAAACATACAGGTGAAGCTAATTATAAAGCGTGTAATGACGAAGTATTACACCTTAGGGGATGAATTTCGAAAAAACCGTGATACACTTATTTCTTTTGTTTAACTATAAGCATATATAAGCACAAATTTTCACCCTTCTTACTTCAAAACTGACGAAGTTGCCATACTAACTTGCATCCCCTTAATTAACCATTTAGGGGATGATTTTCCAAAAAAATGTATTAAAATTAACTTTTGTTTATAACTATGAATTTACATAAAAATGTTCATGTTTATAACTCTAAAACTGACGAAATTGGTTTGTATTTAAGTGACTTCCAATCGCTATTTTTATCCCTGGGGATGATTTTCCAATATCTTCTGAATGGAATGTCCGATTTGAGTAATTCAAAAAGTTATCAATAGGTATTGAAACAGTTTTGAATATGAAATGATTTATTTGGATAAGGATTAATACGAAGGTATGGTTATCATGGTCTGATGTTGGTCAGCTTTTTTATTGACTTTTAAAATGTAAAAAGTGGTTATAGTGACATAACTACAACAGTTGGACATGTAGTACCGCGACGTTTTTTGTAGATATTGATATGTTCTCTAATATTGTAGAACATTTTTTTGTTCTATCATCAATAGTTTCCGCAGCGTATGCGATGAAAGAAATTTTTAAGCAATTTTTTTTACACCTTGGTTCACGTTACTGAAGTTTTAGCAAGGATCCCTAATTATTTCTAAAAATAAATATAGCCTATGTTACTCAGGAATAATGTAGCATTCTAATGGCGAAAGAATTTTTAAAATCGGTTCAGTAGTTTTTGCGTTTATTCGTTGCAAACATACAAAAATACAAAGCTTTCCTCTTTATAATATTAGTATAGATTATTAAATTCAAAATTTGTATCCATTGCTTAATAGAGTCATTTAAATGCTTCACCTTAACCTCAGAAATGAAACTTCTCATGTAAATCCCAAGAATTACTGCACAATTTATTTCAAAATGGATACAGAAGACAATTTAGATTTTAAATGTTCCCCTAGAACGGTGGGCCGCGGTCAACTTTTCCACTTCATTTAAGTTCTATACTTAAATCGTACAAAATGGCGAAAAGTTGGGTCTTCAAAAGATTTAACAATGCTTGTTTTGAAGGGTCTTTTCCCGCGCCCAATTTTTGTATTCTAACAAAGCTTGTATAGAAACGTTATGAAAGGGAGTTAATAGGAAAGTAAAGAATATCGCGGTGTTCGTTAAAATGTCTAATTAAGATGTTCTTATTCAGTATAATAAAGTTAAAGGTTCTAGTGGCTAGCCAATCTCGTTTATGTCAAAGCTGTTGGCACAGGCACATCGAATCCAAATTTGAAAGTTAGCAACATCGAATATTTTTGGCAACCGCTAGAACGTTTAGAATAAACTCAACATGTAGGTATCGGAGAATAGGTTAACATTATACCAATTCCATAGACACACTAGTCTCAATAGGAAACCTTAGTTCTTAAATGGATTTTTAATCACATCGTACGAAATTTTGTACTATATCAGGTAGAATTTTTATAAGGTTTCTAGAATCAACTATGATTAAAAAAACTTAACAATTTTAAAATACCACAACTTTGTATTTATAGAATCGATAGTTATTATTTAATTTACTGAAGTAGTTTACTTTTTTTACCTACACCTAATTTATTTATGTCAGATATTTTTATTCGCGCATTCTAATTTTAGTACCCATATTAGAATCTGAGTAAAGATATAACAGGGTACCTACCCTCTGAGATTTGTATAGTTAGTCATCGAGGCATTAACATGAAAATATAATAAATTCTATTAATATTATAATTATCAATTAGTATACACAGAAAATATTATGTAGTAGCGCCATGAGACTGCAAAGTTTAATTACGAAGTTAATTAACTCGGTTTGATGAAAAATTTTAATCCTCACTCAAGTTAATTTCCTCAGAATCTCGGGATTCATTTTCTTATTCACATAGCTTCGGACAAATTTAATCCAGATGAGGAAAGCTCCTTAGAAATATAATTACTAAGTAATTTAACATCCTCATTCATCATAATATATCTTCATAATAATATTATATTCTATCGTGAAATTAAGTATAATTAAAATAATTATGTAGGTATATTAGCTATAAGGTAACTATAAAATATATTTAATAATATTAGTACAATAACAGAATGTATAAAATAATCAAAATATACCTATAAAGTAAAAATTTTGGATTATTTATTTCACTTTTTATTAAAAAACCTAAAGCACTAGCACTCTTCCAGACAACTCTTGGATATGATAAGAGGTTGAGGTAGGTATTCAGTAAACCCCCCCCGGGGGTTGCTCGCCTTGTCGTGGCGGGGGGGCTTAGTAACCGTGGACTGGTCACCCACGGTGAACCAAGAGGCAACCAGGGCCGGCCTGTTTGGGCTGCCGGCTGGCCCGAGGAGGGCGCTCCCAGCGGGCTGAACAAGTCCGCTGCGGATGCGCTTGGAGGTGGGACCGTGGAAGATAGGGTGCACCGTTCTTCTGCGGCCGTGGAGGGATCGCAGGGGGAGAGGCGTGTTGGTATTACGGTGCGCCACTCTCCCTACCCCCTGCGAGCTGGCGGGGCCGTTCCGCCGAAACGGCATTGGTGGGGCCGCAGAGGAAGAGGCATGTCGGTATTACGGTGCGCCGCTTGCCCTATCCTCTGTGGCCGAGGTGTGGTCGGTGGAGGAACCACAAACCTGATCCTCCACCGGGTACCAGTCATCTGGTATCCATGGCCTCCTAGTAGCAGACTCAGGGGGAGTTTGCTACAGTACTGGTGGAGGCCGAGGAGGGAGGCGCACCCTACCATCTGGTGCGCCCATCGTGGAGGGCCTTCGGGCTTTCGCGATGGAGCCGCTTGTGGGCGGCTGCCGCTGGCGGGGTCGCGGATGTGTGCGAAAGCGTTCCCGTGACCCCGTCACAAGGCGGCGAGGCGGAAGATGGGGGGGTTTTTAGTGGGTATACCGTGGGTCTCATTAGCTTATACGGGAGTCCCACATAACCACTCGTGTACCCCCTGCACCCGAGTGGTATGCGTAATGCATTTTCCCCCCCGAAAAAAAAAAAAAAAAAAGGTATTCAGTAAACAAGTTAATGTTTACTTATAAATGCAAACCTAAATAAAACAAATATTTTGTTACTTTGTCAAAATTGTTATTTAAACGTTAATACAGCGTAATTTGAAAGTAAATTTAAAAATATTAGTCTATTCCATTGAAATATTATTACTAGCGTATAGAACCGACACCGCGAACACCATGTATGTCCCAATGCATTGGCGCCACGTGGCTTCAATCTTCAATGGATTCGTTCGATTTTGAAAGGAGAACCGGGGCTCAATTTTGAAAATCGAACCTCCCGGGCGGGACACACATTTTGTTCGAGATGTCTGTTCTATGACATTATACTTCAATGCTCTATTCTAGTTATTATATTTTATAGACACATTGCACAATATATATTTTGCTAACATTTTCCTGAGCTTACCTAGAACATCTGTGCACGGTTGAATAGCTCGTTTATATGCTAAATGCTACATCCAGTACCACATTCAGTTCACACGTGCGCTCTGTATCATACGGAGTGACTCGAACAGGCTTAGTGAAAGGAGATCCTTGAAGTATAATAATAATTATAACAGGCGGCACCCTTCATAGAAATGTATTAAATGTTCTAGCGGTTTATTCAATGTGATGAGCATTTCCTGATATGAAAGATTAAGAGTCCAACTAAACTGTTAGAGATATGGGATGGCCGTCATAATAAAACTAAACAATGTGTTCAGCATTTGCTCGAGGTATATTAAAACTAAAGCTCTGGAGTAACTGATAAGGAACGCTAGATTCCAGCTAAACCTACAGAGATATTGATATGACTTGATAGCAGAAGTTATTCAATGTAATCCATAAAATTTTAAAGTCTGGTGTTGGAAAATAATAAAGGATCAAAAGTATCTGACAACAATGGTAATAATTATGATTTTTTTAACGAAATATCCGGCAAAATAGCTGACGATCCATCTGATGGTAACTGGCTATTGTCGCTCAGGGACATCAGCAACACCAAAGGCATCACTGATGAAATCGAGGCAAGAAACAGAAAAGAAAAAGGAAGAAAGAACTGGCTCTCAAGCCAAACGAGTAGGACTAAGCAGTTCGTCCAAGGGCAATCAATTAAAATAATCTTACTACATTCATTATAAACATAACTGTGTGGCTTGATTAAGAAAATACGGCACTTCTGAGTCTTCAATATGACAGCTAAATAACAGCTGCAATTTCGATCGCAAAACGCGCTTTTCAAACCAGCGGAACGGAAGAATTGACCCAAATTAAGAAACGATCAAAAATGCCTACAAACTTGTAAGTATCTAAAGTTATGGTACTATCTATAGAAATTACATCAAAGTCACTAGAATATTCTATCTTCCCAAAGGTATACAAAGCATGGTCAGTTCGACCATTGTGTCCGTACGCGAACTTTACTGCAAGAGCCAAGATAAATATTGAAGTTGACAAACTCTTGTCCGGTCTTTCGGTGGCGGAACCAATTTGCACTGCTTCCCTTACATATCCACTGAAACTGCAATAATAGTACGGTCACAGTTCAATATCACCTGAAAGTTTCAAGTTCTATTGACATTTCAATGATAAACAATTTGGTTGCTTTGTAGAAAGTGCCAAGTTCGTAATGATAAATGATTCATTGTGTAGATTTGATTTTGAGTACTGCAAGATAAAAGAAAGACAATGTATTTTATCTTGTAAATGGTAGACTATCGACACCAGTCTTTATGTGTCCAACTTTATTAACCACCATGAATCGTCAACTGAAGCCACATTTTATAACAAATAAAAAATGGCCCATTGATGTCGACACTAATTAAATTGTCAGAATCTAAATACAGTTTGCGGTTGAAATTACCGCTAAGTAATGTGTATGTTATGAATGTGTCTCCGTTTCTCGATTGAAATATCTCCGTGTCACTTATGAATTAATTTATTGAGCCTTGAACATTATAATTGAGGCTTGTTCAGAGCTTCACAATGAAGTTATAATAAGCACATTAGAAATTATTGACAGCGACCAATGGATACACGAACACACGAACTGATTAAATCACAGAAAGTTTAATAAGAAACTCGTAATAATAATAAAGTTACAAGAGAAAAACAATCAACGTTTTAAAATATAAAAAAATATGAGCCGTCATGGGGCGGCTGGCAGATGTGAAACATCATAATTATTCTATACAACTAATAGGCATAAAAGTACATATTATGACAGGAACTAAATATGGCATGATGAAAAAATACGATATTACGAATGGTCTCCAGAAAATGATGACAGTTTTGTCCTAGCTACAGCCTATCAAAAGTTTATTTATGATTACCCACATTGTGTAAGTATTTTTTTTTTCATATTGCCCTACCATATAATATTGTGCGGCGAAGCGTCGCCACTCACCGCGCCAAAAATCAGGTTTTTACCCCTTGCCTATAGAATATGTTTCACATCAAAATAGTTAAGTAAATTATAATACAACATTTCAATTTAACCCAGGTGCATGTTTTAGATCACATTGTGACAGGAGACCCCGAGCCCAGCAGTGGGACAATTATGGGTTGTTGCTTTGCTTTTTTTGCATATGTTAGATGTAAAAATTAGCTTTATTTTTTAAAACGATATTTTTATAAGCATACTAGCTGTTGTCCGTACACGGCACTGCAGCAATTGTAGCTATTTTCAAGAGATGTCAACAAACTTCTCAGTCTTCCATGTTTTGAATTGTCTATTAGCTATTTAATTAATAATAATAATAATAATAACGCTTCACACTCATAGCCCCACACTAGGATTCCCTCTATCGTGGGTGCCATGGACAACACACAAGACAAGGACACTCACACCCAGACCGAGAACAGAAATTGAAACTCATCATTCAAATTTCCGCCTCCCTGGGAATCGAACCCAGGACCCTTGGCGCGGCGATCTCGCATAGTAACCATTGCGCCACGCGGGTCGTCAAATTATATGTTCATAGGATAAGATTAGTTTAAACAAAATAATTACGGTATAAAAACAGATTACGTTACAACAGTATGTAACATTCAGTTCTAATGATTCGTGCACCACACGTGCCGGTAAATTACAATTTGTGACCGGGCGTTAACTTTCGTGACAGATTTATTCTTCGTATACTCGTCCTATTTTGACTCACAGCTCATAAAGATGTCGTTACAACGAATTAATATTATAAGCTCGCGAGGGAATTAATTTATTCTAATAACCTCGACCTAAGTAGCTATCCTCGTTCTTTTATTTTTTCTCATTATGAATTTTTATGGAATTTATTATTTCTCTGAAAGAAAATAATATTATGAATGTTATTATTGACCTTACAAATTAAAGTCGCGTCCCTGAGGAAAATAGTAATTAGTTGGGAAATGTCTTAGAAAATGGTCATGAAATATTAAAATGGTGTATCTATGAATGAGCTATTAGAATTTTGAACATAAAAGCTTTTAATAAAGTTATTCGTACCTTCATTATAATTATTCTTATGTGTCTGTGTATATCAATCGAACTATATAAATTCTCTCAACCCCACTTTCTTTTCTTTACCACTAACCTAATCTCTCACAGAAGCGCTCATAGCCTTGTGTCGATCCTAAGTGATCGACAAAGTTAAGCTACAGTGGTCGCGGTCGCTATGTTTGACCGCTAGTGGCAAAAAAATCTTGAGCGTTTCCGTGCTTCGGAGGGCACGTAAAGCCGTCGGTCCCGGGTGTTATCATAAGATAACAGTCGTTAAGACATGTCGGAGGCCCTCGGGTGGTTTGAAAACTTCTGACACTCGGGTTGGTCGCTAACCCCTCCACTAATCCGCACTGGAGCAGTGTGGTGGAGTATGCTCTAGACCTCCTCAAGAGGAGATTGACGTGCCCAGTAGTGGGCAATTAATAGGTTGAAGCTAGCTGACAACTGATTAGACTGAAGCTTGTGGTATAATATGAGTTGTGTACAACCTCCTTTATCCTGGTAAACAGGGACTGCAGATCCGCCTTTAAATTACCCTGGTAATAGGTACTGGTAACTTAATTTTCTCCCCGTGCTTGAGGGAAATAAAGTTTATTAAACCATTCGAACCCTGCCTGGATATAAAGACTAAGTACTCTTTGCAATAAAGTTCATTGCACCGTACAACTAACTGCACCCTCGATAGGTTAAGGATCTATCGAGGTAACTCATTATAATGTATGTTAGTAGGGAATTTTCTTCAGCGCCAAGTGAGAAAATTTCTTCTCAATACATTATTAGTCATTTATAGTCTGGGTGTTGAGCTCGGGTCTTAGGAATGGGATGTCTTAAGGAAGTCCGCATTAGCTAAGTAAAGGAAGTCATTAGAATTTTCTTATTATTTTATTTTTAAACGATTTTAAAAAGATAAGGAGGTTCTCAATTCGACTGTATTTTTGTTTATGTTTGTTACCTCAGAACTTTCTACTGGGTGAACCGATTTTGATGATTCTTTTTTTAATCAAAAGCTGGTGCTTGTCATAATAATATGGTCTTAAATTTGAGCGATATCTCACAGTGGCATCCATGAGAAAACCATATAAGCCTTTTTGCATTAAGTATGTGCGTGACAAATGGACGAATAACTCAATATAACGCCAAATGATTTTGATGATTCTTTTTTTAATTGGGAAGGATGGACTTAATTTGATGTCGGTTTTTTTTGTTAAAATTTTAGATTATCCTTATCGAAGGACAATTATGCTTACAGTGTGTTTCAATCTTAATTTCATACGAACTGGACTAGCTTTAATCAAGGTGATATTGAACACACCTACACTATATTGAATATATTCATAACTTAGTCCCTTTTACATTGTATTTTCATATTCAAATGAACTGAGATCCATTACCTTTACGAAAACTTGAGGTAGATAGGTCTTGAATCTATCAGTATAATTTCGCTGTAACAATAGTTCGTACCCAAGACCAATATAAGCACATGTTGAGCGCCCTGCTATGCATAATAAAGTTCCCTTGATAACACACCCTTATAAATCCTATGTAGCGTTGACTATGAAATCCATTACCGTTAGCTTGCGTGGTTTCTTTATAGGCTTCTTAAGTAATTTTATTAAAGGTTTGTTTACCTATCTGTCCAGTGTTATTATAGAAAAAGGTAACTTAGAAAATATTATGCGAAACTGTAAAACATAATGACTAAACAAATGCCTTCTTCGTAAATTCACTTCTTAAATTAAATTCACGCATATGGAGGCCATGATCAAGTGCACTTGTCAAGTTTGCAGCGGACTTGACGCGGCATCCAGTAAACTTGATCGTGTAAGGCCACGGTATAGCTATCTGGTCATATAGCAAGGTCAAGCACACTGGATGCCGCGTCAAGTCAAACTGCAAACTTGATAAGTACACTTGATCGTGTATGGCCTTCATTACTCCTTGTCCTACTATCCTACTAACATTATTATAAATGTGAAAGTTTGTGAGACTGTATGAATGTTTGTTAAACTTTCTCGCAAAAATTACTAAACGGATTTTCATGAAATTTAGCAAACTAGTAGACCATGATCTGGAATAAGATCTGGATGGATATGAAAGAAAGAAAGAATGAAAGAAATAAATAAACATTTATTGTGACATAGGAATTGCAACAATGTTTAAAAATCAGTGGTATATTTATTTCATAAACAAAAATTATTAATTGCATTCGAAGTTGCATCTACCAACATGCCGGAAAAGGAAAAAGCAGACAAAACCGCAAGCATAGCATTAATCTTTCATAATTTCGTAAACGAATTCCTTTTATCGCGGATTGTTTATACATATGCATACAATGGACACATCACGTGCAAACAACTGCGAGCCGTGAACAATTATTTATTTGTCACATAGGTCTCTAACCGGTCTCGAATCGAACATGAATCCCTCAATAATAAACAAGTTAAATTGCCTTGTAAAAACTTGTACACGACACATGGTACATCATCATAATTTTATTTTATTTCCTACCATGAATACAATAAATTTTATGCAATAGTTTATTATCATGATTCCATTTAATTTTATATCTGCAACTTGTGATGTGCTTCGTAATAATTCCTCATGTAAGGATTATAATATCAATATTAGTAAATAATATTTTTATCCCACTGCCAAGAAGGGTTGTGTTTTTCGCACGTAACTCAAATGGAAGAAGTATTTGGTAAGTTTAGGGTTAGCTGTTTGACGTTGAAAAACAGTCGACATCTGAATTGTCAGTTGACATTTCCTGGTTTAATTTTGGGGAGCTATGGTCGAAGTACTTAACATTGTTTTTCCCTTTGTTTAGTTATCTATGTTTATTTCGGTATAACGGAAATAAAGCCTGGCTGGGTGGTGGTTCGGGAAATAATAACAACAGTGGGCGTTTACATCACTTTAGTCAGAAACTCATTTTAACACAGGTTTTACACTGGTTATAATTAAACACGCCATTAGGACTGATTGTCTTCAATTATCCGAGTAACAGCCAACAAATAATAGGGCACGACGGCCCAGTGGCCTCCCATCACCCCTCACAGCCATCCCGTACCTCACATAATCGTCTGATCCTGTTACTCGTCAATCTGATATTCGATTCCAAATATTGTTTGCACCGACACAGCCGTACAATTCACACGTCGCGTTCCGTCTTAAAAGTAACTACGTTCTTGTCTAGGCGTCTGCTCAGCTCGAAGGCTGTATCCAGAATGTCCGTTCGTCGCTGGCAAGTCAATAGCTTTCCTCGGTCCTCCCGCCACGTCACCGCGTGACCAAATGACAGTAGTCAATTCACGTAGTGTTGCCATCTTCACAATCCGAATACACCTAAGCTTGGCCCGGCTTGACGTTCCATTTTATGATCTCCGACACGGCCATCGTGACAATCTCACCGTCCTCGGTGAGGCAGCAGGGGTCCATCTGGAAAAGACATAACCTTCGCAAAGTAAAAGTTTCCCACTCGGCCTCCCTGACCGCAAGCCCCAAGGCTTCATAATGAAAACACACGTAGCAGCCAGAACGGGATAATACCAAGAACTACAATCTGATAACGCGATCTAACTTTACAACAAAAGGCTTCATGGCACTCAAAGATAAGTCAGCAGTTTGTATGCAATACTCTGATCATCATCATCATCATCATCATCATCATCATCATCATCATCATCATCATCATCATCATCATCATCAACACCATCATCATCATGAGCCAACCGGGCTACCTCCAGTACCCAGTTCCACATCACAACAACAACAACAACTCACTGCTTCCCATCGGAAGCTCCAACAGCGACTGCTTACAGCTCCAAGCCAAACGCACGCCACTCACAGTCGTGGCCGCACTGCGGCGGGATATCTAGTGCCCGTTCTTACGCCTACGTCTACGAATGACCGGAGTTGCATGCCATCTGAGCGACTTGCATACCACTTACTACTCATCAAAAACAATCGACAACCGGTTCACTTACTGTGAAGATTTCAAGAAATTCTTAGTGTGTTATCCCGTCTGTCTTAAAGATTCTCAAAAACAGTTCAACAAATCAGTAAAGGAATTATTATCTTTGCATGACACTTTTAAATGGCAAAAAGGTTATTTTTCGCTCACTTCGCTCACCAAATCCTCTCTGTGGCCTTTATTACCAAAAATCGTCAAGTACACAAACTCAAGTAACCATCAAATGTCATATGTTGACATTACGTAATATCAGCACAAACTCAACAAGGAACAATTACTGTCAGTGAGCAGTAATCAAAATTAGCTACAAAAGTATCAATACAGATCACCTGTTATATCATGTCGCCATACAATCACCGACGATGCTCATCGTAAGCCACGGTACAAGGAGCCGCGATGCGCTCCCGTCACTATCAACAAAATTAAATGCAGGTAGTTGACATCAGACTTCGTTATCTCGCATTGATGTAATTTCTCGTCACCGTTTAGATATTCACAGGTTACATGTCCATACAACTGACATTGTCACTTAGTTTATCTGAAACACACACAAAAAAAACAAAAGACAAAAACACGAAATGTCTAATTGTTATTTTTCTGATCTGAGGGTGGACGATAATGAAAGAATATCGAGATGTTTGAAAATTGAAAATTCTTGATATCTTTTACAGAACGCTTCTAGTGTCACAAAACAATATACTTGCACTAACTTTGAATAACTTTGTTAATCATAATTACGTTGAAAGAAACTGTACAATGACTTTATAATACTTCGTTGAATCAAGCATAAATACGACGAAACCATTCGTAGTTTACGCAAACCACCATTCTAATCAGTTCTTTCCAATCAATCTTATTTTAAGGAAAACCTTGCATGTTCCAGGATTTCGAAGCACAACATTCTTACACAAAATAAAATTTACAAAATCAATAGAAATATGCCATACCAAATCGCTGTCTTACTTTCCTTTCGTGTATAACCTCAAACCTTCATGATTATTTCGATACTTTCTATTCGAAATTAAAAATCCTTATTTTACATGCTTGCCGTCCACCGTTTGTAACATCATATCTGAAAAACCTGAAATGCGGATTCTTGCAATCCGAATGAAAAGATAGTACTTTTCCCTCAAAGACACGTCTTATGAAATTTTTTTTTTTGGTTTTTTTTTTTTGTTTGTTGGTTTGGTTTGATGTCTTGGATGCTATTACTCCCTCGGCCATCTTTGACAAAATGAACACGTCCTCGTGTTCTGTGTTCAAATACTCGTAGTAACATACTCTGTTCCACTATTCACTTCCATCATAATTGCTTCTCGACCGAATATCGACATCTTGCGTGAGGCGAGTATCTGGGGGTAGGTTCACATATTTTCTTTGTAAAATTCCACGGTTCTCATTTACTCGCGTTTACTGTCGTTACGTTTCTCATTGCAACCAATTCATTTCAATATCATCCGAACCACCGTCATTCTTCATTTATTCTCCGACATGTGTGGGCGAAATTTTCTCATCATGTGGGTCCATTCCACTTCCGATAACGGAAATAAAGCCTGGCTGGGTGGTGGTTCGGGAAATAATAACAACAGTGGGCGTTTACATCACTTTAGTCAGAAACTCATTTTAACACAGGTTTTACACTGGTTATAATTAAACACGCCATTAGGACTGATTGTCTTCAATTATCCGAGTAACAGCCAACAAATAATAGGGCACGACGGCCCAGTGGCCTCCCATCACCCCTCACAGCCATCCCGTACCTCACATAATCGTCTGATCCTGTTACTCGTCAATCTGATATTCGATTCCAAATATTGTTTGCACCGACACAGCCGTACAATTCACACGTCGCGTTCCGTCTTAAAAGTAACTACGTTCTTGTCTAGGCGTCTGCTCAGCTCGAAGGCTGTATCCAGAATGTCCGTTCGTCGCTGGCAAGTCAATAGCTTTCCTCGGTCCTCCCGCCACGTCACCGCGTGACCAAATGACAGTAGTCAATTCACGTAGTGTTGCCATCTTCACAATCCGAATACACCTAAGCTTGGCCCGGCTTGACGTTCCATTTTATGATCTCCGACAGGTACATCTAAATTTTTAGTTCTACTTGATAATAAATAACGCTGTCTCTAATAGTTATGATGGAATGGTTTAATCATCTTGATAATTCATTATTTTTAGTCATTGAATTTACGTTCTCTACCATTTGTACCGATGTTATAGATTTGTACCGGAAAATAAATGCTACTAAGTATAAAGAACTTCGATAGTCATTAATAATACGGCTCAATTCTACTATCTAGAACGATTTCCCGAAGGTTATTTGTCTTGACGAGCTTGTGAAAGGTTGTTAGATGTCTTTGACGATATTCAAAGCAGAACATCTGGATTCAGAATACTTCTAATGAATATCTCAAAGAAGATTGAAAGCTAACATTTACAAAACAAGATTGACTCGACTATGTCAGTCTCAAGAATACGTTAATATTGAGAGTTTGAGACCTTTACATAAATATCATTATTTTAGTATATTTAGTATGAGTATGTGAATATGACAACTAAGAAGAGATGAGTTTATGTTAGCAATTTTTAGCATAAGTGTGCCGTTACTTCTTTATTAATTTAAGCTGATTTGCCGTATGGCGGCACGGGTGACGGTGACGCTAACCTATCAGTGATAGTTTTTTTTAATTCATCATAATATGGGCATATATTGCCGTGAATTTTTCACATGTCCTTCAAGTCATTTAGCTGGTAGAGGACAACACTTGACTCTAATCAAAATAAGCACTTTAAAGTCGAATATTTCGCAAACGGACCCCTGAATCGAAAAATGGTTTTTGTTAGGAAAACTATCAAACTGCAACGGAAGAATGCGTTCGTCATTAGTTTTCAGTTTTAACAAGTCACTTGTTATTTCATTCAGATTGAATGCCCGAGTCCTGTGGCCTAGCCAGGTCCCGCCGGGCTATTTAATGAGCTCCTAAGGGGACTACCGCTATTATGCACTTTCAAAGCCTATTCACAGTTAACAAATACCGCCCTTTATGATAATTGATTTCATTATACATCAAAGGCAATAATAAATCGACGCATCGTTAAAGTTGCTTTGTTCACGACAAATCGTTAAATTTTCTTTATTGTAGACAGACCGCGTATAATTAAGTAGTGAAACCCATAAAGAATGTTTTGTATTGGGAAATGGAATATGATGATGAATGATAGATCTAGTGGTAAAAAATATCATTTAATACTGCAGAACTTGTTTTAAGTTTTTACAAGGCTTTTGGGATGTAATATTCCTACAAGTAGAAGCGCTAGATAAAACGTTGATTTCGTACTAACTCAATTTGCGCTCCAATCTCTTCCGCACTGCATTTTTTTCTACTTATAGAAAACAAATAAGCGCAGTGACAATGTAAGTAACGATTATGTATCATAAATAGATTATTTCACACATACTTAGGAGTTTGATAATTAGACAAAGTTTTTTATCATTTATTTGGATCAACAAACGGTTAACAATATACTCTTAAATATACAATTTGTGACACAAAAGTACTTATATTGCTACCAACACCGTTGACCACCGATTAATAAAAATTGAGTAGTGGAATGTAGAATAGTTATATATTTACAAGGAATAAATTAAAGTTTACATAGAGGATAAAAACAGAAAACTAGATGTAATATATAATGTTAGGTATGTATAAAATATCATACAAATATATTTATTAAATAAAATGAAATAATAAAATGTTATGTATCTCTTTGATTGTATGAATTACGATCTCCTAATTTCAACCGCAAAGTCACTATACATTTATTAATGTTAATAAACCAAAATTCTAAACACGAACAGGTATCAACGACTGACAGAAATTTCGAGACACGGATTAAATGTGGAACTAGTACGAAGCCTGCTTGATTACTGAAAGCCGCTAGTACCTGTTTCTGTCGAACCGATGACTGAAAACATGCGGCTGGCCCCAGTTAAAAGGGACCCAGTATCATTACTAGTACACGAGCCAATATAACTAAACCTCGGCACTGGCCAAAATTTGCAATCTGTTTGAGGTTGCTGTAAATAGTATTCTAGGTAAATATGGACTTTGAACATGTCATGTTGAAATACGTGGTTATCTTCCTTCGTTTTGGAATGACCACATCTTTTGAATAATAAGATACAAATGTGAAAGCCCTGAACAACTACTGAAAGAATTTTCAAGAAAAGCTCAAAAGTAGAACATTATCTAGAACAGTATATAACTAAGTAAGTAATAATTATTATCACGCAAAACGCGGCCAAAACCGCGGCAGCGCGTTAGTGCTTGTTGTTGTTGTTGTTGTTGTTAGTTATGAATAATTTTAAGTAGGTAGGTACGTCATTAAGAGCGGATTCATCTAAACTTGTATAGCTATTATTTTATTTGCCTATATTGTCTTAGAAAAATCTATAATTACTGTTAGTAATTAATTAAATAATATTTTTCACTGATCTTTAATTCCTATTCTATGCGAATTGCACTCATATCAAATTCACACATCATTTTCTTGATTATGGAGTTGTGATAATGTACAACGTATTAAAAAATGACTATAGACATTATAATCTAAAATCTTTTTATATAATAGTATATAGTAATCGTTTTATATAATAGATAGTAGGTATATGTAAAAAGATTTCCATTTAGAATGTCGTAAAAATATACGATATCCTTCTTTTTCCTACCAGTTAAAACCAAATCACTGACTGACTGTTAAGATAGCCTAGTTCCGGTATTAAGCTGAATACTGAGAGTATTAAGCTGAAAACAATCAACATCTTCAGTGCTATTGTATTGTTGATACGGAACTATTCATTTCGCCTTTTCATTGTTGGATTTGTTCAGTGAATGGAGTATTTCAAAGAAACAAAGATTTTCATCTAGCGAAGTGGTGATACAAATAAACATTTATAGGCATCCCTTACTTCCCCTTCTTATCTCACTCCATTGGATATTAATATTATATATGGGTCTATTATCAGAAGTCACGATATAGCTTGCGCGCGAAAGGAGCAATTACACTATGTCTTCATGTACTTTATCAAGCCGATTTCTCGGGTTAGGCGAAATGAACTCGCTTTGTTCCGTCCAAATGTTGGACAACACTATTTATCTCTGTAAATTGTAGCTGCAAAGTGTTATTTATAACACACAAGAGATTAAAGATAAAATTTGCTCAGCGGCACTGTTTCCGGATGACCGATGAAGCTGTTAGTTGAATAGTTTATATTCAGGGCATTATTACAGTCATCTTTGGACTAGTAGAAATAATATTATCCTAATTGGTTCTGTTTCGACCATTTCTAAGATCCTCGATCAAATGACTTGGTAATTTGGCGACCTATATTCGTACTCGCACTAAATACTGCAAAACTTTTGTTACCTCAATCAATATCTATGTAAGAAAAACCACATAAATACCCTTACAGATGAGATCCTTTGAGATCACACAGACGGACATTCAGGCAAACGTGAACATTAATTTATATTATATAATAATTATTATGTTTTTATTTCTGTTTCTTATACTCAAATCTCGAATTGCAATATAAGTGTGTTAAATAATTATTTAATAATAATTATTATTTAAATAATTTATGCGTTTTGTTTTAAAGTTTAATGTATAAGGCCACTCTGTCGCATTGGGTTTTTACCTGTAATGATATATGTGTGTTATGAATGAATAAGTAAATAAAATTATATTATTGTATATTTGTCAGTTGCTGTATGCAGACGAATGTGCGAGCGTTTCCGCAGTAGCAAACTGAATACTCCTGGGAAATGACATCGTGAAAAGAGCGCTTTTAGAATACTATAGTTATTCTAAAATATTATGTAAACTATTGTACTATAAGCATATTATATTGCATTGTATTGTATCGTTCCGGTTCAGTTCCGGTTGTTACCGTAAGATGAGGTAAGGTAACGACTGATTAAGCCATTTCGAAGACCGTCAGGTGACATGAAAACCTTCGACATTGAGTTGGTCACTAACACCTCCACCGATCCGCACTGGAGCAGCGTGGTGTAGTATTTTCTAGACCTCTTCAAGAGGAAAGACTTGTGCTCTTATTGCGCGATTAACGGGTTTAAGCCAGTTCCATTGAGTAAAGATAAAATAACGAAATACCTAATTAATTTAAGTGACTTTTGATACGGACATTACTGTCAGAACATCGAACGTTCTGAGTTGCGGTATACGTGTGTAGACGCTACTAGCTAGTTAACTCAATGTTCATCCAATTTCATACAAACTGAACGACTTGCGGAGTGCTAATAACGATATTAACCCAGTCTCAAACAGATACCTATTAGTTTAAAGCTTTTTGACTACCACTAAATAATAAGACATTATTTTCCGCACAATTTCTTATACATAAACACACGTATACTTTCTTTCTTTGTTATCACTTCTTACTTGTCCAGTAATGCATCTGTGGTGACTTTGGTATTGCTGGTGTCTATGGACGACGGTGACCAATTACCATCAGGTGACTTGTCTGCTAGTTTGTCTGTATTTACATAAAATATTAGACAACCCGGTATACATCCAATTTCGTATAAAATGAACTACATTGTCGGAGCTTATCTAAGAGCACGGTCTATCCATTCTTTATCTTTAACTACCCAATTTCGTCAGCGTAAAAAGCGCTTTCTTGCCGTTTAGCGATGTTTTCGTCCTTTTTTACCTCAAAACCGTGGCTATAACACCTCTCCTGGGTGCGGTAATATTTGCATTTAGAGCGAACGACTGATATTCTGACCTTATCAGAGGAAGATTGTATTTTGGGGAACACTTTCTGATGACGTTAGTGAAGTGCAAATAAAAGAAGTGATGTGTTATAGTTTTTATACCCACTTGTAAATTGAATTTTTATGGCTAGATAGGTATACTCGTATGTGTAAGCTATGAGCTATTAATGATCATGCAAAATATGATATTAAAGAAATATCAATCAATACATATGAGTTTTTTGTAATGCGCATACTAACTTTTCTACCAACAAAATTATAGCTTAAAATTATAGCAAAGTTATAGCTATAATTTTGTTAAATTATTATAAAATTTATATTTATTAAAATTATTATATAGGTATACGTTATCTAAATGGACACTCAAACAAAAACAGTCCGTATGAAATTTAAAATTGAAATATCTAGCTTGGTTTCATTTAAAACTACCAGGAAAATGTAAAAATATTATAATATTTTCAAGGAAAACATGAATGAAAATAGAGCCATATACTTGAATGGCCAACGAAATGTCGCAGCAAAAAGGAAATGACAAAATCCAAAGCAAATTTTACTTCCAAAAACACGCATTCAAATTAACCGCGAAACAGGATGCTTGTTACGTACAGGAACGAAAAAATAACAAAAACAAAACAGGTAAGAGAAAAGGCCGGAATATCATAATAATATTTCAGAGTTACAGTACACTTGTTGCCATTCGTTACTCTCTCCCCTAAATTGACCCACACGCCTCTATTTTGTGAAAATAGGGCGAAGATATTAAAGAAATAAAGAATAAGTAAGAAAGAAAGAAGGTCGTTTTGGGGTACTTAATACCAATGTATCTTGCATTGTAATCGCGACCATTAAATAATTAAAAAAAACTCTTACCCACTCATAGTTGGCGCGGGTGGCACGGACGAGACATATTATAACACATCACAATAACACCCATGACCCGAGTACAAATATTTATCTGTCACATAAATATCTGCCTCGGCCGGGAGTTGAATCCGGGACCCCTCGCTTCACAAGGTCGCTACCAACTAGGCTACAGGGTCGTCGAAAAAATAATGACCACTTATCATTTATTTGTACTATTGAAACGACAGACTTTTTGTTTATTGCAAGAAAATATAATTAATACAGGTAAAAGAAAATATAATTAAACAGTTTTACACTAATTAGTTATCATCAAAAGTATTTACCTAGTTGGTAAACTACAAGTAGAATGCCCTTTTTATTGTCAGATATTTATAATATAATACATGTGTATATATTCACATAGCATAAATTGAGAGCCAGTTAAGAATGAGATTTACTTGTATAATTTTTATACTTGAGCAGCCTGGCCCTAATCCCTAATTCATTAATTCGTAGGTGTCTTCAAGAGAATAATAAATAGGCTTTTACTAAGTTAGTGTGCTCTCCGTCTAGGGCTTGTTGTCAAGCACTACGAGTAACTTAATTCATATAAAAAACTGATAGAACTCGACACAGGTAGTAGTTACAGCTATGAAGATCATACTAAATTATATCAACTACAATGATTCATATTTCATCAACTATGATGATATTATCTTTACGCATTTGAAACACAAATTGGTTTTTTTGAAACCTTGAGTACCTATCTTAATTGCAATTATACCTTTATTATGTTAAACAAGACAAAGGACCAGAAGTGCAGATGACATCAGTAGTAGTCGATAGGTGGGCCAAGAAAGAAGAAACTAAAAAAATACTAGCTCTCAAGCCTCCAGCTGGGAAACCCCTGTCATTTGGTGGTGAATTAAGCAAGAGGATGGTAGCTGACCAGGCAGGCTTTACGGAAGTATTATAATATTATATTTTTATGACCTTATCATAATATTGATTATAATACTCGTATAATCCTAGGAAGCCGATTCCATCCTGAAGGTATAAAATTAATAAACCCTTCTCTGTTTACTTTATGTTCGATTTAATTTCCTAATAATTTAATATTGTTGCCGTCATAAATGAGCACAAAGATTGTTGCTAATTGAGGGTAATAAAAATGATAATTCCCTTTCGCACAGTCGACTTACTTACTTTGTCTAAATCTAGATTTTTTATAATTGTTTCTGTGCGTATCTCACAAGGACGAGCTCACAAGCGGGCGGAAGATTAATAGCTACATTTATCAGACTTTTGTTTGTTTTGAGTGTCGTCGGGGATAACCGGAGTTAGAACCGGAATAACGCAAAATGTGTCGAGAAAATAATCCAATTTAATTTATTACATCTAGCTTTTGCTTGTTGGTTGAACCTCCATGATATAAATAATCAGATTTAACTTATTACAAATATTATATAATAAATTCAGATGATGAAAAAAATAAAGCTCCAAATGTGGTTATAAGGGTTCCTTTCAGTACTAAGCCCAAGCCGAGATTCTATTCCTGTGGTAAACTCTGAACTAATGAAGCAAAGGCCTTTATTTTTTGGTACCTAGAGTCTATGACTAAATGGTTGAAATAACCGCGAAATAGTGTTTTGGTTGGATTGTTGGCGACATTTCTGTAACTCGCTTGGTTTCGCAGAACTTTATGTTACCGTAAATCCAGATATTCTCTCAGTAATTTACAGCTTCTGTAAGGTCTATGGGATAAGGAAAACTACTATGTGAAAAGCTGATCCCACACCATTGCACTACCTGACATTAAATAACTGCCGAAGGACTATTACCGGGTTCGCGTTTCTTCTCCATCTAGATACCCTTTACTTCTCGTTTGGGTATAATTAAAGCAAACTTTCAGCGACTGAAACAGCTTTGGGGGTCGTAAAATATTCACAAACATATACCTCGTAAACTGAGCGCAGCTCAGTCAGAACTTATTCATACTTACGAGTTAAATACCCATATACTCGCATGAATGCCGTTCTCTGACACATGTACTCGTATGTTATGTATTTTCAAAGGAGGCTCAATATTGAAGTGGAATAATGTTAAGATAATGGACATATGACGAAAATGTTTTATAAACCGTGTATATTAATGACAATACATTTCGAATATTGAATACTAACTGTTGTGATATGTTCAGTATTGACGAGTTGATACGTGTACTGGTGATTTTTTATGGAAATAGCCAGCAAACGAGCTGACGATCCACTTGATGATAAGTGGCTATCGTCGTCCATGGACATCAGCAATACCAAAGGCATCACTGATGCGTTGCCGGCCAAGAAAGAGAGAAGAAAAAGAAAGAACTGGTTCTCAAGCCAAAATAATTTACTCAAGTCAAATTAATACAAAATTCCAATAAGAAATGAAATAATTTTTATGCTAAATGTGAAAATTGAAAATTAATGTTAGCAGTAAAACGCGATCAAGAATTCTATTACGAGTAATGAGATCAACAACAATGTGGGGAGGTTAAGTTCATTTTAAGCTAAATACCCTTTAGAGTACGGTGAAAGTCACAAACTTTACTCTAACGTACATGAACAGTTTAAATATGTATTTGAGCAGTAACAGTTATATTTGTTTACTATATGTATTATAACTCAGTTTTTTTATTATTAAAACTGACTCAAAAGCGTACGGTGGCAAATGTTTCTCGGTGGAGTTTTATTTTTGCTGTACACTCCACTCAGTAGAAAATCCTCTTGAAGGAGTATGATTGTGTGAGTTCTTTTATATTAATAATATAATTATAATATTAATATTATAAACGTGAATGTTTGTGATGATGTTTGGATATTTGTTCCTCAATCACGCCACAACTACTTAACCGTTTTAGCTGAAATTCGGAATGGAGATAGCCCTGGATTAATACATAGGCTACTTTTTATCAATAAAAGTTCAAGATTCCTGCGGGATTTGTAAAAAAATATTTAATCTAAAATCTAATATCAAAAATTTCGTTTCGAATTCAATGTACCGTGGGCGAAGCCGCGGGCTAAAGTTAGTATATATTTATTAAATGAATAGCATTTTTATAAGGATTGTGTATTTCCTTTAAATAAACAAAAAAAATACACCACTTGGTGTACCTACTTACCACCGTACACTGGTGGTACAATTAGGAAAACCAATACTAAAAATGTACCTATAATAAATACAAATAAAAAACATGTATGACATCCACATATTTTTCCATTCGATGTATCAAAAAATAGCGTCAAGATCTCACGCTCCCATCGGCCTATAACTTGGACCACAAATGAAAATTGTGATCCTTTTCATAAGAGATACGTGTCGCGAACAAGCACGGCAGGGCTTAAGCTGTGCATAATATTTACGGTGCTTCGTATACAGTATACGGTATACAGTATACGTATACCTGCTATTTTGATTAGAAGGATTACATCCACGTTACGAACTTGTGTCTTATAATTAAGTAGAAACGTATTACATTAAACCGTCTCGGTATTGCGTATGTGCCTTGAAACTAGATTAGAGGCGACTGAATGTTGGAGTTTGAATAAATGAATTGTTGCCGTATCGTACAACTGTATTTATAATAAACTTAACTTTTATAATAAATGAAAAAGCTGTGGATTTTCTCAATAAATAAATAATGACTACGTGATTGAATTCAACCTGTAGTGACCTACAGGGCACGGATCCCTTTTTATAATTGAGGAAGCAAAGAGTATACTCCACCACGCTGCTCTGAGGTGAATTCGTAAAGAGGTTAGTAGCCAACCCGAGTATGAGTAGTTATAGATAGCAATCGCGATCAACGGCTAAAGTTCAAAGCATCCACAGTATTATTTGAATAATAAATAAAACGATATATACTCAATTTTAATTTTGCCCATGACGACAAAAAGCAGTAATCCAATAAAAACAAAATTGGGTTTATGACAAAAATAACAAAAAGGGTATGTATAAAGATCGTAAAATTCAACGGGTGCGAAATAAACCGCAGGCGGTACAAAACGAGTAATTTAAAAACTCACATTGTTTCACATAATTTAACATATTTCACACGATAACATCATTTTGTACTGACTGTATCACCGAATGATAATTAAAGCGTAATTCTTCCAGCGATCAGATAACTTGATTTCCACAAATAAGTACCGGTACCAGTGTTTCTCAACTTTAAAAAAAATTGTGACCAAAAAAAGATAGGAATCATATTCATTACTGAAAATCTTATTTGATTTTGTGTAGAGCAGACGAAAGAATATATAAAAATTATGATGTTATATAATAGTAAAATATATATATCTTGTAGGACTCTTGATTTCTGTACTATTGGCATACAATCGATTTTGATTTCTACTTTTAATTATTATTATTTGGAGTTCCACCTAACCATATTTTAATTGCTGTGATTTGACATAACATAGTCTTAATCATAAAAGTTAAAACACGATCAAATCAAAAATAATAACACAGTTACACATAAAGTTAATGTCTTCCAGACAAACGAAATCGGACCTTAATAAATAAAGCATTATAGCACGAAGCATAAATACGGTTGAGAATTGCATGCAACGGTACAGTGCCGAAACCAGTCCTTCGCCGATTATTTGCCGATACAGACGACAATCAACAATTCAACACAAATTTGCATGTGAGCCGTATTGAATTGAGACAAGCGGACGTTCGAGACTCCTGATGGGTTAAAACAAGGATATAGATACCTTAAGCAAGTTAGAAGAGAATTGTATCACCCGATAATCTAAACTAATATTTAGAAAAAAGAAAAAAGAAAGAAAGGTTTGATGTTTTGTTTGTTTGTAATGAATAAACTCAAAAACTACTGGACGGATTTCAAAAATTATTTCACTAATAGAAAGCTCTTTTCTTTTTGAGTAATATGGGCTATATTTTATTAAAAAACAGTTACTAGTAAATATTTAGTATAGTAATAATTATACTCAGATGATTGACATGACATTGCCCTTATCATAATATATTGCATAAATGTAAAACTATGTACTTCAATAACTTTTATTTTCTCGCTTTAAATTTATTTTAAAACAGGTACACAATCATTACATCATGCGTCATGTTTACCTCCATCGACAAAATGAATAACAATTAATTTACCAAAGCTCTCGTTTTATAAAATTATAATTATTTCCTATAAAAGCCGTGACTAAATTTTACAGTTTAGAACTTTATTAATATTCTGAAAATTTTAAATGTAATTAAAAATAGCACTCACAATACAATACATGTTATTTTGCACATCATGTTTTTTAGAATCAATCGGAAAAAAAGTTGTACTTTAATACCCAGAATTTTCATTTATCTTGACGACATGTTATCCTACATATTTCACACATTTTACTAACCACAACATCGTTATCGTCCGACAATCTCTATAATAAAGTGAAAAAAGTCTTACAAGTATAGCCTTGTGCTTTGGTCTTTAAATAGATAGACCACACGAGGCGTCTATTTACCCAACTGCCATGAAGGGTTATCTTTTTCGCGCGTATCTTGCATGTATGTATGTAATATTCTTTATTACCTCGTATCTTCCAAACCGCTGTACGGATTTGCATACTTAAGATATCGTTAGATTCGGCTTGATAACCCATGTGTTCTTAGATAAGTGAAATTAAAAAAATATATAGGGTCTGTGAGATGTAATTGTTTGAAGTACAATATCAAAAAATAAAAATTATTGAATAACGCAATATGGGTATCAAAGTAAAGAGCTCACTATAAGGATTTCAAAAAGATATATTATCATGATAGCTTTTAGGTTTTTTAATTTTTAGTTTATACTTTATACTAGTTTAGAAATGTTTACCGGCAAATAAGAAAGTGATAAAGTACTAAGAAAGTGAAGAAGTATCGTGGTCAGGAATAACATATTAAACATATTTTATCGGTTGTTAGATTTGGTGCTTAAAGCTAAATTTTATTTGTAAGATTAATAATTAAGTAAAGTTACACATTCATTATATTTATCGATGTAAATATGTGAATTATTGCTTGCGAATTTTGACCGCGCATTGTGAGTCAATATTTTTCCTAATTGCTCTCAGGGCCGGATCTAGTGGGGGGGGCGACAGTTTTGGGGAGGGGCGCCAAAATCATAATATAGTATGCACAGATCAATCTATATATATAAAATTGAAAAGAGACACACCACTGATTAAACAAAAAATCTCAGAAACTACCAAACCGATTATGATGAAATTTTGCAGGGGGATAGATTATGCTAAGGAGACGTCAGCTAAGAACGGATTTTTGGAAATTCATCCCCTAACTAGCAAAAATAGGGGTCCGAAGTCATTTTCATACAAACCAACTTCGTCAGTTTTAGAGTTATAAGTATGAATTTTTTATGTAAGTTTATAGTAATAAACAAAAATTAAGTTTAGTACATTTTTTTGGAAAATCATCCCTTAAAGGGGTAATTTAGAGGACAACAGTCAGTACTTAACTTCGTCATTTTTGAAGTTAAAAACATGAAAATTTACATATTAGCTCAAAATCAGAAACTAAATTTTGAAATATTATGTTTAATTGGAAAATCATCCCCTAAAGTGTTAATTAAGGCGGCGCAAGTTAGTATGGGAACTTCGCCAGTTTTGAAGTAAGAAGGGTGAAAATTTGTATTTAAGCTTATAGTTAGGCACAAAAAATAATTGTATCACGGTTTTCTCGAAATTCATCCCCTAAAAATAGGGGTTGGTAGTCAACTACATACAAATCAGCTTCGCCAGTTTTCGAGGTATAAAAATTAAAATTTGTATGTAAGTTTATATTAATAAACAAAAGTTAACTTTAACACATTTTTTTTGGAAAATCATCCCTTAAAGGGTTAATTTAGGTGATGTAACATAGTATGCAACTTCGTCATTTTTGAAGTTAAAAACATGAAAATTTACATATTAGCTCATGATTAGAAACAAAATTTAAAAGTTATTTGTTTTTTTTTTAGAAAATCAACCCCTAAAAGTTTAAATAAGAGTGTGCAATTTAGTATGGCAACTTCGTCAGTTTTGAAGTAAGAAGGGTGAAAATTTGTGTATAAGCTTATAGTTAGACAAAAAATAACTGTCATGGTTTTCTCGAAATTCATCCCCTATGGGGCAAAACTAAGGGGATGTAAATATTTAAGAAACTTCATCATTTTTGAACACTGAAGTAATGTAAAACTTGATATAGTGTAAGCTTATAATTAAGAAAAATAATAATTGTAACAGGTTTTTTTTGGAATTTCATCCCCTAAGAGGTAAATAAAGGGCTTGCAAGTTTTTCAGGAACTTCGTGATTATGAAAATTAATATGTAAGTTAATAGTGAGAAAGAAAAAAATTGCATAGGGGACTTTACGGATGGGAGGGGAGAGGGAGAGGGACAGGGAGCGGGAGAGGGAGAGGGAACGCGAGAGGGAAGGGGACAGGGAGCGTGAGAGTGAGGGGAACATTAAGCGGGAGAGGGACCGGGAGCGGGAGAGGAAGAGGAACAGGAAGCGGGAGAGGGACCAGGAGTGGGAGAGGGAAAGGGACAGAGAACTGGAGAGGGAGAGGAAGCGGGACAGGAAGCGGGCGAGGGATCGGGTGCGGGAGAGCGAGAGGGACAGGAAGCTGGAGACGGACTGGGAGTGGAAGAGGAAGAGAGAAAGAGGGAGAGGATTAATATTGAAATTTATAATCAATAAATAACACTTCAATAACGTGTTAGAGCACCAAAAATTTGTTTTTATAATTATTTTCTGTCTGTATGTCTGTTTGTCTGTCTGGATCACATCATAACCCTTGAACTGATTTCGACTTAAATTAGTTGAGTTGTTTCTTATATATGCTCGATGTTTCTTATACTTTTGGTCATGTTTTAGAAAACTTTTCATCCAGAAAAATTAAAAGATTTCCCCGGAAACAACATGAAACTTTGTATGGATTATTTTTAAAATATCAACAATTTACTTTAAATTTGCAACAAACGTTTCTCCTTTAATTGATGAAATACATGTTTTTCGAATTTTTCAAAATTTTTCATGAAAAAGAAAAAAAACAAATTAATGTGAATATTGTTTATTTTTCAAAACCCGCTCCCGGAGGAATGATTTGTGATTGTATCGAAGGTTTTACTTTATAAATTCCTAATTTCAATATAAATTTACTTGTTATTAAATTTTCTTTTGTGAGGGGTATAAAATTACAAATATGATAAGCATAATTTCCGCGTGCGAAGCTGCGGGTAACTGCTAGTAAATCAATAAATTTATTGATATGGGATGGTATGTATGATTAAAAATAAAAAAAAGTTGTTCCGTCTGAGCGCTGAACCGATTTGGCTTTCTATACGTTTATGTACGGGTACGACCGATGAAAAAGTGAGATAGTGAGGCCCTGAACCGATTCTGCATTTAATAGTTATTATTGTTATTATTTATTATTTTATGTTTAATAGTTATTATTGAATACAAAATTTTGTGGCTCACTATCAAGTTTCTGCCTCGGTTCGAAAAAATTGTAGATTTGGGGCTGATTGATGATAGAGCCACTGCCATTAATAATACAATAATATACCTATAATATCAGTATGACATTACAGGTACCGACTTTTATTAATTAATTGTCATGTAAAACCTATCTAGTTTTTTTAGCTCCGTAACTCAAATTTGCAGTTCAGCCATTTACCTGCGAGGGATACACAGCTGTATTTTAATTTATGTGCAGGTTTCCCTGGACTGTTATTTTATAAAATCATAGAACATCGCCGCACTGTCGAAATTTGGACTTGGGTCTTATGTCACAATGCGCTATGCTAAAGTTAATGTATAAAACAAAATTCTAACTAGGGTAGCCCTAGTAAAAATACTAAAGTTTAATTTGACTACTAAATCAAATCAATCAATCTTGAGGTTATCTGGAAGATCTATAGCGATAAGACCGCCTTTTGTACATCAAATTATAAGTGTTTTTTTGTGACAATAGCATAGTTGGTGTATACAATAAAGAGTAATATATCTATCTATCTAAATCTATACGAGACAAAAGGTACACCTAGGTAAGGTTGGTTGGTAAAGGTGGATCTAACATAATTAACTTACAACAGGCCTGCGCTAGATGCATAATTTAAAATTTTGCAAAAAGCTATCTACAATCTTTTTAGACAATGCAATCTGGGCTTACCCACGGAATGCGAGATTTGTTTCACAACTAAACTAAAATCATATTACAGTTGAACTGAGTTTAGTTGGCGCACATCCAGCCAGTTTAGAAGCATGGCTAGTAAGCTTCGCCAAACACTGTTTCGGTTACGGCTTTCCTCGTTCAGAGGTGCAGTTTTTGCTCGACCTAGATTTTTACTTTTAATTGGGAATGTTGTTTCATCTACATTTAGAGGAATATATGCTCCAACGTAGTTGAAATTTCAATAGTTTTTTTGGAAGTATTGTGAAGTTCGCATGGGATAGCATGTAGCATCATTACTAATTTACCATTATGAAACCAATGTAGCCGTATATTTAGCCGTATTGGGGCGGCTTAGAATACTAAACCCAATCTCACGCCGGAAGGGTGTCGTAAAAGGCGACTAAATCCGGCCCGCTGGTGGTAGGGCCCTCGGAGGGATTATATTAGTAGTATTATTTATCCAGGGGTTCGCCTGGATAGCTACCACTCTCGAGCATAAGTCAGCCGCCAAACGACTCGTCGTGTTCCGGCTGGGGGCTTGAGAGCCAGTTTTTTCTTTCTTTTTTTTCTTCCTTTCTTGGCCGGCAACGCATCAGTAATGCCTTTGGTGTTGCTGATGTTCATGGGCGGCCACTTACCATCAGGTGGATCGTCAGCTCGTTTGCCGGCTATTGCCATAAAAAAATATATTATGTATGTATTATGTATGTTATATATTATTATTATACATATATATATTAAAAATATATTAAATATATTCAAGCCCAGCAACAATACTAACGACCCAACTCAGAGTCACTAATGGTTACTTAAATCGCTCCTTATTACAGAATTTGTATTGTGATTCTCTACTAAGGAGCAATTTAAGTAACCGTTAGTGACTTTGAGTTTGGGCGTAAATCTCTTTATCAAGCATAAAAAAACAGTCTGACTTTAGGACGGACTATTTTATGCATTGTTAATGGTTAAATAATGGGTATGCGTGCTACCCAAAAATACGTAGTTATCGTGGTCAATGCACACACCTAACATCAACGGTATCAGTGACGCATCATCCTCCAAGAAGGATGCGAAGAATTCACAATAGAAGTAACTCTCAAAAACCGCAACTGAAACCTTACTTTAACGATTGGTTCTACAAGATGGGTGGTAGGTTATTACATCATGTGTAGAAGCAGGTACTGTACACCTTATGTAAGTAAAATCTGGATTAAACTGGGTGGACCATGGACTGGAATCCCAGAACTTCCAACAAGAAGGACCTAGTGTCATTGGCTAGTTTATTACATCGTTCAATAGGGTGAAAAGTGTGTATAATCTCTTATTATTCATAACTATGTCGTACTATCCTACTTATCGGTGAATGATTAGAAAGTTTTACTTTCTATAAAGTCATTATTTCTATAATTATGTTATCATACTTAGGGCTTGTTGCAAAATCTTCAAGTAAGTACGAAGTAAGCTATTCGTTGATTAAGTTGACATTTCATGTATGTAAAATGTCACTTTAACCGGCGAATACCCTATTCAGGATTCTACTTGAAGATTGTGCAACAAGCCCTTAAACGAATATCCATGATTTTTGAATATAAAACTACAGAAAAAACCTTTGTTAAAAGAGAAATTCTAAAAGACTTCTATCTTTGTAGAAAACCGCAGAAATCAAAAAAAAAATACAGAGAACAACTATGCTAAGTCAGTTTATGTCATTTTACTTCAAATTTCAAATATTTTCTTCGGTCTCAACAATAGTATCATAAGAAATAACAAATCTACATAACAGTTTAAACAAAACCTCTATTAAATAATGTTTTACGACTCGGGGGCAAACAAACTTTATTGCGTAAGGCGTTAAAGAAACACTAATAAAACTGAGGTGCTTATAAATATTTGTAATAATGCCCAAGTAATCGATATAACACGCATAAATACTACATTAGAAACAATGGTTATAAATATAACATTTTAATGTTATGGCTCCATTCTATGGTGATACGGAGATCGTATTTTTTTACGAGCCACTTTCATAAGCTACGTCTATGAAATCGTGTAGGAGTTTAAATGATTGTTATAAGGCTGGGTTTAACGCGATACAAAAATTTATTGTTTTATTTGTAGGAAATCATAAAATGGAACGTCAAGCTTGGAGATGGCAGCACTCTGCAAATGGTCATTCTTTAGACAGCCGCCGAGGTGAGGTAACAGCCCTCAAGCTTGAGTTACAGTTCTCAAAGATATTATCTGTTCTTTCAATTATTTTTTTTGTGGCATTTCAGACTTTCCAGTAGTTATATACTTTACGTTTTTCGAGTAGCATAATTTCCACTTAAACTTCCTGAGCTTAAAGTTTAAACTTAACGTTCCTGAGATTAGCGCGTTCAACCAAACAAACAAACTCCTCAGCTATAGTATTAGTATAGATTATAACTCTTAATCGCACGAATTTCAATTAGTTGCGTCAAACAAAAGGTATCCTAACTTATCACTACTACTGAATTAACAGGATCATTAACAAAACAATTCGCAGCGTTAGATATTCAAAATATTAATTAAGTATGCAAACATAACCTAAATACCCTTTCATTGTTTGGACTCTATCACAAGTATCACAACCTATACTAATAGTAAAACTAATGGGACTAACTTTGTATATTGATTATTATTATGTTGCGAGAAATTTTAATCTACCAACAAAGTTAAGTTTACCCATACTCTTAGTATTGATACTTATATATTTTTGGGTTGGACTGGATTTTTATACTACTCACCTTTTTTGTAACTTATAACCTTTATGATTATCATCAAGTACTTACATGTATATTCCGGACGGAATTTAACACACAGGTAGACGTTAATACTTGCCTAAAAACTCAAAACTTGTAATAATTAAATAAAATGTACTCCATAAAACATATTATAATTTTTTTATGGATGGGCAATATTTGTAATCATAAGAACTATGAAAGTATCTCGAAGCGAAACGAGGGCGTCGCGCACATTTTGACACAGTCTTGACTAAAAAAATTAATAAATGTCTTATGAATACTTTTTTGGAATGGACAGTTTTTGATGTCGGCAGAGCTTGGAATAGCTCAGCCGAGAAGACAGTTTTGGGAGGGAGGGATTGAGGGAGGATTCGATCAACCTCATCTAGAAGTAGAGTAACGAACATCCTAAGGGCACCCTCTTTGGGGTTTGGACCTTGGCCTGGGACTTCGCTAGGTGGTAACGCTAAGCTAGGTAAACGCTAAGCGGTTTGATTGGCTAAGTGGTGTATTTGGCTGTCTGTGTAGTATGTTTGGCTGTGTGGTGTTTGTAAGGGGGGTCTTGTTACATGTGCATGCCTAGTCAGGCCGTCTGAATCTACCCCCATTACAGTGACACAACTAGCCACCCAGTTAACCATTGTTTTTGAAAACTGAAACATAATTATTAATGAATTTTACTCAACCGCAATCGGAGTTACGGTATGATCTCTGCATCGTATGTGTTGTCATAAATTAATATAGTGATTAGAATTAAATGGACGTAGATTTAATTACATTATAGACAAAGTCAATAGCAGGCGTTAGTTTTATTATGTAGTTCTAAAACGATTTGCACTGTATAGCGACAGTTTTAATTTATACAGTAGGCGAGAATTCGGATTGCAAATATATGCAGATTATTTGCGCGGGACGCGTCGCGCGGCAATCAAATTAAGCGACGGCAAAAATACCAACAAATAGCGTGTTGGTGTATTGGTAACGAACATTTTTTGTTTTGCTTTTATTTTACTAGCCTGCTTATGCACAATACCCGTAAACATGTTTATTTGTGCACACCATTATGTGTATGCCATACAATTGTTTGCCAATTTGTAATAAATAGAAATTTCTTCGGTACGCACGTGAAGATTAAGTGTAGGTATGAATTTTTTTTTTCATATGAGAAAAAATAGAGGGAGAGAGTAAGACAGAAAATATTTCTTGATCAATTATGAGACACTATGTTTGTAATAGCAGTGATAGCCTAGTGGTTAGAACGTTGGTCTCCCGAACGCGGGGGCCCGGGTTCAAATCCTGGCACGCACCTCTAATTTTCAAATATTATGTGCGTATTACAAGTTAATTATCACTTGCTTCGGTGAAGGAAAACATCGTGAGGAAACCTGCACACCTGAGAGTTCTCCATAATGTTCTCAAAGGTGTGTGAAGTCTACCAATCCGCACTTGGCCAGCGTGGTAGACTATGGCCTGTACCCCTCACATTGTGAGAGGAGACCCCGAGCCCAGCAGTGGGACAATTATGGGTTGTTGCTTTTTGCTTTTATGTTTGTAAAAAATATGCAATGGTCTATGTTGTATGCGATATACTTTTTGAACTAAAATATGAAAAACAAAAATAGCGAAAACAAAAAATTGTTTGAAACTAAGATTTAATATATACCTAAATGTATTCATTAAACAACGAAAAGCATTTTTCAAAGAATTGTTCTATAAATGCCAGCATAGCAAAAACTTTGAAGCAAATAATAATTTAAACATAAATGTACTACATTTAAAACAGTTAAAAGTGTTTTTCGACAAACCCTTCCAATGAATTATGATTATACGGAAAATATATCATTCCATGCAAAAAAATAATATGATAATATGATCAGATCAGTGACGCCGATAGGATAACCCAAAAAAAACTTATTCATGAAACAATTAGAATCGCTTTAACTAATCTACATAGTAATTATCAGACTTTGGTAATTGAAACAACGGGCGGGTAAAATGAAGAAAAAACGTTTATCCGGGCAACCGACTTAGCCAAGGTAACTTTCAGTGGTCTAACTTAAATCTAGTTAAAGTCTAGAATCTAGATTAACTTGGATAAGCCCTACTTTCATTTCAATTTCTTCTTACCTTGTTCCGTTGATAGGAACTTTTAAAAATATTACTAATGATTTAATTTACGTTCTATCTATATATCTCCGTCTGTGGCTTCTCCTATATTTTGCGGAATAATAAGTACTGTATATCTTATTCCACATCATATATATCTGTCTATCTATCTATCTGTGTACTATTATAAATATCATGAAAATCCGTTCAGTAGTTTTTGCGTGAAATGAAATGAAATAAGTTTTATTCGAAGTAGGTTTGTTACAAACACTTGAAAGAGTAACTTACAATCCTGACAAACTTATAAAGTTATATTATAGTACGATTACCAAATTTCTTAAACGCTACACACTAAGCACACCAATTCCTTTCAATAGGCATTAAAATAAATCTCAGAATAATCTTTAGATAGAAAGGTTAAGTTACTTTAATTTATTGGAACGGTGGAATAATGAAGTTAAGCACAAAAACATACCACAAACCTAAATATTTAAGACAGATTCAGCAACGTGAATAAAATAAAACATCCACAATGATTCTACGATAATTAGGTAAAAGAAATAAACGTACAAAGTAATAATAATAAACACCACAGACTTTCCCAAAGAGTAATTACTTACTAGTCGTAGGTACTTTCTTAGAAGAAAAGATAAATAAAGTTCTGTAAAGTTAGTTTCCATTAAGACGTTATGCGGAGTTGAAATTCCGGGGAGGAAATTGAGCAATTTTGGTATTACGTATCGTGTCTGTAGTAAATAGCTTTTTAACCAAAGAAATTAATAATGTTGCTTCGATTGAGGTAAAAGAGAACGTAGTGATTAAAGTTGCAATTTATTTATAACATGTTTTATACTGTTAACTAAATCTGATTTTTTTTTTCTTTAATAATCTTTTTCTATTTCAGGTTCGATACTTAATCCCTTTCTCCGCAAAAACTTTATATTCATTAATAATAAGTACTTATTCCTTTCAAAATATATTTTTTATCTTTTGTACCTGCAAGTTATTGCTTTTAGTAATGACGGTGATATTAATTTTTATGTATTTGGTGTAAGTAAAATGATATTATAAATTATTTAAATCTTACCTACTATGTAATATTTTCGGAAATAACTGAAAAATAAGAATAATTTTAGTGACGTTTTTACATTTCATTTTCTTTACTATTCATTTCTATGATGGTACCCACCGTAAAACACAGACATTTACAACTTGGTTCTAAGCAATTTTTTAATTCACGTGAAATACCGACTACAATTTTAATTTCTTAATAATATTTCCTGTTATGAAACGTTACCTTCCTCCGTATTAAAACCACTAGTTGTACAGCCCATAAAAGATTTATGATTTCTAATCCATTAGCCTACCCACAACGGGGTCGAAGCAATCCGATTGCTGGAACCCGCATGCATTGAAAACAAATGAAAGCTTGTGGTCTATTTTTACAGGTTCAAGTTTGTAGCGTATTTCAATTTACTTTGAATCGGTTTCTAAAACTCATGGGAGATTTTAAAACAAAGTGAATTTTCCGTTGCGAAACAAAATGTATTCGATACCTAGGACCGTTTCTTTTTAAACATAAAATAGTTTTGTTATTTTTCATAATATTTTTATCAATACGAAACGATTGCATTCCATTTTTAGTTGCAATTTATTCCTACAATAATGTATTGAGAGTTTCGCATTCTTCTAACTGCATACTAGAAAATAACGTTAGTAGGTATATGATAATAATAATAAAGTTACAATTAACCGATTCGTTGCTGATGGCACTACAGGCGTGTCATCAATTTGTTTAACTTAATATGTCTTTTTTTAACACGATAGGCGTTATCTTACTCAGAAAATTTGTTCAAAGCCGTGGCGAAAATTTTTCGAAAATGGGCGCCGCAACGAATCGGTTAAGTACATATAGATTTTGTAAACTACATGTGGAATGAAATACGAGTTGTATTTTATCTAATTCTCAAAAGACTACACGTATCTATTAACAATATACTCTGGACTCTCCATCAAAAATTAAAAGCACTTGAGATCATTGAATCAGACCCTTGTCATGAACTTCTAATGATGTTCTGACCCTGATCAAACAGTTTTTGTGAACCTTCTCAATGAACCACATTAATCAACAATATCGTTTATTATTTATTAATCTATTTGTTTGCCATGTAACTTTACGTAATCGAAACATAATTTTAATCTATTTACAATAAAACGACGCTGAATAAAAATACCAAGGACTTATATGTTTACTTTTCTCTGTCAATAGATAGTAAGTATTGACTTCAAATTTTAATACAGGAATACTTTATTTTCATCCCGGTAATTGGATCACCTCTAGCAGAATAATAAATGATAATAATTTTCTCTCATTATAACAAGACAAAAATAACTAAAACAAGAGGTGTTTTTACAACTGCAGCTAAATAGTAGGTAGGTAGGGTACATGTATAAGACCGAAGGCGACTGAATAATACTATTATTTATATAACATTACATTACCAACTAGGCTACAAGGACGTCGATTGTATGCTACATATACGTTATTTATTACATTATTTGGAGGTGCAATTTTGGATTATAATGTAATGGTTATTGCAGTTGCGAGCTGAACGACAGATAACCGAATTTTCAGCATACTTAGTATTTACTTGAGGGATTTGGAGCAAAGCTGTATGTCTAGTACGCTAGGATGGGACTTGTAAATCAATTCAGGCCAGGAGTTCGCTGCTGTCTATGTTCTCAGATATGGTAGTAAGTCATGAAGTGGTAGCTAATAGATCAACACCGAAGTGTTTACACGCTTCACGATATGAATCAAAGTCTCTATGGTCTCTAAAACTTAAAAAAATTACAAACTTATTTTGGACCGATACTAGCCTTTTAACGTAGACTTTATACTGCGGAGACCAGTTGCTATAGGTAAGCATATTCTAAGACACTTCTTACATAGCAGAAGAATAGTACCTTGACTTGATTATGATTTACATTATTATTACTGTTTACAGTTAAAATTATTAACCATTAATTCAAAATTCTGCAGTCAACAAGCAAATTAATAAAGGGACTTCAAATTTTAGCGCTCGCATGGTGTGTTTATCAGCGAAATGGCTGTAGTAGCTACGCAATGTATTAGGGTAATAAAGGAGAAATTAATTAGAATATTCTCATGAAAACATAATTAATAAGGGACAGATAACAGAGCAGTGGCGTTGAACAAAATTTCAATTATATCAACGGCGAGCACAATCGGGCCGCGTTTCCCCTTCCCTCATACCGTAGCATAACAATAACAGTAGTCTATTTCATACAATACATTCAGTACATTACAAGGAAAATATTTTAACGGAATATACTAATGAAATCCAAGCAAACAAACATTGCCAAAACAGAACGAAGAATTATACTATAAAATAATAAAAGACATGGAAGATACAAACAATTAACAATAGCTGAGTAATAATGAACCTTACAAGATTTTATACGTAAAAAGAGAAATAGATCGAGCTATGAATAAAGAAGAACACAGAAAAAACAATTCCCTGATCTAGATCAGAGAGCTCAAAATCAATAAATATACGAGAAGGAACGAGTTGAAACGAGAAGCAACATTTAATTACTGCTTAACTTACTGCTTCATCTGTACCTTGACGCCTTACAGCCTACAGTTTCTGTTTACATTTTGTTAACGGAACGAGAATTTAAAACGAAATATCTTAGCTAAAAATGTATGTTAAAAGTCAAACTGAAGAAGACTCGTAGCGTGAAATCGACGCGTTTCCCGACATTACCAAATACGTCGTTTGCATTACGATGGAAGTGTGTAGGAAGGTTTCCTTTAAAACGTATACAATCTTTTTCTTTTGTTATACTAACTGGAAACTTCATTCACATTAAGGTGAGCATCTACATCGGTACCTTATACTGTAAACTGTATCTACTTTGTTAATGGTTGTGTATATTCTGATATTATTTTCTTAACTTATTTAATACTTTCTACTGTTTAATTCTATTGTAAGTTACTGTAGTTTTTAGCCTTCTAAGTAACAGACATACGAGTAAGAATATAAGATATTTTATCAGTCATTTCCAACATTTTCAATATTGTCATACATAACGCGTTATGTAACAAAGTGATGGGAATCAGTTTGGTTCTTGTTATTGCTAAAAACAAGACGAGTCAACATTTTTTACGTAATTACGAACTGATCTAAAAGTACGCATAAGTACCTCATATAACAAGCCATATTATTACATTCGAAAGTAGGTCACCAGCCTCGTCATCGCTAACCTAGAAATAGCCCTCATTAGTCTAATTACCCCAATACACAAACATGAACTATCACCAACATTGATCACAATTGAATACCATACAAAGTAAATGTTGCAGACCACATGTCCTGTCAGGCGTCATATCAACCATTTGTACGATACAAAGGGTAGGATTTCTTTGCTGTAAATTTTTTCAGGTACAACATTTGATAGTAAATAATCTGATCTAACGGAGGCCTAGAAGGTAAACCCAAGAATCGGAACTTCTTATGACACCTGAAGGGCTTGCGATTACTATCTAACGGTTTTAAGGGACGGATTAACTTAGACTGGCCCAAAACGACGTAATTATTTGGACTGTAAGTCGCGAAAAATGACTTTATACTGAATTTGTACTTAATTTCATACAAAATCCTCGTTTCTTCAAAGCAGCGACAAAAAATAATGTGCCGTCTCGGTCCTGGATTTGTCAATAGGCCGTATAGGCCACGGCCTAGGGACGGCAGCGTCATAAGGGCAGCAGATTTCCGAAGATGATATATTATAAATGATTTTGCTATTAAAAAGTATCGCAAAAATTTTAATTCTTGTTTTTTTACGCACTTTCTTAGTGACTAATTCAGTACCTTCCTTACTATGAATGGAAAATTATTATTTAAGAAAGTTACAGGGCGGCGTAATTAAATTGTACTGTATGTACACTCATAAAAAATATAAATCCGGCACCGTGCCGACTCACGCGAATTATGAACGCAGAGTATTGCTTGTATTTGAGATTAATACTTGCGACTCACAACTCAGAAACTCAAAAAATAACGCTCCAATAAAATATGAAATTACCATTAAAGACCAAGTGTCCAAAAGTCCAAAGCTTAACTCGGCGGATACTTAACGATTGATACAATCTGTCGGGCTATTAGCGTATCTAGAAGACAAAGCTAATTACAATTTAGTCCGTGGTTAGTACCGTCATTTTAACGTATAACGTTAGCTAATACGCTCTGACACCTAAACCAGAGGACATACAATCTTCACAAAGGAACCGTCTGTCATTTGAGACCCAATAATGTGTATGTTGATTAATAGATCAGACCTAAACCACTGCAAAGGGATGGTTATGTTGCGTTGACACACTTCCAGATGCTAAGCGAGTAATGACATGCCTAAACGCTGAAAGATTATTACATTAAACTTCATTAAACTTCAACGATTATAGTAGAATAATTGTATCATATCACAATAAAACCTGGCTATTTGATTTTAGTAGGCAAAAAATATTACCATGCAGAGAGCCCAGGGATTTCCAAAATTTTCAGCGTCGCATCGTCTGTTGTCTGAAAGTTTACTACCCAAAATCTTTCAATAATTTTCTTTAAACAAGTTCTCAAAGTCAAAAAGCAGTACTATGTATGTTATTTCAAACTCAACTGCAATTTAATGTAAAAACAGAAGAGAATAAATTATCAAACAAATGTTTTTCTCAGACAGATTAAAAATAGGGAATAAATATTACTCAAGTTTTGTGGAGCTTGACCCATTTTCATAAAAAAATTACATGACATTTTCTCAATTGCAAACAATGGAAATTTGAGGTAGTAGTCGTTTTCAGAAGTCGGACAGGGATCGTTAAAACTTTTTTGGCGCAAGGCTATTACACTTTCCCGTTACAAAACTTTATTGAGAAGGTTATTACGTTTGAATGTTCACTGATTGTTTCACAAACATAAATCCATAGATTCTTTAGAAGTTTTTGTTTTTAAGAACATTTATTCCAAAAGTTTTCAAACTTTCTTTACTTTCCATTTAGGTTTAATTTAATTAGTTTAATATTTCATCTGAATAAATTTAATTAATTCTAGTAAATAAGCCTTTCTTAGTGGCACTATCATTAGGTCTATATACCTACGTAGGCAAGTTGTTATAATAAATAAATAAAATAAATAACGCATCACACTCATAGCCCCATACTAGGATTCCCTGTGTCGTGGGTGCCATGGACAACACACAAGACAAGGACATTCACACCCAGACCGAGAACAAAATTCAAACTCATCATTCAAATTTCCGCCTCGCTGGGAATCGAACCCAGGACCCTTGGTGCGGCGATCCAGCATGGTGACCATTGCGCCACACAGGTCGTCTAGTATATAATATGTTACATCTTAATTATACCGTTATATTACAATATAATATTCTTTATTATGCACACTAATAAATTTAAAAAAAACAGAGAAATTAACAGCAAATGAAGTTACACACAACAGGCGGTCTTATCGCTACAGTAGCGATCTTTTCCAGACAACCCTTTGAGCGAAGGACAAAAATACATTTAAAGAATTGAGGTAGGGGTGCAACAATTATACATAGTAAATATAAATAAATACACACATACATACATATATACATATTATATACATACGTACATACATAAATACATAATTATATTATATAAATATCATTCACATAAGAGGTAGTAACTAGGAAAAGCAACTAAAAACAAATTAAGAATAAAGATAATATTCTTAACTTGATTTTTCAAGGAAAGAAGGGAAGAAGAGCGTCGAATAGACAAGGGGAGAGAATTCCATAAGTAGACAGTGTAGAGGTCAAATGAGAAGGGGTTTTAAGGTGAAGAATAACCTTCACCTTAAAATGACTTATAAGAACATATAAGTCATGAGTTTGGCAAGGATAGTTAAACCGCTCCTTCAAATAGAGCGGAGAAGTTGCATGAAACAGTACGCAGTAGAGAGCAGAAAGTAAATTAAAGAATATAAAATTATCTAAGATACAACTTACTAGCCACTATGAAAATGTTAATGTTAAAACAATAACATATCAACAATGCCTGCAAATTAAATTCTTTCATACATTATTCAAACGGATAAGAGGATTAACTTCAAACAGGAAAAATTATGGTTTGTGATACTAGCAATTACTTAAACTAATTAAGTGAACTGGTTGTTTTCCTGAATCGTAACATCAGCATACTTTTTGCTTAATGAAGCGGGCAATAAAGTACGATGTGCTATCGGCTAGGGTTGGTACTTAGGAAAATGTAAATTAAGAAAACGTTCAAAATAATTATGTCTAATGTTCATATTGCATGAGGTCACTTAGGTAAGTTCTACTGCACTGCCAATTTTATTATTAGTTGAATATTATAATTAGGGTTCCGTTACGACGAGGAAAGGATCATTTCATGTTGGATGGTCTACTATGCCCAATATTCCTAGGAAGAAGCAGAGGGAATATACCACATATTACTTGACGCATTATCTTATTCTGTACATTTTTTTCATTGTTCTGAAAAAGATAATGTCAAACAATATTACGATCGTTCAGTCAACAATTTTTGTAATCAGGTTTTAAAATTTAATAAATGTCAAATGATACATTAGACCACAGAGCATTAGACATACATATATAGCTCATTAATTATAGAACTACATGTTACATACTGAGGTTACATATTTGAAATGTTTATTTTAAACGAACGTTAATAAGAAATATTTAAGTTTAATACAGAACCTGTGAATTTTTCATTCTCTCTGTACCTATATTTTAATTCAAGTTAAAGTACGAAGGAAGTTCTATTAAGACCTGACTTAATATGTAACGAAGTAATAAGAACACTGGCCTGTGTATTTATATAAGATATAATGCGATGAGGCAATTTGTTACACTAAGAATCGAAATAATTTTATTTATTTATATAAACACATTGCAATATGACAAAAATGACATTATTTATTCTTGGGAACTAAAGAAAAGATAACACGATGCATACACACCGCATCAAATCATTCCAATCGATTTTGCTCTATATTCGTAAAACAATTTTGAATTCTAAAAAATCAATGGATTGGGATGCGTATTTATCCAATAATAGAATTATTTTTATGATCTGTAACAGATATTCGAAGAATCTTCACAATTTACATATAACAGAATACTCGTAGATACAGTGTGAGCCCTAGTAAAAAGGAGAATTGCAATCTCTAAATGAGTCCTTTCTCTTGAGTCTCTCTACTGTTTTTCCGGTATTTTAACGTAAAATCCGGATAATTCGCCCAATTTACCAATACTTTCCAGTGTAAGTAGCAGTCTCTTGCCAATCCTATTACCATTCCGAAGTTCCGTTGAAATGAAAAACGCTTATCCTCGATATTTTTGCGTCTGTGACAATGATTCATGCGATTGAAAATTTTTATTCCTATAAGCTGTTCACAGATTGTCGAAAGTGGTATGTATACGTCATAATCTCAACAAAAAAATAAGTAGTAAGAAGCAGGTTAGGTTTTTGGTCAGTGAGTCAGTCATCAAAATGCAGGTTTTTAAACGTTAATATATCAACAACTGTTTAAGCTACATTTATGAAATTTTGAATTTAAATAAGCTAAGGGGCTTTAATAAATGTGCTAAATTTCATGTATGTAGGTTAAGTAGATCTCGAGTAGTGAAGGGGTCAAAAGTACCTCGAAATGGTTTGTGTAATATTACACATGGCGCTGCGGTACCAATTCCCTTTTTTGTACTTTGGCTGAACACGCTGCCGCGCATCTAGATCTTTGACATCATTGGCATTTCTGTAAAGATGTTTGTGCTTCAATAGATCATTTTATCTCGAATTTTTATTTTTGTACCAGTTGGTCAGATTCAATCAGCATACAAACACTTCGCTTGTTTTAGACATTTACTGGATTCTCTTTTCCTGATAGCTAACGGCTGTGAAATGGTATCGAATCACTAACTGAAGCGTACAAATATTTCGTCACAAGTACATAAGTTTGACGCATATTTCACCCATCTGCATTCTTGTAGTCAAAGCTAAAGTGTTTTCATCATTTAATAATAACAACGTTTTCGGCTAAATGTGCGGTCCGAAGTAATCAAAAAATTTACTCAATAGTGGTTCTATGTTCTATAGCGTCAAACTACCGACCGTACCCAAAGGTACTTTATATTTATCGATCATTTACGTTTGACAGTCATCCATAACCAGTAAAATTTAATATCGATTTGCGGTCTTAACAATAACACCTTAAACCTTTACAGTATTTTTAGCTAAGGATCTCTCAACAATTCCCCTTGTTGCCCGTCTATAATTGTGTAAAGTTTCCCGCCAAGCCTTCCACTATAAAAGGACAATGGTCGCCATTTTGTGGACGCTTCACTCTCAACAACTCTTTGAACTTTGCCGTCAGTACTTTCCCTAACAAAAGTACGGTGAGTTTATTAACTGCTACAAAAATAATTCAAAATTCTTGAAGTTTATTTTGATTTAACTTTGTTATGTATTGGTGTAGTAGATGACTTATAGACGTAAAACCGGGCAAGTGCATGTCCGGCCACGCGCAATGTAGGGTTCCGAAGTAGTAAGTTTATCGACTGTTACTCATTAACTACTTTATGCTAACATACCCGTGATAATTTTCCTAATAAATTGGTCATATAAAATATTCTTTTGAATTTTATCACTTCTCCATCTTCAACAGTTTAGGCAGCAGGGGGGACAAAAAGGGAAAAGATGATATTATTGTAAAACAAAGATTGATAATATCGAATTAGCCAAGTAATAAATAGTCGACTATTAAGAGTAATGCGCCAATGAAGAGATGACGTATAACATCATTATAACGTAAATTTTGTGTAAATGTAAACTCACTTCACTGCAAAATCAGGTAGCAATTAATTAAAGAGATTTAAAATTTGCCTTGAACGTACCTGTAGACTACTAAAATGAATTTGTGACGGGTCTCGCCCAAGGACAAAACGCAAACCGCTATGAAATTAACAAAGCTTCTCGTTCTGACGGGAACGTTTAACAGTTGATGACAACCCGCGGGCAAGCCCGCACAAAGGATAGGGACCTCTGTATCTCGACCGCAAGTGGTCCAAGTAGAAATAATGTAGGAGAGCCTTTGTTTTTCAGTAGCAAAGTAATAACAGTAACTAATATTGTAGTGTCCTGTTTCATTTTAATTTTTAACGACTTTAATAGCTATAATTTATAAAATATTGTTATCATGAACATCAGGTTCCAATGGGACGTAGTTTCTGAAAAACGTTCCAATCCACATTTATGTCGAAATTGAGTTAATACTTGCAAGTCTTAAATAAGGTTAACTAAAAACTTTAAAACGCTTAATATCTACAGGTTATCAAAACTTGAAGATTAAACTAAAGTAATTTGATGAAGTAAATACAGGGTTGAACTTAAAACTCGATTTCCTCAAAATGTTATGATTGTGGATTGGAACGTTTTTCTGAAACTACGTCCTAAATCAATGATGATTGTTTCTGTTATCTGATAATTTGTTTATAACATTATGCAAAAATGAGAAGTACAGAAATAAAAGCGAGATATATCAAAAATAACGAGGAAAGCGGTTCTTGGTGTGTATCTTACTATGTTTACATAAAAATGGTTTAAAGGGTAACCTGTATTATTACATAAAAATAGTTTTAATTCTAAATGCCATACATGGAGTTTTTTTCCGCTTACAGTCGATATCTTGAATTAAAACCGCAAAAAGGCAGTGGCCACACCTGGCGGAATTTCACAACGAACTTCTGAAAGTTTTTAGGGCAAGCCGTAAAGGAATTCACTTTGAGGTAGTGTCTAAAAATAACAATGCCAGCAACAATAATTTTAAATTTTACTTTAGTAGACATTTTATTTGTGAGAATCTAATTTACTACGGAAGCTATGTTTCAAATAAATTTTTGAAAAAAAAAATCTACAACGAGAAAACAATGGGTTGTCTTTATGTTGTGGTGTATTATTAATATACTTTTGGAAGTCAATGATGACATTCAATGGATTCTTAGAAACTTTTACGATACCAGTCATATTTCTAAAACAATTTATGAAGATCAAACATTTACCTGACGGGATTATTCTCACATTCTCTATTCTGTTATAAACTGGTGTTCCTTGGAGATCCCAAGATGGAGACATCGAGATTTTCTTGTATTGCACCAGAGGGGGGGTATTGATGTGTAAAAATCCCATATGACCAGTTGGATATTTTATGAAGACTTCCCCCTAGAAGAAAATGATGCAGAGCAAAGTTAAACACCACCTAACATAACCACCTTACTTAGGTCCTAGTGCTAAGTATCCTTTGTTTAAGCAGTACACAGCACGAGTAACTAAGGTTACATGGTCTCAAAAAATGGTTGAAACCCTTAACACCCAAAAGCATAAATAAATCAGAAGCTGGTAAGGAAAATGCTAAAATATGTATGACAAACCACATTTACCAAGGTTTACTAGGTATTACCAGCGAAGCAGCCGAAACAGTCGTAAAAACAAATTTAAGGATCACCCTTTTTTAACGTACCAAAAGACATTATTTATGTTAGTTTATAAATGTGTTAACACGTCGTATTTACATCTTACAAACTTGTATCTTAATGTTACGTAACTGACGTTTATTTGCTGCGGAAAACCGTTCATAACTTTCTATACAAATAGATACATTTTCCGACGGCTGGGTCATAAATGTTTCACCAAACTTCCCTGATGCGTTGTAAAGTTATTAAACTATAGGCTCTAGTCAGCAGTAAACAACGTGATATTATACCATCCTTGTTTATACAATGTAGGGTACATAAACTTTTTATAGCAAATCGATAAGCATTCAGAGAGCCATGTACAAACTATACACGAATAGGCTTATATACTTTTATCACGGAACAACCATCATTTTTTACGGTGGGGCTAAGTGCTTGTAGTTTAAGTGATATGTTTGATAAGCCCTTATAAAATTTTGTTGTCTATGGCTCTACGTCTTTGCAACTAGGTGCTTTTCAAACAGCAAAAATCTAAATAAATCTAATACCTATTGATATTTACCAATAGGTGTTATAAGAATAATCGAATGAATATTATTGAAATCTGTAGTAGCTGAAAGTAAAAAAAAATTACATTTCTGTCAACCTAGTCAAGATGGTGACTTGGGGAGGTATTACATTTAAATCGGATAGACTTTTGAATCGTATAATAAAGTTGAATATTCATACAATAGGTAGACCGTGGACTAAATTATTACGGACAAAGTTATAGACGAAAGGTACATACTTTACGTTTATAGAAATAACGTTATATAATTTTTGTACGAAAGTTTCGACTACAAACTTGGCTTCAAATCATTAAAACGCTTGTACTAAAAACGCCTGTCTACCACTTATACCTAAAACGTTACTTTATGTTTATCTACAATACGAACTGCATACCCAATGCCCATGTTGTGTAGGCACAACTGTACATGTCGCTCACACAAGGCACGGGAGCCATACTGTTGTGGGTCACCATGATGTATTTACGAGACGCCGCACAACGCGTTCAACTCAGCCGTGTAATTTAATCGCCATTATGACATCCACACAGTAATTAATGAGTGTTACGTCTGACCTATATTGAATATTATTTAGCGTTAAATAATACCGTGAGTGTAACTTTGGTGTAACATTCCCGGCAAAAATATATGTATGTCTCGCTGTATTCGATTCGCTACAAAATTTATTGAAAAAGTTTTTGGTGAACATTGCATGCAAAGGCATAAATTATAGAATTAACTATACTCAAAATTATCTAAGAACGCATTAATGACACCTGCCATTTATTAATATGAACCAACCTTATACGTACGTCTTTGAGCAAAATGGAATAATTATTTAATTGACATGAATAGTTGGTTACTTACGAACAAAGGATTTTGCCAAAATTTGTTAAAAATCTATTCGTATTGTATCGTATTCGTATTGACGTTATTTATAAATCATATTAAACGTTATAATCTAGTAAAAATCCCATCACATCATAATTTATGCAAAATTGAATAAAAAAATAAGGCGTCGAATCAATGTTAAATGAAGATGACAAAATCTACACTGACGTTAAGTGATGTGACGGCATGAAGCCACTTATAAAACCATAATAATCGATACATTACTATAATCGAAACTTAAAATAAAAATTAATTTATTTTATTTGTTTCTTTGTGTTTAACAATTAAACAATTTAATTTCTTCTCTTCTATAAGAACATGACCAAAAGTGTTTATTACGATAATCTCTAACCGCAGCCATTTGAATTGATTAAAATACGGTTAGAATATTCATTATTCAACCGAAACCCAAATTTCATACGCTGGATGCGGCGCGGTCGAATTAACAGTGAGTTTTTTAGGAAAAAATATTTTATTATGTTCCGTAATCTCGTCCTCATATTTTGTACTATGTAGTACGTGCTCTGTGCTACTTGCCGTCACAATGTTTAAAGATAAGCGCGTTCTTCATTCTCTGTGGTACGTCCCTAGCTCCATCCGTCCACCACTGGCAATGTCATTGTGCTTTTTTGTGCAAAACGTGCTGTCACGAAATTTTATTTTCATTTTATTTTCGAATTTTATAATCGTTTTTACAGTCCTTTTACAGTACTTTTTCAGTTATTATAGTACGCCTAATTTGAATTAAATATGGGAAAATATGAAAAGAGAAAATGAAAAATAATTGAGTCAACGGATTCTAGAGTTGGAAAAACGCATGAATAGATCCCGTCTTAGAAACGGCGGTATGTTTTGATAACTTCTATTAGCTTAATTAAACGCAGATTTTTGCCCCTAATGTTACTTTGACAAATTTTATTGCACACACTAGTCTCTGGAGTTTTCACGAGAGGTTAACCATGAGAACGATGTTGTGTCTACCTATAACAAATAGGTAACTACCATATTTCGGCTTTCACGAGGGGTTAGCTAATGGTGCCACATTTTACGCCCCAAGATATTGTTACCACCTATAACAAATAGGTACCACAAATGCTTTCACGAGAGGTTAGCTAGTGGTCCCGCATGTAACGCCACAGGATATTGTAACCACTTATAAAAATAGGTACCACACCACGCACATGCTTTCACGAGAGGTTAGCTAGTGGTGCCGCGTGTTCCGCGATAAGATATTGTGACCACCTATTAAAAGTAGGTACCACGCACATGCTTTCACGAGAGGTTAGCTAGTGGTCCCGCATGTAACGCGACAGGATATTGTAACCACCTATAAAAATAGGTACCACACCACGCACATGCTTTCACGAGAGGTTAGCTAGTGGTGCCGCGTGTTCCGCGATAAGATATTGTGACCACCTATTACAAGTAGCTACCACGCACATGCTTTCACGAGAGGTTAGCTAGTGGTCCCGCATGTAACGCGACAGGATATTGTCACCACCTATAAAATAGGTACCACACCACGCATATGCTTTCACGAGAGGTTAGCTAGTGGTGCCGCATGTTACGCGGCGAGAAGGGATTCATGGAGCTTTTACGAGAGACGAGGATGGAACAGACTCTAGTCGCACAACCAGAAGCCGTTCGCCTCATGATCGGAGTCGATCAAGCCGATGCTCGAGAAATCATAGAAGCAGGCGCCGCTCCTTTCCTTCAATTCTAATATCCACAGCCGATCATCGACTCTGACTTCCAAAACTGACAGAGACGCAGTCAGACAGAAAGAGAGGGGAGGGGGCAGACTACTACGGAAGAACAGGTACCTCGCCAATACAACAACACCAGGTAAAGAACGATAGCTATCTGCCAGCAGACGGCGAAGAGCTCCTAGGTCAGGATGGTAAGCAAACTACGTGTAATTCTACATACTTATATGAGAGCATAGCTACACGTTGGTCAGCTATTCTCACTGATGTAGATCATCAATGCAGACCTAAAAGCTACCATTTTGAAGAAACACGACCCTCTCTCGAACTTATGTCTTCTAGTACCACCCAATTTAAATGGGGAAGTTATGGCAGTGATGAATGACAGTGGTATCAAATGTGACAATAGAATCTGTGCCCAGCAAGTGGTCCTATCTATAGTAATCTCTACAGTGTGGAGGCTTCAATGACATGATTCTGTCACCGAATAATAAACAGCACATTGAGGTATTGAGTGATTCAATAAGGCTGTTATTTGACTTATTCCATGATCGGTTACACATAGGACACTAATTCTTCCTGGTCTGAACACCTATGTGACTGAGGTATCATCATCATCGACATCGGGGTCAAGAGCGACCATGATTCAGACACAATGCGGTGGCTTATGATTATTTTATAACCAATGGTGTGAAAAGTGATATTACATCCAATCCAACCATTATTGGCAGTATAAGGGGTTATACAATGCTATTTAAAGGCAAGACCACGCGAACTGTTTTGTCCACAGTACAATATTTTTTCTAAAATAGAAAATAGTTTGCTCTCGAAGTAGGACAGCTATTGGAACTAGGTTCTATACAATCATGATTTCTTGCTCAGGGACAATTTTTGTCCTCATAATCCTGAGGCAAAGACATGAAGGTTGATACATAACCTTAAGAAACTTATACAATTTGGTGTCACCTTAATGGTACTTTGTGTATTGCAGACTCCTATGATGATTGTGTACAGAATACATTGACTACTGGGGAATCTAAGGTTTATTATTAACTCACAAAAAAGTTCTTTAAAACTCAGTCAGGGTTGTCTTTATCTAGGATTTATGCTAGATTTTATTCCATGTTCCATATCTAATATCATCTTCCCTAGAAGAGGGACCATGTTATCGAATTTGTTAACAACTACTAAACGCCCTTGCTTCACTTCGGTAAACCTATTGGTAACCACACTTGAGTAAATAAATGTATGGACAGTACTTTTTAAATTGACATGACTTTTTTATTATTTATGAATCAATTGCAATAAAACAGGCACTGAATGGTGATCCAAGCTTACTGCAATACAACAGTGAAAATTTCACCTATCTATAACGCGGTTCTTGAGATTGGTCAGAACAAACGCCCAGACAAGCAGATTTAAAGTACAGTTTTATTATAATATGTATATTAATGGATGATATGAAATAAAAATAAATAATAATAGTAATAATAATAATCAAAACATAGTTGTTATACTTTGGAATTTGCCCAATTACTTGGTCTTCTTGTAGTTGCTTGTAAATCCATAGAATATGGTATCTTCTATACGAAAACCCTGGAAAACTACAATACAGTGATTTTAAAAGATTATAATGGAAATTATAATGCAACAATAATATTATCAAAAGGGATTCAATCAGATCTGAATGAATGGTGGACATCACACATCCAAAGTAATAACAGGAAAATTATACAATTCAATTTTAGTTTACAGATTTCCTCAGATGCTTCGCAGATTGCGGACTTGTCTGTAATAATGTGAGGAGTCACGGACACAGGATAGAAGAAGAGAATCTTTTCAAATAAATTTAGGAACAGCTTTTAAATGTTTAAAAGCGTTTGCATCTAAAGTAATTACTGCGAGGTTTTGCTTTGGAAAGATAACACAATTGCTATAGCATACGTTAAGAAAATGAAAGCTACAAGGTTTCCACATATCAATAACTTAGCGAGAGAGCTATGGCAGTGGAATGAGAGAAGACACGTCATATGGGTGTATGCATTTTACATCAGCTCAAAAGAAAACTCCATCACAGAGAGTGAATCCAGACGTTCAAAATCTGAAATCGAATGCCAACTGAGTGACATTGATTATGAAAGTTGTATACGCCTTAGATGACAAATCACACTGGATGGAACAATTGTAACAATTTACTTACAATAGTTATCAATGCATAGTGATAAGTCAGTGGTGTATCTAATAAAGATAAATAAATAAATAAAATAAAAGTATACTAAGCAGATTCGATGAACCGCAGATGGTCCTCTTTGCTGATAGGAATAACACCAAATGTCGGGATTACAATTATAACATTTTTCTCAGACCCAGAAGCATATTCTATAGATACATTGATCTTGAGATGGAATGACATGTTCTTTTATGCATTTCCACTATTCACGCTTATAAGAAGAGTGCTGAAGCAAATTATAGGAGACAAGACAAAAGTTGTGGTTTCTATGTGGCCCTCACAGCCCTGGTATCCACTTTGGAACTCCATAGCTATATCTGAAAAAATAAGATTTAAACCTCGATATAACTAATTTATTCTTATCTCCTTCTACAGACTTGCACGCGTTATACATATAAGAGCCTTACTCTGATTGCAGCCATATAGTCAGGAGAACATTTTTAAGAAAAGTAATCCCTGCTTTCTCAATGGATATAATGTTAGCCTTATTATCAGGAAACAATACGGGTCTGCTCTTGGTGCATGAATTTCACACTGCCAAAGCTACAATGTGGATCCTTTTGGAAGGTTGTTTCATATAGTTCAATGAATACCATCAGGTCAGCAATTTCCGTAATAAAATAAGGTCCTCAACTCGGCATAATACGATATGATATTACGAGTATATGGGATCCAAGTATAGTAGATTCTAGACTATTTCTAGACTCTTAGCTTAGAGGTACACTCCTTACTAACGCTGTCTTTTATCTGCATTAAGGATGTTGCTGTTAATTCTGATTATATAATATCAAAATTTTCGAATTTTCAAAATAAATTTATGAAAAACTTGTGGTTCTTATCAAATACAACATAATTTAACTTTACAGTTTTTCAAACAAAATACAGATATCTGCCCGGCTAACTATCCTACTATATTATTTACACTTACAAAAATATGTGAGACAAAATTGTAAATCATTAATTCTAACTGTTAAGAAACAGCACCAACCAACCTCACTGCAACTATCAGCCGATAGATTAAACAAGTTCGGGTTAATAGTGGATTAGACACTTCCATATTTACAGGCCAGAGACATGCTTTACTTCAAAAGCCTCGTATGCCGGCATTATTGTGGACTATTCAGGTTATAAGGAAAGCAGCCGGTTAGTTCACCTTTGCTTTATTTTATAAAAGACCAATGATTAGTGGTCTGAATCAATTAACTCAAAATGTATGCTCTTTGCTTAAAGACACCTACACAGTATGAGACTGACAATTTAACAGTTATTATTATCATTTCTTTACGTGTTTTTTAAAACTGTGGTATATATGATACAATAAAAAGAGGATGTTTCTTTACTTAATATAAATATTATTTGTTAATTGTATGTGATTATCATCACGAAATTATTAATGAATGAATTATTATCAACCCAACTTTCTTCTTTGAACATCTACATAGTACAAAATATGAGGACGAGATTACGGAACATAATTAAATAGATCGGACTAACTTACCAAGTGACGTCCGATCCTCAATTATGTGAAGTAATCTCGTCCTCATCCTAGACCCAACCCTTCCCAGGTAATATTCTTAAAAGAATATACCTACATACTGCTGATATCCTTTGAAGAATAATTTGTATTTCGCAAGTTACGTTCATAAGGATCTGTATTGCCTACTCTAACCCCTTCTCTGAAAGTTGTGTTGTAGAGCTTTGAAACAATGACATTGCCAGTGGTGGACGGATGGAGCTAGGGACGTACCACAGAGAATGAAGAACGCGCTTATCTTTAAACATTGTGACGGCAAGTAGCACAGAGCACGTACTACATAGTACAAAATATGAGGACGAGATTACTTCACATAATTGAGGATCGGACGTCACTTGGTAAGTTAGTCCGATCTATTTAATTATAGTCGTAAATACATAATTATTGAGCGTATAGGTATGGTAAAGTAACTTAAGTAGCTCAATGGAGGCAGTATCATTCCAGTTACTTGTGGATATCTAAATGTTTCGGTTTTTAGAATTTACAATTTAATTATTGAATCGATTAGAAAGTCTTACAATTTTGAATCGATTTGTTGCAAAAATTGGTTCTTTCGTGAATCGATTTTTTTTGTACATCTCTAGTGTCACTGCGATGACAAACGACAAATATGCATTCTTAGTTCGTGGGGACTATAGGTACGTGTACTAGATATATACTGCCGTGCAATTTCTTTTTCTTTATACCTAATATCCTTGCAACGGTGGCTTGCGACGATCCTAAGTGATCGACAAAGCGCGGTCGGTAGTTGGATGAGTGACCGCTAGTAGTGGAAAAAATTCTTTAGCGTTTCCGTGTTTCGGAGAGGGCACGTTAAACCGTCGGTCCCGGTTGATTTCATAAGATAACAGTCCTTAAGCCATGTCGGAGGCCCTCGGGCGGTTTGAAAACTTCTGACACTCGGGTTGGCCAGTAACCCCTCCACCAATCCACACTGGAGTAGTGCAGCGTGGTGGAGTATGCTCTAGATGGCTCATTAATATGGCCAAGCCGTCCTTGCGATCTTAAGTTACAAAGTTACTCTGCGTTATATTATTATAATATCGTATCGTAGGAGTCGTGTTCGCAATAAATTCGACACATCATCTCATTGGAAATTGTCCCGATTACCAATAATGGCACAATAGGCTATATTGAATGGGAACGGTGTTGGCACCTGCTTTGCCAATAATACTGTCTTCAATGTACACTGGCCTGAGAAAATTCCACAATTTCGCCATAAAAATAAAAATTATAATTGTGATATTATTGTCGTGCAGTAAGTAAAATATAATATTCTATTTATCAATAACTGAAGAAATGCTTATAGCCGAATGGGATGATTGACTTTAATTTCAGCGAATATGAGTTCAAGCAATGCTTAGTACATGGTAGGATTGACCTGGCTGGTACAGATTTGACATCCGTGAAAACTACCATCCTCCATTGCCTCGTCTTTTGATTATATGAGTGCATTTAAGAATGAATGGACATTTTACAAGGATAGCTCCCTACACCCTTTATTTATATTTATTACCACGAGTAATAGCAAGGAATTGTAAATCTAAATAAAAGGAATTTAAACTACTCCCCAGCTGTGAAATAGAACACCACGTAATTAATCGAAACAGCTCTTTTTGAAACCAGTTTAACATCCGCCGTAATAGACCTTATCACATATAAAATAGACCCCTTATTTACTCCTACATGTACCTCTGGATAGACATATCTTCCAGTGTTCTTGCATAAAACTTTAAAGGTATAGGTAATAAGGACTTAGTTAACGTATTCTTTACTACAGAATAAAGCCATTCCTTCACCTTCTTTCACCTTCTTCTTTTGGGTAACTTTTTTCACCTTTCCTATTAGTTTGCGCTTCCGAAACAATAATGACATTAAAAGCTTTCGGAGTATTAATTTGTTTCGTATGTTTAAATGTTTTTTAGTTCTATGAGTTTAAAATATTTACGCAACTGTTAAAACTGATAAAATTATTGTCAATTTTTTTAAGAACTTTCGTCATTTGCTAGCAGAACACACACAATTATAATACACTTATTATAATTATGTCAGTTCAAATATAATCTCAATTTGTTCAGAATTTTACGCGTAATAGTAAATAACACAGTTTGACGAACTAACATTCAAAACATGTTGTGTCTATACATCTATACTATGTCTGTATACCATGTACTATAAATTAAAAGATACATTAAGAGCAGATTCAGCACCGTAAATTTTTTATTATTAGTACTTATAAATTTTCAAACGCTGAACACTACTGTTATATTTTATCGGCTTAATATTTGTGGGCACATCCAGATGAGCCGGTGTCTCTATCCCGCATATATTTACTTAAAAACCACGATGTTTATAATACAAAGAACATTTGTACAGAAACATTGTGGTACTAATATTTAGTATCAACTCATAAATTCGAGATAAAAGCACCAATAAATTTGTATTGTTGTAAAACTTACGTGAATTATGCATGTGACTGTACATTTACGTGCTATGGGCCCATTCTATAGTCTTGGTACGGACTGTTTGCGCTTTTATGTTGTCATTGACTTATTCGCTCCTGGGATTCAAACTATACCTACTTGCGCATAAATCTTTGTCGCCGCGTATTGAAAAAATACAGGTATCTATTACGCCGTCTAGTACAGCTTACGCCTACCGGAATTATAACTTTGTAGGTAAAATTATAGTCTTGTGTAATGTTTTAAACGAAAGCCAGTTTAGGTAAATTCAGGTGTACTTTTTATTTGTTTCATTTATATGTATTTAATATAAATTAGGTACTCCGCTAGTTTAACGCACATCCATAATCCCTTAAAGGTAACAGACGTGCTACAAACCAGGAAGAAACTTTAAAGAGAGAAATAAAACTTCTTATTTCTCGAATACTGTGTAGATACTATGAAATATACGAGTATGACCTTATAGAGAAAAAATGATAAATTTTATTAATTCGTTCATAATTTCACCCCGATAACGACGAACGGTGCCAAACACACCTTATAAAAGATCTTGACAAATCTAATTATTTTCAGTAGGGCGCACCAGAAACAGGTTTTTCGCTGCAATTTTCGACAGAAGTTAGGAGATATGAAGATCCAACCAACTACCTGTAAAAAGTAATAAGGTACGCCCCGCAAACTACATAAGTTACTTTGCTTACTTGCTTCATAATAGTACATTATGATACAAGTGTGGTATGTTGGTCATTACACTCGAGGTGATATTGCGAGAAAACCGAGAGTGTAATGACCAAACCTCACGTGTGTCATACGACGTTTTTCAACACACTTACGAGTAAAAAAACAAATTATTCGTACTCAAATAAACAATGCTCACAGACCAGACGGAAAGTTTGTTAAAAATGGCGCGCTCCGCGCTAATATTTTTTTTTTCTGCGCGCGGCGTGTTAGCTATGCGCGCGCAGATTAGAGCGTGTAGGCACGAACAATTACGCTAAACAGCCAAAAACGCAAAATGTAAAAAAATCTAATATTTATGTATTTATGAATTAGTTTCACGTTGAATTATTAATTAAAGTAAATAAGTTGTTGAAAATTTATCATATTCAAGGTGGTACACTTCTTTTTTTTTACAAAAATAGTGTTATTTTTAGTCTTATGTTGAAACGAAACGTATCTAAGTCAAAACTTTTTTCCGAAATTTAAAAATAAAACTATAACCTGGCTAAGTTAAGAGCAAATAGAATGCATAAATAATATCTTTCAGCAAGGTACAAACTTAATTTGATGGAATATAAAATAAAACACTAGTGCGATCAAGAAAAAAAAGCACAAGTGTTTAATACCATGGTTTTTGAGTGTAAAAGCCATGTGATAAAAACCAATTTATGAGCAAGGGTGTTGAAAAATTATTATGAAATAAGTAACAAAACAATAATTTGCTCATAGCTGTATACTCTTGGTGTATTTTTTTATAAAAAATATCTATAAACACTCGTTGTTTATGTTGTGACATCGTAAAGGGATTTTAATAACAAATTTTAAAGTCCTATACTTACCGAGGTAAAGTTAATATATTCTGACTTTAGAATACCACATAATCGATACTTCGGAACAAATATACGGGTAAGTACACTACACTGGGAACATTACTCAGAGCGCTGTTGGATTCTAGGCACTGATAAATTTAAGTTGGCAGTACAATGTGGCGAGGTACATCAGTAGAATAGCCCATTTAAATTGGTTATTTTAATTTTGGAAATTTGTCCCTAACTGAATTGCGTCAAATTTTAATTATTTGGTTCGACAAAGTTTGGGTAATTAGCGCACTCTGAAACTTCACCATTGCAATGATGAGGTCATTTCTCGTAATAACAAAGCTGGGCTAATAGACAGATCATAATTGCTTGCACTTTGTTATCAACTTCATACAGACGGCATACATTTAAAAACAACGTAGAAATCTCTAGGAGAACATAAATGAGACAAATTGGACAAGTCTAACTATAGTGGCGATGAAGAGAATAATATTAAAATAACCCTACATATTCATAGCCCTACACTACAATTTCACGAGTCGTGGGTGCCATGGACCCTGGAAAGACCTGCCAACTACATTACATGGGCGCCTTTAATAATCTCGCGTTTATTTTACCACAGATAAATGAAATGTTTTTACATAACTCACAGAACCGCAACTTCAGTAACTCAATACAAATCTATTATATGAAACTAATTTAACCATGACAGTATAGTTTACGTTTGTAATTAACACGTAATTATGAAGCTAGATCAGTTATATCACAACATCAATATTCAGCACACACATTGATCATGACTGAGATGTGCAAACAGTGCTGTTGAGACCGTTGCATACAAGATAATACAAAGATAATCGAGTGTTATGTTCACGCTATCTTACTTTCTACTACCTCTCCATACGCAAGTTTAATGAAAGAAATGCAAGAGAAGGATCTTTGTGCAACATTCAAATATTTTTTTAAGTATGATAGTTGCTTAACTCTTGGTTCCACTCGGCCTAATTCAACAATTGTGTGCTAATAAATTTTTTAATCGATTAAACTTTTTTTGTACATCGATTATATTATTAAAAGTAGTTATTTTTTTTATTTTTAACAGCTCATAGCATAAGTTATACTATAATTATTGTAATTGTTTGTCTATTCTCATTTGTCCCATCCTGATACCCGCTACACTGAATGTGTTACGTAAGTTAAGTACTTTGACATTAGTATTCACAAATACAGTACCTTGTGCTAATCACATGTATGTATATTAATATTTATTTAAGGAAAGAACAACTACTTATCTAGTCAAGCAACAAATCGATTTGTATATTTAAACCAGTTCCCTACACTCAAACAGCTGTTATAGGATATATCGTATTCATTCATTGACAATGACTGCCATATATCAGAGAAGGCATTGTATTAATCGAAGTTATTTTTATTCGTTCGAAGAATACCCTTCGGCAAGGCTCGCTCTTGTTATTCATAAAATAAAATTTAAATAATAAAATAAATCGAGTCATCGGCTCCCGTTCGACTGGTTTGTTTGTTAAACTGCTTCATACAGAAACTACGCAACGTCTGCAAATGAGTCCTTAATCCAGCGTGTAAGTAGTAAGCGAAATAAGTTATGTTGGTCTTGTTAGGCGCAGGGTCCTAAAAAAGATGCTAAGGAGATTTCCCACCTCGTAATTTTACAATGACGTTATAATCATATTAATACTTTATTGGGCTAACTACGTTTAGAACTAACTAGCTGTTACCCGCGACTTCGTCCGCATGGTATTTAACAAAAAAAGTTATTGTTCAGTTCGCAGAGTTGAAATATAAAAAAATGTATGTATACAACTTCCCTATTTAAATCGAATATGTATTATTAAAATTTCATTGATCCTATTTTTTTAAAAACTATTTTTTTCCAAAATAAAAGTAGCCTTAGTTACTCCTTGTTACATCAGCTATCTGCCAGTGAAAGTCCCGTCAAAATCGGTCCAGCCATTTCAGAGATTATCCGGAACAAACAGACAGACAAAAATTGTAAAAAATGTTGTTTTGGTATATACCAAAACATCAATTCCAAATGCACTTGGTAAAAAGCGGTTATTTTAATACTACAAACAGATATTCAAATTTTATTTATTTGTATAGATTGCGGTACGAGAAGAAAATGTTTTTAAAGTGGACTTTTGGGCATTAACACAATAGACTAACTACAGAGCCTTTATGCACGTAAATTGGAGGGGTTTTAAGCATACGCTACCCTACTTTGTTCAGTCCAGTTAGAGGCCAACAAGTAACATAAGTATCTATGCCACCCGAAGGCCTAAGACATGGAAAAACGGAACGATAGCTTAGCCGTTAAGAAATGTTGTCGCAAGCGGGCTCCTTAGCTAGGAGATCTCTCAGCTGCGAAAACAGTTCTGTTGCTTAAATCGGTCGATCACTTACGTTCAACGACAAGCTGTCACGTCGGGCTATGAGCAATGGGTTAAAATGTATAGATGAATTTCCCTTAGCTTCAAAATACTTGAAATTCCATTAGATAATTCCATAGAAACCAAAAATGCTATTATTTTAAATATAGCTATGCGGTATGCCGCTAGGCCAGGATTTCGGAAGAAGCGACAGAAGTCGGGCGTATTATGTCATCTACATTATAATTAAGCAATATTATTAGAAATCTTTCCGTGAGTAATAATGTTTTTTACAACCTTTTTAACAATAATTCCTATATTTAGTAAATACGGTAAAAATATAACTTCTTATAACATAAATGCGTTTTTAAATTTCCTTCCATTCTGGGAAGCAATTCAAAAACAACAGATTCACAATATAAAATGCATCTCAATGTGCGCTAGGTTTTACTTAGCTAATAGCGTAAGATGTACCTAATGTAATGTACGAGTATTATAAGTAAAATAAAAATGTTAATTGGTGTTCTCTCACCGAACACAAACTAAGTGAGCCATTGCCAGACGCTAGACAATGCGAATATCTGGCGTTACTAGCGTACGACGCGTGCATTTGCATACAGAGGCCTTTAGTCCTTGTACATCCTTTGTAATTACATGTTTTACAGCGCATTAACCAACACATGGCATGGCGATTGGAAGTCTTGCCGATTAAATGATTATAATGAAATGTTATAAATATAAATTATCTTTCGTCTTTATGGGATAATCATGACGCATCCAAATAATGATTAATTATAATCCATGTTTAAGTAAAACACACAAAACTTGTACAATTAGTATTATATTTATTTGTGGAAAACGCATGCTATTATATCAATTAGGTATAGGTACACTAGGACCTATGGTACTCAAGTCATGAAAATAATAAGTGTCTTGGAACAAAGAACAAGAAAAGTTTACCTAATCTTTACGTACGACCAGGTTAATGATAAATTATAATTTATCATGTCTGGTCTAAAATACTCCTAAAATATAATTTTCACTGCTACCCAATATTGAGGCAAGCAACAATCAAACCAAGTTTGAAAAGATTTTTTTATACCTCAACAGGTCCGAAAATATCGCACCTTCAGTGGAAAAAAGGAATATGATGAAACTTGCAATTTTACAGGAGAGCAAAAAAACTGTTCAAATATCAGTAAGTAGTCGAAGGAATTTACATTACAATTTCTTGCACAAAACCGTCAAGATAAATGATAAAAATTTGAAAAAAAATTGATCATATGCAGCTTTTATCCCTCTTTCCAATGATATTAATAAGTAAAATTCGACGTAAGGCGACTAATGCTTTTTTTCCACTGAGGATGCGATATCAGGTGCCTTACCATGAACTCTAATAAAACGTGACATGTTCAGGACAGGTCAGCTTGTAGCTAAAACCTGACAGGCGTGAATTTCGTACCATGAACGTTCACCTGATGGCCTGCAATGCCTCTACTTCTGTCCGGCATCTTAGTCTATGACCTGCGCGGTACAACGTAGTGTTTAAGTACTCTGTGCACAGTACAAAATTTGTTTTACTTAGTTCGGAAATAGAGCGTTTTATCGGTTTACCGGTTTTCAAATCAATGCGTAATATTGATGTTTTAAAAAATTTAAAATAACAATCTCAATCGAAGATTTTGAGATTTGTTATATAAACTTAACGGTCGTTATTTATTAAACTTAAAAACCGTTCGTTCTCTAAGATTACCAAAAAAATTATCGCTATGTGATGCCTTCATTTTTGAACGTAATCTTACAACACTTGACACTTGACACAGTGACATGTCCAAATGTCTAATAAAATGTGTTAAAATTGTTAAGTGCAATTTTGAATTTTTTAACGTATTTTCAAAGAAATGAAAGATATTTACTTTGTGATGGTGGTGCATTTTCATTTTCATGAATGCCTGTAGGTCATGTACAAGTCGAGGCGGATATTTACCTACTGTAATAATATGTAATTTATGTTGAATTGGGTTGGAGATGGGAACTTGAGTAAGAAAGTTGTTGAAGCCGTGTCAGTGTCAGAAGTAAATGCGTTCGATGACGAGCACCCAGCGATCAAAGGGGTCCACTGGAGACATGAGGGCGGAGGCGCTCGAGGACGAGCGCACGTCAGGATATCCGTGCCGGCGAGCGACCTCTTTGGTTCTACAACGATCGATTGATACAGATGCTGATGATGTCATACGAGAAGAGTTATGAAGAAAAACTAAATATTTAGAATATGGACTATGTCACTTTATTTAGAACATTATACCTAATACGTACATAGGATATTCTAATTCTATCATTGATCACGGAGTAGTAGAGATTGTTATCGATGTAAACGTTAGGATAACTGAAAATATACTTATCTTGGTGCAAAGCAAACGGAATATTATTGAATAACCATTATCATATAATACCTTTTCTTCCACATTTATAAAAATATATGGTATATGTTTATAAAAATATACTATAGTAATATAAATAATAAATAATTAGACCTTTTTATTTCTTAAATAGAAAATTCAATTTACAATTTCATAACGACTAAAAAGCATGCAATGCAATCTATATTCTATACAAATAATAAAACTGAAGAATCTATCTGTGATTTAGAAATAAATGATTTAAATAAATAAAAAGTCTTCAACTTAAAGTTTTTAGGGTTCGTTAATCCTTTCATTTATCTTAATTCTTGACTAAATTTAATTCAATAATCATTATTAGTTATATATTTCTTTGTTTATATTCCTTTTTTTATATTATACTCTCTTTGTAGAGTAAAGACTCCTCCATTTTTCTCCACATAATTCTGTCACTCGCTTTATCAATCCATTCTTTTCCCGCTGCTTACAAAATTTCATCGAGCCATCTCTCCGCCGCGGCCGCCCGGCCGTTCTGCCTCTGGTTCTCTTGCCTATAGCTGCCTTCCATGATGTAATCTTTTTGAATGTGGTCTATAGTTGAATACGTACTTATAAATCCTGCTTGCTCTATTGGACGATGCTCTTCGGTGTATTTAGCAAGGCGTTTCTCGAGACAACAACAACAAACAACAGCTGGAAACAGCTTGTAGAGATTAGATTGTAGGCAAGGCAGATTGGTCGATAGCTAATATTTACCAAATACCTAATGTTCTTCAATATCATAAATTTATATTCAAACTGTTTTATATAACAATAACTTACGGTATAAAGAAATTATAAACGAAACAGTTAAAACAGGACAATTAAAGTTACTTTCGGTAGGCTGTAATATTTTGACGTTGACATAGGCCGCTTTCCGACATCAATACGTCAACAATCGCTTCATGGTACACAAATAGCAGGGCAGAAGGAGATTATCGAAGTCACGTGACCGCTGTCCTGTTACGGTCACGTGATCACTGGCTGACCTGTGCTTTAGCTAGGTCATGGTAGGATATAGCAGGACAGCTCAATTATTGGCTAATATTGGCCTGTTTTAAGATGTCATGGTAAGCCCCCAGTTGTTTGACTATCAAGTTACTGTGAACTTTCCGACGTTGAATTGTAAACATGAGCTGGTAAAATAAAATATGGACCACAAAGCATTCTTGTGGTCGCTTTGTATCGTTTTCAATCTGCGTTATGAAAGCATGTAACGGCCTTTCATAAAGCAATATTGCTGAAAGCTTAATAAGTATTGAGTGTCTTATGCACGCTCCGAGTCGTTCTTGCTTATTTTCTGATAATATTATAATTATTATGAGCATTTTTACATCAACATGTCATTATAATTGCTTTTCATCTGTGGCGCACTTCAAACTGACATTTACGTATCTTGTATGTATGTATGTATGTATGTAAATCAAGTGTTCTAAGATAGGTGTCGTTAAAAAAAACAAATATGGTGGCTGGGAGTTTGAAGTATCAAAAAATAAAAATTAATCGAATATTGCAATGTGGGTATTAAATTAAAGAGCTCATCATAGTTTTGAAAAATGTATATCATGATAGCTTTTTTAATAGTAGGCGGGGGTTTTTTTATATTTTTATTTATACTAGTTTTAATATTATATTATATTTTTCTAAAATAAAACCTTCCTTAGGTCCGCAAATTGTGAAATGCAAAAAAGAGAATTGACGTAATACTTCTTATCTTTTAGAGTAAGATAAATAATATTATAATATATATATTTTTATGTTAAATATTGCGATAAACCTCTTTTTAAGATATTCAATCTCACAGGTAGATGTGCCAGGTTATGTTAAATTTCTCCCGAGTAATACGATACACCTGGAAACTATTATACGAAATAGCTGTAATTGTAAATAATACACCGTAGCTATTAATTTTAAATGACTGATCCAACTTACATAATATACTATTATATATATTGTAATATAAATTAAAATGAAACTACTTTATTTAGTCTTTTATTCTACTTTCTATACTGATTTTAGTAATAACAGGATGATGCATACACCGCCTAAGCATTATAAAAGCTTGACCGCCGAATAAATTGAAATGTGCGGGCATATTCAAATACCTATCTTCGTTAAATGAACGCTTTGAAAAATTTATGGTTTCAGTATCTACACGTATTCGGATGATAAACAATTTAAATGGTTATAGATTACTAAATTGGTATACACTTTAAATAAAATAATGGTTGCATGATATGAGTGAGATCAAACACTGAGTTTCAACTTTATAAAGACAACTGAACTCAATCAGCTCAATTCAACTGATTGATATGATTATCTACAAAGGGCTTCAAATAAACAAAATAATTATGTAGTGACATCAAGGCTTATATTGCAGTAAAATAGTTAATTAAAAAAAACTTCTTACTTAGTTTACTTTTTTCCTTTTTCTTTTCTTAGCCGGTATGATGACTACGCGTTTGATGCCGGTATGATGGTGACTTCTTAGCACCAGGTGGCTGGTCTGCTACTAATGATGCAACAAGGTTGACTGAAAGAAAAACCCATCAGGTATTAATTCTGCCCTTTATACCTCTTAATTAGTCGCCATGACGCTTATTCTATTAAAATTATAAATATGAAAGTTTGTGAAGATGTTTGGATGTTTGTTCCTCAATCATGCCAACTACTTAACCGATTTGTTTGAAATTTGGAATGGAGATAGCCATATTAACACATAGGCTTCTTTTTATCCAGGAAAAAATCATGGTTCCTTTCAGACATATAAATCTAAATTAATTGATTAAACATTTCGTTATGAAACCACTCTACCGCAGGCAAAAGCTAGTGAAGCATAAATTATTTAAATAACTCGTAATATTTTATTTTATTGTAATATAATCGTGAGCATTAGGATAATTACTAACAGTGTTTTGAATATTACCGAGTGCAATGTATGTACTTGTCTTCGGGCTACCTCATTTGGAGTTGTCTACTGCAATAGGAACGCCCGCAAATGAGAGGCTCGTACGAACATGTCGCTGTAATAATGTTGTGTGGGGTGTAATGTGTACACTAGAGAATGATATTCTTGTTAAATAACAGCTGTAGTATAAAGCTACTTTGATACACAGATTTAAATAAAAAAAACCGGGCAAGTGCGTGTCAGACCACGCGCAATGTAGGATTCCGAAGTAGTAAGTTTATCGACTATTACTCATTAACTACTTATGCTAACATAGCCGTGATAGTTTTTCTTGTAAATTCATCATATAACCTATTTTTAAGAATTTTTCACTTGTCGAACTCCAACCTTTTAGCCAGCAGGGGGGGACACTTGTCTCTAACAAAAATTTGAACTTTGAAGCCAAATGTTTTTGCAAACGGACCCCTAATTCCAAAAATGGTCTTAAAATAACCATAATATTTTTGAAAGACCTTTTCAACGATATCCCACACTATAGGGTACGCAACAAATAAAAAATTTGTCCTCACGTTACTTGTAGGGGAGGTACATGTCCATGCCAAATTACAGCTTTTTAGCACTAAAGGTCTCGGAACTTTGCTTAGGACAGCGGACAGATGGACGGACGGACATGACGAAACTATATGGGTTCCGATTTTACTTTGGAACCCTCAAAAGGTAATACTAAATATCGCTACACACTCATGGCCGTATACTAGAATTCCCTGTGTCATAGGTGCGATCAATATAATACCATTGGGTGCCATGCATAAACATTTAAAGGTACGATCACACACACACACACACACACACACACACACACACACACACACACACACACACACACACACACACACACACACACACACACACACACCCGCGGACGCAATTCATTCGAATATATAACATACGAAAATAACACAGTAGACCACAAAAATTTATTTCGTCATTAAAATTTACTTTAATGTTAAACTTTTTGCACAATAACCGCAGGCCACAATTTCATTTCTCCCTAGTATTCGACCCTAGACAAGTTTCGCTAATTCACTTTGATGTTCCCTCGTTACCCCCTGTCCAAAAGTATGATGGGAACACGTGTCTTCGAGTAATTGACGAGTTAAAACGTTGTTATGTGACCAAGTATAAGTTTTCAAAGCTGTATCGAGGGATCTTAAACGAGACGCAATATAAGGATGGGTCGCTATTAAACAAATTAAATAATAGTCAGAAATTCAAATTATTCATTTCTCTTACTCTTGTTTTTACTTTTATATTTTAGAGAAATTAGGACCTTTTCACCTTTATGTTTGATTTTACATTCATTTTCATAACTAATAATATAAAAATGGTAAAATTCACCATTGTACCTACATTTTGAAAATACTGTATCAAAATTATGTACGTACTTACCTACTAGGTATATTTGCGCAAAAATAAAAATAATTTAGATACATGGAAATCGATAGATATGAAAGTAATTATTAATTGCACACACATCCTGTTATTATCAAATATCAAATATAATTACAAACAGAGTAATAAGTATACACGTTTCAATATACCTAACAGCATTTCATAAAAAAATAATGTTAAATTTAAGTAAATACCTACTTGGAAAAAAGAGTTAATTTAGCAAACATAGAAGACCTGTAGCCTGTAGGTGAAGCCCTGAAGCACACCAGAGCTACGAACAAGCGGACGCCTTCAGACAACACTCGCTAATTCACTTTGATGTCCCCTCCCCCTCCCCCTCACCGCCCGCGTCCTACCCTTCGTAACGAGAAACGCGTCTTAAAACTTTTAAATGATAAGCCGAAATGTTATTTAACGGAGAACAATTTTTTCTGTTTGTATTCAAAGGCTTTTGTTTAACGAGTTATGACAAGAAATTTTACTGACAGGTTAAGATTTGAGTTAAGGACTTGTTTTGTTTGTAGAGGAAAATGCTCGTTTTTAGGGTTCCGAAGTAAATTCAGAACCGTTATCGTTTCGTCATGTCCGTCCTTCCGTCTGTCCGTCCGTCTGTCTGAAGCAAAGCGCCGAGATCTTAGTGCTAGAAAGCTGTAATTAGGTATGGATATATATATTCATTAAACTCCAGAATCATAGAATAAAATATTGAAAATATTTTTTTCAGGATACCTCCCCTACAGGTAACGAAGATGATTTTTTTATTCGTCGCATACCCGTGTGGGGTATCGTTGAAAATGTCTTCCAAAAATGTTATGGGTCTTCTAAGTTCATTTTTGGGCATCATTCACCACAGAGGTCGATAAACTTCACTCCATTTTGAGGACAATACAAGGAACTCTTAGGAGAAATCAAGTTTCTTCACAATATTTCATTCATGCAATTCTATGCAAGTGATAATAATTAAATTCTAATACACCATTGAACTATAATGCCATAGAAAAGACATCTCGAACAAAATGTGTGTCCCGCCCGGGAGGTTCGATTTTCAAAATTGAGCCCCCGTTCTCCTTTCAAAATCGAACGAATCTATTGAAGATTGAAGCCACGTAGCGCCAATGCATTGGGACATACATGGTGTTCGCGGTGTCGGTTCTATACGCTAGTAATAATACTTCAATGTAATACACACATATTTTTTTTATTATCGGAGCGTGTGGAATTCAAACTACAAATCCTGAGCCATATTACTTATCTCACGACAAAATTATGCATCTACTGTTACAACAGGATGGCAGGAAAAAAAACAATTATTTAAGGTAGTTAAGTAATATCTACATAAACAAGTAAAAACAACTCAAATCTTAAACTTCATAAAAATTATCTAAAATTGTCTAACAAGATTAACCTCACCAACGAAATTATCTACACGTGGTATGAGTAACGTATCAAAATTCTGTGCATAATATGATTATGGCACTTAAGGTGTGAGGTAAAATATTTATGCCATTTTACCCCCGACCCTTTTGTGTAGTGCGAAGCCGGATTTGCGATAAAGTTCTGATACTACCAGCGCCGACCGTTTTCTACGGGAAAACCCAGAACATAAAATATAATATTAAAAATCTGGTGTCACGATGTTTGTGGTTGAAAACCTCCGAAACGGCTCTACCGATTTTTATGAATTTTTTTGTGTATATTTGGTAGATATGAGAATAGGTCGTAAAGTAAATTAAATTTCATACCGCTAAATGATTAAGCCGTCCTTATATCTAGATATAATTTTATATGGCATAAAAACGTTTGCTCGGTCTAGTAGCTGACGTTATAAAATTAGAAAAATAGTAGCATTATCATTATTTTATAATAGTTACAATTTATTATCCTAGCTTAAAAAAGATATCGGTTTTGTACAAAATCTTTGTCAGCAATGTGATTTCATTTTTTTTATTCCTGAAACGTTACAAAAAGAAATCATTTGGTTGTAATGTAATTGATTAAATTAGAGTACTAAACGATGCGTACTTGTTTTCGTTATCCTACTTCTATACCTACATATTTTTTATGCAGATTAACAATAAGTGGATTCGTAACCCACGAATATATTATTGTAATAAGCTAAAAATATCCATACTTACAAAGCTAAAACTAAAATGAAAGTTTATCGTTGATAATGTAGTATAGCAAATGTCGGGAAGTCGGGTAAAAATCTTAAAATATGTGCGCTATTTTCCTGTAAGTGCTCAAAGAGTGTGCTATCTGCGCCACAAGAGAGCGCTACGTAACACCGGATCTGCGATAACGCCTGGTGACCTGCATGCAAATATTAGCCAAGTTTAATTCTATAACGAGAAAAAATATTTTTATACTGGCCAAAAGTTGATGGTTTTTACCAATTCATGAAATTTTATCCTGTCCTGAGAGTTTTACCTTTTCATTAAAATTTAAAATTTGGTGGCGGTTAGATGTTTATGACTCTGTTAATTTTTTTACTTGATCAATGTACATTTAGGTACAAAATCGGTACAAAAACAGTATTTGATTAACGATCCGTATTTATGTACTGAAATATAAAAATAAGATCAAGATATGAATTAATATTCATAAATAACATATTATTTTAACTATGAGATTTGAAAACAAGGCTTTAAAATTTGAATTTAGACAAAATGTTATAGAAACATGGCTCTAAAGGACTTTCGAATTTCTCGTGGAAAAGAATCGAAAGTGCCTTTAAGAGGTAGGTATTGATATAATAATTGCCTTCAACTATTTAAAATTACATTGGCATAGAAATCATTTTACTTAATTAAATCTTATGTAAAAAACAACATTACAAGGAAGCGTCAAAAAACTACGTAGGTTACTTAAACCTACTTTCTATTGCCAAATTGAATAAGCTAAAACAGTTATCGTTTTATCCACCGCTTACACTAACAAAATTTACTGCTAGTAACTTATTTACTAGTAATTTATGCAAGGAAATCTTATACGACCAATCATCCTTAAAGGTTACCTATTGTTAAATAAACATTGCTAAAACATACCTACCTAATAGTAGTTCATTGATTTCGAATCAATGAAATAATCGCTTCCATAATTCATATTTTGCCCAAAATACCATTCGTAAGCAACGTAAATTAACGAAGTGTTATTTAAATTTATTTATTTAATTAATATTTAATTCAACTCAAAATGAAAACAATATAATTAAAACCTGTAACTTCAAAATAATCACTCATACATTAAACTATGAATTACCATTTACAAATACTATTATACTATTTATCTAATTACAGATAATAAAATTACATAAATAAATAATTACAGAGCAATATTATTGATGAACTCATGACTACGACTAAATTAAGCTAAGTTTCTTAATCACGTTATTTTAATTTTAAAACATATTCTTTCCTAACTCGATTCCCTCCGAGTAATTTCAGCGTATCAAGTGTTAAGAGACCCAATTTTCACGCTTCAAGAGGAACTATCTTCGTCGTTCTTATTTTCCCCGTTGTCTTCGTAATTTATTTCTGCTACGATGCCAAAATGAGCTAAGTAAAATTTTGTTTGAAACATAACAGTTGTTTAAGCTTTCTTGGCTTTGGACCCGTTACCGACTGTAATATTTTCCAGTTAAGAGTACTACAAGACGTTATACATAGATTCTGCTAGTTTTCATACTAGGTCAACTTTCGATGTTCTGGCACTGTTTACTTACTGAAGCGGCGCAGTAATTTTCTGAGACAAAGAAGGAAAAATAATGTATATTGTTTAGGTATTTATTTTTTAATAAAAGATTTTGGAATAAATATTCTTAAATAAGTTATTTCAGCAATATTCAGCTGATATTTGGGAATTTTCTGAACATACGTGGGGGTTAATTTGGTAGGTATTAAGGTTCCCCACCCCTGGGCCATCGTTGATCCACCACACCTGTTACACCTTGTATAAAACACAAAAAATATTTGTAGCAATATCCTTTATAGACTCTGAAACCATCTAATTCTAACCGGTGTGCCTCGATTTCGTTTCATTTGAAAGGCAATAATGCGAAGATGGTTTGAGACAGCTAAAACAATGGTCACATTTGGTCCATTCATGAAGTTGATTTTCCACTTTTCAAATACAAAAATTTTCCCGGGTTTAAATTTGTTCTTTACTTTGGCATAGTAGCACACGCCGGGTTATCCACAATCTACTATATACTTATGCAAAACTACTTTTGCAAAAGCGCCAATAAATAAAACAAATTATTCTATTAAAACGATATTGCTGAGACCACAAAAGTTAGTTACAAATTTTGTTGATTCTCGAATATTATTCTTCCTGTTATAAGTCAAAGTAAATCATTCATTAAATCTAAAACCACACCAAGTTTCTCTAGATAAAATACAAACTTGTAGAGCTAAGAAATTAATATTTATGATACTATTCATATCTTTAGGAGCAGGTCCTCAAAATAAATTTAAAATATAGGTCAAGAAATGTCTTGCATTTCAATGCGGCTATTTTAAAAGTTATCTTAAATCTTACTGGTTGCCAGAAACTGGTTTTACTTGCAACTTTAGTGATAAAATAGCTATAAATTACTGACCAAATCAACTAACTAGGTCAAACATGAGATTGGATTTGGCGGAGTTTAAAACTTAATAAAAGAATTTTAAGGGTACGGTAACAAGAAATAAACTTAATAATGATAATTATCTTCTTTTTAATTAGAAACACAATACATTAATATTATTGTAATATATTTGGCATACTGATTAGTTATTGAATAATTTGTCCAAAACATTGCATAGATTTCAAATACTTCAAAGAAATAGTATAAATAAAAGTGTCAGAAAAAAAGGTTACCATGTGGCTTATTATACTTGTTGGTGGTTGACTTTGTTGTAACCCATTATTCAAACTATGAATTCAAACTAAAAAAAATTGACGTTTAAACCATTTTTTGTAATCAGTAAACGAGTAGACTCAAACACATGACGACATTGAGATTAAGGGGTTTTTAAGAAAAAAAGAGGTTATTAATTAAAAGTTTTACTTGAGTTAAAATTAAGTAAAATATATCTATGTGAGTTACACAAAATTACAGTAAGTTATCGGTTTTTTCATACGCATACTTTCAGGCCTAACTCGAACCAGACCACTTAAAGATATTCAGGCAATGTCCCGCCGGGGAAGTTTCCCGGGACAGCGTCCTACCGCTCGCTTCCAATGCAAATACATAATGGTTGGTGTAATTTACAAGATTTGTCGTTAACATGGATCTACTTATTTTACTTCGAGAGGTCGCGCATAAATTTAGTCTTTAATCACTTAATCTTTGCTGTACTGTAACTGACAATGATCCTTTTACTTTAGGATCTGTTATACCATTGGTTCATCCCTGTAGCCAAAATAATTTGTGGACGTTAACATTATCAAGTCAAAAATAAATAAAAGTCGTAGAATACTGAATGAGTCAAAGGTAATAGGTAAAGAAAATGAAAGAGATAAAACTAAAGTGTTACTACATATTTCAGTTTAAATGACAGCAAAAGGTAGATAATTAAAATTTTTGTTTTAGAGTTTATTCCGCCGCTTCTTCTCCACAGAAGAAACATACGGCGAAGCGCTGCAAGTAGGTATAAATTCTAAGAAGAACCAACTAAAGAATTTAAAATAATATAGTGAATGAATTTTCAGAACTATTACTTGATGGCTGAATTACATGTAGGCTTTCCAAGTTTACATTCAGGTGGAATGGTTGTAAGGCACAAGCACTTCAGGCTTGTATCACTTTTTTTGAGCACACCGCTCACGTTTTATTGCTTGGACCTTATATCGACCGCAGGCAAGTCAGCATAAGCTTCGGCTTCACTAGTCTTCATTTCTCCTCTTTTATGCTTTACAAACAATATCCGAACGTCGCCCTTGGCGTAACTTAGGTTTGAATAAAAATCAGATAATATTGGTCTTTCTAATGTTTATCTTCCTTGTTCTAATACGAGTACTAAGGGTGAAAAGCTGACAGTAACCTGTTTAGTAATAGGATTCTGCTTTATTTATAACTAGTGGATACCCGGCTTGTGCTAAGTAGCAAAAATTTTTTGTATGGAAAAACTCTAAAATCGAAAATGTGCCTAATGCCAGTTTTGGTGGTCTTAAACTATCTTCGCATAATTTCCTTTTAAATTAAACCATTTTGGGGCATATCGGTTGGTTTAAAAAATAGGTTGGTTTCAAAGTCTATAAAGGACACCTGTACAAACATTTTTTGAGTTTTATTTACGAGTTTAAAGATTCGAATGCATTATTGTACTGCAAATAATAATGTTTACCAATCAGTATGAACCAGATGCTGCTTAAAGGCTTAGTGAAGGTAGAGTAACAGCGAAGTCACATCGAAATGCAAAACCTGATTTATTGCGTAGAAGTGACACTGGAAAATGTGGTGACAAATTGTTTTTCTTTGATAAACATGTTTAAAGTCTTTCAAATAGTTTTATTCTGCTTATTACTTAGTTACGTATTATTTGTTAGTAACTTATTTTACACAATCACGGTTATAATTTCTTTGATTACAAGTTTATCGCACTGAAATAACTTCAAAATAATATTATTATAGCTATGTTTACAAAACACTATGAGGAGACCATTAGAGCAAATCATTTTATACTTACATATCAGACAAACAAAAAAACAATCCCAAAATTAGGGTATTATCTGTGGGTATTCTTGATTCATGGTAAAAAAGCGGCACATATAGTGATCTCTCAGCTGTTACAAATTGTTTTATAATAGCGTGTGAGTTTTGATATTATGTTACATAATAATTGTTAGGAACATAAAAAACTTATTCTCATATAGTCAACACATCCTACTTAGAAACAATTCGCCCACGCGCGCAATATCTTCCGTTTGTTAAGAATTATATCATGTTGAGATATTAAGAGTGACGAAGTGGAAAGTTAGAATATAACGAGCTTGTTGCAAGGATGGGCGTCAGAAGCTCTACTCACACTGTTGAGAATCATAATAAAAATAGTTACTTATGCATTTGTCATAATGTAGTTATATTTATATTTTCTCTTATCTTTGCATTATCTTTAGGTGCTGATTGGTTTGTTTTACAGGTATAATGCGAGAGAAATTCCAATGTCAATAAATTATAATGAAAATAATGACTTCATATTACGTTTAGATTTGGCTCTAGACGAAGAAACTCTTCAGTGGCCAACAGATAAAAGGTTAGTTTAGTTAGCGCATTTATGAAACACATTATAATCCAAACCTTTCCACTGTTTGCTTCAGCCATCCACCAGTATCGTAACCAATACAGTTTTTTTGCCTTTTCATTCACTTTAAATTATGTAACCGATTTAATGATAATACCTGTTTTAACATCATTTAGCTGTGATAAGTTATTCGATAACCTAATGTTACATACATTAGATAATGACAATCTTCTCTGAAATTTTATAAAGGAGCATGAGAGTCTGAGGACTAAAAAGGAACATCTAATTAACGAAAGAAGAAAGTTATTAACATGAACAAAAACCTCAATATTAAACATAAGGCAACACTAAAAGCCATTTATAAATGATAGTGATGCATCTATCCTGATTCGGTAACTGGCACAGTCGAATGAGTTCAGAGTAAAACCACACAAGAGATGCACGTTGCTTCTGATAAATTGTTCAGATTTATCTGAGCGGCGTACTAGCTGGTACATTCGAACAGATATGTGGCAGGTAATCTGATCCATCCATCGAATGGATTACTGCTCCATGTGTTGGGCCTTGTTGAGTGATGTCTCGCCAGGTTTCATTTAAGCAGAATAATAGAGCGATCGCCACTTGATCGCTTTTTTATTTCCGCAATTATATATCTAAATGCTCATTAAAAAATTTTGTCGCTTAATTTCTAAAGCTTACAATGTCTTATGATAATAATTTTATATATTCTCAAGTTGAAACAGAACGCTAATGATTCACCTACAATTAATTGTTATTTAATGATCGTAGGAAAAAGATTAGTTTTTACTTACTTCAATGAAGTTATTACCTTGGATACACTAAACACTACTTTAGTGGGGATTATTATCAATTAGCTTAATAAATGACAACAAACGTTAGTAGTTCCTCAATTCCTCCGTAACTGGCAAAGCTGATTATGCTTGGATGTTACTGAAGTAATTTTTGCTGGCGCATGTTTATTCTGTGGCTCGCCTGTTTGTTAATATGTTTACAAAATAAAAGTTACAAATCTGAAAGAATAAGTTAATGATCTTCTTCAAATTCTACTTGTAATAATTCTTCAGAGAAATACAAAGAAAAACTTTCTACTATAATTGCGTATAGAAACTATTTTCCAACCCCGAATATTTTGTATGAACGATATTCAGGAACACGCGCAATGATTTAGGTGTGTGAATAGTTTAAGCGAACGCATGCAGAAAAACGTTTTGTTAAAATGTAGATCAACATCCATAACCTATTTAAATAAAACTTTTTTTACAAATTGTACCACTCGATTTTTCATCCAATCATAACATTCTATTTTATTCATAGAATGTGATTTTATGGTCATATAACATTGTTGCAAACTTTATTCATTTTTGTTATAACAGTAATTGTAAATTAATAAAATACAATTATAATCTAAACTTTTCTTCTAATTTTCAAAAACTTATTTCGGTTTTCTTATGAAAACTCTTTGACTACTCTATATCGTGGGTCAATAATGATTTGGCTTGTTATTTTATAATATTCTAGTCCAACTTGTCACTTTGATGCATATTTATAGTCGTTACTTTAGTCATTCTGATTTAATGTCAATAATTTAGGTACATAAAATATATTGCGTCGGTCAGTTTTCCCGTTTTATTTACCTGCAATCAGCCAACAGTCTATAGCTGTGGAACAGTCTACATCACTGGCCAAAGTTAAAGTTTGTCCTTTGCGCCGTCGCCTAATAATTTCTCAAAGAGCTCTTTGCCCTTTATTATGCTTCAGTGTTTCATTTATATATTTATTATAATAGAACTTCACTTACAGGTAAGTTCGTTTAATTATTAAATGTTTTTCAAAGAGCTGGTCTCAGCTGATCCGGCAGTTCTGCTTTCAAATAAGAGGATAAAGCTTATAAATTAGGCAGTTTAATGTGAGAAACTGTGTTTATTCTAGCGGTAAATTAGTAGACTGATCATTATCACTTGCACGAAGATTAAGGGTCTTTGTAGTGCGTTCTAACCCTCGGCCTCTAGAACGAACAGAACGATGTACGTCGTTAAAAGTTTTTGAGCCACTGACGCAGAGATTATTACCTATAGTGAAGTGAACACTGTAATAGTAAAACACATTGCTCACTGCGATTGAAATATAGTATAATAAGTTATTTATGATTTTAAACTTAACTCTTCCTAGAATTCCCATAATAGGTATAATATATTGATCATGATGATATATTGTGTCAAATACTATCTTACAATTATATTATAATATTATACCTTACAATATTATACCTTACAATACCTTACAATTATATTATGCTGATTTCGTCCTGAAAACTTTGGTACATAAAATTAGTACTAGAAGCAAATAAAAAAAATTAAAGTAAGCTGTACTACTACTACAACACTTACTAAACACACTTAATCTTAAGTTGAAAACATACTTAAAGTATGTTTTTATGTACCCTCTCACTAGAAAGCCAGGAAGTGTTCGAGATCCAAAGCTGGACTGCCAATTATGGCCGGCAACGCATCAGTGACGGCACTAGTATGTTGCATGTCTGGCGGTAAGCGCTTATTATCGGGTTATATTTTATTTTATTTCTGAGCTGGAATTATCAGGAACAAGTTTTTGGTAGTCAATGGACGAATAGATGGAGGGATTGGCAAATGGATAGATGGTACAAATAAATGAATGTATGCATGGGTGCATGGATGAATAAAAGAACAAATTAATTAATTTCGGAATGAACGTGTCGTAGGGAAATAAAGGAATCCGTGATTTGATCAAATCCTTTCAATTCCCAAAGGGATTTGATCAAATCAAGTATCCTGAATTTCCCTACGACAATCGAAAGATGTAAGAAGGAATTAGCAATCAAAGACTATCCTGACAAAATCGATATATCAGGGTATTAGGTACGAGTATGAATATACTAAAATAGTTTTATTGTAAGTAGATAAAAAATTACTTTTCCTACGAGACAATTTCGATTCGATTAAATCCCCACAATTATTTTTCTTAACTACGATTTTTTTTAATATAATCTATTATTGCCTTATTTATTTGTGAAATCTGCCAAACCGCACTTCACCAGCATGCCTGGACTATGGCCTGTCACAATCTGAGAGGTAAATTCGAGCCCATGATAGCAATTACAAATTCCCTCATTACCTAGTTTTAAACCTTCATAATGCGATCAATTTGATGGCAACATAATTATCTTTTACAAGAACAAATAAAAAAGCGGCCAAGTGCGAGTCGGACTCGCCCATGAAGGGTTCCGTAGCAGCAAGTCACGTAATATAAAAGTTCTTGTAGTTCGTTGTAACTTTGATCGATGTTTTAATAATAGTGTATTTTTTTATTAAAAAAAAACTACTTACTAAATCTCGTTCAAACCAATTTTCGGTGGAAGTTTGCATGGTAATGTACATCATATATTTTTTTAGTTTTATCATTCTCTTATTTTAGAAGTTACAGGGGGGGGGACACACATTTTACCACTTTGGAAGTGTCTCTCGCGCAAATTATTCAGTTTAGAAAAAAATTATATTAGAAACCTTAATATCATTTTTGAAGACCTATCTATAGATACCCCACACGTATGGGTTTGATGAAAAAAAAAAATTTTGAGTTTCAGTTCTAAGTATGGGGAACCCCCAAAATTTATTGGTTTTTTTCTATTTTTGTGTGAAAATCTTAATGCGGTTCACAGATCTACTTACCAAGTTTCAACAGTGTAGTTTTTATAGTTTCGGAAAAAAGTGGCTGTGACATACGGACGGACAGACAGACAGACATGACGAATCTATAAGGGTTCCGTTTTTTGCCATTTGGCTACGGAACCCTAAAAAGTATCTGGTCTATATTTCAATAATGATCTTAAACAAATTGATTATATTTGTTCATCATTACGTCCCAAATAAGCAATTAACATGGCAAATAAAGGAGAAGCGGGTCCCACAACGTCGGTCTGTAAACACCGAAGCCACAGCCATATCTGTATGAAAAGTAGTGATTGTGAAAGGAGAATAAATAAAGCAACAAATTAAAAGAGGAGTTTAATTGAAGAGTTCGATAATTAAGGATGAATGTTTAAATTAATTAATGAATTTCGTGGAATCGACGCGCAGAGTGCTTCACAGCCCCGATCGAGTGTAGGACTCGCAAAACGAACATTCTTAATTAATGTGAACAAGAACAAACGATTCGCTATTGTAGATGCTTGAATAACGTTTGCCGGTTTTTAGTCACTTGATTCGGCTCGATTTATTCATTGAGTACCGTTAAGTATTTGTAGTCATCATTAGGAGATTTCGGTAAGTTCAAGATGCAATGTAATTTCTGTATTATTAGCTAATATATCTGGATTCAGTAGTGGATATTTTATGCGAATACCGGAAAAAGGAACAGGCGAGTCATCTAAAGGTAAGAAGACAGTGGACACCGTGGCCCATAGTCACTAACAACACCGGAGACATTTTTAATATATATATTTAAAATAAAACTGTCATATGTAACATGCATCCTACGTAAATTAAATTGGTTCCTAAAAGGCGATAATATTAAATTAATATAGCAACGTTTCAAAATAAGGTAACCAATTTCTACAATGCTTGTGAACAATTAATGAAATTGTATATTTAACACTTTAATAAAATGATTTATAAAATTGATATAATAAACCATTTCATACCTTCATGAATAATTCATTTGTAACAAAAATACGTTTTGTTTACAGTAGACACATTTAAATTCATAGCTCCAAATTCATTTTACATTTCTACAAATTTAACAGGCGGATGTAAAAGAGAAAGTTATTCTATCGGATATGCGTCAGCTGGTCAACATTAGTCAGACGATGCGAGAAAATTTAATAAAAGCACTCCTTATCTTTGTGTCCCAACCGCTCAACAAAACTGGGCCCATTGCCATCCAACTTTTTGTACGTGAAATGTTGGAGAATTTCTGACGTTGTCAATATGTGAGGGAGCTTCGCGTAATGAAATTTTCATGCAAATGGTATACCGGTTATTTGGGAGCGAGCCGTGATTTGTACTTCATTGGCACAAATTAGAAGAGCGGCGTGTTTGTTTACAACTGGTCACGCGTTGATTGGAGCCCTTATTGTTCCTGTTTCGAATTTGTGACGTTAAAATTTTATGACCAGCCTGTGCTTACTAAATCAGGCAAAATTAAAGGGCACCCCGTTCCCGAAGGCATAAATCTATAAAATCAGTACGTCAGAAATTGCTTTGGGAATTTTTATGACATGTAGGTATTGTAGACTTCGATAGCTTTAAGTGCTGGAGTAATGGGATAAAGAATGGTCTTCTATATTATATTTATGTAGGTATGCAAAATTCATTTCAAAACTAAGACGATTAAGATCAGCTAGATTTTTAATCAAGAAAAAAAATAACATTTCAGAACGACTGATTGTTTAAATAGAGTAGAATTTTCACTCAATTAAAATATTGAATATATCTTTTCAAAGTCAAAGTCAAAAAATTTTAATCATCCTGTATCACTGATACACTTATGCACGTAATTTTTTTTTTAATTATATTATACAATCCATAATTATATTACTAAGACTTATTTAAATAATACAAACATTGAATACAAACTAGTACAACCAGAGAAATCCTTACAAGAAAAATCAACTAATACAACTTAGTTTAATTTATAAGTAGGTAGGCAACAGCTGTAAAAATTGGAGAATAAAATTGCATAATTGAAGTCTCTCTCTCCTAAGTTATACAGTCACTGTCAGTTACTGTCTGAGGAAGTAAAAACATGTACCTACCGGCTACCTATCTCCTACAGTGAATCAGCCATGAATGTCAAATATTAAGCTAAATTAATGTAATCCCGTAATATTATTTCACATCAAAGTCATTGAAATACCCCGAAACGTTTAATTTTATGCCTGTGTCACCGTTGGCGTTGGTTCGGTAGCAGCGTCGTTATGCAAATCAATAAGGTCTTAAACGCTAACAGCTTTTGGTATCAGTAATTACATTTTACACTGTTTTATTATTATTCTATAGAGGTTATGTCGATGTCGCCACTGAGTGCGGCTCGTCATTAGTATTCAAAATGCAAATTGCAGCAAGGGCGTTGCACCCGTCTCAGATCTTACTTTCCCAGAAATAATTTCATTAACATCTGCATACTCTCGCTCCTTGCGAAATACCTTTTAACACCCAAAGAATTTTCAGGGTCTATGCTGATGTACGAATATTTAGGAATAATATTTCTGTTATTATTTAAATTGACGCTGAGGAGCCACGGATGTTAAAAGTATCGTCAACGCATTTTAGAATTATCCATCGCCAAGGGGACCAATGAGATCAGTTTTAAAACCCTACACCCGAAATAAATTAAAGACCCTTTAAGCACCAACAGAACGAACCTGGCTTAATTTCTCCATCCATCGCACATGAAGAAGAGATTGGTTTGGACGCAAACTTAGATGAATTCTTCTAAGAGTCCGTTGTTAACATCATTCTCCCCATTAAATCTTCCACAATTTTTCATCTATTTAATACACCACATACAAATTACTCAACCAAAATCAACCTTCACCAACCCACATTAGGCCAGCGTGGTGGTGTATGGCCCGAATCCCATTCATCTTAATTTGTGAGTGGACGCGTTTGCGCAATTGGTACTGGAACGTTAGCAGGCTGATGATAATACTTAAGTTCTATCTTCTTATCTTGGGTAATAGTAATAGACTAGGTCCTAATAATAGTTTATCTTTAAATGCTATCATTCTAAAAGCACATAAATGAATCATTAATTAATTTAGCAATACTAATAGAGAAAACATCTATTTATCTAAGTTCTGGTGCAAATGAAGTCTGAGATTTACTATCCTCACCTGTCTTGTTATCTTTTTTAGTCGTCGTGAACCAAGTAACATCAGAGTGGCGTGATAAGATTCTATGTAGACGGACGAAAAAGAACATTTAGTTAGTGCAATACAAAATTGTCGTGAATATAATGTAAGTGTTTATTTATTCTCTGCTTTTATGGACATTAGTATAATATTATTGTCACAGTCGGCGAATATTTCGCTGTCGAAACAGAATGTCAAACGCGCGACCTACGGCAATTTTCATTTCGAATGGGTATACCATAACAATTCCATGCCCGACGTATACGTAAAATTACCTAGAATAATTGTCAACTTTTAAAATAAACAATTCGTTTAGGAGCTATGATGCCACAAACAGACACACAGATACATCAAACTTATAACACCCGTCTTTTGCGTCGGAGGTTTAAAAGTATCTTAGGTAATTGCAATTTCATGACAAATACTCATTTTCTAGTTTTGTCTCTTTGTGATTCCATTTCATCTTATACGTGATATCATGAAAAGGTTTTCGCTTGATTCTGAGAGAAAGTCATTTACTTCAATAAATAAAATGAAAGTACAAAGCATATGTAGGTGAGAAAGGAGTAGATTCTCGTTAGGAAAAGAAAACGAATTTATCTGTAATCTTCGAATCGTCGATTGGAGATGATCGGATTCTTGTTGAAACGTTCGTCGATACGACTTTGATTGTTACAGTAGGAAACGTATACGCCATCCGCCTGTACCAATTTCCTGTGAAAGAATATGGCTATGCTTCGCTACATTTCTTGAAGTTTTCGTTCTCGGGGAATTTCTTTACATCTCTCTATAAGACGAAGTATTTCTTACTTGTTCGTGAGGATTAAGGTAAAACCTTTGATATACCTATTTTATGTCAGAACATTGTTCCAATTTTGTTTATATCTCAAGACGATGTTTTATACAAGTTAAAACACCAATAAAAACGGTTTAGGTGCAGAATATCCAATTTGCGATTAGTTCAACGTGTACAAAAGGTTCAACTCATAAAACATCCAATGCAATCCGCAATGTCCGATTCTCAAAATATTCAAATTGCGAATGCGAAAAATAGTACACTTTCATTCGCATTCTGTAAGGAAAAGCTACACCCATGGGCTAAAACTCAAGTATAATAGAAATAGCATCTCGTTCATACGCATGGCACAGTGCGAGCTGGCAATGGTACTTAGCCATACGACCACCGTACTACACACTGACAAGTAACCTTCGACAAGCATAGAACATCGACCATCGACCACGAAGACCAATCACAATTTCTTTCGCCTTTATCATTAATGATCTAAATGAAATAATAAAAAAAACCGACTGCGTGAAAAAAACTAAAAAGAAAAAAATAAGCTCAATAGAATGTTGTTAGAAGTAATACTGAACAATTACACCATAGAAGGATTAACAGTTGGGACCCATTCTACAACCAATCAAATCTTGTTTGTTTTTACCAAGCAGCCTTGTAAAATTTACATCCCACCAAAAACATAAATGTAAAAAAGGAGAGCCAAGTTCAATACAAAAAATATGCTTGTCTGTGGGCTTCGCCGCAAAAAGAATGGAGATATAAATGAGTGCCAAGTTCTATGCAAAATCGAAATATGTATTTATAGGAACAAAATAACACTATGAACAAGTATTAAACTCTATTTCTTTGCTTTGTTGGATACCTATAACAATTGCTGCTATTTAAAAAAGTGAGATCTTAAAGTAGGTTAGCTTTGACTTGGCCAGTTTTTATCAGAATTAAAATGTTGAATAACTTTATAAAATGACTGATGTAATGAAAACTTATAATGGCCATTATTGGAACCTCTATTTTCTTTAAACAGCTGGAAACTTTTTCAACTTTTCCTTCATATGAGATGGCCCTCGTTCTACCTCAATACTCCATGCGCTGAAGTATGCCATATTGAGCCCCGCGTGCACAGAGGCCTTAGTGCGAGTTTTACGTGACATAACGGGCTCACAATGTAAATGCGAGTTGGCTAAGATTTGTATGGGACCGAAGCTTTTCTTTTCACTGCCGCTAGATGGCTCTGCTTCGGTCCCATACAAATTTTGTATGGGGACACCACTTATTTTTCGACTTTTTTTATTTTTTGATTTTTTCCTAAGCTTACACACAATTACCGAGCTGGATTCCAAATTTCATCCTTCTAGGTTATATAGAAGTAGGTTAGATTTAGGTACTATATGTCAGTCAGTCAGTCAGTGCTAAAATTTACGACTTTTTGACCTTCATATCTTTATAACCGTTTGAGCTAGCTTCATGAAATTTGGGCTTCTGCATGTCCTTATGTATATAATTAAACACACGTAGCTTTATATGTTTACGTTAAAGAGGTTTTGAGTTATAGAAGGGTCAAAATTGGCACCAAGTGGTTCGTGTAATATTACACTCGGCGCTGGCTAGCCAGTTCCTTTGCTTGAACTTGGCTTGACACGCTGTCGCGTGTCTAGATAATATACACTCCAAAAACATAACCCTCTTCCTGACGCAGTGAGGTAAAAAGATAATTCTTTTATTCATTCTCATCCACTAAAAACGATAACATTTCAAAACCACATAAAACTTGAATTGAATGTGATAATTGTAAAATCTAAAATACATATACATACAATACGAGATAATGTTTGCCTATAAAATTCAATTTTGCATACAAAGGAAACGAGTGAATGTACTTAAACTGTTTATATTGTGTCCTCCGGGATATACCTCTCGTTCCGAACAATTCAACTGAGACGTATGTTGTTCCAGAAAATATTTGTTGAGAGAAACTCACATGAGTGGAAATTATACACCTTTGAACAGCGTTCGTTAAGTCATACAAATCGCTTAATACTTTTCAGAGTACCTAAAGGAAGTCTGATTTACCGTAAAATAAATTTTATTTTTATTTATAGCTTCGTGGTTTTCATTATGGTATGTTTCTTGGGGGACCGGATTTGTAAACTGCTTGGAGCTTGCACTTCTAAAAAGGTATAGTCGAATTGTAAGAACAAAACATACATACTCAACGGATTACAATAGAGAAGCGAGGAGCTGAGCCGAGTAGTGGGACAGATATGGGTTGTCAAATATTGTATTATCCAGAGAGGAAAATTATTTTGAAAATCCGTCTGTTTAGTAAAATTTCCATCCCGGTAGACTAGGTTGTAAGAGGCGACAGGAAAAATTAACATAAATACGCAATGTCGCGTTTTTAAAGCGAATAGATCGTCTAATCTATGCATTTTCCAAAACTTTTCTGATGTTTCTAGATGGGTAATGTTTTATTTCCACTTTAAATTAAGCCTGAACAAAGAAAATTACTCAAGTGTTTTCCAATTGTGTCGTTAAGAGAATCCTTATATTATCCGGAGACGTATGTTCAGCGCTCAAAATGTTTGTACAGAGTGGAATAAATACACTGCGAATACTACAACATGCTGGTAAGAACTTTCAAGTGAAAAATGGGCTTACTTTCAGCAGCTTAGCTACTGTTTGTTTGATAATATCAGCTTACAAACGTGCTGGCTACGAGATGGTACGTATATAGTTTATATAATAACATTTGTGACCCCAAGAGAAATAGTGACAAGTTTGCAATCAGAAATTAAGCAATGGATCAGCTTCTTAATTTTTAAGTCTCTGGCATCCAAAACACTTGAACTTGTTACTTCATTTAATCTAAAGAATGGTTTGCTAACCATGTAGGTAACTTAACTTGACCTAGCAAAAGATAGTTTCCGCCATTTTAGATTCGTTTCTTTAATTGTGCGGCTTATACAAAACATTACAAACATTGATAGAATGTTTCTGTAAAGAAATATTTATATTATTCATATTGACACATCTGTAAAAAAATATTTATTTTCATTTACTTTATACTACTATCTCCAACAATCCGCAGTGGAGCAGCGCAGCAGCGTGGTGGTGTATAGCATAAACCCCCTCAAGAGGAGAGACCCGTGCTCAGTACTGTAATGGATTGAAGCCATACTACTAGTAAGGACAGAGTCAATGCGTACTCCAAACGATGTACTGAAATTGGTCCAGTTGAACCAATCCAATTCTTTGACTGTATTATTCGATGCGACGAAGCTCTCTCACGTAGTTCTTAAGAGAGGGAGGGATGGTGCTACTTTTACTAAGAAGAACATTTGTGTGAAATGTTCCGATGGGCCTCTCCTTACTTTTGTAATCATTGCTTGTATTGTGTTGGACCCAGTTACCTTCGTATAATATAAAAAATTGTGCGCAATTAATTGAAGTACCTATGGACATTCGTATAGTAAAAAACCAATTTAAGTTATTCAGGGCACCCTTTCATGTCCGTATAAACCTATTTACGCAAAACTGGCAATGTTGACACGCATGTTTGTGATACAAGTACCTAAGTATGCTGACCTCTTTCCCCATATTCTTTATCATTGATGTTTCACTCTTTTGAGAGTTTAGATTGATCTACTGCGTGATCTGAACGCAAACAAAAAATTGTGTCAGCATTCAAGACTGACGTGTGTCAGAAAAGTTGGAAGTTCAAAAATATTTGTCAGTCTTCACAAAGTATCTATGTCAATTTATTAACTGCCTTTACTTCACCCACAATCTACTTTAAAGTAGGTTGACTTAAGGGTCGAAAGATTTTTGCTGCAATTTGGTTACTATGCCATACTGTTCGAATCTGCTCTTTGATTCCCGGCGAGGCCAGAATTTGAATGATGAGTTTAAATTTCCGTCTTTGATCTTGACAGTTGTGTATTTTATCTTTGTGTTATCTATGTAACACACAAACAATCCTACTATGCAGCTATGAGGTATGTAGAGATATTTGTTTATAATTTATCCTCCCCATGCCTCCGAAATTAAAACTTCATATATTCATGTTCCTACAACCTATAATCAAATTATGAGCGCTTCATTTACTAATAACTCCGCTTCATCTTCTAATAATGATTTTGGTTTACTTTACTTACCCATTAGTAACTGAGTTTCCGAGTCAAGCAGTAAAACAAAAGACCGTCGGGAGTTTTTGCTCTAAAAGCGGAAAGCTCGGTAAAGTTAGGATTTTTTCCGTAAAGGATACTTTAAGAATACTTTAAGTTGGAATAAACAATTAAGGTTCTCCGTAACTTATTGCTTTTATGTTTACAAAACAGTGACGAAAAAGTACACAGGAAAATATATTAAACAGCCACTTACTTGACTACAGATAATCTCAAAAAAACTTATTTGTTTAAAGCATACTACACTGCTGCCCACCTAGAAAAGCTGGTGTAGAAGCATATTATGTAAAAAAAAACATATTCGATTTAAAATAATAAATATAAAACACACTAGGAGCCAAAATCCCAAATTGATGTGATCCCGACACAAATTCTCTAAGTAAAGACAAATTACTGGACCTTTTTTTCGTAACAACCTCCGTAGCAACGGGTTTCAAATCCCTACACACGGACCGTTTATTGGAACGATTCTAATATACTCACCTTAATCCTCTACTTTAAACGCTTAAAACCGTTCTGTAATGCTATTTTAATTAAATTAATATGTGCTAACGATTTATATATAGATTTGAAAAGGATAACCTTTTTGTATACGGTGCTTTAAATGTAATTCCGTGTAATGTGTTTTTATAATAACAAAATGTACAGTTCATTGACACAAACAAACGTTATTATAGTGCATTTATTTTATCCTAGCATTTATTTTAATCTAGATATTTATATAATTAATATAGTTAAGGCAGTAGGTACCGCAGAAAAATACGTTATTTTGTTAAAATTAGTGCTTCGTGCAATGATTGGTCAACAGATAAATTAATTGATTATTTATATAAATAGTCTTATTATCTCGCTTAGTCTTTTCACGAATAAAAAGAGTGAGTTGTACATATAAACAAATCGCTGACAGAGGCCAAACTTCCGCTCTATTGTATTTATTACGGACATCTAAGATCCGAACTAGGCGCGACCTTCACCCATCTGCTTATTAGATGAAAAGTGTTTTATAACCATTTTAGTATGCTAAAATAAATATGTCGTGAGTGGTTTGGCTGAAAAATTCCTGGTTGGACTATAGGTAATTCAGGCACTTCATCCAATATACAAATGGGTGAAGGCACCACTTTTAATTCAAAACAGCCTGTATACATAGAAGTCTTAGCTATAAATTAAGATTTTGTTACTTGAATTCCGATACATTTACGAGCGACTGTCCTGTATTTTGCTGCTATATCTCGAATGCAAACTATTAAACCCCTGTTCTCTCAGCTCATAATGTACGGCTGTTGACTGCCCCGATTTGGTAGCGCGCATTCATTACAATGAAAACAAACATAGAATATGTCGACGACATTACTACTGTAACATAGGTACTAGTATTTTAGCTGTTTTACGCGACGATACGATCACGCGATTTATGAACCCATTGTCTGAGAGAACCAACTATTCTCATTAATGTTCGTAACTCGCGCCACAACTTGCGCGGTGAGGGCTACATCTGAAAGTATGTGAATAGAGCGAGTACTATTTTTAGTCCGGGAATTGTTATTAAAATTCCTTAAAACTAGAACAATAAATGGGTGGGTATTATTAAATACCGATGGTCAACGATTTATACCAGAATCAGAAATTTGCGAAAGGAAAGTTTGTATTAACTATTAAGGACATTTTTTGAAACGTGACGAAGTACTTTTCAGCAGATGAAAACTATGGTTAATACGTTAAGCAGTCAAATGTGTCTTATGTGTTCCGTTAACGCGGTATATTAGAACCAAGCCGAACCATGCTATATTACTCAACGAAATACCTTCGTATTAAATGACATCATAACCATAATAATATAATATTATTCTGTTCAAATGCTATTTTCAAGTTGCACCTGTGATTATGAAACATATTAATTAACAGCACCGTTACGGAAGGTATCATCAAATTGTATGCGCTTGTAAGCAAATAACATGGGATGGTTGCCAACACAAAGGTATACAAACTCATGTAAGTTATTCCTACAAGCTTGTGTGGCTCACACACCTGCAACCAACTTTGAACTTAGGTACCATAGTTCTGTTTAAGGTAAACTGCATTCCTTTTTACATATAGATACCTGGGATCAAAAAAAACCGTATGTGTACTTATGCACATACATAAGAATTTACTCTTCTTCGGCATTCAATCAAAAATGAAAAAACCGGGCAAGTGCGTGTCAGGCCACGCGCAATATAGGGTTCCGAAATAGTAAGTTTATCGACTTTTACTCATTAATTTTAATTGTTATTTAATAGCATTTATACAATTATTATTTCTCCATGTTAGTAGCTGTATAAATAAATACAACAATCCTTAAACTTAGCGAAACGAGAACTAGCATAATTTTGCTTACCTTCAAATTACGTCAACAGACCATGGATGCATGCAGCCTTTTCGCTTACAAGAGATTAGGACCCTTTGAGAAAGGAGTAAAAAAAGTTGCAAGTCACACAAAGAAAATTCAAACTATCATTAGTGAACTCGATCACATCCTCTCTCCTGGCCGAAGTGATCTGGGTTTAACCTTCGACACATGCAGGTTTATACTTGTTTATGACTCGTAAAATGTTTCTCTGATGTGGGTTTTAGTGGTGTTTCAATTGCATAATGATGTATTTTTATATTTTTTACAAAATTGTTATCGAATCCTTATTAGAATAAGAATAGATAAAATAGATATAACAGTGTTGCGGCTGGACTGGTATTCAATGTGATTCATTCAAAATGTTTCACATTGATTACTGATGCTGTGATCCCCGTTAGGATTTTCTGAATGTGACTTACATATTTCCTCAGTCCTGCCATCTTTATGATCAATTAAACGCTCCTGCTTGCGGTGCACACTGTGGAATAATGGACGAGAGTATGACGAAAAAGGGATCCTCTTGGGGGCCACTGGATCCTGTACCATCCAATTTAATCCCGACACTTACCACTCATGCACAGTAGTAGGATAGTGGTAGGGTAGTGGTACTTGCATGCCAACTAGCTACCACACTCCTTTCTAAAATGTACCATTAAAGCGACGATGACCAGTTAACATCAGATGGCTTATCTACAAGTTTGTAAACTAGATATTTATATAAAATAAAACTTTTAACGTTATTTAGAAAAATATGTATTTGAGAAAAGTGTCGATTGAATAATATTGTATTATTCTACATACTAACTTTTCAGTTTCTCAAAAATTGCCGTTGCTTGTTCAATTATGATTTCACAAAGAACGTTAACAGGTTACGTGTTCCAACCTGACGAAAACTTGCTTTCCATTTGCAATGTATATTTACTCAATTTGCATAAATGAATAATTATCTCAACTGCTTAAACAAAGATTCGTTAAGTGCCACGCGTTGAGTTATACAACGTCTAACTACTAACAACACTAAAGCACGGCTTATAGCCCTAACGATTTTACTACCTAGTATAAACGAGGGGTTTCCCAAACAGTATGTTACTTTTTCTGTATGTGAATGAAGTCTGTTTTGTATATCTCCAAGCTTTTCTGGGTGCTTACAAGATCATTTTGGCAGAGAGCATTCTGGTTTTGTAGCCTGATATCAGACTAAATATATCGATGGAACGGACTTAATAATAATAATAATAATAATAAATCTTTATTTCAGGCATCGTGGCCCATAACATAAATACCTTACAGACTAACATACATACAAAAATATAGACTTAAAAACTAAATCACTTATTCGCGAAGTGAGACGCGCTTTCGGTGACTCCCGGTGATCTTAACTTTCATGATAATGTTTCCTCATCATCACTTATTCTCCTTCTGTTGTTTTCCACTCTTCCCTCACAATGAAAGAGAATAAGGCTATAGTATGCCATGCCGGCCGAATGCAGATTGGCGAAAAAACATTATGTCGAATTTCTCAAAAGAATTAGTGACCGAAGTACCTGGGCTATTTATACCAATAGACCAAGATTTTAGGGTGTTGAGGGCTCCATCTAACCTTGAGCCCCGCCAACCCTCCCTCAAACCAATAGTTCAATATTTGTCAGTATTTGAGGATGTAAATCGCTTCATCCAACCTTAAGCCAACCTCCTATTTATGGTGCATCCAGCTCATATCCAGCTGAACAACAAAATCAGATGAGGTTATGATTTTCTCCAAAATATCGCAATGAAAATATTGACTTATAACAACCAATACATGTATCAGATCTACAATATATCCTAAAAGTCAGAATGTACCAATTCTAGTTTCATTTGTTGCCTTTCAGCCTAAACAAATAAACCCCAAAATGTTATATTGGAAAGTCCTTTAAATATAAATAACATTTGTTTAAACTTGCTGTTTCCGGAAACATACAGCTTTTGTATATTAAAACTAGACATAAAAAATAACGTTTAAAGTTATGAAAAAATAAACTGTATATTTCCAGAAAACTTTTCTGTTAGACTATCAACATGAATAAATCTATTAGGATACATTTGTTCTGTCTGTATTTTATTATTTAAACATGATTTCTAGTTTTTAAATGAGCTTTTTTAGTTTTCGCGATATAATATGCAAATTATACTAAGAATCTTAACACATTGTAGAAGACGGGTATAACATACAGTAATCTAAACTTAATATTATAAAGAAAGATTTGATTGTTTGTTTGCATTAAATAGGCTCCGAAACTACCGAACCGATTTGAAAAATTCTTTCACTGTTGGGAAGCTACCCTATCCCCGGGTGACAAGCTTATATTTTTTTATTTTTCCCGAAGCGAAGAGAGGGTGATTTCCTAGTAGTATTATAAAATTAAAAATTTCTTGAATATTAACGATCTTTTCGATTTTAGTACTGATGGGCAGTTTACCTCGTCCACTTCCGCAACCCACAAACCATTTCCCAGATAAAAAAAGTTATTATTAACGTTGAAATCCTAGGTATTATTATTATTCAAAAGCTTTCCCATATTTTCCGCAATAATTTTACATCAGCCAGTATGGCGAGTAATAAGCAGACATGAGGTTTCAGTCTCATAATAATAAACCTAATAAACCTAATCTTTGTTATCTTTGGTATGCAAATTACAATGAGCGTAAGTTTTAGTTGCATTTGAATAAAAATTAAATATTTTCCATAGCAGAAGGTTGAATTTATTTATCGCATTTAAAATAAGAATTTCAGTCTTTTTAGACGAAGGGCAAGCAAATTTTATCATGGTGGGTAGTTATTACGGTCATCACAAGGGGTTGACAATGAGGGGTTAGGTCGGTCAATTTTCCATGTTACCCCTTTGATGTTGTCAGCAGAGGGTTGTTTCATTGTCAAAATAATATTACGTCCTAACATTAGTGCTATAAGTATAATATCGTTAGGCGTTATTGGTATCGTAATAAAGGTGATTAAGGTTCCACTTTCATAATATTATTATGAGTGTTCTTGTGTGCATGATATCTTCTTATTGGTGTTTGTTACTATTTGTTAGCGTAGCAATCATGATTACCAAATTCTTCGTCCTTCTTCCGACAGTTCCTTCGTCAATGATTAATTATCGTCGCAATTAATTTTTCTTTTCAAATACAGTTAATATGGTTACAATATTCTAAATACATTCATTCTCATTCACGTTAGTTACTTAATTAGGTTATTATAAAATTAATATACCTTCATAATATTTACGTTAAAAATATTACTTATAATTAATTCTTAATTTTGCATACTTACTTCAAAAGGTGGAACCTGGCGTACCTAGATATTTAATATTATATTCCTGTTATCTTAAGAGACTTAAAAAATAACTTTTTTATTCTACGTCGAAAGCAAAAGCTTTTAAATAATTTAAACTGTACGAATTCAACCTTGTTTTAATTTAATTTTTAATATTACATCATGAAAACGATTGAAGGCACTTATTCAAAATTAAAGTTAACGAAAGATAATCTAACAGTCGGGTAATAAAGGTTAAATATTATTTATATTGAATTGGTGTCCAGTGACCGGTCGTAGAAAGGATATCCAAAGGTTATATTCGAGTAACTGAAGACTAATTAAACTTTCATATAAGCTCCAGCGACACGATATCTGCACAGAAACTTACCGTACAGTACCTTTAGAAAATTACAGAACCAAAGTAGTTGAAATTTGGTACTCATGTGCTATTTTGTGACTCAACGACGAAAAGAAAAGAAAATAAATCAATTTTGAAAAAAAATTAACAAAATTAAAAAAGAATTGTTTTGCAACCCGTATCATATGACATGAAAGGGCTTATTATAAGGACCTCATATATATTTTTGTTATACCTAATAATTCTACAGTGGATAGTTTAAAAATTATTCAAGAAAGCACGAAAATTGAAGAAGAAAATTGACCATCCAGTATCTCCGTATCTACTGAGGCTAGAATTTTGAGAAAAATACAGAAAATAGTTCCTGTACAGGAACACCTGTAATACATAAGTAAGAAGTCTATGGTTTTAAAAAAAGGACAAAAATAAATAAAATAGAAAAATAACTGTAAAACATAATCAGCGTACAGAGCCCTCTCCATGCGGGTTTACCTCGCACTTGTCAAGTTTATTTATGTACATATTTACATACAAAGACGAACTAATCCAAATTTCTGCTTGGTAATCACTCTTGTTCATAATCTTTATGCCTCTAAAAGTAAATAAAAGATATATCTCAGCGTATAGTGTCAAGGCTAGTAACTTTCTTAGGTTGGCTAATTAGAGCGAACTTCTCGAGTTTTATAAAAGTTCTCTACAAAATTTATTTTTAGTGGACTTTCGTTTTACTTTTATTGTTTTTGTAATTAGACTTTTATGTGATCGTCTAAGCAATGTTCATTAAAATTGGTAAAGTAGAAATTTAATCGTCCTTATCTTTATTCATATTTAACCCATATAATATGACCTTTAAACACCTTTTTTGGAATAAAATAACAACCTTAAACACAATTGGTAAATACAAGTCCTAACTGCCAAACGAGTGAGGTTTGATTCCCTTGGCATACATTTACATTAGAGATCAGCTCTAGGGTCTTGGACCTTGGATGTTTTTGTGTCATTAGTTAACCCCTGACGCAGAGAGGACTTTTATAAGTTTGACGTGTCTGAGGGTGTGTCTATCTGTGGCATCGTTACTTCTAAACGAATCGATTTTTGGTGAAAATAAAACTGTCGGGGGCATTGAAGTATAATGACATAGAACAGACATCTCGAACAAAATGTGTGTCCCGAAACCGCGATGACGCGTTCTTTTTTCAAACTCTAGAAGGTGATTTACATAGAGTAACTTTGTATAAGACACTTGCCGAACCACGACAAACAGTCAACGACTCTAAATCTTTAGCTCTTCCAAATGTTTGATTTAATGTTTAATTGAATTCACTGAGTAATATAATACACATAATTTATTATACATAATAAGAATATTGTACACATAATATGAATTCGCCCATTGTACACATAATAAGAATATTGTAAAAACGACATAGAATATTGTTAAATTGTTAATATGCCACGCCCTAGCAGGGTTCATGCTCACTATGTATAAATATTTAAGACCTATTCTATTGTAAGCATGATGCATTAAAGTACTTATGACTTATGACTTATGACTTATTTACCAAAGAGTAGGTACTATAGTCATTCTTATCGGGCTTATTTATTTGTCCATTAACACGCTTACTTGCCAAGTGTGTAAGCCCGACTCATGATTTTTTCAATTCAATTCAATTGACTGACCTGAACTGACTGAACTGACTTGAATTGATTCAAGTCAATTTATTTGCATTTCATTCAAAAATGGCGGGAACATTACACAATAATTGAAATAAATTCGTTTTAGTTGATTTAAGTTAATATTTTGTTTTCTTACTGGTGATAAGTAATACCATTTTCTTTTTTGTATTTTTTTACGTGCAATTGTGACAGGTTCTTATCACGCAAGACGGCATTTTTTCAGTTTGTTACTAAACTATTTTGGCATGCGGCCGCAATGAACGCAGGTGAGTGACAAGCAAGTGAGTGAATGAAGTGAGCCACCCTGGCCACAATGAATGCACCCGACTCAATGTTCGGGGTGTCTGTTCTATACGAAGTAATAGTACTTCAATGGTCGGGGGTTTGTCAAATTTTAATATAATTATGCTCATAATTATTTTTCATAATACCATTGGTGGTATTTATTTAATCATAAGTTAAAAAGATGTTGTCTCAGAAATTTCTTCCATATTACGAGAAATTATAAAATTAAAACCTCACTAATGCAAAACAAATTTACCTGGTTTAATTAAGAAAGGACATTTTGCAAGGATATTCCAATAACGAATAAAAGAAGCTTTCCGAAACGCTGGTATTCAGGGCATGCGCTATTAACATACTGGCGATCTGATACCGGGGTTTGTGAAAATTTAGTGGATGGTGTGTAATTACAGTTGCTGATACGATCGCGACGACACGCCTTCGGACCCGCTAATACATCGTTCTCAGATGTTGTAAAACGCCGCGCGTCGATCATAACGCGAGATTGATACCGATTAGAGAAAATTTAATTTGTTCAAAATTGGCCTTGTATGAAAAATTATTTTTGAATTTCGAAACGTTTTGTCGAAAAGTGCACGGAATGGTAAGATGGTGACTGTGATGGTGACGTAGAAACGTTTCAATTTAGCAATCTTTACATTATATTATATTATATGTCACACACACACGCACGCACGCACACACGCACGCATACACAAACGCACACACACAAGCACACGCACACTCACACAAATATGTCATTGTAATAAATTTAAGGTATTTTTTTTGTATTTCTTGCTTCTCCGAGGTGGGCGTAAACAGCGGCGACACAGTTTTAACTATTGTCGTTGTTTACAATCATATATGTCTATTGTAAAACTGTTTTTATGACAAAAATAAATCTTTAATTCTTTATGTATATCGTCAATGTATGTAGGAGCTAAAGATTTTGGTTTCTCTTAGAATTTTTTTTTCTGTATATATGCTTGGTCTCGCATCACGCAAAAAGTACTGAACAAAATATGATGCAGTTTTCACAATCATTATGCTGGAAGTCTAACTTTAAAACCGGTTAGTGCTTTGTTGCTTAGAATGCATACGAAGTCGTGGGCAAATGGTAATATTCCAACATCTAGACATTTTTCGGATACATTTCTTTTTAGTTTGGATATCAAGAATGATGGCACGCGTGACTTCTTTCCCAGCAATTTATGTACGAGTGACTTGACAAAATTCCCGACCAGTTCCTTCTCCCAACATTTTAATTGAACATGGGTTAATTACGGCTATTAAAAAGCTTTGGTGGATTATTTTTTGTTTGTCTTGCCGAATCAAAGTCTCGGCCACTTGTTGCCACTTCCCACGCGAACGATCTGCATAATATATTTGCAGCTCTTTCATTCTCGCACTTAGCATAAAACAAGCCCGACAACGAGTCATTATGCAGTCTCGGATTTCGAGGCAACGCCGCATAAATTTACTCCATTATCAAAATATCATGAATGAATCAAACCGAGCATGAAACGGATTTAACCAGTTTAGGGGTCATTAACGCACGCAATGAGTACGCCATGTATTCGGTGGTTTGCGTTATAGCTATATACAATATTATACATATAGGCTGATCCGAAAGTAATTATATGCCTAATGCCTACGTATTAGCGGATACTCTTTGAAGAGATATAACATGTGGGAGTCTTCAATAAAAGAGTGAATAGGCTTTTACTAAGCGCGCACTAGGTATGCATTTTTTACTGCTGCGGTAAATTGTCGCAAATCAATAATAAAACTATAAATATATAATTATTTTTTTCACTGAAATAGCCGTCAAACAAGCTGCCGATCCACCTGACGATAAGTGGCTATCGTCGCCCATGGACATCAGCAACACCAAAGGCATCAATTCTTTTTCAAAGTTTCTCCTGTTTATGAGTAATAATAACTGTATGTCGGAAATAGGTAATCCAGAAAATAATAGACTGCGAGCTTTTACATCACAATTTAGTCAGAAACCCATTGAAATACAGGTTTTACACTCGCTACTAATTTAATACGCGATTACTGCCGACACACATGGCTCTGAACCATTGAAGTATTATTACTAGCTATAGAACCGACACCGCGAACACCAGGCATGTCCCAATGCATTGGCGCCACGTGGCTACAATCTTCAATGGATTCGTTCGATTTTGAAAAGAGAACGGGGGCTCAATTTTGAAAATAGAACCTCCCGACGGGACACACATTTTGTTCGAGATGTCTGTTCTATGTCATTATACTTCAATGCTCTGAACAGATTATTATGACATTCGAATAACATAACCAATCACTTATGGAACGCGGTGAAGTCAGATTTACTTCGCGGTGCGGCATTCAGGGTAACCAACCATAATTCACACGTCACATTGTACACTCACAGTTATCCTGGCTCCACAACTTGCCCGCGCCTCCCGCGCTTACCAAAACCCGCGTGATCAATCCGCCAATCACTGGCACCATGACATATCTCATCAGAAGCGAACCATCATAGCCGCATGAGTGCTACTCTTTGCAAAGGGTATGACTGTGCATAGAAAAAAGTCCACGTGCACTTCTCGCTAGCTCTGGCATACCGCGAACTGACTGGTCACACACGCAATACCAGCTCTATCGCAGTCCATCCGTACTCAGTTGTGCTCTCCATAAAGTGAACATTGTGCAATGCTAATGCAAATTAAACTCGGGCATCATAATAACGAAATTCTACCCTAGCGTCCGCTCAGCTCGGAGGCTGTCTAAAGAGTGCCGATATCATAGCATCAGATTCATAGCATCAATATCGTTCGTTTTCACATATTTTAGACTATTGGATACCCAGCATGTTCCACTAAGCTACAAAAAATTCTGAGGACAATGACAAATCAGTGTTTTTGTGTTGACAGTCTATTTATGCGCTATCTTTACTTATTATGATATCTTCAAATTGTTGTATGGGAAAAGTGGAAAATCGACTTTATCCAAGGACTGAATGTGCCTAATGCATTGTTTTAGTGGTCTTGAACCACCTTCGGATTATTGCCTTTCAAATGAAACCATTTTGAAACATATCGGGTGGATGGCTTCAGAGTCTATAAAGGACATCTGTACAAACATTTTTTTTATGTAGACTTGGACAAGTTACACTAAAATATATTTAGACGGAATCCTTTAAATTTTTTTATAAACTTTTGTTTTAAACTAATTAAAATTAAACAAAATTTTTTACATATAATATTAGAATTACTATAACAACTACATCAGTGGAAAACACATTCAAAACGGTTAAGCAGTTTTTGACTCTACCGCGAATAAATAAAAATATATTACTTATTATTTCTGAACACGTCAGAAATATACACGAACGTGTTCAAACATTACTCATATGAAATACTGTAACAGTACTTAATATCAGTAAGCCATTCCATCAAAAGTAATTATATATATAGTATGTATAGCAATACCTTTACGAAACACCAAATAATTTCCGTCTGAAATAATTTCAGTTTGAATCCTTTTGCTTTTGTCTGGTAGCTTTGTCTTGTATCACAAATGCCAGGTGGCGACGATTCCAAACTTCTAATGGTCGTTGTTCCTTAATTAATTCTTAAGTGTAATTTTGGGTCTCCATTTTGAATTTCCTGCCGCAATGCTACAACCCTAACTCATTAAAAATTTTATCCGTGGAAGTATTACGAATATTATTATGGATCCAGTGAACGAATCCAGACTTACGGTTTGGTTCTATCTCTTTAAAACATGAAGATAATTTACATAAATTTTATTGCGGCTGAGTGTTCTAATGAATAGGCGATTTATTGTAAAATCCATATACTACTATGTGTACTACTATAATAAATACAGCATCATCATACTATTGGCCTGATCTGAGGTCGGATAAAAGCCTGTGTAAACCACAGGTGTAAACATGGCGAGGATAACAAGACGAGTCGTCGGTACTAATTAGGTAAGAACTACATTCATTAGCCTACATCTAGGAAAAATACCTAAAATTAGGTGATAATTCACTAGGTTGGCCATGTGCGTGTTGATAGCGGAATGAAAAATAATGACAGAGATATAATCATAACCTTAATAGTAGTAATAATATGTAGATGCCATACTTTACATACTATGAACATTTTCATTTTTCTGATACACGCATTATTTTTATGTGTAACCCTGGCATTGTCATCCCATTCGTAATAAACGAAATCCGTACATTTCCATCGGGTAAAAAAGGGTAAAATCTACTAAGTAAATACATCACAAAGGACTTTATGAACTTGGTACGATCCTTAGAGAGCTCGTTATGATTTGTTTATTGTTTGCCCGTGTCCAATTTAACTGTTTACATGTCCTTTCAGTGTCTATATGTTTTTGACGGTAGGCAATGTAGGCATGCATTATGTTACTACGAAACTTTTATACTTACTACTTTTATATAATAATACACTTGTACACCAACTACCATCACACAATTTCATAAGGTTATCATAATAACTATTATACTATAGTGATAACACAACTAACTACCATAATAACTAGTAAATCTCTTACGTCAATTAATAATACCGTCCATTAATCACATCCTTAATAGTTACAAAAATACACTGATATAAATTGTCAAACACACAAGGAGTCATTTAAAAACTTAATATATTCTTGTAATGAATTCAATTCAGAATGTTTAATCATAGCCGAGAACATAATGAATGAAACCGAGATGAGGCTCCTAAATCCGTTTGTACACAGCACACATTCTAAAAACATCTATTTTCCCATGTAATCCTCTTAAGGCTGTAGATTGAATCTATTCATTAGAACTGGCAGCGTACGAACAGGCCACCAGCCTTTATCAAGCGACGATTAGCCTATCATCAATCTTTGGACAACAATGATCCTTTAACTAAGAGTCGACGACACAAAATCAGTCAGGGGACTCAGTACATCTATCAACGGGTACCCCTGCCCTTTCGAACTCGTTACTTCTAAATATTTAACCGAAGCTATGCATTCTATTTATCTATTCTCATATACTATAGTATCTCAGCCATTTAATTTGACCGATGGCATTCCGGAGGTCTTTAATATAGAAGTTGCAGTACCAGTTTTATATCCATTAAGTTGGAGTAACAGACGTCAGGTTATAATCAAATGTTGTTGATAAATTGTTCACTGTTGATATAAATCAAAAATTAGTAAACATTAGAGTCACATTTTGATAAAAATATGAATCAGAGTAATACATTACCTACAGTAAGGTATTAAATCACACTACAAAGCAGTGATAGCCCCGTGGTCTTCTAGGGGATATCGGGTTCGAACTCTATTCAAATTTTTCAGAAATTTAGCTTCTGTTAGAAATTAATCATGACTTGCTTTAGTGGAAGAAAATAGTGAAAAGTCCTTCATTCAAAAAGTCCTTCATTAATAAAGTCATTGTAATAAGTTTGCTTATTCTGTCTTTGCCAGCTGAATGAACGATGGCTTTAAACTGTCTAATTTCAAGAAGAGAACGTACTAAACATTGAAACATTATGACTTGTCATAATTCTGATAGAAAATCCGTTGTAAATTAACCTTATCTACGTAAACGAGACTGCATGTTCTGCTGGTGAGTAAAAATATTAAATACACACAACGGCAATATTTCATACATGACTTAATCAAACGTATTTTTGATAACCAACTTCGGAGTCCGCAATATATTTTTAAAATATTCCATGGCCTTTTAAACATAAAAGAATTTTAGCATTTTCAACGGTCGTAATGTCATCATAGAGATGGTTAAACACGGTTATTACGCTATTTTAAGCAATCACTAAAGACCGGACGTAAAAATGAAATGGTAGAATGATTTTAGAATAAGTTTTTAGCTAAATTTATAAACACAAAACTTTATAATACGCTTTAAATTCCTCTAACATTTAATACAAAACCTTACTAAAACATTTTAATGGTTAAACATCTGTAGGCTTCATAAATTGGCCTTAAAACTGTTAAAGTCGTAAAAAATGCTTTGAATGGCTAAAGCAGATTTTAGTCATGAATATCTAATAAAATATTTCTTCTACAAAATTTTATTATATTTATCTTTCTCTCTCTCTCTCTCTCTCTCTCTCTCTCTCTCTCTCTCTCTCCGCTCATCATTGAGGTAGCCTGGAGCATACACCACGCCTAAAGTTCCACGTTGCTCCAGTGTGGCAATCCACATACCAATATGGGAACCCTCGCAGGGTTAATGACCAAAGCGCATGGCGAAAGTTATCTGCCTCTCAAAGGCTACTGACATTTAACGACATATACCTATCTAAAGATGACTGAATTACGTGCCCTCCGAAACATGGAAACTCAAGGAATTCTAGCCACAAATTGTCACGGTAATATGTATAATACTGATCGCATCCGCAGTTGCCTAACTCGGCCAATCACTTACGAACAACACAAGCTACCGTGCTCCACGGCTTTTTAAAATTGCAAGTTATTCGTAGTAACTCGAAGTTTGTAGTAAAAATATCTGAAAGCTGTATTGTTATTTGTTATACTTTATTGTTTATATAATACTTTTTGGTATACAAACTATAACAGCTGTTGTGTCCTTCTGACCAGACTGTCTTGTCAATTAACTAGTCGATAAACAGTTTTTGTTTGTAACATCTTACTTGCACATTTTACTTTTAATAAATTAATTCCTTTCCAAGGCTGCTCGGCTTTGGACCTTATAACCAATCCATTATTATTTTTAAGTTACGGTGTAAGTAACACCCCCCGAATCTGTCGCTTCCTAATATGGTTAGATCCTTAAATCAATGTTTTATTATTTTCGTGCGATCATTATTAAAAATCTTGTAGAGGTGATACATGGTTGAATTGATACCGGTTCCCGATGCATAACAGTTCGCTACATGAATATTTATTGTTAATTTGTAAGCCGATGCACCGATAGTCCCAAGGCGTGCTAAAAGCGATATTTTATATTGTGACGTTATTATATTATCAGGTAATGGTCTCAGATTAATCCACCAATAAACTTCGAATGCTCAATTCTCATTGTTGTCACGCATTGACTCGGTTTTTGTAAAATAAAACTATTTATGAGAGTCGTGATTCGTATATCAGATTAATTCTTTTCAGGTATCGCCGATATGGCCAGTGTTTTATTTCTACGTCAATTACCTATATCATTATCATATTACAAAAAAGAAACAATACAATTTATGAAAAAAATTGTCTTATATCCCTATTGAGCTTTATCTTTCCTTCAAAAAACCTTTTATAACCAATTAAATCTATTCAACTGTAAACTAACAAAGACCATGTGTATGTAACAATACCTGGTCATAGAACAAGACATGTGCGTAGGTTAATGCGATTTCGATACAACGATTCATAGATCCCAATTGATTAGGGTCGAGATCAAAGATGTGCTTCCACATGGCAGGCGATCGTACTCCTAGTGATAGATTAACGAGCGGCCAAACCGATTGCTTACATACATGTTGTAGCCATTCACCATTATGTGAACTTTTGGTTTAAATCCAACTAAATTATGTATTTCACTTATAATATAAATAGACTTAACATGCCGCTGCGTTCACCTTATTTTTTTCTGTGTAAACGGTTCCTACTTATATTCTATTCATACAAAGACTTAATCTTCTTCTTGTTCTTTATTTTCCACCCTTAAATGATGAATTTTGATAAATTCTGATAATTTTTTCCTCTATTGTTTGAAAAGTGTCACAATACATAATTTTTACTCAAAAGACATTGTGTTTTTCATCCATCCACACTAAATTTTTAAAACACTTTTTTACACCGTTGAAGTTTGAATTTCAATTACACGGGCCTCTTAGGAGTTTTGAACCCGTGTTTGAAGCAAACTAATATTTGAAATGCAATGGCAGCCGATTGCTGATAAACCATAATCCAACAGAAAATAACTTGTAATTATTGGGTTCTGAAGTACTTCAGTATAATTCACAGTTTTCTCGTGGTCCTCGGAGTTACCTTTAATGCCTGATTATTAAAAGTAGCTGCTGCATGCACCCGATATCCGGCTTTAAAGCAATTTAGCTTACTGGGAATTGTCTGTTCAAAAACTAATTAGCAGGGTTCCTACATGTTACTAATTAGTAGTTGAAAGAAATTACACTGAGTGTGTTTTTATAGAAAGCAGTTACATAAATAACACAGTCCTGTATGCATGCATAAATAAACACGCATTTTAACTCATTATAAAATGATACAAGTTCTAACAATAATGGATTAGATTGGATACATATTGATACAAATGTTTCATATAATTTAATAAATGAAACGTACAATAAGCGATTAATTTATTGGTAGACACGTGTCGTTTAACCTACTAATTATTTACTAAATTGGATATGACCGCAACAGAGCTGAAATTAGAATATGTATCCAACCGTTCCAAATTAGAATTGTTTTGGGAAACATTAATTTATTATTAATGCATGAAAGCGGTAAAAAATTGACGTTCGTTAGTTTGAGCAGAACAAAGAAACATTGTTATAATATTTTTGACCGTCGTAATATCATGATACTTGGGTATAATGTAATTATACTTAGGTATAACCGACGTTGTAAATGATACTTAGGTATAACCGACACAGCTCAGCGAATAAGCCAGCTGAAGTGGTAATGGGCTGGCCACATAGTTCGAAGGACCCATAATCGTTGGGTCCTCGATAGGCGCCCATGTTTCGGAAATAGGAGTTTAGGACGCCCCCGATCAGGTGGACTGATGAACTGAAGAAGACAGCGGGCATTCGCTGGATTTAGAAGGCTCAGGACCGATCAGAGCGGCGTAAATTAGGGGAGGCCTATGTCCAGTAGTGGACCTCCAAGGGCTGATGGATGGATGGATGGACTTAGGTATAATAATTTGAAATAGAAAAAGTCCCGTGCATGTGAAAAAATTAGAAAAAATACTGAATGGGTTGCAAATTGCAGTGTAGGGGCGGACTGCTGAATAAAATATTAATCATAATTGAACTCTTTTTGTTTGAGCTGGTTCACGCTAAAATTTGTAACTTCGCACCCTGAGTGGAAAAAAAGCATAAGTCATCTTACGTTGAATTTTAGTAATTAATATGATTGGAAAGAGGGATAAAAGCTGCATATGCTCAATTGTTTTCAAATTTTTATCATTCATCTTGACGGTTTTGTGCAAGAATTCGTAATGTAAATTCCTTTAACTACTTACTGATATTTGAACAGTTTTTTTTGCTCTCCTGTAAAATTTCAGTTTTCATCTTATGCCTTTTTTCCACTGAAGGTGCGACTTTTTTATGTAACTAATCGACAAATGAGCTACCGATCTACCAGCGACCTGATGGTAAGTGGCTACCGTCGTCCATGGACATAACAGCATAAACATTACCGATGCCTTACTCACTAAGAAAGAAGAGAGAGAAAGAAAAAAGATGAAAGAGCTGGCTTCCAAGCCCTTAGCCGGACACGATAATTCATTTGATGCCTGACTCAAGCCTTGCCTTGAGGATGTTGCCAGCCAAGCAAGTTTTGCTTGAAGCTAATAATACATTAAGATTACCCTGAAATAATATTCATGAATTCAAAGTCAAAGTCAAAGTCAAAATATTTCAAAGTCAAAATATTTTATTCATATAGGTATCACTGATACACTTATGCACGTCATTTTTTGGCTTTTCGGAAGGTGCTTTGTCGTGGAGGAGAAGAAAAGCCTAAAGAAACTCCTCAGCACATCTTTTAAAATAATATTACAAAAAAAAAGATAATAATACAAAAGTATTTACTATTCTGAGCGGAACTGGTTGCAGAGCTGGTCATTTCCATGCATCTTTGTCATTTAAATACTCGTCTACACTATAATATCCCTTGCCTAACAATTGTGTCTTTACACGTTTTTTGAAAGTTTCTATTGGCAAGTCACGTATTAATTTTGGGATTTTATTATAGAAATGTATACCAAGCCCTATGAAAGATCGCTGCACTTTACTTAGGCGGAACGAAGGCGTAACTAATTGATGCATTCTTTTCGTATAGCGATTATTAATATCAAAATTTTGTTTATACGCGTTTATATTCTTCCGTATAAAAACTACATTGTTAAAGATATACTGGGAAGCTACTGTAAGTATACCTATTTCCTTGAACTTTTCACGCAAAGATTCCCGAGACCTAAGTTTATAAATAGCCCTAACTGCCCGTTTCTGGAGTATGAAAATTTGATTTATATTGGCTGCTTTGCCCCACAGCAAGATGGCATAAGACATAACACTGTGGAAATAAGCAAAATAGACTATCCTAGCAGTTTCGACGTCTGTATACTGCCTTATTTTCCTAACAGCAAAAGCAGCCCTACCGAGTTTTGTCGCGAGATTTGTTATATGTGGGCCCCATTGAAGTTTACTATCTAAGATCACCCCTAAAAAGACCGTCGATTCCTCCATATGCAATGTTTCGTTATTTAGTTTAAGAGATTTGCTGACTTTTTTAACATTAGGTAGCACAAACTCTATACATTTCGTTTTTTTTGCATTTAATAGTAAATTATTGATAGTGAACCAACGCGACACATGCGACAGAGCACTATTTACGTCGTCGAAATTTACTTTATTCCTTTCACACTTAAATATTAGTGATGTATCATCAGCAAATAGTACAATATCCGCTTGGATCTTTACATAATGTGGTAAATCGTTAATGTATACCAGAAAAAGAAACGGACCCAAGATCGAGCCCTGCGGTACACCCATCACAGCCGGTGACCCCGATGACTTAATATCGTTTATGCTAACTTTTTGTATTCTATTACTCAAATAAGACGCGATCAAGCTAAGGGCCTTGTTTTTTATACCATAGTGGCCAAGTTTAAACAGCAATGTTTCGTGCTCAACACAATCAAATGCCTTAGATAAGTCACAAAATACTCCTATGGCATTATGTGACGCCTCCCATGCTTCAAATATATGCTTTAATAGCCTAGCCCCGGCATCGGTTGTACTACGGCCTTTAGTGAAACCGTATTGCTCAGGATGTAATAATTTATTATTGTTTAATAATAATATTGATAATGTAACTCTTACGTGAAACCCTACTACCACGGCTGCCGGCTTCTATCATCTCATAAGACACCCTAGTTTATCGCCATGGGATTGGAGTCAGTAGTCTAGGGTGCCCTAATACGGCACAATTTAGTCTCATAAAACCAAATATATACTCGTAATGGGAACAGTTACAGTATGAAGATTATATCTTATATTTAAAGCAATATTACGGTATGTTTAACAATGTAATACCAAATGGTAAAATACAACTGAACGGCACGCCTTGCGTGTCAGTATTGGCGGGCAAGCCTGAAATATCTGGGATTCTTCGCAACCATTCCGACTCACAGCAATCATGAGCGGATATCTTCGAAACCCAAAACCGGTTGCAACTTTGTTCATGTAATTGCCTTGTAAGTTACTACTGTTGTCAATTAACGTGGTATATTACTGGAAAAAATAAATTGAGACTTAATCGTATTAAGTATCCCAGTGAAAAAATATATAGATATTTTTTGCTGTCGTAATTTTAGTGATATTATTCTTCTTAACATAGAGTACCTACCTTCTTCTTATAGAGTTTTTATTCTATCGTCTGTGTCATAATATATTAAATTATTTAATTTTTAGCTACCATAATAAAATTTATATAATTTATAATAAAAAAATAGATACATTAAATACAAAGCAATTTCTTGCATAGTCTTCTTGTGTCGAACTCCAACGATTTCGATGAAAATTGCAAATTACCCGTAATTTGCAATTGGGTCAAGAAATTTATTTATTATATAAGTTTTCACTTTCAAAAATTACTAGATGCGTATTGTATTGAGAATTATTTAAGATGATCGCCATGAATAAGCGCAATTGTACTTGTTTACTTGTACTTTTTTTATGGAAATAGCCACCAAACGAGCTGACGATTCACCCGATGGCAAGTGGCTATCGTCACCCATGGACATCAGCAACACCAATTTATTAAATATTAAGTATGTATTAAATATTATGTCTCTGGTACCTACTATCTGAAATAATATTGCTACATATCGATTGAGGCTCTGAAGGTCTCCCAGATGTTAAAGATAATGAATACGAAAATCGTAAGAATTAATGAGTCTCCGCGTTAAGTTTCGCTTACGGAAACATTTTTTTCTGTTTACGTAAATTCTTCATTATAAATGATTAAAGAACATGTCTCAATTATGGATTATAACTGATAAAATATTGAATGTACTGTAAGCACTCAAATAAAACAACAAAAATCTCATGGTACAAATTTTTTAAAGATACAATTTTTTCAAGAAGCGAAGTATAAGTGTTTCATCAGTGACGTTGGACTCCAAACGAATGGTGGCTGATCCGTCGCACCAAAACTGTTGATCGTGTCTGTATTCGTGCGATTCTTTTTTACCTTACGTAGAAATAGGTATTTGTGCTCGGTTATCTTTAAACTGTCATAGCGGATTGTAAACAAGAGGCGACTGGCAATATAGCTCAACACGTTAAAGTCACAGATTTGAAAAAAGAACCAGACGTCACCACGTCTTATAGACAGTGACGCCACCCGCTTACCATGTGTGCGTAATTTTTAATGCGGTCCGACCAATCCGACGTGGTAATATTAAAAATGTAATATAGTATAATACGGGTACTCACGATATATATATTTTATACGCCGATATTTCGACCCAGTTGCAGGGATCGTGTTAGTAGTTTGCTAGACTGCGGTGGCACGGAGAAACTCTTGACAGATTGACAAACGTCGTTGATATTAGTCTTTGACGGATGACGGATGTCAGAAACCGGATGTTGGATGTTGGATGACGTTTGACACTAATAATACACCACCACTAATACTGCCACCGCAGTCTAACCGTGACCACAATCCCTGCAACTGGGTCGAAATATCGGCGTATATAAAATATACATATATCGTGAGTACTCGAATTATACTAAAAATGTTTTCAGTCCACGATAAGTTAAGTTTAAAATCATGTCCGACGTGGTAATTAACCCGATTATAAACTTATAGTGTCAATGTGTGCGTTTGATACTTGTATGAATAGAGGAGTTGGTATTCCTATGGGTGCTTCACTGAATTTGTTGCTGACAATCCGTCTGTTCTTTTTTTAAGTCTGTGGTTAAAGTGCGCTAACTTACAAAAGCATATTCACTTCATTTTACCAATATAGTCATTCATAAGAAATAACCAAGTTATATAGCTCGTTTACATCTAAATTCTTCCCGCTTATATTATGTTAGATTATCAAGAAGCAACCGTTTATCATTCATCGTACTGACCCAATAGTTATAATGAAACTCAAGTCTGGTGAATCGATTAGTTCCATCGTAGCTGATAACATCGGTACGTAGTTAGCTATCATTGTCCTGTTACCGGTAGTCCAGAGATTAATGATAGGAGCCTCATTGTTTGAAATGCTAGAAAAATCAAGTATTGAATCTACACCGTCAATCAATGACAGTTGATTCAGAGTTGAGTGGGCATTGTTTGAACTTTAGGATTCCGTATACAAGTCAACTCAATTTTATGCAAAAATAAAAGAACTAATTGCTTTTTAAGTTTCGTAAAGTAAAAAAAAAATGATTTACAGTTATGAATGCTTCTAATCAGTATTTTTAATACATATATATTTTTTATTTTTATTTGGCTATTAATGACCCAATTCTGAGGATAGGTTCTCTTGAGGAGGCCTAGACCTTACTTTCACTACGCTGCTCAAGTGGGGATTGGAAGTGAATATTCCCTTCTAATATACGTTAAAATTGTATTACTCTTTTGAGAGTAAAAAACAACTTCTTTGTATGTATATTTTATTAAGCAGTTGATAGAGTTACCGAATATTGTTTCACGTATATTATACGGAACCAAGTACTTAGATGTTTTCATTGTATGATTATTCAATAAGGTCAGACAATATTATTTCTTAATGTGATATATGACAGTTATTAATTATTATAAATCATTGAGCATTGTATAAATTAAATTTGAATGTGACTGCTCATTAATTTATTACAAAAAATAAAATCAATGCTAAAAATAAGAGTTTTACGGATCGTTAAAGTTTGTGTAGGCAAACCTTTTAATCTTATTAATGTATGTATATCGACGGTGCAGGGTGTACGGTAAAACTCAAAAGAGTTTATGATACACCCTATTCATATGGTACTTTCTTTATTGTCAATGAAATAAATAAATAAAATAAATAAATAACCCGATTTGTTATTCTCACTGACTTGCATCCTCATAACAAAAACTCTACAAAGTATAAATTTTGTAAAAACCATAGTTTCTATTGGAATGTTAACACGAACAAAGTGGCGGTATCTGCTAGTTGTAAATAAATATTTTAGTTTTAATATTTTGATATTATAAATAGTAACTTCCTAACCCATTGAGTGTATAAATTTCCTGCTTCCCGAACGCTTCAACACTGAGACTAAATAGTGCCAGTTGTCCCATTATGAGACAATTCAATAGGATTAACATAAAGTATTCATTTATCGTATTTCCTTATGTGATTATATTCCTTGTACTGTTTCTAAAATACCGATGAAGCGCAAATAATAAACAAAAATTGATGACTTCCGTACTTTATCGATTCCGGTTGTTATTGTTAAATAAGTCGTTGATTCATGTCTGTGACTTTCCGTCGGCATAGAACTGCTGTTTGTGTTGTCGTTAATCCTTTAGATATTGGAGCAGTGTGGTCGAATGCTCCATGTCTTGTGATTCAGAAAGAAAAAAATGTAGACAGTGTTTAGTGAATTGATAATAATTCAGAAATAAAAGTACCTACCTATTATCAAAATCCGGTCAGGACTTACCAGATCTTATCTTCTGGCTGTTATCTGTTAATTGTTTGTATTTTATATTTATCACACATTCTGTGTTTTCCCCTTGAAAATGGCTACAACTGCGGAAAACGTCGGCACAAAATATTTTCCGATCTAACTCCTCAAATTATTTGTGAAGTTGCCTGACCGACGCGACGCTAGAGTTAGTGCCGAATGGTGGCTGGAAAGTTATAATTCTATAACAAATTTTAAGACGAGAAGGACGTGAATTTTTTCCTTTAAACTATTGGAAACCACTATAGGACCTCAGTTTGAAATAGACTTTTTTCATAAAATATGATCCTTTTCTTATTCATGATTCCCTGGGCGACTTATTATTGGGTACCTAATTAAGGTGATTAAGATTGCAGATACTATTATGTACTATTATGTACTATTATGTCGTCTGTGATATCACCATACAATAGAATTTAATTATAATAAGTAAATTAAGTATTAAAATAACATTAACAAAACATATTTTGAAGAAAATCGAAAAATAATTCAATGGTCTGAAAATCTTAGTAATTTGGTAGTACCTAAAAACATCATAAACATCATTAACTACGATTTTATCGTAATAATTTAATTCCATAGTTTATAATTAATTAGTATCTTAAGTAAAATAGGTACATGTATTTATGTTACGTTTTTCATTGCACATCCCAGGCTCCATCCAGGCTATATTAATAAACTCCGATTCATTCAACCCGCAAAATCTGCTATTAACTGCAATATCGGATGCCATTACCGGTGGTAATACCGCCATCTTTATTGCGATTGGTCGCACGATCCCAATTCAATGTTTCAGACGTTCCATTTGCAAGTCATATTCGCTTGGGAAGCACATATCCGTGCTACAGATACGTCCAGGATCTATAAAATTTAGAGATACGAATATAAGGGCATCTTAAAATTACCGACCAATGTAAAGATCATCATAACTAAATTTTAAGTTAAAATTGAAACTTAAATCTTATTGCTATTGCAAGATTAAAGCGTTAAAAAATTGTACACAATTTCTTAAAAAAACTTTTTTGTCCGTTCCAAAAATCAGTCAAACGTTAACAATACCGGATATTATTTAATAACGGTAGATGACTACTAAAGAAAATAATCTGTATCCTACCCAGGTTCGACAAATGATCCATCAAATATAATCTACGCTAACCTTTGGAACCTCATCACACCGAGCGGGGTCGCTAGTAATCTTACATCTAATACACTCAATACCGTCCCACAGGACAAAACCGCAGGCTAAGAGTAGTTCAATCCAATTACTCAATTATCGTGTTAATAATGTAGTCTAATCGACGGTAAAGGCTACCCCGGTAACCCTTGAGAGAGAATGCCTTGTATTATAGTAATATAATACTCCTTGATATAGGTATGTCCCAATTTCGTATCGTTGCTCAGAAATGTCATTAACCGTGATTTGGAAAGATGATGATTAAAATTATCGGTCTATATCTTCTTTGTACTTTCTCCACCAATTTTTATTCTCACATTCACAGCTGGTGTACTACTACAGATTATATAATTGCTATTGTAAGTATGTAATTGTATTGTAAGTAAGTAAGTATTGTAAGTCGATGAAGTAAAAAAAAACGAAACAATAATATTTCAAAGGTTTTCGGTGAAATGAAATTCGGTCAAATTTTTTTCGACCTTATGATACCCAAATCTGACGCTACTCGAAAGATACTCGCATATGCTTTGCTGTATTCCTTTTTATTTTGCCATAAAATGATTTTATTTATTAATTAAGGGTTCCGTTTGACTACGGAACCCTAACGGTGTATATGTGTTTATATGTGTGTGTATTCACTATAGATATTAGATATTATATTATTAACGTACCTATATTACTAGTACCTGCAGAGAAAAGTAACTTTTCTAAAAATAAAAAGGAATACAAAATAAAAAGGAATACAGCAAAGCATATGCGAGTATCTTTCGAGTAGCGTCAGATTTGGGTATCATAAGGTCGAAAAAAATTTGACCGAATTTCATTTCACCGAAAACCTTTGAAATATTATTGTTTCGTTTTTTTTTACTTCATCGACTTACAATACTTACTTACTTACAATACAATTACATACTTACAATAGCAATTATATAATCTGTAGTAGTACACCAGCTGTGAATGTGAGAATAAAAATTGGTGGAGAAAGTACAAAGAAGATATAGACCGATAATTTTAATCATCATCTTTCCAAATCACGGTTAATGACATTTCTGAGCAACGATACGAAATTGGGACATACCTATATCAAGGAGTATTATATTACTATAATACAAGGCATTCTCTCTCAAGGGTTACCGGGGTAGCCTTTACCGTCGATTAGACTACATTATTAACACGATAATTGAGTAATTGGATTGAACTACTCTTAGCCTGCGGTTTTGTCCTGTGGGACGGTATTGAGTGTATTAGATGTAAGATTACTAGCGACCCCGCTCGGTGTGATGAGGTTCCAAAGGTTAGCGTAGATTATATTTGATGGATCATTTGTCGAACCTGGGTAGGATACAGATTATTTTCTTTAGTAGTCATCTACCGTTATTAAATAATATCCGGTATTGTTAACGTTTGACTGATTTTTGGAACGGACAAAAAAGTTTTTTTAAGAAATTGTGTACAATTTTTTAACGCTTTAATCTTGCAATAGCAATAAGATTTAAGTTTCAATTTTAACTTAAAATTTAGTTATGATGATCTTTACATTGGTCGGTAATTTTAAGATGCCCTTATATTCGTTACTTTTCTCTGCAGGTGACCGTACTTAGTATTATTATTAGTACTTAAAAAATACTATATTATGTTAGCCATACTAATTGAATGTATCCTTATTTTATAATATCGCAGATTCATGTATTCGTAACTCGTTGCTACTCTGCAACAGTCGGTCCGGAAACACTTTCCGGATGTCCGCTGCGACGCATCTCATGCGCGCTATTCAATAATCCATATAATTTTACCTGCAGTTCAATCATTTTGCAAACCTGGATTTTTGTAAGCGTAAAAATAAAGCAAATGTATGTGAAATTTCGAAGCTTTGACTAACTCGGTTATTTGTCATTCTAGATTACATAGGTACAATGTCTAAGTATATGGGAAATTGATCATCTTTATAGTCCTGAGCTGGCCTCAGAAGTCCTCTCACATTTTTAGTGTTATAGTAAGAAAACATGTGACTTCATGAAGAACAATTCATACAATTTTTATAACTCATGAGTTAACCATTGGAACAATTATTCCCTACGTTCGTTGTTATTCAATAACAGCACGACATAAAAATACAAATATTTAAACTATCAACGTTCGATGTAGAATTCTGTTTTAAAAAAACAAAAGTGATGCCAATAAGCAATTAAATTTTGGCATTAAAACCTTGTTCATTTACTGTACTCTATCACAAATTTTCACGACATAATTAACAGCTTAATAATAAATCGTTTCAGGTATATTACCTAAACCGAGTACACACTAACGTATGATCAATCTTTTCGAAACAGCATGGGTTATAAATTGCACATATTATTATAATTGATTTGTTAATGTTACTATAGTATCACTCACACACTCAAACACCTTATCGCGGTTAACGCGGTTAACGCAAAAATTAACATTTACCTGTCACATAAATATTCGTCTTGGCTGAGAATCAAACTCAGCTTCGCAGACAGGGTCACAAGCAACTAGGCTAGAGGGTGATAATAATAACTATCTATTAAATCATATAACATAATATGCTTAATTTAAGCGTGTTAACTTCAACCATCTCCCAGATAGTTAACGAAAATTAATTGCCTAGGAACACGTAATCACATTAACATATTGTGATATATTAATATTATATTGTACAAGACATGATGACATGACTAACACATAAAGACATCACTAACAGCTATGACTCGAGAACAAAATATTTATACAAACAAAAACAAAACAAACAAAATATTTATATTCATCCTATAATCTTGACATCATTCAATAAGCTTCATTCTTGCACTAACAATAAAATGAATTGTATCACACAAATCGCACCCTCAGTGGAAAAAAGCATAAGTCGTCTTACGTTGACTTTCAGTTATTAATATGATTGGAAAGAGGGACAAAAGCTGCATGTGCTCATTTTTTTTCAAATTTTTATCATTAATCTTGACGGTTTTGTGCAAGAAATCGTAATGTAAATTCCTTTGACTACTTACTGATATTTTAACAGTTTTTTTGCTCTCCTGTAAAATTGCAATTATCATCTTATACCTTTTTTCCACTGAAGGTGTGAAATGAGGACTCAGCTTAACTGAACATTGAACACTCTCACAGCACTATTAAGGAGCTCATTTTAGCAACATTTAATAGACGCTCAGTTTATGATACCATTATTCTACACCAATTTCAGTTATATATTCCAGTAATTTCAGTTATATTACAATAGAACCCCATTTAAGTTTATTGGAATTGAAATGAACATCGTAGCTAATAGAAGATATTATTAACTGAAATGTTATAATCGTTTATGATTAATAATAATGGCAGTGTTATAAATATTGAATGAACAAAACATTTTTGCAAAATAGCAGGTCAAGTCATAGTAGCAAAGTTCTTCGTTTACAATGAAGAGCGTTTTAATTAAATGCTTGGATGGATGGAGGATGCATAAACCTTCTAATATTATGTACATTATTCACTAGTGTATAAAAGTATAAGTATAGATAAATTCATTTCAACGCATTTTTGTGATTTACTGATCTAATGATATAAGATATATGCCTACGTGCTTCCTTGAATGTAATAAGTGTCATCAGGTTATATAATATGTCCACTGAAATAGCGTTATACTCATTTGATATGTAAATTTCTTAGATTCTCTTCTTGTGAAGGGTGCGGTAAAGTATGAAATTGTATTTTATTTTAAAGCCATCGTCGTAAATCTTCTCACATAAGCCATAAAATGAAAAAGAAGACTTCGTTCTTGAGTCTAAAAGTGAGAAGATAAATATTGCACATAAATTTCATATTTTCTAAAATGTTAGACTACTCACCTAAGTCTACTGCGCCTAGTATAAAAGTATTATACACTCACAAAACTTTGGAATATTATAAAGAATGTTAAAATTTTTAAATAATTAAAAAAATTGTTAATTATTGATTTTTGAAGCAAATTAATGTTAAAATACAAAATATACTGAGTAGACTTAAAGTAACGATGGTGTTATATCATCAAAGCTCCTGAATCGAATAATAAGGATAGTATTTGGCGTCATTTTATATCTTAATAGCTGACGTTGTTCTGCCAAAAAATTTCTGAATAGGGACACCCTAATCACTTGGCGGTATGAAATATGCTTTAGGAATTATTCTCATATTTACCAACTATATAAAAAAAATCATAAAAATTGGTCGAGCCATTTCAGAGGAGTGCAAACAAACAAACCACAAACCCCGTGATACGAGATTTTTTTTAATATTAGATTTTGTTATATGTCGAATTAGTAAGTTAACACTCTCTATTCTGTGAACTATATCTATTCCAGCGAATATGACGTACAAGTTAGTATGCAAATTGTCTACTACAGTTCTTGAACATGGTTATTAACAATGTGTGGATCTTATCATACGTAATGAAGATCGCGCTTTGTTTTAATTATACATGAATAAATTTCATAACATCCATTGAAATTACCTAGATACCGACATTTCGAAGGATCCTTTCAAATTGAAGACGCGTCTAAAGCTCACATGCGAAAGTGGATTGAAAGTAATCCAAGTAGAAAATTAATCCTTGATTACGTCCCACTCCTGGTACGATTTGAGGGAACCATTGACGTTGAGTGGTAATGGAAGAGACAAAATCATTTTAAAGTTCTAATATAAGTTTCATCTCAAAAGATGAATTTTCCTGTAAAAAAATGAGTTACTGTAGTCTAAGCACACTAAAAGTATTATTTATACGTGTATTATATGCTAATTTGATTAGATAATTTAAGATCATTGTTCCTGAAATTAAATATCAGTTACTGTAGTTTAAGTACACTAAAAGTGTAACGGATTGAACGTATTATACGTTCAATCTATACGAAACAATGGCTTAAGTTTAATAAACAACTTGATCATACGTGTTTAGTCAAATTTTTATATTCTAGTGACTGGCTGGTGTGTAGTTGTCTCTATTAAGACTTGTCGAAAATACATTCCAATTCATCAATTAACCAAATTGTATATATCGGGTTTCAAACCTTCGTAGAAAAGCACTGAAATTATTGAAATTTAAATGCAAAATTTTAAAATTTTGTTTTAGATATCTGTACCTATAAAGATTTCCCAAATCAAATATTTCCAACCGATTAGGAAGCGGACTTTGATTAGATTTATGCAATTGATTAGTTTATCAATAAAATTTAGCGAATATCTCAATTCGGTGATACGTTTAAAAGAACTCACCGTCGCGTCGCACTGAAATCGAAATATCTTACTATCCACATTCCTTTTTCTCATACTATTAAGTTATAGAAACTATTAATATTCATTTTAATGAAAATTTTATATTATGCTCACTTCTATCTGACATGCATCAATACGTTTTCTTACACACAGTTACATTAATACGAAACACAAGATACCCTCCACACAAGATACTTCCGTCCTAATATTTTCCTGTTTGAATCCTCAAATACACGAATCCTTTTACCCTTTCACTAAACACCGTAGACCTTTAGGCGTAAGACAAGAGAATACATTAAAATTTATCAGCTTATCTCTCTTAATGATTTGATCAGCGAGGAGGAAAATATCTAAATGTAAACCTATTATTATTAATGTGTAAATTTAATTAAAAGTGAATGTTACTGATATAAAAAGGGTGTTAATTAAGACTAAATAATTTTTATTATACAAAGTTCGGTAACAACACTTAACTTACTTACGGAAATAAAATTATTTTTATCGTCAAAAAAAAACGTTTGGCTTAATAACTCTATGCACTTTTTGTCAAAAAAAGGGAATTTGTGTAAGGTCAATCCATAAAATCCCAGAATATAAAACTGTATCGGTGACCAGATTATAGATACTTGTGAGTCATTATGGCGGGAAAAATCATAATAAAAGTAACCTAAAAAATGTGAAAAAGCAAAATAAAAACCTAAAAAGGTTCAATAGTTATAGAAATGTTAGTAAAAAATTGACGGCCAATTTTAATTATTGCTCTATAAGTTCAAGATTTTAATTAGTACCATTACTTTTCCCTGACCAGATCTAAGAAGTTGACGAGAGAAGGGACAATAAAAATAAATTTCACAGCCCACTGACCGGACACGTATTTGGAACCAAATATCAATAGAGGCACGTGGCAATTTATATTTTCGTTAAGGGTCCCCTAACTAAAAGATCAATTTCGCGCTTGGACAAGTTTAATGTAAACTTAAGTGCGTAGGGGAGTCACCACCAAATGAAAATCGTTCCTGCTGCGTTAACAATGTCTGTGTTATTGAATTTCGGTATTAGTTCTGAGGAATTTCTGAGGAATCCACAATACTAAACGATTTTCAAGACACAGCACTATATCGGATGAGTTTCCTTCTGATTTGATCACATATGTTAACGTGGGGTGTGGTGTCATGGAAAAATCTTGGGAATGGAATCAAACTTTTATACTACTGATATTATTTTAAAAGAAGTCAATAGTTTAGAAACTAAATTATGGTGTCAATTTAGTTACTAAAGCAAAAAATATTGATACTGTGCTGTAAAGCGTTGAGGAGTTATCTCGTCTGGAGCGAAACCCGAGTGTAGTATGCTTTTATATGCTAAATTTCAACTCATTAGGATAAGAGGAAGTTTGTATGTACGTTTTGATACTATTATATGAATCAAGGTAACAAAGGTCTGAACAAAAAGAAAGAAGAAAACTGAACTGAAAAATAGACATGACTGTCTCACTTTCACCTATACCATTTTCTAAAAATTGTATTTAATATCAACCACAACACAAAGAACAGCAAAATATAAAGTTGTGATATAAACAAAAGATTTCCGGGGTAAACTTTTCATGCACGAAGAAAACTTCATAAATAAGGCAAACTTGGGTGAGGAGTGTTAATCTCATACCAACAGATCAAGACTATAGTACTAACATCGAACGGGATAGCGGTCTAGAACTCCAACATGCGTACACAGCAGTAAACTCAATTCAACATAGCGATGGAATGGAAAACTTTAATCGAAAACCACACGTAGTAAGAAACGTGATAACTTGAGGAACATTCCGCCGAAGGGAAGCTTCGACGAATTTTAAAGAATACCATATTTAGCTCGCGGGTTTGTTCGAACAGAAATAAATCCATCCATCCATCCATAGGTCGCACGCTTAAAACTAATGAACAGCCTAATGAAGATCTGAAATGAGAAAAAAACGAAGCAAAGTTATTATTAAAGTAATAAATAATTGCAGAGACAGGTCCAAAGAGCGGTGACATAGGCTTTTGAGAAAAACAAACATTACAAATTCATTGAAGTTTGTTATACTTACGGCCGCACTCAGAGTTGCTTATATGGCTCCTTAGTATAGAATTTGTATTGTGATTCTGTACTAATGAGCAATTTAAGTAACCGTTAAGTGACTCTGAGTGCGGCCGTTAAATATGTAGATTTACATTATACAGACAAACAATAACACCTTGCATTTTGTATAAACAAATTATGTATAAGGAGTTGCAAGCGTTCCAGCCAAACAAGTTTGGAACGAGGAGTTTGAACGGAGATACTCATGAGATGGATTTTGATTGATTTTATCTTCCACTGTTTGTATTCGCAAAAAGTTACAGTGCCTTCTGATAGTATCGACTTTAACGGATTTATTGTGTTACGATGTCAGCGATGAGAACAGAATACAAAAAACGTTAAACAAAACAAGCAGATTTAAAATATATTTTAAAGCCGATTTAATTATTATAAATTATTTCGTCAGTTTCCTATAGTCAAATAGGTAAAGTTATATTCGTCAAGCAATAATAATAACTAAGTAAAAACAGTCTTTATTAATGACATCATATTACATTTATGGCAACAGAAGAAGAACAGAAAAGCAAAGTATCTTATTAATTTTATTATGGTTACCTCGATGTGTTTCATTGAGATAAGAATGAAGATATTAAATAATTGATACTAATTTCACGATAGAATGACTAAGTACACTTAAATGATAACTGGAGCGTAAAAATATAATAGTAATGATGATGTGTGAACGTAATTGCGTCGACCAATGATAAATTGTTTCTATTCTATCTAACCCTAAGTATTTTGAAAAGGTCGTACATAATATCTGTACATGTAAAGCTAAAAACAATATAACAGTATAATATCATAATAACATAACTGATGGAAAGATCTTTCCTCATCAGACAGGTACAAATTTGTTTATTGGAAGCTGTAAATGTAAACAGGTGTGGGCAGCGAAACACCATTTGTCCGCCGCGGGTAAACTTCAACCTAAAATCTAATTGGATTTGATTCCATTAGCGAACTCCAAATGGGACCCTTTAATTGTGCTGACCAACGACGGTTATACGGACCTGATCCGAAAGGCGCAACATAATGTAATGTAAATATTACTGAAACTGTACGAGTAATAATAATATTGACGTTACATTTTGCCCTTGGGCAGATTGTAGTCCCTAATACATTTAACGCACAGACATATTCACAACACAGCGCTCTGCTGCATTTTCCGGGATAATATTATAATTAAGTACCCTATGTCCTGTGTTTACCTGTGTGCTCTATTTCTTGAAAATCCCTAGATAGTAATTTTTGTTTGGAATAGTATCAAAGATCCATACACCGTTACAAACTTTCACATTTAATAATAGTTACTAAACATATTTCGGTTGAAGTCATAAAAACAGAATGTACGAGCATCCCCCGATCGCCTCTAGACCGGCAACCAGTATTCATTGACGGCGGTAGTCACTTTGCTATCATCAACTGGCAATACTGATCGTTTAGGGGCTATTCACATAAAATAGTTTGCCATTGCATAACATGCCAAACCATTCTGCATATTTATTTTAGGTACATAATCGGCAGTTCGACTTATTGTGAAGACATTATTTCTGATTCAAATGACTAATTAATTTCATATTCACTCAGTCTACTTATTTTATCATACACACAAAACGATTATTTAAGTGCTAGCTACTTCATGTCATGGCAATACGGTAGTAATATAAAAAATTAAAAGGTGTCAAGGGACACCCGGATGGAACGAAGTTCCTTTCGATTCAAGTATTGTTTTACGCGCTCAGCAGTGTGATTCATCAATACGAAACTAGATGGCGCTGTACAACTTTCTGAATCACTTCAAAAAGTGTCGTGACAACTTTTCGTAAGAATTTTTTCCGTCTAGCCCCCTTTCATAACGCGCGATAAGGAACTTCGTTCCAATAGTTCAATGCCTGGCAATGGTGCATTCGTTTTTGTATAAAAAAATCCTACCTATACCAGTTATACCTAATCGTCATAATAATAAGTAGATACAAAAGTGATTATTTGATTACTCCGATTAAAGTCACATTCAAATAATATAGTTTGTATAATGAGGTAACATAGCCATTATAGTAATTATGTGAAGACATGAAGATTGTAGTTACAAGATTTTTAAAACTTACCATCACGGACGTGAAAATACCGGACGTCACCTTGTCTTATCGAAAGTGACGCCGCCCTCTTACCATGTGTGCGTAATTTTTAGTGCGGTCCGACCAATCTGACGCGGTAATTGCGGCCGATTAATAACAGCATGGTGTCAATGTGTGCGTGTGATACTTGTACGAATAGAGGAGTTGGTATTACTATGGGTGCCTCAGTGAATTTGTTGTTGATATTCCTGTTCTTTTTTTTAAGTCTGTGCTTACCATAGGGTCTCTCCGTTATAATAATCTATGTAACTGAGTACAAAAAATCGTAACTACCCAGTGTACTTAAAATGTTAAGTGGATGAGAGGATAGTAAAGTAAATATTTTAATAGTGCATTAATTTTACTTAATAACATAATAATTTACTTATTAGGTAAACGAAGAATTTGCAACAAAAATTTGATAAGGGAAGTTTTATCACAGTGATTAGATATCGATCAATCAAATAGAGCAAAAAATACGCAGATAATAAAATCAGCTTTTAATGCAAATTTTCCCCACGGCTATGAGGCTAATTCAATAAGTAGTTGCCTATATTAACCGATAAACCATTCCTTTAACTTTCTGTTTTAATCGCCCGCAACATGTTGGTAACTAACATTGTATAATATAAATTATTATTTTATTTTTATTTTATAATATCATCTATAGGTATTATTCAAATAAGCCTGATGGTAAGTGGTTACTGTCACCTATGGATATCAGTAACGCGAAAGGCGTCACCAATCCGTTACTGACCTCTTGGCCGAAGAAGGGAGAAGGAAGAAAAATGTTTGTTACTTAATTTTACGTGTCTTATATAATTTTTAATCGACTTCAAAACAAGCAAACATCCGACATGCATTTAGCTAGTATACAAGATATTTTTGGTAATTTTTTTATTATATTCAATAACACAGTTCCTACCAAAATGTATAATATGTATTAACACTACTATCTCAATTTGAAACTCGCCTTTGGTCCCAGTAATAAGGTGTAGTTCATCAAGAAATTACAAATGAAATAGGGAATTTGGAACTAATTTAGCAATATCCAGAACATGGCATTTAAATGTTATCAAGGATAATAAGGTTACGAAAGTAAAGTTTCAGAAATGGACATAATAGTAGTAATAAGGGCTCTGTAATTTTGAATAGGAAAAACAACACCTCCATATTTTCTTGCTGCTTTTTCTCCCGGAACCCCTACGGCAGATATTTGTTCAAGCGATGACGTAGTTTGACTATCAAAACGAGTTAGATAAAATCTATTTTGAATACTAATAATTAATTTTTGAATAAGAATTAAATTGGTAAAATCTACCCGCTTCCTCCCATGTATCAAAACCGGTCTCAATCTAAACGGCTTAACTCCATTAGTTATGGGCAGAACGGTTGGCTTAAGGTAAACCACACCTAGGCTACATTTAAATTAGCCCGTCTAACCTAACTCAAAATTAGAAATTGTAATTAACAATGAAAATCGCCGTCTAGGTGGTATAGCTTAACCATTATAGTTTTAGTAACCACTGTGTCACATTTTTCGATGACCGCGGTATCTTGGTGATGACGTCATATGACTTGCGAGTCCTTGGGCGTCAATTACTTGACTAGTCACTCCCACTCTGCCATCTTTGGACTCAAGCAAGGCAGTAGCTACCCAGGCATGCTTCATAATACTCGTATTAAGATGACTAGCGCTCTGGCTTAGACCGCGTTTTTCGGGATAATACCGGGATAGTAGGTGCCCTATATCTTATTCTAGGTCATTGTCGATAGATATGTTTTTGTTTTAATTTGACATTCAACAGACTATAGAGCCTTATTTATAGAGAATACTTCCGTCCGAAAAATAATCTTAGTTACTCTCAAGTCGCGCCTAAAGAACTTTACTTCAATCAATTATATCACGCATAACTCTGTCAAACAAATCTTATCGTTGATTGATAATGAAATTTTAAAAATGTTAATAATCCTATGGCATTACTGAATATTTGATAATACTTATTACCTACTCAGTGCCATTTACAAAATCGTTGTAATTTTACAACTTGTAGTAGGTAAAATCAAACTTAATGTATGCGTCTACAAAATTCTTTCTCGCCAATTGGACTGTCACAAGTAATAAAAAAACTCTCAATATCTTAAACTATCCATCAATCATAGAATGTATAAAATAGTTAATTAACGCCTGGTAACCCGTTCTATCCGTTGTTTTATCTATGTCATAAAGGCCTATTGAGATATAACGATGTATGCGAAATCCATGTTCGTATGCGATATTCTGATTCAAAAAGCGAAATTTCAGGGCAAACTACAACTACTACATACTACTAATACTAGGACACAACTAGGATTTCCTGTGTCGTGGGTGTAACGTGTGATATCTTACAATTTTATATTCGAATTCATTAAGTGATATTCTTGGTCACTCACAGTACGGAAAATGTCCACGGAGCGACATCGTTGCGTTTGCCTATTGCCTATGTTGCATTATGTATTATAGCTTACATGCAATCGTCAAATAAATTCAAAACTACTGAAAATCAAGAGTCATAAATATATAACGAATATCCATTAAAAATGTTCAAAGCAGGAGTTCCATAAAAGCCAGAAATTTTCTATTGGGCCGGAAAGGATGTATTTCTCTGCACTCGAATCGCTTCTAGTTCCTCTGCGATACTAAAACCAGGCTCTAATCAGACCTCCTAGATCAATAAGTGTAGGTTTGCCTCAGTAATGCGTACCTCACGAGCCGACATGCTAATTGATATGTATATGCGTGCACATAGGATTCTCATCTCATGCACATTGCATACTCATTGGTCTGTAATTTACAATAACCCGCATTATGGCATAGTGAGTGAGTCATAATGTCGACATTATAGCACGGCTATTGTATTTAGAGGGTGGTATCATTGTTATAGTCATTAAAATGTTATGTGCATGGCTTAGTGGCTTTTCTGCAGGCAATGAAAGTGGCGTGGGTTATGTAACACACGGTGAGTTTAACCACTAACAAATGAGCTGACCTGAAGAAGACATGGCATCCAGCTGATGCAAACCTTTCCCTTGAGCAAGCTTCCAAACGACTCGTAGTGTTCCGGCTGGGGGCTTGAGAACTTGTTCTTTCTTTCCATTGAAGTATAATGTCATAGAACAGATATCTCGAACAAAACGTGTGTCCCGCCCGAGAGGTTCGATTTTCAAAATTGAGCCCCGGAATTCTCCTTTCAAAATCGAACGAATCCATTGAAGATTGAAGCCACGTAGCGCCAATGCATTGGGACATACATGGTGTTCGCGGTGTCGGTTCTATACGCTAGTAATAATACTTCAATGTTTCTTTCCCTCTTTTCTTTCTTGGTCAGAAACACATTGGTGATGTCTATGGTGTTACTGATATCCATAGGCGAAGGTGACCTTTACATCAGGATCGAACTCAGAACTACCTGAGTTTGCCGAATAGTTACATAAAAAATCAGGGTTACAAAAGTCACCTTTTCTCCACATTCTTATAATGAATAGATGGAGTAAAATAGAAACTGTTTTTTCTGAAATGATAAACTAAGAGAAAGATAAAGCTGCTGTTAACGATCCGTAAGCTACTTACGCCATTTCCTAACTAGAGGACTTACATTTGCAGATGTTAAAATTTATTAATCTGAAGTGTGTTTGTATTTTTAGTCTACAAAGACATAAGTACTTTTATAAACTTACTATCTTAATTACTTTACTTATCTTTATCATTCCATGTTTATACTGTAGAGGCGTGTTAATCACTTTAAAAAATTATAAATTTGTAAGACTGATTCCGAATGAAGTTACATTTTAGGGGATTCTTAATACACCGATAGTAAGTTGGTACCTCACATGCTGGATGCATTATGCACTTCACATAGAGCGCGTGATCATTATTATTCGTTCACGCGAACTCTGTAAGTTACTTTATTTTGGATATGTGAAATAAATTATTTGATAAAATAATGTCGCAGTGTTATGACAGTGCCGTTGGTTGAGATCTCAGTGGCCAAATCGAACATATTATTATCAGCATAAAATCAGACTCAGTTGTTTTATTCTACGCCATTGTTTTGACAGCTTTAAATCGGCACTGTAGTCGCAACCGGATAAAAAGTTTTTGAGGCAGTTGAAGATTAATTTTACTTTAAATACATTAAGTAATTGGTCACTTATATGGAATTTCCGAAACAAGTATTAACGTCATCTGATGGATAACAATCTAATCACAAATACGACTACATGAGCAATAAAACTGTAAAATCATTGTGATAATTCCTATACAATAAAGTGAAAAAAATTTGCTAACATCAAATTCATTATTATCGATTGAACGGGTAATCGCGTATCTGAAGAGATAATATGATTAGTATTATAGTACAGTATCATATAAATGAAATCAGTCGTATATCAGCTAAATATTCGCTTATCGTGCTCAGCGGAAGTTCGTCGTTTCGCAGCCGTTGCATAAAATAGGTGGAATTCGTGTTTTTCTCAAAATGACTCCAAATCCAGTGGGTTCGTCTTTCACCCTGGAAAGTGTTTCTGACATGAGTAAAGTTGGAAACATGAACTCTGCTCCGGCTGAAGTCTCGACAGGAAGATATTTGCTTCGAATTACTCAAGCTTGTTTAACCCTTCTCGGATATGTACTCATTGGCGTCGTAGTGGGTATCAGTTTACAGTTCGCTTTCAGAGCAGGACCAAATCTAAGCACGACTAATTTACACATAACATTGTGTGTTCTAGGGGTAAGTTTTTATTCTTATTTTAAAAATGCTTTTAATGATATGCTATTCTAAAAAAAATATCCGCTTTTGGCCGTAAAGAACATGTAAAAATAGGATTTTTATTATAATGTTAGAAAATTAAGCGTTAGTTTTATTAAAATTCATTTGACAATAAATAGACGAATATTTTTCGTAGAACTAGAAAGTGTTACCCATACTAGCCTCTGTTACACTCATCCTTATTTGTACATATAACTTACTATAATATGTTAACGTTCCACACTAAAAGTCCCCAAAAAACACAAATAGTAAAATATATTTTTAAATCATTATATTATTGTCTTGGCTAAATTTAAGTATTTTGATAATAACAGAACGGTCATTTAACGTGAGCAGTGCAGGGGTACATGTACTCAATCAAAATTTTGTTTTTACAAACGTTAGATCGAGGTACATAATTAAATCATGCATTACAAATATACATATTTGTTATTTGTCCTTTTAATTCACGATTTAACCCTTTGTTACTTTACGAGTAATAGTAACTTTATTTAATTTTGGTAAAATTAAAACCTATAAATTAACAAAAATGACGATCACAATTTCACAATAGATTAAGTATTGTAAAATGATTAATTTTATGATATAATTGCAACCTGGGGAATAAAGCCATTTTTTATATATTTTACTTCCTTTTCTCTACCTTACATTAATGTCTCTCAATATTTTTGTATAATACTGTTCCTGACACCAAAAGTATGATGGATAAAAATAAATTCAATAAATAAGTAAATCAAATACTCATATTTGATAGGTAATAACTAATAACGGATGCAAGATTTTAAAAGTAAATACATAGAGCATAGAGCTTCATCTTCTATCCATCATAAATATCTGTAACATTTGTAATATTAAAATGTTTGCAATTTGGCCACTTACCATCAGGTTGCCTGTCTGTATTTTTGTCAGGCCTCCTTTAAAAAAATTTAAAACTCTAAAACATATTATCAACCTAAAAATTCTCAATTTACGTACCTACTACTGTAAAAAAAAACCAAATTCTTAAAAAACTAAAACATCTTCATTGAAATTGCTTGATTTAAATTATTTAAAGGGAAGTAAATGTTCATCAAGCTAAAATTCCTTATGGAATTTGAAGATCAATCCGTCTTTATGTTTAAGCAGACTTCATCATTTCGTTGTGCACCCTACTGCAAGCAATCAACGAGGTTATCTCGCCTAGTCCTTTCCTAATAGTCCAACGGTACTCAGCATTTTACCAGAATGCAAATTGTTTCACCTTCACCACAATCCATCAGATGACCAGCTTATCCGTTCGTTGGCTATTACAAGAATCATTAAAAACACTCCAATTTACATTGCTTGGTTATGCGTTTGCTCTATTTTCAATTGCTTTCTGATGGTAGGAAACATTCTTAACGAATAGACATATCCTGCTAGCACTTCAACTTATCACAACAATGTAACAATTATCTTTCATTCGTTCTTTATTTCTCGTGTATTTTTATTTCTAAAAGTATTTGTAAAAACTAACTTCTATTAAAATCACATTCATTTTCAGTTTCACCTACTGATGGGAGTGGGTATTCTCACTCTAACGTCTGAAAGTGGGTTTGCATTGGGCATCACACTGAAGCATAGACGTTGGCTTCACACACTCCTGCAAGTTATGGGCTCCGGACTGGCTCTTGCTGGATGCTTCATTATGAGTCTGGCAAAAAATGTTAACTTCGACACCCTTCATGGGAGATTCGGTAAGTAACGTAAAAATGAAAGTGAAAATGATGAAACAATAGTGACTTGATACTACACTCAAGGTTGATTCCAGACAAGGGAACTCTAAAAGTATTTTTAAAATATAATTTTACATAACTTATAAATCCACTGTAAAATTAAGTAATACTAAATAATACCACTAAGATACATACAAATAATGTATATAACCATTTAGGTTTATCTTAATTTTAAGTGACTAAAAGACTAATTTTGGAAATAATGGAAAATTTTGACTTAATATAGATTCACGAGAACTCAACGTTGACATAACTTTACGTTGGAATATTTTTGTCTTTTCATTTAGGTTTTTATAGCCACCCTAACTTTTATTACCTAATTACATAGGTACCTACATATAATTAATGAATATTTGTTTTTAATTTTTTAGCGTTGGTGGCTATGGTCTTCACCGTCGCATGTCTTTTAAACGGAATAACTTCCCTCTACGCCTACGAGTGGCGCAGATTTATGCCAGCCAACTTGTCCAAGCTTACTCACATCTTATTTGGAATCGTTGCATTTGTTTCCGCCACCGTGTCTCTATGCTACGGCTTCCAGAAAGGCTTTTTCAGGGCTTGGGCTACCGAAGAATTCACTGTAGCATTATACGTCTTCAGCGGGACTTTTGTCGGCATATGTATTCTCAATCCCTTTATCACATTCTTTTCTAAAATATTTAATGTATTTGGTAACTAATACCTACAGAAGGATATTCTTTTTTACGGATATAGCCAGCAAACGAGCTGACGATCCACCTGATGGTAAGTGACTATCGTCGCCCATGAACATCAGCAACACCAAAGGCATGACTGATGCATTGCTGACCAAGAAAGAGAGAAGAAAAAGAAAGAAATATTCAGTAGATTTCTCTATTTATAAAACATGATACATCGTGAAATATAATAGCATTCGAACCTAATGCTTGGAATCTCAGCGTCATAGAAATCCCTGGCAACATTTTAAATATTATAAATTTCAACCAAAATGTAAATACACATGAATAAAGATAATATTAATACAACAGACTTTTATTAAAATTTTGTAATTAATGAACTTCTGTATGTCCTTATAAACAAAGATCATACATCGTTTACTGTAAACATATGTATGTAAATTGGCTGTAGTCAAATTGTAATGAGATTATCTTTTTAGTTGCTAGTTTCCAGCCCTACTTGTCATCAACAAGATGAGGGTTTTACCGTAAAGTGAGTCGACCCAAATGACCTTGAATTTTGGTTGATGGTAACATATGTGGATGATCAAAATATTATCATATTACATCTGATATTATCAGTATACACGAAAACCAACACGTACCGAGAGTAAATCTTCCTAATCTCTAACGATAAGTCGATAATGATGAGTATCGGCTTCACGTCTACTATAAATACATGCAATCATTGTTTTATAGAACACGGTTGAAACCAGTAGTGCATAATAATTCGTGCAAAATGACACCAAACAGTCGTGATCCCCAATTCAATCCTGCAGTTTTAAACCTTGCGGATAATCCAAAGGATACAAACGCAGTGTCGTCAGGACAGATGTCTACAGGAAAATACGCCCTAAGTATGGCCACGTCTACGTTAAGTGTCATGGCGTATTTACTGATTGGTGCGACGGTGGGGATTTCCCTGCTGTTTGCATTGTCAGGTGGACTGCCTCTATCTTCAACTCCATTACACATTGTGCTATGTGTAATAGGCGTGAGTACTGAGTATTTATATGTATCATATCATATATCATATCATATATCATAATGTTAACTAATTACCACCCTAATTTCGGAAAACCTATTTTTTAAGACCCACTTACACGGGCCATCCTATAAAATGTATTTTAATTGACAAAACTTTTTTTATTTGTGTATAGATTTGAATAAAACAAGCACTTTTTTTATATCTTATAAGTTAATGCTTGACTACAACCCCACCTGATAGTAAGTGGCGATGTAGTCATTGGTGGTAAAGCGCATTAACTTAGTAAAAGCCTATTCACTCTTGCCTTGAAGAAACTAAATTAATACTAAAATCATTACATCATTAATAGGTACACCATAATTATTTTACTTAATACATTATAGATAACCGCAACCAAATCAGTTAAGGCGTTTCTAAAATAAACGCAAACAAAACATCTGTATGTACAGAGAAACAGACAATCCGACAAATAATGTAAAAGTTATTGTTTTATCAAGGCTCTATTTCTAATTTCAAAGAAAGACCCCTTCATTATCAATACTCTTAAATATCTTCTTTGTATTGACATATTTACAGTTTTGTTAAAATGATATTACGATGATGAAATTGCAGCCTTCTACGACTATTTAATTCGTGACCCATCAACCGCTAAACAACATTGGGTGTAGTCGGCAGCTCAATAGTGGCAAAATATTAGATTTCATTTCGGGGGCATATTAACATGTTGACAGATATCTTGAGATAAGAATCGTCACGCCTTATCATGTGTTTTGGATCACCTGATCATTGATCCATTCGTCATGACAGTAGTAAGATGAGGCACACTTCAGGTTTTTATCTACAGTTTATATCTCATTTATGAGGCACCTGTACGTTTATCAGAGTAAAGTCAGTAAAAAAAACTCCAGTTAAGGTAATATTTATGCAGTTTAGTGGCACCATTGTAATTCATAGACTTAACACAACGGGCGTTCCAATATTTTCCAATATTCTACCCTATGGTAGGACTATTCTTATGGTGCCTTGCAACTGCAAAAAATCATAGTGTCTGTTAATATCTTACCTGCTAACATATCCAGCGATTAATGATATATCTATTACGTATAACGACTTCAAGTATTACATATTTAGTCAGGCCGATAACCATCAGTTAATGTCTCATTATAGAGTCAAACGTGTGAATAAAATATTGTAAATATTCTATTTCAGTATCAACTGCTTATGGGCATTGCTATTTTAAGCCTCTCACCAAATGATGGTTGGTCGAGATTTCTCACACTAAGGGACAAGCGTCGGACTCACACCGCTCTTCAAATCGTTGGGGCTGGTTTAGCAATATTTGGAAGTTTTGTTAAGATCATCGATAAAGCTAACAACTGGAATACTCTTCATGGGAAGTTTGGTAAGCTAGTGTAATAACCCGTACTTTAATATAACAAACAGATGAAGATCGTGATAAAAACAATAATTTTCGTCCATCTGGATATTTCTTAGATCAAAAGCGTAAAAATACATTGCTGGCAAAGAAGGAGAGTTATGGTTGATTTTAACTTAAGATCACGGGTTGCCTAGGCCTAGAGCGTACTCCACCACGCTGCACCAGTACGGTTTGGTGGAGGGGTTAGTGCCCAACCCAAGTCTCGAAATTTTCAAGCCGCCTTAGATATCTAGGTATACGTTTTACGTGCCCATCGAAGCAAGGAAGCATTCAAGAAATTATCACCCCGCGCCCGCTGTTGCCTAATTTTGTCGATCACTAAGGATTGACACGAGCAGTCGGACTATGAGCACTTCATGTTTGCCTACCGTTATATTTACCAAACAATAAAACTAATATAATATCATTATCATTTACAGGACTAGTTGCACTGGTGTTCACTTCGGTGAGTTTGGTTAACGGACTTGCTTCCCTGTACGCGTTTGAATGGCGACGGTTTCTCTCCGGCAACCTCTCCAAACTTACACACATATGCTTTGGAACCGTGGCCTTCACTACATCGTCTATCTGCCTATGTTATGGTTTCGATAAAGGCTTCTTCAGATCATGGGCCACCGATGCATACGCAACTACTCTTATAGCATTTACTGGAATATTCACTTTCATTATTATCTTCAATCCCATCATTACATTCTTCACCAAATCTCTTAACATCATCAGAAAGTAAGAAAGATAATGAAAAAATAATATATTTGTAAAGAAACAGAATTTTTTATCATTCATTAGAATCTCACAAGAAAATAAAGCTTTTATATTATTCAAATCCTCTTAGAAGTCCATAATTTTTCAATTAAATTTACTTAATAATTTGTATAATTATTAAGAGCTTTTATGGTTTGCCTTGAATTCATTAATTTTTATTAGGTACCTCATTAACACAGATTATACTTATTTTTGGGTGAAAAGAGGCAAAAAAGATTTTCTTTCGTAATAAAATTATGTAAGAAGACGATATAATTTGAGTATCAAGGTTTACTAAAAGACAAAAACAGGAAGAACAATTGTTCAATAATATTCTTATGAAATGTTTGTGTAAACAATAACTACTGATTAGAGGATAAATACTGATGTATTATCAATGTTTTGATACGATTAATAGGAGAATTATATCCATTTTAGAGGACGATTAGCCATTAAAAATATTACTAATTTTATTTACTTTAAATTATACATTTTTGCATATTTAATAAGTTTATTATGTATCATGATGATGATATCTATTATCTGGTTAAAATTTCGATTTCATTTTTCTTAAAAATGTAGAAAGTTTACAAAAATAAATTGAAAATTCATCCCTCAAGTGGAACAGCGTACGTGTTATAAAAATACTACAAGTCCAGGATTCCAGAAAAACCATTAAAAGTGTTTGAAAGTCATTTCCACATAGGTACTTTTACACACTATAATTATATGGTGCATCCCACTATTTCCATGGAAATACAAAATAACGGGACACCCATTTTTCCCTAATAATATCACATTATTTCCATTACGACAAAAATCGCAAATGATAAAGACGTTTTCATAATACACACCATGCATTAAATGAAGACATTTATGTGAATTTAATAAATAACGAGATCTACTTCACCTCTAAGTATTTATTCGTGACTTTTGATAATTTAAGCTACGTTTACAATTACGAACTTTTACCGCACCATATAATATCTCTCACGTTGTAGAATTTACAACTGCACCCAACAAATTAAATTTTCACTCTGGCACACTATTTATACCAACAAACATAACCGCCAAGCATTTATCTCGAAAGCATCCGAGCTTAAACACTATTAAATTTCCATGTACGTAACACACTTGGTGTACATAAAACATTTATGGCGAAATAAAGGAGAAAGTTATTTGAAGTGCAGCTTGCAAGTACCAATTATACACCCATAGAACATAATACTAGAGCTTTGATAAAATATATTATTAAGTTTTAAGCTTTGTAAAATAAGGTCGAGTATTCAATGACTTGCCGAAAACCTATATAATATGCACTCTAGTTATCTGGTTTAGATATAAAAAGGCAAATCTGATAATGATATTCTTTAAATTTCACCGTAATTCGTATACATCGATGACTTCGGAGAAGACACCGAGAAGATTCAATGGATGACAACATTACCCTTTGAAATGAGTGACTAAACGATCACACACATCTTGCACCCTACGTTCTGAACTGCAGACATAGACAATGATACCATCTCAAATCTCTAAGACCTGAGAACAAAACATTCGTCTATAATTTTCCTTCAATATTGATCTCAGGAAAATAGGGACTAGGTAGGTACTGATTAGCAGCAGGCCTGCGTTACTTTGAAGAAATTAATTACCATCAAATGATTTAATAATCTTTACCAAAATCTGCGAGTATTATTTATAATGGTATTCATGCAAGTAACGGTATTATATGGACAACACTTTGACAGGAAATACGTAAAATTACGTTTGCGATATTATTACTGTGATTATGTACTTAACATGAATTTATTTATAAACATTTATAGTAGCAATTATTATCATTATATACGAGTATAACAGTATAAAATGTATACAGCTGCAAGTCGCAACATTACTAGTACCCTACATATTAAAATGAAGTAGTCCCTCAAACAACGTTATCTCAACGCGAAACAAAGTCATTGCAAGAGATCTATTGAGATGTTCGCAAACACATACATGGGCCATAAACTCGTTCGGAGAACAGGTAACTGATCACAATAGATAACTACTTGGTGTAGGATCGCGTCTGCCTATCTTTATGGCATCTTAACGTATAAAGGAAACTTGGGGAAAGAGTAATAGCTCTCGATACGCACATTCAGAAATAGAGTATTGTTGCTAATGTTTGAAATGTACGACTGTATAGTTTAATAAATGTGACTCCATCTACACAAGTTTGCGGACCTTTGACCAGCCTCCTGTTATGTTAAAATTTATAATACTGGTTCTAATATTGCTAGCACCGGTGAAACTGCAATTGCTAGGTGGTTCGGTTTAATGGACGTATAAAATACACCCACAATGAGTGCAAAACAAAATAAAATCGTTGTCATAAATCAGAAGACCTGAAGTTATATAAATGTGGGGTTTATTAGTTGATTCATGTATCGATAAAATTGATGAATAAGATAAGTTTACTCTTGATTTTTGTGTTCAATAAGGGATTTTGTTTTTTCAGAGTAGTAGAACTTTCTGTCGATCACCAAAATTTTATCTGAATATTTTTTGTGATAAGCATACGCCATTTTATTACTACACCTTATCTATATTAAATATTTGTAATATCCAGTCTAATAGTTAGTAGACATTCTGACACTATCGCTAATCATACTACGATTACCTTTTGATCAATGAGTATTAATTGATATAATAAATTATCTATGAATACCTATTTTCAAGCTATACGTAATATATTCTCTATTAAATAATTATAGTTGGGTAAATATTTACTCATAAAAATACCTATTGTGGCTTATACTGATACCTGCCAAATAACATGAAATGATAAATAAATTCATGAAGTTTGTCAAATAATCTCAAAATAAATTTGACAAGTGCGAGTTAAACTCGCTTGGAAAGGGTTCCTTACGTTGATTTTGTATTTACCGTTATTTTTCTATTTTATTTATTTTTGCCGTTTTTTAAGACCATAGAATTCTTATAGGTTTTCCTGTAAGATTTTTAAGCAAAGAACTATTCTCTGTATTTTTTCTAGCGTCAGTAATATGGGAGTTAAGGGAGGGGGGAATGGTCAATTTTTACACATTTGGAAAATAATTTTCGAATTTGTATTTTTATTCCAAAACGGTTCGAGAAAGAAACCTTTTAACAATCTTTTAACATGAATATATTTTTCTATTAAAATATGGTAGTTAAACCTGTTTTTTCCTTAATCATGAATGTAAAAGAAACAAATATACTCATTTCCATGTAATCCTCAAAAATTGCAACAAAATCTATCGCATGTTATAAAAGATATGCAGATATAAACATTTTATCAGTCACGTAATGTGAATTGTGTCTTACTTCACATGTCAACCTGCCATCAGATATAATTTAAGTCAACTCAACCTAAGATTATCTATAGAACAAAAGGATCACAACCACAGACATGTATACCTAGAGTAGATGCCGCATGTTCATACATTTCACGTGTAACAGAAAGGATTTTAAATCCTATTTGAGCGCCGTGTCATTTAGTTGGCGTTTCATTGCTATTGGCAATAGATGTCAACTGAAATAACGAAAAATGCCTGATTGTAATGTTTTAAACTATAGGAATTCTACAAATACAGTTAGTAGAGGTAAAGGAAATATTTCTTTTCATCGTTAAGTAATTTATTTATAAAATTGTGTAGTAATTTATTTTAAAATAATTTTTTTCATATTTATTGCATTTCTACCACGTTTTACAACGAAAAGCACTAACTTACTGTGTACTGCATACTACTCAATACATTGCTGATTTTGGTAGCAAAATTTATACGGCTTGTTTACTGGAACACGCAATGAAAGTAAAACAATCGTTACTATAAATCGTCGCTTAGCTTCGTAGTACGGTGAATATTGTCGTGTTTCTGTAAAATATAGCATATAGTGTTGTTCATTTACTCGGTGTGGTCTCGATGTCAATCGATTTTGAAAACCAATGAATAATAATATTTATATAGAGACAGTTTTTAACAGGCAAATTATTTTTCACTAGGAAATCGCCCTCGCTTCACTTCGGTAAAAATAGTAAAAAAAAAGAGTATAATATAGCCTATGTCACCCGGGGATAGTGTAGCTTCCCAACAGTGAAAGAATTTTTCAAATCGGTTCGGTAGTTTCGGAGCCTATTCAATGCAAACAAACAAATCTTTCCTCTTTATAATATTAGTATAGATTACAATATTAATGTTTCTGTATAGTGATTTTATTCATGATAACATTATAATTAAAGGTTTTCAAGTGACCCCAATATTAAAGCAAAATAAATTATAGCGACGGGGCATAGAGATTGATTTCCAACAAAACATAGCCTTATATTATGTTCTATTCATTTCAATGATGACTGTTTTACGGATTCGAAAAAGAAACGAAGGCTGATTTCAAGCGCAATACTGAATTGTTGTACAATTGATGTACTGTTTTTTTATTTTGAATTTTTAATTACAAAAAAAATATTCGGTTAACTTTAGGTACCTAAATTTAAATGTGTCCATATTATGATGTTTTGATTTTCATAAAAGAAATGTTTATAAATATTTTTTTAATTTTCATTTATTTAATTTCTTGAAAGCAAATAAATCATAATCATAATATTTATGATCTCTTTATTTATCTTTATATTTTTGAAGCTTGTGTTTATAATTAACAAATAATCAAGTTAAATAAAAGACAAAACTATTTATTCGGTCATATTCAAGCACTATACTAGGTATATTATGTACAACCAACCAAAGGCATTTTTTATGTTTTACATATTCTACGCCTACAAACGATCATACGATTTTCTATATACCTAATTATAATCGGTAATCGATTTTGAGAATCATTAATCGTTGTCGAGAATCGGTAACGAATCAGTTTCGAATTGATATCGCTAGGATGGGGAATTTCAGCACTAAATATTCTTGTGACAGCACAATGTGTCAAAAAAAAGTGACACGCTTGGTTTTCATACAATTCGAGGTACATGCGTCGTCTATTCTTGATATATGTCTGTGATCACAACTATGCTATAAATATGACACATTACCACTTGTTCAGAGTAGTCACGTATCGATTATCTAGTTACGCATATCACATCGTAAATGACCGATAACAAAAATAAATTAGAACTGTAAGTATAAGGATTATCTACACTTAAGTCTGCTCACTCGAATAATTTATTAGAAATATTATTAATAACTTAAATAGTTAAATATGAGTTACTTTTTATAGTGTTCTTGACCCACTGAACCATAATTATATGTCGTCCACTGATAAGAACAAATTCTTTGGAAATTTTACTTGAAAAACACTAGGAAAATAAGCAGTTATTCCCCTTATTATCTAACTAACCTATCATTAATAAACAGTTCACTAATCATAATTGCTATTCCACTATATTTTAATATCTCATTAAAACTGAGTATCTTAGATGTGACTTAATAATACTTGTCATTAGGTATTTGATAAATTATGTTATTATTAGGTACTAGCTGACCCGGCGTACTTCGTATCGCCTTAGAATGTAACAAATCAAAGACCAATAAAATCGATACCGATGCCGTTCTTAGCCGCTATAGTTTTTGTGTGCATATCTCCTCCCTCTCTCTTTCCCGCTCCTTCTCCCTCTCCCGCTCCTGCTCCCTCTCCCACTCCTGCTCCCTCTCCCTCTCCCGCTCCTGCTCCCCTCTCCTCCCCTTAACAACTATAACAATTCATTTTTGTTTCTAACTGTAAGCTTACATATTAATTTTCACATTTCTGAGATCAAAAATAAATAATAGTTTAATAAAACTAAAAAGAGGGCGTCTATAAATTACATGAGATGTTTAAGGGGGAGAGGGGGTCGAGTCAAATCTCATCTAATCTTACGTTGGAGAGAGGGGGGTCTCGGCAAATATCACGCAATTTTATTTCTGATTGAAACAAAAAAATTATACTATTTTGCTGGAGGGGGAGGAGGAGGGCGAGAGGGAGGGGGAGAGGGAGCGGGATGGAGAGAGAGAGGGAGCGGGATGGAGAGAGAGAGAGGGAATTTAATGGTCTCTGATTTGTTAAACCTACCAGAACTATAAAAGTTTAAAGTAACAACAAAGTACATGAATCACTGATTATTAGGCGATACGAAGTTCGCCAAGACAGCTAGTGTTAAATATTTATTTAATGATGCCAAAGAAGTATAACTTATCACTCGCGTACTACATGTAGGTTTTTCTTCCTTTCTTTCTTTCTTTTTTCTTTAAATATTGAATTATCATCGGTCCTCGATAAGTTTACGAAGTTTGAAAGAAATCTGACTGTTTAAAGCTAATTAAAGTGTGTAATTACACGCGTATTAGCGTGTAGTTTATTGCGATACAATAAAGGTTGTACTGAAAATCAGTAGCCGTGGTTCACTGCGGTATATGCTGAGTGCGTACCTTTTTTGTTAAGCAGTGCTGCAGCAGTTTATGTGTTTGTAGCAACTTATAGTAATTTTATGATTGTTTTTCAATTTGTAACTTGTTGCAGTGCTTAACAGAATAAATATATATATATATAATTTATTTCTTTCTTTCTTTCTAATTAGGTTTTTCTTTCTTTCTTTTAACGTGATAACGTTTATAAAGACGATGAGCCTGAGAGGCATTCACGAAAACCGAGTAACGTCACGGAAGCGCGCGCAGCATTAGAGAGAGAGGCACGCTAGACCGGCCGTCTCTCTCCCACTCAAGCGTAATCGGTCCGCTTGGAAGGCATTTTTCATTTCATTTTTATTTTATTTTACAATCTTTTGAAAAGAAATGATTTCTCGTAGCTCGTACGTATTATTTTTATTTTATTTTACAATCTTTTGAAAAGAAATGATTTCTCGTAGCTCGTACGTATTATTATTATATGAAAACGAAAATCTACAATAGCGTCATCTCTGTTTATAGGTATGAACTACTTGAAAGAACTTTACACAGTACATCGACTCGGACTTTAGTTGTAGTCAAGAAAATCACAGATGTCGCGCAGCTCCTGATATTTAAAACGATTTAAACCAAATTTTCAACTCAAATATGTTTAAAATCGTATAGTTAGTATGAAATTTAATATTATAATCTAGCTAGATACGCGGGTCGCGGTGGCGCGTCAAGCCATGTTCAAGCTGACACAAATGGCGAGTAGCACCGCGGCTCCGTGCGTAGGGCTTCCATTACGTTCTTACATTACATTATTTATATCATAAATTATTCTTCTACGAAATAGACGTTATCACGTAAAACCATTGTCCGTAAACCGACTTTACAGACAACCAATTTTTTTTCTTTAAATATTGAATCGTCATGGGTCCTCGATAAGTCTACGAAGTTTGAAAGAAATCTGACCATTTAAAGCTAAATTAAAGCGTGTAATTAGGTTTTTCTTTCTTTCTTTTTTTCTTTAAATATTGCATCGTCATCGGTCCTCAATAAGTCTACAAAGTTTGAAAGAAATCTGACCATTTAAAGCTAATTAAAGCGTGTAGTTAGGTTTTTCTTTCTTTCTTTCTTTTTTTATTTAAATATTGAATTGTCATCAGTCCTCAATAAGTCTACGAAGTTTGAAAGAAATCTGACCATTTAAAGCTAATTAAAGCGTGTAGTTAGATTTTTCTTTCTTTCTTTCTTTTTTTTCTTTAAATATTTAATTGTCATTGGTCCTCGATAAGTCTACGAAGTTTGAAAGAAATCTGACCGTTTAAAGCTAATTAAAACGTGTAATTAGGTTTTTCTTTCTTTCTTTCTTTTTTTTCTTTAAATATTGAATTGTCGTCGGTCCTCGAAAAGTCTACGAAGTTTGAAAGAAATCTGACCGTTTAAGGCTAATTAAAGCATGTAATTAGGTTTTTCTTTATTTCTTTTTTTTCTTTAAATATTGAATTGTCATCGGTCCTCGATAAGTCTACGAAGTTTGAAAGAAATCTGACCGTTTAAAGCTAATTAAAGCATGTAATTATATTTTTTCTTTCTTTCTTTTTTTCTTTCTTTCTTTTTTTTAAATATTGAATTGTCTTTGGTCCTCCATAAGTCTACGAAGTTTGAAAGAAATTGACCGTTTGAAGTGGGTCAAAATCAAATCCAAAGAGAAGTTACAAACATACAGGTGAAGCTATTAATAAAGCGTGTAATGACGAAGTATTACACCTTAGGGGATGTATTTCGAAAAAACCGTGATACACTTATTTCTTGTTTAACTATAAGCTTATAATATAAGCACAAATTATCACCCTTCTTACTTCAAAACTGACGAAGTTGCCATACTAACTTTGATCCCCTTAATTAACCATTTAGGGGATGATTTTCCAAAAAAATGTGTTAAAATTAACTTTTGTTTATAACTATGAATTTACATAAAAAGGACCCCGCACTAATTGTTTGAAAATTGTGTTTCAGCGGATTGGTCTGAATTTTTGGTATGTTGTAGCCCTAACCGTACTGATCAAAAGTCTTAATGGGCACGACCCCCCCAAATACGTATTTTGTCCTCCAGGGGCACTTTCCCCCCAAAGTCTATTTATTCTATTTCTGCGGAATCATTCTGAATTTTTAGTATGTTGTAGTCCTAATCATGCCAAACAAGAGTCCCAATGGGCACAACCCCCCCAAATGCGTATTATGTCCTCCAGGGGGCACTTTCCCCCCAAAGTCTACTTTTTCGCAAGGGACAACCTCCCCCTACCAAGTTCATTCATGTGATATCAGTGGAATCGTTCCGAATTGTTAAGTATGTTGTAGCCCTTACTAATGCAATGTAAATCCCTAATGGGCACGATCTCTTAACTGCATATATTTATTCAGAAATCCTGCAAGTCCTTAATGCCCTGTTTTTCGAGTGAACTTCAACATTTTTCTTCATACTCAAAATCCAGATCTTGTTGTTAAGATTTTTAGTGTTATTAAAGCTTTGGGGGTTTTTCTTTCTCCAGATGGTGGAAATTCGCCTACGGAATACGGTTCGTTCCTATAGGGACTCTTGATTGGCACGGTTAGAACTACAACATACCAAAAATTCTGAATTATTTCGCTAAAATCAAATAAATAGAACATGGGGGGTGGGGGTTAGCACCCCCGGAAGGAGAACACACGCAATATGGGGGGTCGTGCCTATTGGGACTCTTGTTTGGCACAATATATTAAAAATTCAGAATAATTCCGTAGAAATCGAATAAATAGATTTTGGGGGGAAAGTGCCCCCTGGAGGACAAAATACGCATTTGGTGGGAGTTGTGCCCATTGGGACTCTTGTTTGGCATGATTAGGACTACAACATACTCAAAATTCAGAATGATTCCGCAGAAATCGAATAAATAGACTTTGGGGGAAAGTGCCCCCTGGAGGACAAAATACGCATTTGGGGGGGTCGTGCCCATTGGGACTTATGATCAGTACGGTTAGTGCTACAACATATCAAAAATTCAGACCAATCCGCTGAAACACAATTTTCAAACAATTAGTGCGGGGTCCTTTTCATGTTTATAACTCTAAAACTGACGAAATTGGTTTGTATTTAAGTGACTTCCAATCGTTATTTTTATCCCTGGAGATGATTTTCCAATATCTTTTGAATGGAATGTCCGATTTGAGTAATTCAAAAAGTTATCAATAGGTATTGAAACAGTTTTGAATATGAAATGATTTATTTGGATAAGGATTAATACGAAGGTATAGTTATCATGGTCTGATATTGGTCAGCTTTTTTATTGACTTTTAAAATGTAAAAAGTGGTTATAGTGACATAACTACAATAGTTGGACATATAGTATCGCGACGTTTTTTGTAGATATTGATATGTTCTCTAATATTGTAGAACATTTTTTTGTTCTATCATCAATAGTTTCCGCAGCGTATGTGATGAAAGAAATTTTTAAGCAATTTTTTTTAAAACCTTGGTTCACGTTACTGAAGTTTTAGCAAGGATCCCTAATTTTTTCTAAAAATAAATATAGCCTATGTTACTCAGGAATAATGTAGCATTCTAATGGCGAAAGAATTTTTAAAATCGGTTCGGTAGTTTTTGAGTTTATTCGTTGCAAACATACAAAAATACAAAAATACAAAGCTTTCCTCTTTATAATATTAGTATAGATATGCAACGGCACAATGCTTTTTAGTGGTCAATTTCTTGATCAAACGCTCAAAACAAATATGACCAATTTGCCCATTATTATATAACAAAGTAAACAAAACCACTAGTTGGAATACAATGGTTACAATATTATATACCCTTTGTTTTTGGTACCCTTAATTTGGTCATCTCTAATATAAAATGCAAAAGTGATTGACTGATGTATCAACGCACATCCAAACCCTTAGAGCTAGAAACTTAAAATTTCGTACACGTATTCTGCTTATGACGTAGACATCTACTAAGGAAGGATGTGTTAAAATTCCATTCGCAAGGGGGTGAAATAGGGATAAATATGATAAGCATAATTTCCGCGTGCGAAGCCGCGGGCAACAGCTAGTTAGAAATAAAATTCAGATTACGAATAGAAAAAATATATCGAACAAAACATCTAAAGCCTCATAACACATTTCGCAAAACAGGTTATAGTAATGAAACTTGTGTAAAATACTACAAGAAATAATACAATAAATACTACAGGATCCCCGGCCCAGTTTCTGAAGGCAGAAGCAAAAACGCCAAAGCAAAGACAGATGGACGAAATGAGAAAAGTTGGCATACCGATACTCATGTGCACAATTTTCAAATACCGCCCTCCGAATAATGCACATGGCCCGCTCAAAAATGCTGCTGCAGCCAACACTGTAGTCACGAATCCTGAAAATAAATTACTTTTGTTTACTATACATTCTCGTTTGAATATAGTGATTTAAATACAAAATATTAGCTACGTAAAGTTCTAAGGCATGATATCTATTAAAGAGGGCTTCAACCCATTCATGACTGAACACGGGTCTCTCCACTTGAGGAGGTCTAGAGCATACTCCATCACGCTACTTCAGTGTTGATTGGTGGGAAGGTTAGTGGCCAATCCAAGTGTCAGACGTTGTCATGCCCCTCGAAGGCCTCTGACATGGCTTTGCGACTGTTATCTTACTATAAAAACTAGAACCAACAAAAACGCCCTACGAAACATGGAAATGCATGGATCAAAAAGAAGAATTGGTATATTGAAGAAACACAAATTCGAAGGAATTTTATCCAATAGCTCATCCCTTATTGAACACCGCCTGACAATCATCATAAACAGGGTACATGAGGAGTTTGGCATTCAAGAAAGGTTCTTGGATGTAGGGATTTGTACCCTTAATGAAAAATTATATAATGACATCATTGATTATTAAACAATGAATGTAACTTACCAGTCATACCATGAACAGAAGTTGAAATCCCTTTGTCTATAGTAATGAGAGCAGAGCCGGTTATGGCGCAGGCAAGAGCGCACATTTGTAAGAATACATGCGCGAATCTTCTGTGCCGTAATCGTAGTGGAGAAGACCAACCATTCGCATAGTTTAAGCTTAGGATAGCTTCGGCTGAGAAGAAGTGGTACTAGAAATAACAGTATTCTTTATACTACTGGCTGCTAGCAATAAGCTGATAATGCTAATGGGCTGATGCTGTATTACATTAATATTATAAAATATTTTCAAACTTTACTTAACGCTATAACATTTACGGATGTGAAAACAACATCACCTTTAGCTTTACGCCAGTCACTCGCACACATAGAAGTTTGCATGTGTACTTTAAATGTAGTTTGCATGTGTGCTCTAAATGTAATGTCATCCAATAAGAAGTGGCTAATATCTCACAAAGTCCATCCATCCATTAGCCCTTGGAGGCCAATTAGGCTAGGCACAAGCCCCAACTTCAACTACACTGACATGCCCTGAGCCTTCTGAATCATTAGGATTCAGATCGGCAGGTCAAAGTCTCACAAAGTACTCTAGCGTATACTAGCATTAAGGTTGTATACCATACTTACTGCAAAGGTACACCAAGTTATATGAACATCAGAAAAATTTGTTTTAATTGAATACAACAGTATCATGGCCACTGTTCCTCCAATAAATAGTTGTACAATACCAACTAAGCAAAAACATAAAACTATTTTCCAATATTGCCCTCCTGGATCCAAAATTATTGTATACATTTTCTATTAAAAACCTGATGTCGAACTTAAGTGAATATAATTGACATGTGTCACGTATAAAATGTAACTACATGCTGTCAAAAAGTTATAATTTATATAACTTTTAATAATATAAACTCAAAATTTCCTTTAAAATAATTGGTATGATGTAGGTATGGGTAACTACTCATACACAAAGCTTTTTGATAGATACTGATAAAACGTTAATTTACCACATAAGTAAGTACTCAGCCACGCGTCAACAAGGTTACTAATTTCCCGGTTCCAAGTTGAAATCCCGATATTTAACAGTTAAAATGTGTTGCAGTAAACTTAACTTATTTTGATATGACCAGTCATAATAATATTATAATGTAGGTACTCACAGCAACAGTACAAAGACCAACATGCGAATCTCCTGTGTTAACAGAATATATTAGCATCGTCATAATAACTGCACCTAACGTCAAATGAGTGATACCATTGCCAATAGCACACCACACCGTCCTACAATACTTGCCCTTTGGCTCTACTATTAGAATCCTTAAGGTTTTTAACCGTCCCCTTTTTGTCTTGCTATCACTAATTTTAAAGCTTGACTTAGGTTCAATCTTCTTAGCATCATTATCTTTGTTTTCGTCACTTGTCATTCTCTTCATTTGACCATAACGAGACTATAAAATTCAGGTTTAATTGCGTTATAAATTATTTTTCTCATTATTTAAAGATTCAAAGTATTAAAAATCAATTCAAACGTCTGACAACTTTCAACATCTGACATTACGTCATTTACGTCCCCAAAATAACATTTGTGATCATTTCAAGACCAAAAGCCAATTAGGCGCATAACAAAAGTTTTTCTTTTTTAAGGTTTCAAGGCTCTTGTGAAGATTAAATATGCACAATATTTTTTTCTACCAGTTTAATTATGTGAAGAGATAAGTAAATACAACTTTTTGTGATTTGAGATTTTTTTTCGCAAGAGTCAATAAACAATCCGCCACAAAAAAAACATCATATATAAGTGTTGCTGACCAATAGTGAGCGGATAAATTCTAACAATTGTTGAAATTATTTATAATTGTTTTTTTTATAATATTAATAAGTTAACATTTGACTACAATCCCAATTGAAGGTAGCTGGTAATGAAGTCGTGAATAGTTAAACGCACTGAATTAGTAAATGCCTTGTACGATTTTTGGTGAAAAAGCCATTGTAAAGAGGTTTCTTCAAGTAACTTTAACCTAGTTACTTTTTAGAAATCGGAAATCGGAATCCTTATAGTTTCGTCATGCCCGTCTATCCGTCCGTTCGTCCGTAAGTCAATCAATGTAAAGATATGGATCCTAATACTCCTAGTATTAGGTTATTATTAAAAATATCTCAAATTAATAAAAAATTAAGTGGAAATACATGACCAGCACCAGCTTTCGATTAAAAAAAAATCATCAAAATCGGTTCACCCAGTCGAAAGTTCTGAGGTAATAAACATGAAAAAAACAGTCGAATTGAGAACCTCCTCCTTTTTTTGAAGTCGGTTAAAAAACAATGGTTTGTGTTACATAAATAAAACTAATATAAACGGTGTAGGCAAACAATTTAATGAGACATACGTGATATTACAAGGATATAATTATAAAACAAGGATACCCGGTGTGTTCCACTACGCTGAAAACTTTCACTTCCTTTCTAATGAAACCATTTTAAGACATATGGGTAGGGTGGTTTTTGAGTCTATAAAGGACATCCGTTCAAACATTTTTTATGTTTTTTATTATGTTATACATTTGTACACATGTTTTATATTATATTATACAATTTCATTATCAATCAGAACACTTGTGTCATAATTTTCATCAGTGGCCGATATAAAACGATTGCTGTATAAAAAACACAAAATAAAAATAAAAACCCTACCATTTGTGGGACAGGTACCCACATTTCAAAACGTGGCCTCCATATACCTAATATGAAACATATTGATGATACAATGAAAGTTATAATGCCCAAAACCTTGTGAATGGTACCCATAACCATGGACAGTTTTCCAAACCGTTCCACAACTTTCGGTTTCGCGAAATATTGATATAAAAGCAATCCGGTGATAACTGTCAAGATAGATAATATGCCTGCTACTATTCCTGAAAAAAATGCAATAACGAATAAGGAAAGGAATGCAATAAGGAAAGAAGCTAAAATCGGATGGAAATAAAATAGGCATCTAAAAAGGCATAATTTGCTAAAACTTTCACTCAAAACTTATAAAGTGCCTTGGAATACTAATTTTATAAAATTATTAAATTTCTGCACAAAAATAAAAATCAATTATACAATTAAAGTCTAAACTACATTTATGTACCTCTGTGCATCATTAATTTACTATAAATTACTTAACTATAAATTAATCAAACATGATTGTAAGCTATACAAATATTTACCAACAAAACCATGCAAAGTAAAATTCTTGAGCAGGGACCCATTTAAGATCAAAAATATCCCTGCAACAAGCGCCAGTACGGTTCCAAATATTTGCAGAAATAAATGCTCAAATTGTCGGTCTGGTATTCTCATAGGAGCCGAAGAACCATTCTGCTTGTTCAAGCTTAATATACCAGCAGGTACACACAGTTGATACTAGAAAATGAATAAAAAATAAGCTGTTTAGTTTCTTACTTAACTAAATGTATTTATTTCTAAACCAAGAATGATATACTCGTATATACACATATGTAGGCTGAGTAGATCGTAGATGGTGAAACAGATAAAATGAAAGGGTCTAAAAATTAACCAATAATATTACCTAGTTGTAAAGAGAAAAACATTAATATTAATAATAAATAAAACAGAAATACTGACCCCAACTGTACAGAAAAATATATGCATCGCGATAATAAATTTATTCTGATAACTCAATGCGTAGAAAAGGATCGTTATGGTAGTAGCTCCCATCATCATCTGAGCCAGTACTATGAACGCAGCTCCCCATACTCTTCGCCTGTATATATTCGGGGGCTGATCAACAAGTACTATCTTCACAGGACCAACGAATTCTATAACTTCACCTTCTCCTTTGTCTTTCACACATTCTAGATTACATGATCTATTGGTCGTCGTCATTACTCACAATCACGTCATAAACTTGGGAAAATACAAGGAAACAGTCAGTATATTTAGATAAAAGCAACAATTGTACATTGAATTAAATTAGTACATTTAGGGGAAGGCCGGGCATAGTGAACAGCCTAGGCAAAGCGGATACCCCCTTTTATTTTAAAATGACGGGCCCGAACGGGCTACCGTCTTACCACGAGGTGCTCCCCGCACCCCTCAGTCGTATACAAATAGAGCTATCGCATAGTTACGCGTCGTTTGCGAAAAAATTAACAAAAATTAAAAAGTGAACATTGCTTACGACTTTTCAAGGTACGTAATTTTGTAATTACTTATGTTTATATAGTATTACTATATTGGCTTGATTCTCTCTTCAAAGTGCATGTTTCCTTGCAGAAATACTGCTAGTTTTATTGGGATTCTGTTTCTGGATTTCATTTTAGGTTAGATTAAAATAAAAAAGTATCCGTTGGGCAAAACGAACACGGGCAAAGTGGACACTGTATCCACTTTGCCCAACAGTGTTCATTTAAATAATCACTTTTCTTGATTCCACTTTACCCACAAATATATCTAAACCTGACAAAGAAGATCCATTCAGATATAACGCCACTCAAAAATCTTCTACTCCTACGCCTACATCTTATTTAAGACCAAAAATATAAGTGCACTCCCAACTGCTCATGTTCCTGTGGGTAGCTGCAAAAGAAAATTTCTAAAGTCTGAAGTGCTTACTAGCACTCCTGTAAAGGACGAACAGAAAACTAAGTTTGTTTTAAAACAAGTGCCAAATTATTGAGAGAACTATTTAGATCAGGGATGTTGCGGACGCGAATGTGGATGCGGATGCGGATGTTTAAGATCTTATAAGTCGAATAATGTGGCCCGAGACGTTGTGATTAATTCTTTGACAGTGTATCTGACATTGTGACATAAAACCAAAGAATGTCGGACACACTGTCAAAGGATTAATCACAACGTCTCGGGCCACGGCGATCCGACATATGTATATGATCTTAAACATCCGCATTCGCATCCGCAACATCCCTGATTTAGATACCAAAACAAAAACCACGCGAAATAAAAATGCTGACATTACTAAAATTACTAAAGCGACCAAAAAACCAAAACAACTAAAATTGATAAAATGACAAAAATATTAAAGCCAAAGGATTTAAGGACAAAGAAGATGATGAAAAATTTGTGTTCTATTTTTGTGAAAAATATTTTACATATAGAAATTAACGAATAGGCGGTTGACGATTGGATCCAATGCAATTCCTGCAAGCAATGGATGACTTCCACGAGAAATGCACGGCTTACCAGGGAAATGGCATATTTCTTTGTGACCACGGCTAGATGACTGATTAGTTGTATTCTTTATTATTGTTTCCTTTAATTGCATATATTTTCTTTTATATTCCTAGGTAATCATTCCTTAATTAACCATGTGTTCACTTTACCCTATGAGCCTATCCACTTTACCCGGTGGATTGGGCAAAGCGGATAGCGGTCCCAAGTTTAATGTTATTAAAAATTTTAAGTCAAGTACTGATGGTACAATATTTTAGTTAATTATATTAAAAAGTTTAATAAATACTGTTTCAAACTCAGTCATTATTTTGTATCTGTCTGTATCGACTCCCTTCCTATAGCCTGCCAAAGCTTAAGGTGTCCATTTTGCCCGGCCTTCCCCTAGCTGTCACGCAATTCAGACAGAGTACTTATACACTAAAGAGTAATTATTGAATTTGACGTTTCGCTTATCGCAGCTCGCAGCATCTTCTCTATTATGACTACAGTCACCGACATATTTTTCAGATATAAAATACACTACTTTATAGCATAGGTACAGAGAAAACCTTCTCTAATTATGTCATTCTATAAAAGTTGTTAAATTGCTTCAATTATTATCTTTCCTTAGCTGAGCTGATTGTATTGTGACTAATTATAAAAACAAATGAGTTAAACTGATAGAGCACTTAAACTGTAGTCTGCACAAAAATATTATTGTACTTGCCTTTGCTGATGATGTTACTGATAGTATTAGCAATAAAATAATTTATGAGAAATCAATATCAATCCTGAGAATTTTCATCAAGTTCGATTTTTTATGCGAGCCGTTATACGAGCGTGTCACTGACACATTCTTCAAGCCGTAACGAATCGCAGAAAACATTTCAACGCAGCTTCAGCGTTTTGCAGATATCGTGTAAACCTGTAATTCGTTTATGAGAATGTGCAAAGCGGATAGAGGGTACCGATCCGATCCCTCGTCGATCACATAAAGGCAAACGCGACAGAAATCTCTGAAAATAAAATGAAACTATCACTTACAAATAGTAACACAATATTTCGTTGCGATAATCTAAGGTTTATTTACGTGCAATGAAAGCTAAAAATATATAACTAATATAGATTAGTAGAGGTCATGGTCTGATCTTTCATATTTTGGTCTCGCTTTATGACACAGAACTGATAGCAGCTAAGTTAAAACTTTACTAACACTAATAGAGGCACTATTATCAAGTGTACTTGATCGTGTATGGTCACAGTATAGCTATCTGGCCATATAGCTATCTCATGCACACTGGATGGCACAGTCAAACTGAAAATTTAACAAGTCAAATTGCAGACTTGACAAGTACACTTGATCGTGTATGGCCTCCATAAGTTAAATTACCATCATTATTTCATTACTCGTTTGTTGTTGACATAATAAAGATAAATCTTACAATAGTTTCTGATATCCAAGTTTTAATGATCCGGTATTGAGTTTATACTAAGAAACAAAGGTTTATGTAAAACAATTTCGAGCAGCTTATGGAAAATGATAATAAAAATTATCATAAAGAAAAAGCAAACCAAGTGCGTGTCAGGTCACGTGCAATGAAGGGTTCCGTAGTTGTAAGTTCATCAACAATTTTAAACTAATTAACTAGTTCACTAAACTCGTTAACTACTTTAACTAATGTAGCTATGATAGTTTGTGTGATAGTTTATCCTACCACTTAACGTAATAAATATGTATAATCATGCCTTCTACCACTTAATATGTATAATCATGCCTTTCAGATTTCTAGCACTGAGGAACTTTGCGCTATGCTGCGAATGAACGGACGGACGGAATTTGTGAAACTGTAAGGGTTTCGTTTTGAGTAAAGGACTAATTTGACGAAAGCCTAAAAAGTGGTCTATAAAGTTATACAAGGCAGCTAAATTATTCTTCCTTTGAGATTCAACCAACCACCGAAACGATACTCATAATTATTACCTTTTATTATCATAAACCCAGTAATAAAAGTACAGAGCTTCGATGCTTTGCAGTTTGCATATACATGAGATCTTAGAGATACTGTACTGGAATGAACTTACTAAATATAGGGTACAAGTTAAGTTTAGGGTACTTGAATTTTTTTCTGAAATATGCTAACGGACTCATCATAATCACAAGTCATATTATGTAAAAATTATAACCGTAAAGAAACATATTGCAAGTACATCCTATAATGCAGTTGACAGTCCTCAAACTAGGGCTGAGGTCACGGGTTTGATTAACGATCAAGAAAAAAGCTTTTGTGCCATGGATATTTGAGATAACTATAATATACCTATAGTTTAAAGTGTCTATGTGAAAATTGGTAATCCGTCAGAAATAACATGGTTCATGTGCACAAGCGTGTGTAAATGCAAAAAATTCAACCAGCCTAATTAATGAGTTAAAATGAATTATGAAACACTTGCTGACTAATAAACTTTCAAAAATATTGCGCATATAAAACCGCATTCTAACTTATTGATGTGCCAAAGGAATCAATTGCAAAAACTGCACCATAAAGTACTGACCAAAGAAATTAATTCGATTGGCGAAGCAATTACGTGCAGTCACGATGCCTAGTGATTCACGACATTTATTACAATATAAATCTTGGAGGCATACGCGCGAATTTACATAGGCCGTACAAGAATTTCGATAAACATGCAAATCAATAATAAGAAAATTTATTTACTTGATCACATGTATGTGGCGACAGTGATTTTAGTATCGATTTAAAAATTTACTTTTCAAAATTCTCAACACCAACGTTCCAAATGAGGTTTATTTTTTCCCGAATATGGCGACACCAAATAATTATAGTTTCAGCCCGAATGTATGTTTCTTCTTAAAATAAAGTTAAAGGTGCCATACTATCTTACTTTACTACGTATTATACTTGCTAATTATTGCGTCTCAGGACGTGATTCTTAGGTTGTCGACTTTAATTTTTTAAACGAATAGGTACCTATCTTGTTTAATTCTCTCAAATACTGATAATACGATTTATTACATTGTTGTAAAATTATATTTTTCAGTAAATCTATTTTTCATAACTTTGCTCTTGCTGATTTTAACGAAATAGCTAGGTATATCAATCTAAGCGACCCACAAGCAATAAAATTATATCATCCATTACCCTGAAACACTTTCCTATAAATCATTTAACATATAAAAATACTCCCTGTAATGCTGCTTACATGAGGGTGCATAATGGATTTATGTTTATAAACTCTATGGCTATTATTATTTAGTATCGCTATTATTATTCAAGTGATTATTTTATTAACATTCAGGTCAGAGAGACTATTTAACGGTTTAGTTTTTCAAAAAAATGTGTTTTTCAATGATAATTAATTAATGACGGACGACCATGCCTAGTTGGTAGCGAAGGGTCCCGGGTTCGATTCCCGGCCGGGGCAGATATTTATGTGACAGATAAATATTTCTACTCGGGTCATGGGTGTTATTGTGGTGTGTTTTATGTGTAGTAGGTACATGCCACCCGCAACACAGGTAAATTACCAACGATGGGGATATGTGGGTAAGCGATTAGTTATTATTATTGTTATTATTATAAACTAGCTGTTACCCGCGACTTCGTACGCCGAAAATAAAGATCCCTTCAGTATAAAACATGTTTTTCATAAATTGACAGCAAACTTGTCCATACTATGAAGAGAGGAGACCCGCGCCTTGTAATAGTCCATTATGGGTTGAAGCTAAAACACCTATACTTAGTACATATATCGTATTATGTAAATGAGTAAAATATTAAACAAATCTTTAGTGTTGATAATGAAATGATAACTACGATCTGATATTGTAGCGTGATTGGTAGTCAGCAAGATACTAAACTCTTCACCAAAATTACAGCAAAAGTGACATGTTCTTAGAACCCATTAATTACCCATCGGGAGAAGAATTCACAGCCCGGGCGCAGCGGCTTGTGTCGGTTCTAATAGTAATCGATGAAGTTGAACAATAGCGAGTGCGGTCGGTAGTTGGATAGGTGACCGCTAGTGGCAAAAAATTCTTGAGCTCTTCGAGCTTCGGAGGGCACGTAAGGCTGTCGGTCCCGGTTGTTGTCGTAACAGTCGTTATGACATATTGAAGGTCCTCGCCCGGCGTAATGACTTCCGACACTTGGGTTGAATTCTAATCCCTCCATCAATCCACACTGGAGCAAAGTGGTGGAGTATGCTCTAGGCGTCCTCAAAAGTGAGTGTTCAGTAGTGAGCCATTAATGACCCATCCATAGAAAAGATCCCAAAATAATTGAACTTTTTAGAATTTAGAGGTTTAAGTCAGGGCCTGAGAGTTTTTGAATTTTAAATTTATATTGTAATTTTACAGAATACACAAAAAAAATATCTTTCTTTTCTTTTTGGGCAGCAGCAAATCAGTGATTCCTTTAGCGTTGCTAATGTACATTGGCGATTGTGACCACTTACCATGAGGTGACTCATCTGTTCGTTTTACAACTTCTTACTCCAAACATACTCTAAGCTTACAACCTCTAGTTTTAGCCCTTAGGGAATGTATTACCAAACAATCATGTTACAGTTATTTTTGTTTTATGTAAGATTACATACTAACTACCAACTTTACAGTTTTACCTTAAAAAACCGGGCAAATGCGTGTCAGGCCACGTGCAATATTGGGTTCCAAAGTAGTAAGTTTATTGACTATTACTCATTAACTACGATACGTATGTTTTCATAACCTTGATAGTTTTCCTTATAAATCCATCGTATAACCTATTTTTGAGAATGTTTTCACTTGTCCAACTCCAACCGTTTAGCCGTTAGGGGGGACACTTGACTTGACTTGGGTACCCAAAATTTTCACTTTCAAGCCAAATATTTCGCAAACGGAACTCTACATCCAAAAATGGTCTCAAAAGAATAATATTTTTGAAAAAACTTTTCAACGATACCCCACACTATAGGGATGAATAAAAAAATAATGCTCACGTTACCTGTAGTGGAGGTACCACGAAAAAAAAAGTTTTTCAGTAGTTTATTCTACGATTTTGGAGTTTTAATAAATATGTATATCCATGCCAAATTATAGCTTTCTAGCACTAAGGTTCTCGGCGCTTTGCTTTGGACAGACGGATAGACTGACGGACGGACATGACGAAGCTATTAGGGTTCCGATTTTACTTCAGAACCCTAAAAATGACGGAGTTTCGTATAAACATTCCCTGAATTAACCCTTTAAAGATTGATTTTTCAAGTTATGTTAAAGTTAATTTTTGTTTATAACAGTCGAACTGAGAACCTGCTACTTTTTTGAAGTTGGTTAAAAAACCGGCTAATAGCGTGTAAGGTCACTGGTAATATAGTGTTTCGAAGTTCTAAGTTTATAGAACTCAATAACTACGTATGCTAATAATAATATAGCCATGATGGTTTTCCTTTTGATGCTATTGCCATGAATTTTTTTACGTGTCTAACACTTACGAATATTTCGCAATAAAAACTAAAAACATATTTTTAAAAATGTTATTCTACCAGAAGTTTAAATAAACATGTATATCCTTGCTAAATTACAGCTTTCTAGCACTAAGGGCCTCTGCGCTATGCTACGGACGGACGGATGGACGAACGGACGGACGGGCATGATGAAACTATGACAATTCTATTTTGACTTCGGAACCCTAAAAAGGGTCATAAAAATCGCTTCATAAAATATAACGAATCTATCAACTACATATAACAAAATTTGACCTTATCCCTCAGGAACAGGTCTGTTTTCCGGGATAAAAAGTATCCTATGTCCTTTTCCCGAGCTCAATTCTATATCTGTACTAAATTTTATCGAAATCGGTTTAGTGGCTTGAAAGAGTTATCCCCCAGGAACAGGTCTATTTTCCGGGATAAAAAGTATCCTATGTCCTTTCCCGAGCTCAATTCTATATCTGTACCAAATTTCATCAAAATCGGTTTAGTGGCTTGAAAGAGTTATCCCTCAGGAAAAGGTCTATTTTCCGGGATAAAAAGTATCCTATGTCCTTTCCCGAGCTCAATTCTATATCTGTACCAAATGTCATCAAAATCGGTTTAGTGGCTTGAAAGAGTTATCCTTCAGGAACAGGTCTATTTTCCGGGATAAAAACTATGCTATGTCCTTTCCCGAGCTCAATTCTATATCTGTACTAAATTTCATCAAAATCGGTTTAGTGGCTTGAAAGAGTTATCCCTCAGGAACAGGTCTATTTTCCGGGATAAAAAGTATCCTATGTCCTTTCCCGAGCTCAATTCTATATCTGTACCAAATTTCATCAAAATCAGCTTAGTGGCTTGAAAGAGTTGTCCCTCAGGAGCAGGTCTGTTTTCCGGGATAAAAAGTATGCTATATCCTTTCCCGAGCCCAATTCTATATCTGTACAAAATTTCATCAAAATCGGTATAGTGGCTTGAAAGAGTTATCCCTCAGGAACAGGTCTATTTTCCGGGATAAAAAGTATCCTATGTCCTTTCACGAGCTCAATTCCATATCTGTACCAAATTTCATCGAAATCGGTTCAGTGGTTTTGGCGTGGAAGAGTTATCCCTCAGGAACAGGTCTATTTTCCGGGATAAAAAGTACCCTATGTTCATTCCCGAGCTCAATTCTATATCTATACCAAATTTCATCAAAATCGGTTCAGTGGCTTAGGCGTTATTGAGTAGCAGACAGAGTTACTTTCGCATTTATAATATTAGTATAGATAGTGAATTATTATTTTATAAATACATATGTATATTAAATAAAAATGCAAGTAATATTAAATAAAAATTTGAAGTTTAGTGATTGGGCCACAATAGGTATTTTTAAAAGTAGGGATAGAATATATTAATAACGAAGACGCCTGGAAATTAGTGCCACGTCCAATTTCGCGTAGGTGAAAACATAATAATATTATGTAATTTTCATTTTTTACAGATGTGCTGAGGAGTTTATTTGCGGCTTTTCTTCTCCTCCATGACAGAACACCCTTCCGAAAAGCTGAATAAAGATTTTTAATTTTAATTATTATTATTATTTTCCACCTAGTGGGTAAATAATTCACCTCTTTTATTTTACCGAAAATCCAAAATTTTGACGAAAATAGCAAGCAGAAATTATTAAATTTATTCGAAAGTTATACTTATTTTTCCTTATTATATTACAAGGTTGAAAAACTTATTACATACCTATATTCAATTTTACTGTTTACTGTTTTACTGTCAATTAACACTAAATTAAAACTTGGTAAATTAACCTAACCTCACAAGTCAGGTCAAATCTCATACTAGATGTTCATATCGACGGCGGAAAGCGAAAACGTAGTCATCCACAAAAACGAAAATGTTCATCAGAGCCAAAAACCTTTTACACTTTTTTTAAAAAATCATAACTAGCGTGTACTTAAACTCACGATTTTTGGATATTAGGCTTGTTATTTTTTCTAAATATAATATAATTGTAACTCAAATCTCATCCAAACGATTATTCGCCAATATTTTGTTGACTACGACATTTTGAACTATTTTTGTGGATGACTACGTTTTCGCTTTCCGCCGTCGATATATTAAATATGTACTTACAATTAGTATAGCTATGCCAACGAAGCTGTAAGTTAGCTTCTATAAAATATGGACCGTGGACCCTCACGCATTAGACGAATCGCTTAAAAGCATTGTCTTGTTTTTCTCACGAAATGAGATGTTGAGAGCGTACTATCTTTGAGCATCCCTTGTTTTGAAGCCAGCCCGATACTGCTTATACTTTATACGTATTTCTCTCATAAAATGTGTCTTGTTGAAACAAAGTAACGAAAGAGCGTGCCCCTGTTTCTTTGTTTCTTGGTAACATGTCGATGTTATTATGTATTTTTATATTAGTGTAATTGTATTGTTGTACTAGTAGCAGTTTCCGCCAAATGTAACTTAAATCGTAGAGTTATACAATGTTACAGTTAAGATATGTAAATACTTTGCGATGGTGTAGATTTTCCACAATTAGTAGGTAAGGCTCTCACGGCAGGTTATTCTTGTAAATAATCTGGGAAAACTCATGATTCATTAAAATTAATTTAATATAAATATTCACAAAGAACAACGCAGCTTTTGTAAACACATTGTTAGTATCACCTGGGTGCATAGGTGAATAAAGTACACTAAAAGTAGACTTAAGACACCTGGGTGAATTAACTCAGGTGAATAAAGTCGACGGCACCTTTAAAAAGGCAAATTAAATATTGTATATAAAAGTAATATTCAAATTAAAATAATGAAACGTTCATATTAAATTCAAAAACCTCCATCCATCATAATGATGGAAGCCTAGCTGACAGATGCATTTTTGTAAAATTATCATGATTTAAAAATTTAGTAGAAAAATGCATCTGCCAGCCAAGGAATATTGAGCGAGGTATTATTACCACCTCGTTACAACATAACACACAAAGCAAGTCAGTCCGCAGGGTTTTGGTGACACCTTTAATCTTAATATCCATGCTTGACTATGACCCCTTACTATGAGGTGACTCGTCAGTGTGTCGAGTAACATAAAAAGAAGAAGAATGGCGCCCCAGTAAAAAGATCAGTTTATTTCCGATTTATTCCCAATCTCAACAACTCTCGATATCAAACAAGAGCTATCCATCTTACTTTGTACTTCACAGGCCATTATTCAAACGAGACCGATCAAGTATAAGGACGTAACACAACACCGTCACTCCCCGTCACACTGTGATTGTGGTCATAAATCGGCCAGTGTTCCAGCAACGACCATAAACCTTACGGGTGACTTGAAAAAGGTCATAAAAATGTACCGGACAAGAGCGAGTTGGCCTCTGGTAGTGGTTCTGTATGGTTAAAATATAATCTAAAATTTTAACAAAAAAAGAACCGACTTCAAATGAAGTACATACAATAAAAAAAGAATCATCGAAATCGGTTGGCGTGATATTGAGTTATTCGTCCACTTATCGCGCACATACTTAATGCAGATTTAAGACTTATATGCTTTTGACATGGATGCCATTGTCAGATCTCGCTCAAATTTAAGTAGGACCACACGACAAGCACCAGCTTTTGACTAAAAAAAATCATCAAAATCGGTTCACCCAGTCGAAAGTTCTGAGGTAATAAACATAAAAAAATGCAGTCGAATTGAGAACCTCCTCCTTTTTTTGAAGTCGGTTAAAAAGAAACTTACTTTGCGTCTTCGTCAAGTCAACTTATCCTAATGATGCTCAGTTTCGTTATCACGTGGAATTTTAATCTCATGTGAACGTATCGGTACTTTCGTACTACTTTGCTTTTTCATAGCTTATATTGGATATTATTTACATGCATTACAGTTTGCTTTACATTTCAGGCATTTCATTCGAATACAGAAACATAGCATCAAGCGTAATAATTTGAGCCATAAGCAGTAGTGAGTGGTGTCTGTAACTGTGAGTAGGGAAAAACGCTATACACCGTAGACATTTATTAAAGGAGTAGTTTGATTAACGAAAATTAATTTTAAAAAACATTTTCGGATACAATTTTCGTTTCATTTCCTGTTAATGAAAATATTTTTTGCATCTGTCTGAATATTAAAAACAAAACCACGTCATCTATTTAATAATATTATGACTATATTATAATTAAAGCTGGTTTGCTTAAAGATGGAGAGACAAACGTTAATACTGGAATTGAAAAGATTCCTATTTGACTAAGGAACCCTAAAAATGGCGCGCCAGTTTAGTGCTGACAGGGCTAACCGTATTGCCTACCGTGTATTCTACTTTGTTTACTGAGAACTGTAGAAACAAAAATGACTTAAGAAAGCTTCAGACTTAGGTACTTGCTTGAGTCAGCCCTCAGGAGTCAGCCGTCAAACTTGTGGTCAAGCATTACCTTATTTTTAGTAAAAACAAAAACGGCTGCGTAACTGAGAGCCATTTGTTTCTTTCTTTTTTTGCAACGCATCAGTGATTCCTATGATGCCGCTGATGTCCATGAGCGTTGATAGCCACTTGCCATCAGATGAATTGTCAGCTCTCTTGTCGGCTTTTTCCTTAAAAAGGTACAATATTTACCTTTGTGGATACCCAGCGTGTTCCACTATGCCAATGAAATTTCTGATGACAATGACAGATCAGTTTTTTTGTGTTGACAGCATTGAAGTATAATGTCATAGAACAGACATCTCGAACAAAAAATGTGTGTCCCGCCCGGGAGGTTCGATTTTCAAAATTGAGCCCCGTTCTCCTTTCAGAGTCGAACGAATCCATTGAAGATTGAAGCCACGTGGCGCCAATGCATTTTTTTTATGGAAATAGCCGGCAAACGAGCTGACGATCCACCTGATGGTAATGGCTATCGCCGCCCATGGACATCAGCAACACCAAAGGCATCACTGATGCGTTGCCGGCCAGGAAAGAAAGAAGAAAAAGAAAGAACGAACTGGCTCTCAAGCCCCCAGCCGGAACACGACGAGTCGTTTGGCGACTGACTCATGCTTGAGGGTGGTAGCTATCCAGGCGAACCCTTGGAGAAATAATAATAGTAATAATGGTATTAATTAACAATTAAAATCAATACTACCAATATAATCCCCCTGAGGGCCCTACCACCAGCGGGCCGGATTAAGTCGCCTCTTACGACACCCATCCGGCGCGGGATTGGGGTTAGTATTCTAAGCCGCCCCAATACGGCTAAATGGGACATACATCGTGTTCGCGGTTTCGGTTCTATACGCTAGTAATATACTTCAATGGTTGACAGTCTGTTTATGCGCCATCATAAATTGCGCCAAACTGAAATTTTTGTATGGGGAAATTGGAAAATCGACTTTATCAATGGACCGAATGTGCCTAATGCATTGTTTTAGTGGTCCCAACCACATTCGGATTATTGCCTTTCAAATGATTAAGATCATTTACTACGGCTTTTCTGTCAATTACCATGCAATTTAACGGACGTTATGGTACCATATTGACCGTATGATCACCACGTCACATGGACGTGTACTCTACATGCGTTCAAATGAGCCGCCGCGCCGGCTGAAAGCAGCGATTAAGATCTGTTGTTGTTCGTACTGAAACCCAATAAAAGTGGTAGATGTTAGAGGGTTTTAGCTTATTACAATATATTTATTGCTGTGCTATGCTATTAAGCATTATGAGAATGGAATACCATTCTATTTTATCATCACGTCTTAGTCTGATCACATAAGTGGAAAAACAACAAAAATATACACCGCTAAGTCATAAGTCATAAGCACTTTAATGCATCATGCTTACAATAGAATAGGTCTTAAAATAGTTATACATAGTAAGCATGAACGCTGCTAGGGCGTGGCATATTAACAATTTATCGATATTCTATGTCATTATTACTAATACCAATTACAACCCACAGGATCTCTTTAGGTGTAGTAGCGAGGAGAGAAAATGTTTTCTAGAACTTGAGGATAACTTCATGGACATATTCATAATTATTTAATCTTAAGGGTATTTTTCAATTCACATAAGAAGGTCATCTTTAAGTTCCTTTTCTTACATTTATAAGTAATTTTCTAATCGGAAATGACACCTTAATAGCATTAAAAAACCTAATGCAACATAACGTGAGTCCTGAATATTAGAAAACCAGTCCTTTGATTCATTCACTGCGTTCTCTGTTCTCTTTTACCAAAAGCAGTAAAATAAAGATAGATGTCAAGTGCACACTGCAGCACGAATACATTTGAAGCCCCGTTCCCCTCTCAATTACAGACACCAACACTTGCTGGCTATGAGTAGGAACGACATAACTCATACCTTTTCCGGGCATTATTAAAAAAGCTCCATTCGTTTTCAATTTGCAAACATTTTTTGTTTCATTTTCCAAAGGGGTTTTGTTTCATTTAGTCCGGCACTCTGAGCCTCGGAATATAGATTCACCATTGTTGCCTCGAAGCATTGTGATATTCAGGCTAGTGGCAGTCAACGAGCTATTTTCTCAGTTTCCATTATGCCGTTATTATTCACATTGTTCGAGAAACTTATATATTGTGTTATTAAGGCATTAATGCATCAAAGCATACAGTGTGCTTTTGAAAAGCTCTTACGCTTATACTCTACAGGTAAACTTTGCAAAAGTTGAATTAGGACTTTCAAAGTGAATCACAAAGTTTAAAAGCGCGGAAGCATTTGACAATTTGTTGTTTGTTTTACTTAAAAGGAAAATTGTGATTCGTGTAACGTTGTATCAAAACATTTTTGGAATATTTTTGTAACGTGAAAACATTTATTACTAAGATGTAATAACATGGAAGCATTCTTACTTTGCTTAGTAGATTTTTCATTATTATTATTTTTTATTTATAATATGATGTCAACCGTTGATTCAATCATCTTAAAGACACACTGTCTTAAATAAATGAGATTCTACAAGGGTTATATCCTATGATGTTCCTGCGTGTATAAACATTAAAATTATTGTCATTTACGAGTTCTTTGAACTTTTGCCAGCAAAAAAAAACATTTTGCACCCTCGTGGTCCTGATGAAAAGCATGAAAAGCTAAGCCGTTTCATAAAGAAAATGATTTAGGAAATTTTCCGTTCATTATTTTCCAGATCCTGACCCACTATCGTTAGCGGGCCCAGCCCTCAGGTGGTGCGATCCTTCATTAATCTTATTTCCTGCGCGCGGAACTCCAAGAATCTTAATTTGAAGTTCGACGATCTTCTTGCTCACAACTATGCGAAAAGAATTCTCGGTTATTCATTAAATAAGTAACGGAAGCAATATAGAATTTTTGCTTGCCGGCTCTTTCTCCCGAGATCATACATTAATATTAAAGATGTAGATGTACTTAGGACTGATTGTATGGGTATTTTTAAATTAACGTGTACTTTTAAATAAAGCTTTTATACATCTTTTGTTTGCCTTTTGTTCAACAAATCAGGCAATGTTGTGAAATACTGTCCACTGAATGCCACTTTACGCCATTCGTTCACTATCCGTATAAGCGTAAATTTTATAATGATATAGTATGGAAATCACGCGGTCGTACTTCACGGAATCAATAAACGGCGTTTATTCCTTTATTACCTAACTAACTGCTAGACGCAAAGAAGGATAATGTGTTTATCAGTCTATGTATGTTCCTATGTGGCGTTGTAGAGACCAAACGTGTTGACCGATTTTGATGATTCTTACGTTAATCGATTCGTCTTAAGCTTGCGAGTGCTACTAAAGACATTAAAATAATGAAAATGCATCACAACGACCACCATACGTCATAATGTCAAAATTAAAAAATTAAAATCAAGTGGGGTATCCTGAATAGGTATTCAAAAATGAGTTTTAGGTTCCTTTCATAATTTTTCATTTTAAGTAACAATTTAGGATATACAATAATTTACACTTGCTTAAAAAAGAATTCTCGCCAATTTATTAACTCCCTGAAATTATCACATTACGAATTTTACCGTCTTATAATTTTCTAAGCTAGTGGGCTTATTTTTTTCTTTTTAGTTCATTTTACGCAGTCGGGTTTTTTGTTTCTTTTTAATTATTTTTTTATTTATTAGTTCTTTAAAATACAACTGACCATCAAAAAGGCAAATATTCTTGCTGAAGCAAGCTCGCAATATTTTGAAATATAACGTATAGTGTTTTATTTACAAATTCGTATTTCTTCACCTTACCCCACTTATGTTGCAAGTAATAATGAAGTCGGATCAACGGCTCAACGTTAAATCTGTGCCGGGATAAAATATCATAAGGAAAACATTTTGATATCTTGCAGAGTGAAGTTTCCCAACTAGAGGTGCTCGAGCGTGTCTGAGAGCCTAACTTTGACCAACGAGCAAACCATGGCATCTTAATGAAGTTCTGAGGTTTCTGATCCATTCCAAACTATATTGTAACTTAGACTACAGTTATAAGGTCGTTATTCCTTTGGGATGATTTTGTACGCGCTTTTGGCTCTTGGTCAGCGTAGCGTTGCTTCAGATTACATTGAGCTTACATGTTCGGGTTGATGCATAAAGATAAGTGAATTATGTTACATCAAAGTTTGCTTTATAGTCACTTATGTCACCCTTTAGACGAAATAAAGTTACCAGAATAACTAAATTGTCACGTTTGGTATTTGATATACAAAAGTTTTGAATAATACGAGTCAAAATTAGACTCTATTATAATCATTAATGAGAGAAATATGTAAATTCATACTTTTTCAGTCACTTACAACGTTGTTGAAGTAAAAAAAATATCAAGAGAAAAAGTGAGCAGAAAATGGCTTAGAACTTTGTATCCAACTGCTAGGAAGGGTTATGTTTTAGGCGCGTATGTATGTTTGTATGTATGCATGTAATATTTTTATTACATCTTCCAAACCGCTGAACGGATTTATATAATTTTATGTTATTATTCGACAAAGAACTTGACGATCCACCTGGTGGTGTGAAGCCACTGGCCACCGTCACCATCAAGGCATCACCGATGCGCTGCTGACCAAGACAGAAGATAAAAAGAAAGATTTAATTTTGTCTTAGCCTATTTTTTTCTGCAGATAGAAGAGACCTAATATCAAAACGCCGCAATGCAGAAATAGGTCTTTTTGGTTCTTAAAAGTAGAATATTTTTAAATTTGATACCTAGTAACTAATAAACTATACAATGCCATTGTGTTTTGATCAATTTCCTATTTATATACGGTCTTTAATGATCAAATGGTTAATAAGTTTCGGAAAAATTCGCAAATACTTTAGGATAATAGGTTTCGTTTACAGGATTCGAATCTTGTTTTTCCACATATACTGGCACATCTAGTAGGCACCTACTGCAATAACTTGGTTCGAATATAACAGTCATATCTTTCAAACTACACTTTTTGCAACGGGTCAATAATGTTGTGAAACTTTTAATACCTCCACTTATAGTAATGCGATATTTATTACGTAGGAGAAGGAACCCCTGAAGTTTATTGTTTCATGCTTGAGGAGAAGCCATGAATAAAGTGGGCAATTTATGCTGCTGTAAAGTTAACAGTGACCATAAACTGAGGTTCGGATAACAATCGCACAAGTCATTAGTATCAGTCTATAAATATCGTGTATATCGATGTTTTTTCCGATATATATCACGAAGTGTAGATATTCGTAACTTACGTTACAGTGGATAGTTATAAAAATGAGAATGTCATGCAATGATTATTATAATGTATTTTTTAAATATCATTGGTGTCATGTTATTTTTTTTTGCTCTTAATAAATTAATGCTTGACCACAATCCCACCAGATGGTAAGTGGAGATGTGGTATATTTAGGTTTAGACTTCTTTTAATTTGGCTTCATCAGGACATAGATACCTATTAATATTTATTTAATTAACTTAACTCTGTCTGGAGTGAAGCTGTACAGGCTGCTATTGCCAACAGCAACTGTTAATTCCTTATAAAATTAAATAAAAGAGAACTTAACGCATGAATACGCATGAATAATTAAATAACTATGAGCTGCGGTGAAAATTCAAGACACTTATTACAAATGAAATAATATTAAGTGGCTTAAATAAGTTTTAATCACCATACAATTTTGTCAGTGAATAAATGTGTTACCGAAATCGACGTCGTACCCAAATTTACTCGATTTGGGCCAATGTCACTGCCATCCATCATTGGCCGGACACGGCGTAAAAACTGAACGTATGAACCGCTTCATAGCCAAAACCATATATCACTCATGAACTCGTCAGATGTTTTGGTGGTTCACGTTATAAGATCACAGCGGAATCAGATTAAAGAAAATATTTATTTAATTAAGTCACTACTCATAACTGTTTCTTTATGTATATTGTCGTAGTGCTTCTTACCTATTTCGGCTGTATCATATTTACTTACTTAATCAACACTTTTTTTAAACAAGTTGAAGGTATCATCCTGTTGGGTTACCAGTCAGTGAGTGAGGTGAGCCGGTGAGTCAGTTGCCAAATGACTCGGTAGTGTTCGTTCCTGTGTACCTCGTGGGCCAGTCCTTTCTTTCTTTTCTTCTCTCTCTCTCTTCTTACTTTGTTGGCACCTTATCGTTGATGTCGTTGATGTCCATGAGTGACGGTGGCCACTTATACTGTAATCTGCATAACTTGTATTCTGACTACACCTCCTAGTAGCGCCATCTATTGGCTGCCAAAGAGTAACAGCCTATTCATTTAATAGTGTCTCTGTGTAATATCTAAAGGGGTACCTCTAAATATTTTATCGTGTGCTGTGCGTTCACAAAATGCTGTCACCGTTCTGAATATACATAGATCCTATTTCTTCCTTTTAATATAAACCTGACAAAATTATGTACATAAGGATTATTAATAGAAATATATAGTATATAGATCTATACTAATATTATAAATGCGAAAGTAACTCTGTCTGCTACTCAATAACGCCTAAACCACTGAACCGATTTTGATGAAATTTGGTACAGACATATAATTCAGCTCGGGAATGAACATAGAATACTTTTTATCCCGGAAAATAGACCTGTTCCTGAGGGATAACTCTTCCACGCCAAAACCACTGAACGGATTTTGATGAAATTTGGTACAGATATAGAATTGAGCTTGCGAAAGGACATAGGATACTTTTTATCCCGGAAAATAGACCTGTTCCTGAGGGATAACTCTTTCAAGCTACTAAACCGATTTTGATAAAATTTGGTACAGATATAGAATTGAGCTCGGGAATGGACAAAGGATACTTTTAATCCCGGAAAATGGACCTGTTCCTGTGGGATAACTCTTCCAAGCCACTAAACCGATTTTGATGAAATTTGGTACCGATATAGAATTGAGCTTGGGAAAGGACATAGGATACTTTTTATCCCGGAAAATAGACCTGTTCCTGTGGGATAACTTTTTCAAGCCACTAAACCGATTTTGATAAAAATTGGTACAGATATAGAATTGAGCTCGGGAAAGGACATAGGATACTTTTTATCCCGGAAAATAGACCTGTTCCCGAGGGATCACTTTTTCAAGCCACTAAACCAATTTTGATGAAATTCAGTTCAGATATAGAATTGAGCTCGGGAAAGGACATAGCATACATTTTATCCCGGAAAATAGACCTATTCCTGAGGGATAACTCTTTCAAGCCACTAAGCCGATTTTGATAAAATTTGGTACAGATATAGAATTGAGCTCGGGAAAGGACATAGGATACTTTTTATCCCGGAAAATAGACCGGTTCCTGAGGGATAACTCTTTCAAGCCACTAAGCCGATTTTGATGAAATTTGGTACAGATATAGAATTGAGCTAGGGAAAGGACATAGGATACTTTTTATCCCGGAAAATAGACCTGTTCCTGAGGGATAACTCTCTCAAGCCACTAAGCCGATTTTGATGAAATTTGGTACAGATATAGAATTGATCTCGGGAAAGGACATAGGATACTTTTTATCCCGGAAAATAGACCTATTCCTGAGGGATAACTCTTACTCGCCTAAACAACTGAACCGATTTTGATGTTTGGTACAGATATAGAATTGAGCTCGGGAAAGGACATAGGATACTTTTTATCACGGAAAACAGACCTGTTCCTGAGGGATAAGGTCAAATTTTGTTATATGTAGTTGATAGATTCGTTATTTATGAAGCGATTTTTAAGACTCTTTTTAGGGTTCCGAAGTCAAAACAGAATTGTCATAGTTTCATCATGCCCGTCCGTCCTTCCGTCCATCCGTCCGTCCGTAGCATAGCGCAGAGGCCCTTAGTGCTAGAAAGCTGTAATTTAGCAAGGTTATACATGTTTATTTAAACTTTAAACTGGTAGAATAAAATTTTTAAAAATATGTTTTTAGGATACCTACCTCTCCTAGAGGTAATATGGGGATAATTTTTTTCCGTCACGCACGAGCGGGGTATCGTGAAAAAGGTCTCTCAAAAATAATATTGGTCTGCTAAGTCCATTTTTCGATTGAGGGGTCTGTTTGGGAAATATTCGTAAGTGTTGGACACGTAAAAAAATTCATGGCAATACTATTAAGATGAATTTAAAAGGAAAACTATCATGGCTATATTATTAGCATACGTAGTTATTGAGTTCTATAAACTTAGAACTTCGGAACCCTATATTACCAGTGACCTGACACGCTATTAGCCGGTTTTTTAACCAACTTCAAAAAAGTAACAGGTTCTCAGTTCGACTGTTATAAACAAAATATCGTATCGTTGAAAAGTTTTTTCAAAAATATTATGGGTCTTTTGAGACAATTTTTGGATGTAGGGCTCCGTTTGCGAAATACGTATATTTGGCTTGAAAGTGCTAATTTTGGGTACCCAAGTCAAGTCAAGTGTCCCCCCAACGGCTAAACGGTTGGAGTTGGACAAGTGAAAAAATTGTCAAAAATAGGTTATACGATGAATTTATAAGGAAAACTATCAAGGCTATGTTAGCATAAGTAGTTAATAAGTAATAGTCAATAAACTTACTACTTTGGAACCCTATATTGCACGTGGCCTGACACGCACTTGCCCGGTTTTTTAAGTTAAAACTGTGAAAGTTTGTAGTTAGTATGTAATCTTACATAAAACAAAAATAACTGTAACATGATTGTTTGGTAATACATTCCCTAAGGGCTAAAACTAGAGGTTGTAAGTTTAGAGTAAGTTTGGAGTAAGAAGTTGTAAAACGAACAGATGAGTCACCTCATGGTAAGTGGTCACTTTCGCCAATGAACATTAGCAACGCTAAAGGAATCACTGATTTGCTGCTGCCCAAAAAGAAAAGATAGATATGTTTTTTTGTGTATTCTCTAAAATTACAATGTAAATTTAAAATTCAAAAACTCTCAGGCCCTGACTTAGATAAACCTCTAAATTCTAAAAAGTTCAATTATTTTGGGACCTTTCCTATGGGTGGGTCATTAATGGCTCACTACTGAGCACTCACTCTTGAGGACGCCTAGAGCATATTCCACCACTTTGCTCCAGTGTGGATTGATGGAGGGATTGGAAATCAACCCAAGTGTCGGAAGTCATTACGCCGGGCGAGGGTCTTCAATATGTCATAACGACTGTTATCTTACGACTACAACCGGGACCGACAGCTTTACGTGCCCTCCGAAGCTCGGAGAGCTTAAGATTTTTTTGCCACTGGCGGTCACCTATCCAACTACCGACCGCGCTCGCTATTGTTTAACTTCATCGATTACTATTAGAACCGACACAAGCCGCTGCGCCCGGGCTATGAATGCTTCTCCCGATGGGTAATTAATGGATTCTAAGAACATGTCACTTTTGCTGTAATTTTGGTGAAGAGTTTAGTATCTTGCTGACTACCAATCACGCTACAATATCAGATCGTAGTTATCATTTCATTATCAACACTAAAGATTTGTTTAATATTTTACTCATTTACATAATACGATATATGTACTAAGTGTAGGTGTTTTAGCTTCAACCCATAATGGACTATTACAAGGTACGGGTCTCCTTTCTTCATAGTATGGACAAGTTTGCTGTCAATTTATGAAAAACATGTTTTATAATGAAGGGATCTTTATTTTCGGCGTACGAAGTCGCGAGTAACATCTAGTATTTAATAATTCTAAAACGATGAACTTTATGAACCTAAGTCCGAAATTGTTTAATTCTAGTCACTTGGAATTGTCTCTTGCTCTGATGATTTACTTAGTTGACTAAATATTCGCATTTCCTTCCTACCCGGCAATGCGTCTCTGACATCACGGTTAATGATATGAATGAGAATTGATGACCAGTTAACTTCACATGGCCCGCTTGATCATTTGTTGGTTATTATTTAAGTATTCAATTTACTTGACATTATAGCAATGTGTACTATATTACTGTCTGCTTTTAATGGGTCGAAAATATCTGATTTATTATAAAATTAGTTTATTTGTAGTTATAAATGTGAGTGCTAACCAGACCTGACTGTAATTAATGTGAAGACAGAACTCATCAAAAAAAGTATTTTGATAAAAGCCTAAAAAGCAAGACTATCTATCTATCTATTTAGCAGTCTCTTAAAGTCCATTGCTGGACATAGGCCTCCCCTAATTGGCGCCACTCCGACCAGTCCTGAGCCCTCTAAATCCAGCAGCTTCCCGCTCTCTTCCTTAGGTCATTAGTCCATTATTAAGCAAGACTAGAGTCCAGATTTTAAGAAAAAAGGCTGTTGATAAGCTGGATTAATTGTTAACTCATTTCTGTAATGAAACAGGCCAGCCATGGACTCTTAGTAACGCGTGTCTGTATTTTGTGACTGTTATTTTTTTTTTATTAAATTAAAATATCAGCTGACTAAATCGCTCCGTAACCCTCCTAAATTCATATCAAAGCAAGTTTCCAGTGGATGTAAATATGGAAATATCTTACACACACTTTAATATTAGCATAGAGAAGTGAAAACTCACGCTTCCACTGGGGTAGAGGGTGTACTCGGACAAATGAGATTAGGCGCCTAATTCCTTGATTGATGGATACAGAACCCCAACGCCCTCTTGCTTTAAACATGGTAAACTTATAATTTGTGATCGCTTGACTTGATAAACTACTCAGCTCTAGCTAGAGTTACTTCGGAATTGAGCTCTTATAAGAATTGAATTTGGGTTATTTATGTTTGCTATTTTTTATTTAATTAATTGACGTAGCAGTAGCCTAGTTGTTAGAACGTTGGTCTCCCGAACGCAGGGGCCTGAGTTCAAATCCTAGCACGCACCTCTAATTTTCAAATGTTATGTGCGTATTATAAGTTAACTATCACTTGCTTCGGTGATGAAAAACATCGTGAGGAAACCTGCACACCGGAGAGTTGTCCATAAAGTTCTCGAAGGTGTGTGAAGTCTATCAATCCGCATTTGGCCAGCGTGGTAGACTATGGCCCTGACCCTTCAGAGTGAGAGGAGACTCCGAGCCCAGCAATGGGACAATAATCATGGGTTGTTGCTTTGCTTTTTTGCTTTAATTGGTTTAAGCACCCACTACAGTGTTAGGATATCTGATCGCGTGTGTCATGGATAAACGCTAATTTAATGAAGCATCAAAAATATACATGATTTGAAAACAAACGTTTGTCTGGGAATCCAACCCCGTACATTCACTCCCCATATCTTCACTTCAGCTATCAAGGTCATCAGATAATACGATCTAGTTAGAAATGACTAGAAGATTGATTTTGCAGTCACTGAAAACATTTGTTTCGCTTCACCCCAAGCTTTCATTATATCTTTTCTCTCATTAGCTTCAGGAAAATACGCATCTAAATATATGATCTCTATAGCACTACCACAAGAGTTTGTAATAACACGTAGATGAAAACCCATCCTCCATGAAAACTACGGACGAGCGACACTACGAACATAACTATATACTCGTAGTTAATTGTAAAACAGAGGCTATATCCATAAATCTCAGTCGACTTAACGTCGGCAGTGTGAAATATTAACCGCACGCCGGGTTTGACGCTCGCAGTCGCGAATAAATAATAAAATGCTGTGTGCACACTAACAACACTATTTACTTGGTAAAGGTGGCACTCCGGCGATATAACAGCATTCTTTTAAGCAATCATTTGCTATTTTTACCTGGCTAAGGTGAAGCCAAAAGGAAGGTAATTTCAGCACATTTTCATGTATGTTCATTTCGCAGACTTTTTATGTGAATAGCCGATACATGATCAGACGAGGTTCCTGATGGTAAGAGGTTTTTATCCCTCATAGATCTCAGTAATGCATCGCCGATGAGTTGATGGCCAGAAAAAACAAAGATCCCCCATTATGTACCCTACATTTTACGTTTACAATAACATACAATGACTGGCTGGGAATCGAACTCAGGACTGCAGTAACCATTGCCACCACACGGGTCGTCATGCTTACATGTGTCGTGACATTCGTCATATTATTTTACCCATTTCTGAGTAATCAAATATTATAGCTTTTGTTAGCAAAGAGCCTTTACACTTCGACCCGGGTACTTTATTTCCTACACCTAAGATTAATATGCACAAAGATGTGTTCCTGCTACGCTTTACCGGAAACTGTTTAGGGTAACATCACCTGTAATGAGATTTATTGTTCTGTCTATTAAACGTGCATTTACAGGAATTTACCATTTTCGTTGCGAATTACCTTGAATTTAGCTCTCGGTTACTAGTAAACTCAGCTTACCTTCATATGGTCTGTGTTAGCTAAGTGTACGTTAAGTATAGTTGTGTTAAAGAAAATAATGAGGAATATTTATATGTAGTTTGAACTTAACTTGCTATCCTAAATGAACTTATGAGTTTATCCAAAGAAAATATTATCTTAACCTATGCTTTCCACTCAATTCCGTGACAGACACTAGAGTTTGTCTATGAGGATTCCTTTTTTCACTGATGATGGATTAACAAAATACGCCTGAGAAATAACGTACCTATTATTTCCTACCTCAAAAAAATTAGGAATCCATTTAACTCGTTTTTTAGAGCATAGTACAAAAACTATTTAGATGTAGTATTCACTCTTTGCAAGTATTTGAATCTACTTTACTAAATGACTATCATTACACATTAGCTAGGCTGAATAGGATTAGTTACAACACCAACGACAATACTTTGTGTTCCAATGCTAGCTGATCGCTTCAGGATATTACGAGGGACTAGGTCTCAAGGCCCGGCAAGGTATCTACACCCGAGTGTAGAAAAGTCTGGAGTCCGAACTTAGACTCGGAAGAAAATTCCTAGTGAATGGGGTACTCCCCGTACCCCATTGAACGGTAAGTCCCATCCCGAGTTATACCTTTGCATATTTTATAGCATTGCGACATTGATTGGTCATACCAAAAAAATCCTGAAAAGTATTCTAAATCCGACCGCGACCGGACGTTTGACGACCCGCGTGGCGTAATGGTTACCATGTTGAATAGCTTGAAGAGTCCTAGGTTCCATTCCCAGCGAGACAGAAATTTGAACGGCGATGACTGTTCTAGGTCTGGGTGTGTGTGTTCTTGTCTTTATGTGTTATCCATGTCACATACGACACAGGGAATCCTAGTGCGCTATGCGTGTATAGCGTTTACTTAAGAATACGAACGATTTCACCAGAAAATATTTTTATGACGTATTTTAATGCAGTTCATTTACTACGTCACTGACATCACTCTTATACCTAATGAGCATTATTCTATTCACCAATCGCAGCGTGTAATCAGTGTAATTGAGTGCTGATCCCGATTTACACGATATAATCCCGACGAAGGATTAAATGATGCGTCTGATATCGAATAATATGGTAATTAGCGATGGGTATTATCTGAATGTTATGTTCTATCCATAATTACTGATCCATTAATACTAGATGAGCATTACAATTAAGGTTCTAGATACCTAAGCCTGGTTCGGCAATTGTAAGCCTAGAAAACTGTTGGCTTCATACAGTTTAGACAATAAAATTCTTAAATCATTAGACATATCATTGGCATCGAGTAGTATTTGTATTTTATTACAAACAATATAACATAATTATTTTATTTTTACTAATACATATGTATAGCCGAGAAACTATTTAGCAGAAGACCTTTCATGATATAGGACGGTGGATGGTGTAATAATGAATATGGTGTGTCTGTGGCAACCAATCATCATAATTATTAATCCGTACAAGGATTAGCACGTGTGAAACTCAAACATCAAAACCTTCCAAACATCTTAACAAACTTTTACATTTATGATATTTGTAGAACAAGATAACACAGTCGTATGTTCGTCATCTTTGGCATGCACATTTACTATTCAAAGCGGTTCTCGACTTTATAACCTGTTAAACTTCCCAAACTTAACAGTTTAAGAGGAAATTCCCTTACCAAGCGTCAATAACATTTCATCGCATCAATTTTATTCGTTTCTGCAAAATAAATTCGACAGCAAATGCAAAGTCTTTTATTGCTTTTCGTATTGAACCGAAGCGATAACTTCTTAACCCTAGTTGACGTAGGGTGAATAACTCGAGTTGACAGTTGTAAGGGCGGAAACTTCCCCCGCTTATTGACCTCACACCCCAAGCAAAATGCAATCCTCGATATACCACTATATCCCTTTCTTGGATAAGATTTGGGAACGATATCGCATTTCAGAAAATATTCGCTGTTTTTTGGCCGACTAACGATCAGAATAGACGACCCACATGATGGTAAATGGCTTAAAAAATAGCCATATTTTGTAAAAATATTACTTTCAGAAATCTTTAATATTTAAAATTATTTAGTTGCTCATTTAATTTATTTAAACAGTAATTTGATTTTAAAAAACCTTATCCTATAAATTCTCATAAATTATAAAATATCTATAGGTATGAGTTGCTCATAAAATATTCATGATCATTATAGGTATGTTTTTTTAGGTTTCTGGCAATGTTTCTGGCAAAATTTCTTAACAGATTTGCTGGTCTTGAAGCTGAATTAAGTCTTGTATAGTTATAGTGTAATAGCCGTTTTGAGTAATCTATTATGACTATTATAAATTATAATAGTACCTCGTAAAATAACACAAACTATGACTTTTTGACAGTTGCCTGCCAAATTATCTAAGAATTGAGGATAGATAATATGTCTAAAATTAGCTATATCTTAAACTGACTTTTTTTGGTGGAGCGTGGAGCTGACGATCCACCTGATTGCAAATGGCTATCGTCGCCCATGTACATCAGCAATACCAAAAGCATCACTGATGCGTTGCCGGCCAAGAAAGAGAGAAGAAAAAGAAAGAAAGAACTGGCTGTCAAGCCTCCCGCCAAAACACGACGAGTCGTTTGGCAGCTGACTCATTGATTGGGGTTAGTATTCTAACAATACAGCTAGAACTGACTTAACTTCTTTCTGTTATGTTTTGTTAAGTTAATGTATAATATGTTACAGAACAGACTTTACGTATTGGGACTTAGATAATTCGTCTCCCCCTTCCGTCAACCTACCGTATCCTATGCTAATAATTGCAGAAGCTCTATTACCTTGAACAGGAATGTCGGAATGCATTGATGTTGGCTTGCTGTAATTGACAGAGGTGAATGACCCTGGCTCGCACAAAGTCCCGCCATTTGCAAATTAATTTGCTGTTATAACTACATTCCAATCAGTCTCATATGATATAATCAATTTATCCAATCTATCAAAAAGTTCATCATTAATCAACGCAGGATTCAAAGATTTAAATCCATGATATTAAGTAAGTAAAAAAGAGGTAGATATGTCACTAGCGCGCCGAAGATGAAGATCGTAAGAGCGGTCAATTGACCTCTATCTGCTCGTAGTTGCTCTGTCGATACAAGACGATACGCACGCTTTTGTTGTCAGAAGTGCTTGAGATTTGACATCCAACGTTAAAATGCCTTCGGGTATTATTGTAGTGTGATTAGTGTAGTCGGCGACCGTATAATGTTCGCAGAGTGTAGTGAAACAAAAGATAAAAAATACTTAGAAGCCGGACCAATCTTGGATGTATTTGGATTTTGAGATGGCAGCACTATGCAAATTGTCTACTGCCATTTTGATACGCGGTAGCTTGATAACTGAGGAGAGCTATTGACTCGCCAGCCACCGACGGGCACTTTGGAGACCCGGGCTGAGCGGAAGGCAATGTGTGAATTATTGTTGGTTATTCTAAATGCCGTACCGCGCTGTAAATCCGACTTCACCGCATCCCATTAGTGATTGGTTATCTTATTCGAGTCACATAATAAACTGTTCATAGTCGTGTGTATCAGTTGTAATCGCGGATTAAGGAACGAGTGCAAAACCTGTGTTAATTAGTTTCGGACTAAAATTATTTAAAGACCTCTGTATATCATTTCCCGAAAACCACCCCTTTTCCGATATACATAGTCTTGCCATAAATATTGAAGCAAAGAAAAAAAAATTCTATTGCAAATAACATTTATTAGTTTTACAGTGTGTTAGTTTAATACATAAATATTATATAAAACAATTTAAAATATAAAAAGCTTATTCGAAGTAGTCTCCATTGGCTGCTCCTTTAAACGTTGAGTCCAGTTATCAATAGAAGCACGCACTCTTTCCATGGGAAAATTCTTCACTGCCAATCGTACGGATTGTTTCAGGGACTCCAAATTAATTATCACGTCATGGCGTTTAGAGCAAGCCGTACTCTCTATGACCATAAATCATAATCCAGTGGATTAAGATCGGGACTAGACGACCATTGGAAATGGCAATAGTAAAAGTAATCACGTTCCTAAAACCATTATCTTAATTATTTAATTAATAATGAGATTGTCTTTAAGTGTAGGACAATAATGGAAATGGAAAAGAAAACCTACAACAAAACATTCAATTCATAACTTCTTAACTATTTATGTACATTATAAGAAACTAGCTGTGATGCCCGCAGCTTCGCGCGCGGAAATTATGCTAATAATATTTGTACCCCTTACAGAAGAAAATTTAAAAACAGGTTAATTTGTATTGAACTACTTATATTTAGGAATTTATATACTGAAATCTACGATACAATAACAAATCATTCATCCGGGCGGGAGCGGGTTTTGAAAAAAATACAACATTAATATTATATAATTTGTTTTTTCTTTTTCATGAAAAATTTCGAAAAACTCGAAAAATGATTTCCTTCAATTAAAGGAGGAACGTTTTTTGCAAATTTAAAGGAAATATTAATTAATAATTTTCCATACAAAGTTTCATCTTGTTTCCGGGGAAAACTTTTATTTTTTTTCGGGAAGAAAGGTTTCTAAAATATGACCCAAAGTATAAGGAACAACTTAACTAATTTCCGTCGAAATCAGTTTAAAGGTTTTCATGTGATGCCGATATCAGAGAAACAGATAGACAGACAAACAAATTAAAACAAAATTTTGTTGGTGCTCTAACACGTTATTAAAGTGCCCTCCCCCTCTCCCGCTCCCGGTCCCTCTCCCTCCCCCTCCCCTTCCCTTCCCCTCTCCTCCATTAGCCCTCCTCTCCACTCCCCTCCCCCATCCCTTCCATTCCTCTCCCCCTCCCTCCCCTCCGTTAGCCCTCCCCCTCCCCTCCGTTAGCCCTCCTCCCCTCACGCTATCCCTCCTCTCCGCTCCTCCCCTCCCCTCCCCTCCCATTCACCTTCACCCTCCCCCTCCTCTCCGCTCCCCTCCCCCTACCCCTCACGCTACCCCTCCCCTCAGTCTCCCCTCCCCTCCCACTCAGCTCCCCTAAAAAACCTAAACCTAAAACTATAAGTTAAAAGTACCAACAAAGTACATTCACTGATTATTAGGCGATACGAAGTTCGCCAAGACAGCTAGTGTTAAATATTTATTTAATGATGTCAAAGAAGTATAACTTCTCACGCGCGTACATAAGTATACGTTTCTTTTTTTTGTGAAAGCTATAAATTACTATAATTTTTTAGCTTACACAAAAAAAAGATTGTGTGGTTTTATAAAACCACGGTATAAGTGAAACTTTTTTTCGTATTGTAGACATTTAACTAAAAATTTTTGGATAAATATTCGATTTAGGGTATTAAAATGGCATCATCCTCGTTGATCAGTTTTTCGGACTGACTAACTGTGTCGTTGTTTATCAAAAGCAAGAAATAGCAACATAAGTATATACCTGGGCATCATCAGACCTTCAGAATGTATCATGTAGTAGCACCCGTACTCAATCAGATAAATGTTGAAAGCTAGGTCATCCTAAGTACTTCCGTTACTGAGAACCGATAAGTATATACCTGGTCATCATGGGTCAGATGGAATTCCTTCTGTGTTTGTCGGTAAGTGTGCTTCGGCCTTAGTACATCCTCTGTGTCTTATCTTTAATAAATCTCTTGCCAACGGTACGTTTCCTTCAGACTGGAAAACGGCACTAGTCGTACCTCTGTTTAAGAATGGTGACAGAACAAATGCACAAAACTACAGGCCAATTTCTATCCTCCCTGTATTTGCGAAAGTATTCGAGCAGTTACTATATCCCATACTAGCATGGCATTTCAAAGGCCTAATCACCAATCATCAACATGGCTTTATGAGAGCGAGATCTACAGCAACCAATCTTGTCTCGTTTATTAATGATGTTTCTATAGAGATCGACTCACGCTCGTCCATCGACGCTATTTACACAGATTTTAGTAAAGCCTTTGATCGAGTGAACCATAACTTATTAATTCAGAAACTTTCAGCATATGGCATCGCTGAGCCACTTCTAAGTTGGTGCAGTTCTTATTTAAGTAACAGAAAATTCTCAGTGGTTGCAAACGGATTTTCTTCCAATTTTTCTCCGGTAAAATCGGGTGTTCCCCAGGGTTCACATTTGGGTCCGTTGCTTTTTAATGTCTTTATTAATGATATCGTTGACTGCTTTCATAATTCAAATTATCGTTTATTTGCTGACGACCTTAAATTATACAGAACCGTTAACGCTCTTCCAGATGCAGATTTACTTCAAGATGATCTCAATCGTCTTGTATCTTGGTGTAATAGTAACGGTATGGACTTAAACGCGTCTAAACGCTTTAAAATTAGTTTTTCAAAGAAAAAGTCTAATTTAAATTACAATTACATTATAAATAATGAGATAGTATCACAAGTAGATCACATTAGGGACTTAGGTATCTTAATCGATAGTAAGTTGCGGTTCCATCTCCATATTGAAAATGTTGTTTCTAAAGCATTCAAGAATCTTGGCTTTGTACTTCGTAATAGCCAAAACTTTAAAGACCCAAAGACGAAGATTTTACTTTTTAATTCACTTGTCCGCAGTGGCTTAGAGTACTGCAGCATCGCTTGGAATCCTTATTATGATGTGTACAATACCAGACTTGAGAGTGTACAGAAGAGATTTTTATGGCACCTATGTTATTCAAAAAACTTATGCAAAAAACTAAATTCCTACAGCGACAGACTTAAACACTTTAATATGAGTCCATTAAGTGATCGAAGGCATATGCTGGATATAGTATTTTTATATAAACTGGTTAATGGTTTACTTGATGCTCCTGAGTTACTAAGCCTCCTAAATTTTACAGTTCCCTCTCGGTTGCCTAGAGCCAAAAAAAACTTTAAAACATTTACTGATCGCTTGTGCAGAACTAATCTTGGTCTACAAGCGCCTTTGAGTAGAATGGTCAGAAAATATAATACTTTAACCAAAACTAGAAATATAGGCTTGTTCTCAGATACATTAAGCACAGTCAAGACAAACATGCTTCTTTCTGAATAAATTAATACATAAACATTTTTCGGCTTAATTACGATTATAATTTATTTTAATTTTAAATGATTTTGATTTTAATTTTTAATGATTTTGACTTAATTTTATATTTTAATTGAATTTTAATTTTATTTTATTTGTAAATTTAGTATAATTTATTTGAATTTTAATTTTGACATAATCCTTTATTTTAATTTTGAATTGTATTTTAACTTCATCACAATTTTATTTCAATTTTGTTTTAATGTTACTATTGACTTAGTTTTTACCTTGATTATTAATATAATTTTAATTAGATTTTAATTTATATATTGCACTTCATTTATGGTTTTATTGTTATCTTATTTATTAATAATTATTGACTTTTTAAATTATTGTAAGTAATGGTGATTATTCTTTAATGCTGTTTTATGTGACTGATTTTTCTTTATTTTATAATCTTAATTGTATAATGTTACCGCTTACTTTTATGCATGCAGTCTTCGCCTATAATTGTAATGGCACTTATGATATCACTCTTATGCCTGAAAAATATTGTAGTAACAGTGTACATTATGTTGGCGATCAATAAATAAATAAATAAATAAATAAATAAATCATCAGACCTTCAGAATGTATCATGTAGTAGCACCCGTACTCAATCAGATATTGTTGAAAGCTAGGTGATAGGTCATCCTAAGTACTTTCGTTACTGAGAACCGATAAGTTAAGAACGGTCGGGTCACGCGACATGCGACATGCGACACACATACCAAAAAGTTTGAGACGATGTAATAAAAGTTTCACTTTAAAAAGACCTCTTAACTTCAAAACTTTAAGGCTGCGGGCACGAGATCTGCGACGAGCGGCGCGATGGCGGTTGCGGCGCGGCGCGGCGCGGGGCGATTAGCAGCGGTGTCTTGCGGGGCACGAGAAAACGGTCGTTCAATCGCGCCAAAGTAGTGTTGTGAAGAATGATAATATTATAATCTGTTTATTTATACTTTTATTGTTGAAGCGATGGCGTAAAGTAACTTTCGGAAAAAAGTGATGCTTGGTTTTCATACAAATGGAGGTACCTACGTTTCATTTTGTGCCAAACATCGTTGTGAAAAACATGAGTTTACGTCGGAGAGAATTATTGGAGCGTAGTATCCTGATGAGAGCTGAATTATTATTACCAAGAAATGGTGTTCATCCAATAAATAAAGGAAGAAGTAATTTAGGCTAATTTTCTACTCTTTATAATTACATAAGTATAAAGAGTAGAAAATTGTCATTCAAAAAATATTAAAACTATACGAGAATGAGTACATTTTGATTATATTTTGGAGAATATTTAGAGAATAGTTACATGGTGCAAGTTTTTAGTGTCCCATATAGCAGCTTTTGATGAAATACACGAAATAAGTTCTTCATTATGAATTTCCATTACTTTAAAATTATAATTCAATACAATTATATGTACTATCAATCTAGTTTGTTCCCATCTCTTCCGCGCCGCCGCGCATCGCCCCGCACCGCCCGTGCATCGCGCATCGCGCCGCTCGAAATCGCGGGTCTCGTGCCCGGTCCCATACTACGCCATACTGTTGATTCCATCGCTTCAAATCGCGCCGCGCCGCAACCGCCATCGCGCCGCTCGCCGCAAATCCCGTGCCCGCAGCCTTAGGGATGAAATTCCAAAAAAAATTAATACTTCCGTTTCTAATCTGGACCTAATATATAAATTTTCATGTTTTTAACTTAAAAAATGACGAAGATGTATAAGTTCCATTGCCTAATTTTGGAGCTTTCTGGATTATTGGAGGAATTTCTAGAACATTTTATATTGATCAGAAAATTGGCATACAATCTAGATCATTTAAGAAATTTCTAGGTCATTCTAAAATCTAGAACAATTAAAATGTTTTTATATTAATGATAATCACACATTTTTAGAAATCACATGCTGTTAATTCTTTAGAGGAATTCGTTGTTGCAGCGAATAATTAAAACTTTTTCGAGAGCACACATTTAATTTCTGTAAGAAAAACACAGAGAGAATGAATGCATTCAAGCGACGGTCGACAGATAACAAATTATAATTTTGCGTGGGTAGCATCCTGGTTATCTACCAGCAACACGTGGCTCTAAAAAACGTTGCTCCCACGAAAAAGTAGGCGTTTCAACACGTTTCAACCCCGTATCTTCTACACCCTTATAGGTATCAACTTGCAACCAACCTTATCTGAGATTTGAGCCTCGTACTTATTGCGACATATACACACTATGCGCTTGCAACGTGCAGTATTGGCTGCAAAGTGAAATATAGGGACACACACGTCCTCTTTTATATATATAATAGATGTAAAACACAAAAAAATACTATAACGTTAACGGTATCTGACGTCATCAAAAATTTGTGAAGCGTTAAAAAATTTGAGCCTGTGAATTTTCACAGTGCAAATTAAATTCATTCATCTCGTAGACGTGTCATTAAATTACCCGTGTTTGTGCAGTGGGACTTAAAATCTCCAGGAATAAATTACTGCGGACCAACTGAATAAGGCTCTCGACCCATTTCCTATTTCGGATGTCGCAACTTCAGTCCCATCCGTAGCATAGCGGTTTTTAATTAATTAAGAATTATAACACTGGCTGTAACCTATATGCAAGGCGAGCACTTTTTAGGGTTCCATAGTGAAATCAGAACCCTCATAGTTTCGTCATATCCATCCGTCCGTCTGTCTGTCTGTCAGTGCGAAGCAAAGCGCTGAGACCCTTAGTACTAGAAAGCTGTTATTTAGCATGGATATAAATATTTATTAAAACTCTTAAAAAAGGGAAAATAATAAAATAAACTAGTCAATTCTCTCCAGCGAATCGACTACCGGAGTGTTTGTACCCTCAGCCACCATGTCCGTCAAAGTCACGACACATCAACGAACCCCATCCAACTGCAGAGAGGTGCCAGGCAAGGGGATGTCATATCCCCAAAACTATTCACCTCTGCGTTAGAAGACGGAATAGAAATGAAGTTGCATTAACTCAATGGTGAATACAGCCCACACTTGCGATATGCCGATGATAAAGTCATACTGAGAAGTTCCTTAGAGGAACTTGGAAGAATGCTAGTTGACTTGAATAGCGCCACAACGGGTGGCTCTTAAGATGAACATGGACAAGACGAAAATCATGGTCAATGTTACCTGAGACAAGAGTGATCCAGATGGGTAAGACCAACTTCAAGAAATAAGTCACTCGTAGAATTCAACTCCGATGGGCTGCGTTCGGGAAACAGTGTCATATGTTGTCGTCAAAAACACTACCTCAGTGCCTGATGTCGAAGTTGTTCGAGCAGTGTGTCTTGCTAGTTATAACTAACATACGGCTCTGAGATGTCGTGCTTTACTATTGGCCTTATTTATTAGCTCAAAGTCGCAGAGCGGGCTATTTTTCATAGGCTATGTTCTTTATTTCTGTACGTGATCGATTCTGAAATGACATAGACGAACAAGAATAACCGACATAGCTCATCGATTAAGCTGGCTGAAGTGGCAAAGGGCTGGCTGCGCTGGGGTATGAGCGTTTAAGCGTTTATTTATTTATAGGAAGCCTTCCAACCAGGTGGACCTGAAGAAGACAAAGGGCATCCGCTGGATTTACAAGGCTCAGGACTGTTTAGAGTGGTGCAAGTTGGGGAAAGTCTATATCCAGCAGAGGATCTCCAAAGGTTGATGGATTGATGGATGGATAAATGATAAATAATAATATACTTATATTTTTAACAATGAAATCTATTCGCACCTTCGGTGCAACAAAGGCACAACAGCTTTTTTTGTAATTTTACATGAGAGGACTTTAAGATTTTTTCACATTCGCATTTATTTTCATATTACTGGATTACTATCTGTAATAGATTAAAAATATATATATTATTAATTGTTTATAGTTTTTGCTATAGTTTCACGTAAAATGCTTGTTTTATAGACAATTTGGCATACTGACTCAATTTTACAGTTTTGGCTATTTGGGACTTTGTTGCACCGAAGGTGCGTATTTTTATTTAGTTTAATTAACCGATTAAAGTTACTGATTATGCCTGAGAATTCATGAGATTAGTTAAAATGAACTTTATTTTAGGGACTTTAGAGCTTTATGACAGAAAAATCCAATTTGATTTTCAATTTTAGTAGCCACACTAGACTTTGAACGAAAATATCTCAAAAAGTTATTAAGATATTCTCAGACGTCTTAAAGATTCTTCTAACCTGAAATTTCTATTATTATAGGGTTCTCATTTTTCATGACAACTGAAAAAAAATTGCCACCAAAATTGAAAAAACAAGCACATTGTTGATATTCACCCATTTATGTGTGCATTACATACATAACGTCATTGCCGGAATATTTTTATACATTTTACAACGTGTCGCCAAATAAAGCTTTTGACTCAAAAACTAAAAAGTGTTTGCGTCCCAGAAGCAAGAAGCCCGAGGTATAAATTACTGCAAGCAAGTGAATACGAACACTTGACCCCTTTTGAATGTCACTCACACAAATTCAGTCGAGACTTTCTTCTGTAACTACCAGTGTAGGACGCTAGAACTTGCTACTGTTTAGTGGCTTTGTAAAATGTCATCCCTATTTTATAATTTTTTTAGACAATTATAAAAACCGGAAGACTGAAGCCGTAGAAAAAGACAAGTGCTTTTTCGTATTCTAAATGACTGTATTCCGGTAACGTAAGACAAATTCAAAACTTCATGCAAACACTTTATTTAGCTTCTTTTGGCCCTTTTGTTGTATGTCTGTATACCGCATAAACGTTACGCAAAGTTCTCTACAGAACTTGTCTGCTATCATGTAGTTAGTAATAACAAAACATGCAAATTCACAATAAAAACTTTTATTTGTTCGCAAATACTTGAGTTTACGAAAGTGTGGCGACACACCAAGTTTTCTACGTAAAAGTGCCCGCATATGAGTTCTTCATGCCCTGTTTCGTCGTTTCCCTCCATTTTATTCTTTACGCCATTCAAAGTACTTTTTAAAGTGTTTTGTTGAAGTTGTTGCATCGTGCATCCCGATCCAAACTTCGACGTGTGTACCGTATAACTTCAGTTATCAACAAACGCATGTTCGCAAGTAGTATTCGTTTATTGTTATAGTCCTCGACAGTCTTCTTTAAATTGCTTGTATTAATTCATAATAATTTTAGTGCAGATTACTTCTTTTTAGAATTTAATCAGCACTTTCTTCGGTGAATAAAAACATCGCGAGGTAACCTGCACACCTGGGAATTTTTCCATAATGTTCTTAAAGTTGTGTGAAGTCTACCAATCCGCACTTGGCGTGATAAACTATGGCCTGTACCCCTTTTATTGAGAGAGAAGACCCGAGCCCAGCAGTGGGACACTTTTACTTAGTGAGTCTGTTGCCTAACTCATTATTCCTAAATCCCAACTCATCGTAACTAACTTCGCTTACAGCACAGCATTCAATTCATCTCGCGGTCGCTAACTTACGCTAAACTGCTATAAACGGGTTACTTGAAGTTTACAAACTATAATTAGGAGTTATGATAATGTGTACATGATTTGTACGTTGCTAAGCTAACAATGTAACACTGTTCATTGTTGTATCTCGGTACCAATTCCCATACTAAAGCGGCAAGTTTCCTTTTTTTATGGAAATAGCCGGCAAATGAGCGGACAATCCACCTGATGGTAAGTGGCTATCGTCGCCTATGGACATCAATAACACCAAAGGCATCACTGATGCGTTGTCGGCCAAGAAAGAGAGAAGAAAAAGAATGAAAGAAAGAACTGGCTCTCAAGCCCCCAGCCGAAACACGACGAGTCGTTTAGCGGCTGACTCATACTGAAGGGTGATAGCTATCCAGGCGAACCCCACGGAGAAATAATAATAGTAATAATGGTCTTAATTAACGATTAAACTCAATATTACCAATATAATCTAAATATTATATTGATGGTAAACTACTGCGAGAACTTGATAAAATTAGGGACCTGGGTATAATATTTGATAGCAAATTAACATTTGTTCCTCATATAGAAAATATTGTTAAGCGCTCATCTAACATGTTGGGTTTTATTATTAGGAATAGTAAAATGTTCAAGAGTTCACAGACACGTATAACTTTATACAACGCTCTAGCTCTATACTCAAAATTATCTAAGAACGCATTAATGATAGCTGCCATTTATTAATATGATCCAACCTTGTACGTACGTCTTTGAGCAAAATGGAATAATTATTTAATTGACATGAATAGTTGGATACTTACGAACAAACGATTTTGGCAAAATTTGTTAAAAATCCCTATTCGTATTGTATCGTATTCGTATTGACGTTATTTATAAATCATATAAAACGTTATAATCTAGTAAAAATCCCATCACATCATAATTTATGCAAAATTGAATAAAAAAATAAGGCGTCGAATCAATGTTAAATGAAGATGACAAAATCTACACTGACGTTAAGTGATGTGACGGCATGAAGCCACTTATAAAACCATAATAATCGATACATTACTATAATCGAAACTTAAAATAAAAATGAATTTATTTTATTTCTTTCTTTGTGTTTAACAATTAAACAATTTAATTTCTTCTCTTCTATAAGAACATGACCAAAAGTGTTTATTACGATAATCTCTAACCGCAGCCATTTGAACTGATTAAAATACGGTTAGAATGTTCATTATTCAACCGAAACCCAAATTTCATACGCTGGATGCGGCGTGGACGAATTTACAGTGAGTTTTTTAGGAAAAAAAAATTTATTATAGTCGTAAATACATAATTATTGAGCGTATAGGTATGGTAAAGTAACTTAAGTAGCTCAATGGAGGCAGTATCATTCCAGTTACTTGTGGATATCTAAATGTTTCGGTTTTTAGAATTTACAATTTAATTATTGAATCGATTAGAAAGTCTTACAATTTTGAATCGTTTTGTTGCAAAAATTGGTTCTTTCGTGAATCGATTTTTTTTGTACATCTTTAGTGTCACTGCGATGACAAACGACAAATATGCATTCTTAGTTCGTGGGGACTATAGTAGAATATTGTCCTGTTGTTTGAAAGCCACACTATGCCACTGTCAAATGAATTAGAAAATTATTATAATCAGCCAGGAGTAATAGTGTTCTGTGATTATAATACATTACAAACTACATGGTGTTTGGGGACTGTCAAATGAATTTGAAACTTAAAAGATCGACATTACATACGCAATCGACTTTAATACGCCTGCATAGAGTCCATATTACTGTGAGTTTACTATAACCTAAATACAAATTAATTTTGTTTAAAATCTCTTATTTCCTACTATTAACATTAACTAAAGTTAGTATGTGTAATTTATTAAGATAACATAATCAAATAAAGGTATTTTTATCAAGAGACAAAAATGTTAAAGTCAGTACATTTCTCCATACTAAATGGGCATTCTCCTTTCACCAGTTTCGTGCACTTTTGTTTAAAAAGATACCTGATGAATGTCCAGATGCACACATTAATTTTAGTTCACCCAGTTGTTTTTTATATTTTAAGTTATAAGTTTGTTGAAATATAACAATTCAATAATGGTACTTAAGTTCATGTTAAATTTGCATGCAGTGTTTACCTGTAATTGGTTGTGCATTTATTTCTTTATACTATCCTATGTAACTACTTTATGTTTATATAATGTAACAATCGTTGGTAGACCAAATAAATAAATAAATAATCTCTCGAGGGGCCCTACCACCAGCGGGCCGGATTTTGTCGCCTCTTACGACACCTATCCGGCGTGAAATTGGAGTTAGTATTCTAAGCCGCCCCAATACGGTTACTGACAATATTTTGTCTTCATGTGAATAGCCAACAAACGAGCAGAAGAGCTAAATTCTATGTCTCCGTCTCGATGATGGTCCGTAACAAATATATCACCGACGCGTTGCGGAACAAAAAAAACGAGATGCTATAAAATGTTCTCGAGCGCTACAACCGAAACACATAATCATCAAATTAAAAGCAATAATAAGTGATTTCAATTTGACGACCCGTGTGGCGCAATGGTTACCATGCCGCATCGCCGCGCCAAGGGTCCTGGGTTCGATTCCCAGCGAGGCGGAAATTTGAATGATGAGTTTGAATTTCTGTTCTCCGTCTGGGTGTAAATGTCCTTGTCTTGTTTGTTGTCCATGGCACCCACGACACAGGGAATCCTAGTGTGGGGCTATGAGTGTGAAGCGTTATTTATTATTATTTATAATTATATGACGTTCGATAAAAATAACTAAAAATATTGCTAACCTTTTATACTTGAAGAGGCCCCGCAATCTCTCTCCATCATCACATGTGAATTATGTCACGTTTTGACGTGACCAATCTGCAAGTTCAAAAAGACATCCATACAAACTTTCACATTTATAATATTGTATTAGTAGGATTAGCTGGCCCAGGACATATTGTTCTGCAGGTTTTACAAAAAGTGCGCCATAGGTCACGTAAAGAATTTTATTATAGTGTCGGGATAAGAATGGAATGTATTTTATCGCCACAAAAAATAATATGAATCAAATCGGCTGACGTATATCCTAATAATGAAAGTATACTCGTATCGTATCGCAACTACTTACAACTGGATACCCGGCGTATTCTACTACGATACAAAATTTTTTGATGAGAATGACAGATCAGTGTTTTTTTTTGTTGACGTTGACGTTGATGTTTACATATTATTTTCAAGTTGTTGTATGGGAAAAAAAAGTGGAAAATCGACTTTATTAATAGACCGAATGTGTCTAATGCATTGTTTTAGTAATCTTACCACCTTCGGATTATTGCCTATCAAATGAAACCATTTTAAGGCATATCGGTTGGATGGTTTCAGATTCTATAAAGGACATCCGTACAAACATTTTTTGTGTTTTATATGTATATAAGATAGATTGTAGCCAAGCTTTTACGACGTCTATAATAATCATTCCTGTTGTTTTTGTAGTCGCAATTTATTTTAGCAGTGCTGGTATTTATCTTATTAGGAACGAAATTATTTATTTTGCAGTGGAGACTTTTTTACCTGACTGCGCCATAAGGAGGGTTTTGTTTTTCAAGTGTATGTATGTATGTATGTATGTATGTATGTTTGTATGTTTGTATGTAGCCTAAACGGCTTGATCAATTTCCTCTTTAGAGTTGCCGGTATATTCTTCTTAATTGTGAGAGTGACACTAGGTATTGTATATCAAAATTGAAAAAAAATATGGTTGTTTTTGGTGCAATATTGTCTTCAAAAAAATTGTTTTTTCTCAAAACCTATCGAGTGGAGTATCGTTGAATAGGTATTCAAAAATGAGTTTTAGGTTCCTTTCATTACTTTTCATTTTAAGTAACAGTTTAGAATATATATGTATAACGATTTAAAGTTGTTTAAACAACTATTCTCGCTAATTTAATGACTCCCAATTAAATGACAACATTGCGAATTTTTTTCGTCTAATAAATAAGTTAATGAATCCTAACTAAAAAGTTTAAAATAAAAAAATAAAAAACCGACTGCGTTAAATAAACTGAAAAGAAAAAATGATGTTAAAAGTAATACTGAACAACTACACCATATAAGGATTAACAGTCATTAAGTTGTATTAATTATATATTGTAATAATGAAAATAAATGCATAATAATATAGGTATATTAGTAGGAATCTAAGTTAGGACTAGTACAATAAAATTTGCATGCCTTATATGGTGGAATGTGGAGGACATAATTATTATGATCGCCTAATTTTAAGACATTGTTATATACCCACTTTCGTCGTTTTAATTGTTATAGGTCCCGTGAGTACCTGTATTTTAAAATAGGAATTACATTTAAAGTACAATTTATAAAAGGAACTTCCTTAGATAAACTTCATGTCGTACAAATTGATGCCACAAGACGAAACCGAACAATTTATTTCATACAAGTTTAAACCTGTCTCAGGACTTTAGCAAAGATTTAGCATTGAAAATAGGAAATGCAGCGTGTTAGGGTTGTTAAGAAACGTCAGGCATTTTTTATCCTTCGTAAACCTTATTTAGAATAAGGCTAGTAAACGAGAATGAAGCTATATGTCTGTGAGCTATACCATGTTGCTACTCCTTGTCATGTGAGGGGCATTTATTCATGTTACCAAATACAGTGTAAAGCTGTTACTACTCCAGTTAGGTGCTAAGCCTATTATTTGAATTTGAAATAGGGTTGACCATAAAGTCTCTGGATGAGAGCGCGTTACGCGAGCGTCCCAGCGTAACAAGAATCAACTATATCAATAGGATAGAGTCTAAAATCGCTTATCACGCTGTGGGAATGAATACGAGCTCTAATGTGGTTTATTAAGATGGTTAACCACCAAAATGAAGTCACATTAAATGTTGCAATTGATGTCACAATTCGTGGCAACAGTTATGGTTTTTAATTTACTCAGAATGAAAATTACACGGGTTAAAGCAATACTGTGCGCTCGGATCTTATGAAATTTATCACGCTAATATAACTAACATAAAATAAGGAACTTTATAGTAATGGGTAATTGAATTCATTCCTCGCACCGTAAGTTCAGCAAGAAGAGATTTTCCTTTTATAAATTCGCATTCTTACATCGATCTCACTTCTATGTTGCATGCGAGTTATCTATAGTGGTCTGGTAGGAAGTGAACATGTTTTTATGGAATAGATTATAATTAAATGAAAATTTGTCGTGACAATCACCGTCTACAGCTTCTTTAAAAGAATTACTAAAGAGTAGGTACATACATAAATCATTGGATTTAGATAAAGGCTATGAGTACTACACTAAAATACATTCAAACAATACGACGTCGTCATAAGTAAAAACAGAAATTCCGTGTCGTGAAGCATTGCACGAAAACATTAGCTTCGTCTGAAGCCAAGGAAGAGTACGGGAGGAGTAATGAAGAAGAAGTACGGGTCCCCGTACTTCGTTGTTTTCTTTCTTATCTATTCTTTCTTGCCTGTCAATTCATCGGTGACTTTTGGTGGCCACTGATGACTATGACGTTGACCATTGATCTGCCAGTTGCTCACACGATTAGTTTAGTCTTTCAGCCCTTATTTCTTATTTCTGACGCATTATTTTATTTACTTCAAACGCCAGAAAATATAGTTTATTTTGCTATGGAAGCTCAGCAATATTACAAAGTCATCTTTGCAAAATGGATGTTTGTACGTCGGTACAATGTACAAATCTGGCATCGAACTGTGTTGACCAACGAGCCAATTCTCGATAGAGCTCTAATCGGTACGTTTGAAATGAGCTAATATTTATTTGCAGCACATCCTTGCTGCATAACATTGCTGGAATAACTAAATAAATCCCACAAAATGAATTAATACGGATTTTGTCAGACACCGTTTCTAATTTAGTAATTCCTGCGTTCAGAAAGATCTCAAAAAACCTGTGTGCTTTTAATCACTTGAGTTTATTTAACAGTAACACAAAGTATTACATCCTTATGTATTTAAGAAATAAAAAAATGCAAAAATACAACAATTTAGTAGCAAAATCGAGCGAATATATTAGGCGTTCAGAAAGGTATCTTACTACAGTCCCCTGCAGTAATCGCCTATACATCAAGTTGGTCCTGCATTGACACAGTGACCAACGAGCCGATTCTGAATAATGTCCGACGCGGCCCAGTTTGTGTGACATGAATGGCTTCTATTTATTCTCATAGTTTACCACGGTTTACAATGCATAGCGAAGCGTTTGTGATTCGTGACATTTAAGAATCTAACGTCTTTTAAGTAGTAAGTCATTTAACCCATTTTGATGGGTTACAAGTCGAATTATTTATCAGGACAAAAAAAACTAATTGTTACAAGTTTAAAAACGAACAAAGATGCAGGCAACTGAGAGGCTTTAAAAAAACTGACCTGTAGACAAAGAAAGAAAAAAGACAGTTTGTTTTTAATTTCTAATTTCCCTCGAAAATTGTTTCAAATATGTTCACAGCGAACTGAAATGTGAACTCAAATGAAAACTTCTCGGTTTACTTTCTAAGAAATTACGGTGGATAATACCGAAGCACTCACCTAAATAAGAAGTTAGTACCGACTTGGACGTGGCCCGCGCCTTGAAAGGAGCCACAAATGCCACAGTTTTTAATTCTAAAAAGCTCTCCACTTGATTGGAAATTCCTGTAACATTTATTATGTGCACTGAAATTTTATTACAAAAATGCAATGAATTAGAACTGTGTAACTCAAACTCATAATTTTGTGCAATATACCGTTCAATTTTATTTTTCATTTTTACCTTTTACTAACACAAATATAACATTTCAAATTACCAATGTTATTATTTAATCTAAAATTTTAACAAAATAAAACCGATTTCAAATGAAGTACATCCTTTCCAATAACAATAAAAAAGAATCATCGCAATCGGTTGGCGTGATATTGAATTATTTGTCCAATGTCCATTTGTCGCGCACATACTTAATGCTTTAAGACTTATGCATATGGTTTAAACAAAACATATTTTTGTTTAAATCGTAGTAATACGCACCGGGTATCGACTAGTACATAATTATACTTAAATAATTAGGACGCTGGTTCAGAAAATAATGTTTGACACCCTGACAGAAATATGTCGACAATTAAGATGTGTTTATGAATGAGTACTCAGTAAAAATTTAAAGCACACATAGTCCTTCGGCTTTATCGTGTAGATTTTAAGTAACTGACCAGACGCGGCCACAACAACAGGTCGGTAGTTAGATAGATGAACGATAATGGTTAGGAGATGGAATAACTCCTAATGGATTGCTTCGTCGTAGCAGTGCCGGATTTATATTTTTTATGAGTATAGGCCAATCTATTTCCGCCGCCCCATGTACCTTTCTAAAATTATAATTTTCCATTCATAGTAAGGAAGTCACTAAGAAAGTGTGTAAAAAAAAACAAGAATTACAATCTTTACGGCCCTTTTTAATAGCAAAATCATCTATAATATTATCTTCTGAAATCTGCCGCCCCTAGGACTCTGCCGCCCCTAGGCCGCGGCCTATACGGCCTATTGACAAATCCAGGACTGCGTCGTAGGCTAGCTAAAGCATTGGGTATCAGTTTTGATCATTAAAAATCTTTCTCATTAGGAAGACATTTAACATAATTAAGCGTTAATATCGTACCTAATCTTAAACCCATCAGTTTATCTTTATATCGTAATTTAAGTATTGAGCACTTTGGTAAAACACAAATATTTTTTATCCTTTGTCAAATATATACCGCAATCTTTGTTCTATTACTTTCCGAAGGTTGACTGGCAGAGAATCAATAAACTAATATACGAACGTACAGAGAATGCTTTTAGCAATAAGTCCGCTTTTGTTTCTATACTTTTTGTATGGTACATAAAGAAATAAATAAATAAGTTTAAAATGAGTTATTATTTGATCACTCAGTTTAGTCATACCCTACTGAATACCTTAGGGTAAACGAGATACTATGGCCGAGACCAAAAGGTATCTTTATACATTATACTCCGGTGCAAAACATCACAAGCTAATAAAACCGCAACATAATCGCGAGGGTCCGGATCCCACAGGAAACATTTGGTTTAGCTCGCCCCGAAAATTATCCGGCCTTAGTAATTTTGAACATTTTCTTTTGTTATTCTTGGAACCTCCAGAGATTCGCGACGTTATGATCTCATTTTAAGTTATGAGGAAAAACTCTTAGAAGGTCCTGACTCGAATCATTGTCCACGGAATTAGTTGCTTGCTGGGAATTTCGTAAGTTTAAGGTAAGGTTCTTTGTAAAGTTCTCGGAAAAAATCTAAAAATCTGATAGTAGTTTTCAAGTTGTCACATAAACGTTTCAATTAAATAGTGCAGTCATTGAAGCGAAAAATACGGTGTTACCTCCGAATTTTTTTACTGTGAACCGATTTGCATGAAATTTTGGAATTAGGCTTATCTAACCCTTAACTTCAAAAGTGAAAATAATCTGAACTCCGCAAATTATTTTTAAGGGGTGTAAACAACCCCTTAATGGAAAAATTAACATTGAGCCATTTTATCGCTAGAAAACATGTGTAATAGTAAGTTTTGAAATTGTAAAGTGTTTTCTAACACAATTACCTCATATTAAAATCATTTTCATCCCCTTGAAATTCTTACAACCCTTGCTAACAACCCCTAAATTAAAAAAATCACAAAAAATTACTTTGGTATGACATAAAAAGATGTAAGTATAGAGTAAGTATTATTTTGTTCTCTATAATAATAGTCAAATTTTTAACCCCCTTTCAACCCTTAAAAACAACCCCTTGATAAAAAATTGTTAAAATTTTTTTTTGATTAAATGAAAAGGATTTAAATATTATTCTACACTCTCGAAAGTGATTATCATAATCTTCAACTTTGCTACCCTTAAAACTACCCCTAAATTAAAACAGTAAATATATATGATTACATATTTAAAAATAATTTAATTATAGAGTAAAAAATTGCCATTTATTGAATAAAATATTCACAAATTACATATGTATTCATGCCTACGTTTCCAAAATATATGAGCCATATTATGTATATATATACACGTTACAATAGTTTTGGGTCTCTATTATACTGCGTACTTTCACATTGCTCCAAATATTCACACTCCGAAATTTTCAGTTACTAAGTAGAAAAAAATATGATAAGTTTTTGGACCATAACTCCTTCAATTTTCATGCTATCACAATTTATAACAAACCATTTTAAAGGTAATTAACAGAGCTACAACATCCTTCATTGCAATATATAGTAAAAAACCTTTTTTTAAAACGGTGAAGGGTTAAAGGGCTTAAGAGAGACTGTGATTGCGCTGCCGCGCGCTCTTTAAACAATCATATCTCCGTCAATTTTTGTTTGACAGAAATAAAAAAAAACCAAATTGTTCGTCAGAAAAATACCTAAATTTTTCATCCCTACACTTTTTTACGTATCTGTCGTCATTTTTGAGATATTATGAAAAAAAGGTGTTTTTTTTGTAAATTTGAAATTTATTTATTTTTTAAAATCTTGATTTTTTTTAAAAATATGTGTCCTGAAGCAGCCAAACTGATACAATCTATAAAACTCTTCATAATAAAGTTATTTCTAGGCGGAATACGATTAATTTTCATTTTGGCGGAAATGGCACTTATGAAACCCATTGATTTAAAAGAAAAAATATTAAATGGTCTTCTTATTTTCAATACAGCTCACTTATTTTACGTGCAAAAGACCTTTAACAGTGCTCATTTTAAAGCTTATTTCAAGCACTACAAAAACTTTCTTTATGGCAGAATGCATAAAATGCATCTGTTCGCCGCTAGATGGCATTGAACACATAGATTAAATTTCAGACAAAAAAAAAACGGCTTTGATCTTCAATATCTAGCTTAATATTGCACTTAGAATGATTTAAAAAAAAACTAAATTGTTCGTTTTTGTATCTGCTTCAATTTTGGTTCTTATAAAATTTTCGATAAAACATATATTTTTGGAGATATTTGCAAAAGACCGATGAAAAACCTGAAAAAATTGCGATTTTTCAATTGCCAATAACTTGAAAAGTATTGGATTTTTCGAAAAACTTTATAGGTGATTTTTTGCTTAAAATTAGCCCTTCTATCGATATCCGAGGTTATTTTGAAAAAAAAAATGTCCACCCCCGAGAAGGGGTGGCAACGTCCCCAAGGGTGAGTGCGGAGTTTAAATCATTTTCACTTTTGAAGTTAAGGGTAAGATGAACCTAATTCCAAAATTTCACGCAAATCGGTTCACAGTAAAAAAATTCGGAGCAATAATGCTTCAATGACTGCACTAAAAGTGTACAAGAGACAACTGCTAATAAGCATTATATTTTTTATACACATCAATAAAGACGGACGGAAAAATGGTACACGCTTTTACAAAATAAAACCTATAAAGGCCGAATCGAAGTCGCATGAGAAAAGATTCCGTGCTGTGTCTACAGAAATGTTTTTTTTATGGAAATAGCCGGCAAACGAGCTGACGATCCATCTGATGGTAAGTGGCTATCGCCGCCCATGAGCATCAGCAACACCAAATGCATCACTGATGCGTTGCCGGCCAAGAAAGAAAGAAGAAAAAGAAAGAAAGAACTAGCTCTCAAGCCCCCTTTCTTCATTTCTTAAAGATATCGGAACGCCACGACAATTGTCCAAAATAATGTGACGTATCGATATGCGAAGAACCGTCAATTCAACGACAAAATTTATTTTAGTTCAATTTGTCTCAAACATATTTAAACTAACGAACCGAGTAATAAACAAGTAAAAATTAAGTCTCATTTTCAATTTTACATTTTGGAAAAATATTATGTTGGTTTAGGTACTACTCTTAATTTATTACAAAAAAAATAATTTATATTATTGAAATTATTCGTAATTGTTCAAAATGACGGCCAAATATCAAATTGTAACGCTAAAAATTTCCTGATATAACTTGTACAAACAACATCTTGAATTGTACCACAAAAAACCTAACCTAACCTATAAGCATAAAACGTCTATTACAACAACACGAAAACCATCTCAAAAGAGAAAAGTAAAAAAAAGTATCGTTAAAGTTGTTACAAAGTCGGTAACAGCGAGGGTAGAACGACTCCTGCGGGTGGTACTTTTGGTAGATTTTACGTCTTATTTAGTTGTTCAGAATTCGCTAAGTTACCCAAGTACTAACTACTACTGACTTAGTTATGTGTACGGGCACATGGTTGCGACACGTTAGAAACTTGGTCTTGGATGACACCGACTCAGCGCTATGCCCGGTTTCCTATTTGCTAAACAAAACTTTGTCAGCGAGGGTAGTTGTGCATTCCACTACTAATTTTTTTCGACTTCGTGTAAGATTGCAACTACTCGCTTATAGATATATGTAAATACTACGAGTATTACGAATGGCTAGTACAATTTATACGTATCTACATGCAGCCTTTGGATAGATACTCAATATAAAAAATATATTCTTATACTTATAGACCAAAAAAGATGATAAACACGAAAAAATATTATAAAAATTCAGAATTCAGCATACAAAAAACCTTTAAAGCTTATTTTTACCAAATCTTTTAATACTGACGTCAGAAAAGACTAAAATTGAGAAAGCCAACATAAAATAAACATATTTATTCAGCTTCAACAGCTTAGTCCGGATTGCTTTAACGCTGCGAAATTGCTTGCAGCTTCCAACGATAAGATCTCGTCGTATTAGCGTAGGTTTAGCTAACTAATGGCCCACATTGGTAAATAATTCAACACTAGAATAGACTTTCATTGCATGAAATTAGCCAGTTACAATGATAAACACCAGCAATTTCTGTTGTTTTTGGATAAGAGACATAAAAATGAACTCTTTATTTTTTATGTAGGTAAGTACTTACCTAAATGGCTGACTGACCAGCAGACGAGCCTCCTTTTTTTCTATTTGGAAGTAGCCGACAAATGAGCTGATGATCCAGTGATCCTTAGCGGTCATCATCACCCATGGATCATCATGGAAAATCATTATTAAGCTAGTCGATGACCTACCTATCTATCTATAATGGTATTTATACACTGCCTTTCTCAATATTATACCTATCCACTATCTTGAAGTCAGATGCCTAGCAACTGTCAAAAAATAACCAAGAGATATTATTTTCCACTATATTGAAAAGGTAGGTAAGTATCTTATAGATACAATGAATCACGTAAACGTTGAGATATCTGTGTAGAATATAGTATGGGAAGGTATCAATATTGTCGAAGAAAATCCCTATTTCAGGCTTGTAGAAACTCCTTTCAAGCGGGCTTTATGTCTCGTTCATTCACAAATCCGAAGATAGCGCCTTACTCCGGCGAGCAAGTCTGGACCAAGGCACGGCTTCAAGAGATTGCTTGCAGAGTGAACGCGTTCGGTGTAAAATTGCATGGATTCCGCAATTTTGTGAGCTTATGTTATACTCGAGTTTTGAAACTCATGTGAGATTTGTATTGAGAAGGGTATTAGAGCATAAAAATTGGATTTAAATGAAATTCTAAATGTTCTGATTCAGTGGTAAAAACTTATAACGTCGCCTTCGTCTTGAAAGAAATTTCGACAAATTTAGACGATAGGTAGGTTAGGTATATTGCTTTCGCTAGAAAGACGATACAAGTAAAGCCAAGAGAATTTATTCTAATTACATGTTAATAGATTAATCTGATTATTGTGTTTTATTACTAATAGAGACGCTCACACACTCATAGTGCGCTCACCACCTTGGACCACATCTCCACTTACCATCAGGTGGGTCAAGCATTAACTTATTTTAAGTAAAAAAAAAGAGAGCTGTATTTTCTGTATATGATGTATCATTCAAATATATTATACAATACAACAACACCTCATACATATCTCTATCTTACCAACAGCATAGAAGACATAATAGCCAACAGTCTCAAATCAATCAATTGATAGTCGTTCCTCGGTGAAGTTATAATAATGCTAAATATGAATGATAAGCTAATATGTTATTTTTTATCTTTAAATTAATCTTAATCTGCCTTCGATTATATTTTAAAATAAGTAAGTACGGTTTGCTATTTCTGAAGCAGCATTTTAAAGCAGCGTTATATTATGTTCTTCATTCACATAACCCAAGATAGCGCTGCAGTCTAAAGATTTTCCTAAAAAATCCAAGTCAACGCGCGGCTACAACAGATTGCTTGTATGCACATAAAATTGTATGGATTTTTAAATTTTGTTGGGTAGTAGTTTCGTGAGTCTTGCAAGAATTCGAGGTTTGTAAGAAATAACTTCACTGTAACATTAAATGACTCTAGTTACTAAAATAAATCTATTAAGATACATTTTACTACATTTTAAACTAAGAGTCATGTTTTTTCACGTTCACGTAGTCACAAACGATAATTCTTTCTTTTCTCTTTTCAGTGGTCCACATACAAGCAGGTGAAATATGTAATTGAATGAAAATAATGAAACAATTAAAAAAAAACATTGGCTTTTCTTCACTGCATCATCTTCAAACATTTAAATCGAAAAACAGTTAAATCAAAAGAGAAAATAGTAGCAACCGGCATGACAGATAAAATAAATGAATAAGCCTTCTGATGTACAAGCCATTCCATCATTATTTTCTGACGATATACTGTCTGCATTAAACTTGGCCGAATTTAAAAGTCTCTGACATAGGTTAATGTCTGTTATTATATCTAACGATAGCAATTAGGTGTCCATCCCAAGATTAACGTATTTAGGTAAGTACGGCAGTTTAAAAAAAAAAATTGCTAGCTGCCATGCATCCAACCAACGACCATGCCCTTATTTTTTCTTCATTATTAACTCAATCAATCAATTAAAATCACAAAAGCATTTAATATTATCCCACAGTATTGCAAAGAACATTATTTTAAGTTCTTATTTATGTATTCAGTAGTGGAATTGCAGTGGTTAAAGAATTGTTTTACAATTACCCAGGGATGTCGGGCAAGTTTTATTGTTGAAGTGGAATGTTATTTTAGTGGACGTACTCCGTCCACTGTCAGCGCAGAGTGCTTTTTTGTGGTCTAAGCTATAAGGGACAGCGACAAATGTATTTTAAAACCTGTACGTACATTTAATTTCAAATATTTATTACTTACATCAGCTTAACATGAGAGCTTTATTTTATGAACGTTTCATAAAATGTCACCTTGCAGCACTTCTGAAAAACAAAGTTTTAAAGTTAGTATATAGTATTAGGCGTATTTATATCCTATATCTCATCATATATTACCATCATAAATGCAATTTGTTCATTAGTTAGGGTGTAGTTAGGTATGTGGTTAATTCTTTTCTTTCTTTAGGTAAATAGCCAAAAACGAGTCACCTGAAATTAGTGGAAGTGCTCGCTCTCGCCCAGAGACATCGCAACAGTAGCACTATGAGCATCACCAGTGCTTTGTCAGTCAAAAAGTAAGCAAGATTTCAGCATTATTTATTACTATATGAATAAAATATTTTGACTTTGACTTTGACTTTACTAGCTCACCGTTTTCCGGGATCTGTTAAAAGTCATGAAAATCCGTTCAGTAGTTTCTGCATAAAAGAGTAATAAACATCCATAAAAATTATCACATTTATAATAATACTATTATTGAAAGATTTTATAATACATCGCATCGCCTATAACTTGGAGTAGCACCTGCGCCTGGGCTGTTAAGCTAGTGTTACAACAGATTTGCCGGCCCAACTCGCGGACGCTCTAACACCGCTGCCCGCTGCGTGTTCGCGCAAATTGTACCAATAACAATCTGTACACGAGTGGACAATTCCGAAGTACACAAAAACTTATAGGATTGATCTATTGTGGTAAACAAGATGTTCAGGGATTAAAATATAATTGCATATTGACAGCAAATTTGTAATGCTTAACAATTACTGAAATACAGAATTAAGTATAATAAAATTTATAAATAATAGTGTACTGTTACGAAATTTTACTTGATTATTAAAAGATCAAAATCTTTTAATAATTAAGTTATGAAATTAAAGACAAAGTAATAAAATTCTGATGAATACAACGAAAAATAATTATTATTATCTTGCATACTTATATGACAAAAACTAATAACATAAATGAATTAGCAATTAAAAGTTAACAAAATAATGTTTTTTACATACGATGTAATAATTTGCATACAATTGAACTGACTTCTGTACCGCACTTGCATGTTAGAGCGTGAAATCCTGTGGTGAAATCATGGTTTCGAGTTAATTTTGGACATTCTTTTCACATTTACAAAAATATTACACAAACTCCTGTCTCAACACGGGAGCCATAATCGCATTTAAAAAAATGCCGGTTTTTAAGAAAAAGAATATTGTTTTCTTACTTTCAGGAACATAGGACAATTAGTTGTACATCATGTAAGATATTTTAAAATAATTAAGTACTCTTTTATTTATTCTAAAACCAACACGTTATTTCGCCTAAAATAAAGTGAAAATTGAGAATTCAACGAACTTACCTGTGCGTGAAGTTCAGTCACAAAATTCCCAGAGCTTTAATTGTTTTAGTACTTTTTTCAATTATTAGAAAATTTGAGTTGTGTACATTCACTTTCATTTTGGTGTATACCAAGTAATACCAACGTACATAAAGAATATTGGATTGTTCAAACAGGGTTAAATATTAGGTACAGATTTAGTGCTGTGCCCCTTGCATGGACGCTCGAACACCGCTACGTGCGCATGAAATTGTACCAATAACAATTCAGGAACATCCCGTGCACAAGTATGAACCCACGCGGAGACCAATTTGCTGGTACTGGTACGTAATTTGCCTCCTCTCAATTCCGTTCCGAACATTCTAACGCAGTACGCTCGATTGGCTGTTGGTACCTAGCAGTACGAGTATCCGCAACTGAAATTGGGAAGAATTTTTAATGGTTGCTGCGGTCAGTTTACAGATACTATATAAAGTCACTTTAAATATTAAAAATGAAGTATAACGGCCTTACTACATCCAAGTTAACTTCCCTTAAGCTGCATAAAGAGGAGACGGTGTTAAGTAGGTATTAATTTAGGAATTTTTTTGACACAACTTATTGATTACCAATAAGTTGTGCGATAACCAACCACGTTTTTATAACCTCTACAATGGCGTAACCGATGCATTGCCGACCAAAAGAAAAACGATGAAAATGATGAGTTTTAATGACTATTTCACATTTTACATTATTTTTACAAAAATACAAAATAGAGTACAAATTTTTACCGAACTTTTCTACTTATTCACAAAACGTTTTTTATTTTATTTCTTACTTTCTTATTACTTACAAGAAAATCTTAAAATCATATTGTAAGCGTTTGTGGGTCACATAGCGCACCACAGCTCTTCAATTAAATACTTGCTATTGAATTACAAACTAGGTCAGCATATGCAATAAACATGTTACATAAACATCTCCCTCTGAAAAAAGTAATCTACAGATGAAACCCACTGGACAGTTTTGCAATTAAAAATATTCGAGCACTGTCAAATATGGAATAAGCGAGACTCGTTTATTTTAGTTGTCCATAGCCTGATGTCATTTGGTATATTGCTGTGGAGTAATTGTTCGGACAATACATACATTATAAATTATAATCCATCCATCTATCTATCCATCCATCCATTAATTTTCATAAATTATAATTCATCGGATGAATGTGAATACATGTAAAATTTTGATAAACATAAAAAACCAGGCAGGTCACCCTTTCATAGACGAAAATAGTGTAGTACGGGAAAGCGTTCGCAAATCTTTAATAACATTTTTGGGAAGAGCCTTATTAAATTCCAAACACCACAGAGACTGGTATATTTTTTACGTTATACGAGTAACTACCTAAGTAATATTATTTTGTATCCCGTTATTATCAAACATTTACTAGTTAGTTTGTGTTTAAGCACAAAGTTCAGCTTTCAGACGCTCGGAATCAACACTTCTGAAAATCAACAAACAACAGGCAGTTATAACTGGGGCAAACAAACGAAATAACAGCTCTCAAGTTAATATGTATGAATGTAGTTGTTTACTCACCCCGCCAGATGACGCCGTCCGCCGAATGTGTCCTCTTCCCTTTATAATTCAAAGATTTGCTCGCGCCGAATAAAGGACGTCTTTACTAAAATATTCAGGACAATATGTCTACACCGTGTTCCCTTTCCACAGGTATTTTGGAGTTGAGAATGTTCCACTGAAAAAATAATTTGCAAGATGTAGGTAATGAATATGTAAATGCTATCTGTGTACTATGCCTCAATTTCAAAATATTGTAACATTATTTGTCAATATGTAAAAGTTAACACGAGTAGGTATAGACTGCAAATTGTGCCTTTTCATACCATACTAGGAAATCTCCCTTGCTTCGCTTCGGGAAAAATAGTAAAAAAAAATATAATATAACCTATGTCACCCGAGGATAGTGTACTAGCTTCCCAAAAGTGAAAGAATTTTTCAAACAGGTTCGGTAGTTTCGGAGCCTATTCAATGCAAACAATCAAATCCATCCATCCATCCATCCATCCATCTCTTTATAATATTAGTATAGAAGTATAGATATACCTGAGTGAAATACAGCACGTCCACCTATCAAATGCATTCAACGTTGATTCAGTAAACACAATTTGCAAATGCCAAGTCAAACACAATCTACGAAAATTCAATGAATGGCACACTGAATACCTATCACTTTAAACCAAACACAATATGTTCAGTAATAAAATATTACTGTATCTTTATAACCCTAACTGAAACATAGTGCATTATAATACCATAATTATCTCCTATCGTATTTACCAACATAAAAACGATGTCTACGCGATATAACACTTTTTGGCATACTTCCTTCCATTTACCTCCTAAAATCCTGTAGGCAAAGACACTGATTGTAAAAAAGTAATTATTTTTATTTTTATCCTCACACCCTCGAACTGACTAAGATTCTAACTTTTTAACATAAACGTCCATAATATTATGATGATTTATCAAATAGGTATCTCTTCTTTTCTTTTTTTGACCTTTTCTTGATTTTTTAATAATTCCAGATCATGATCTACCTGTGTACTAATTTTCATGAAAATCCGCACTTTCACATTTATAATATTAGTAAAATAGGATTATATCATGTACCTACTACTAAATGTTTAATCTCCCTCACAATACGACCGTCTTCAATGTTGTTTTCTGTTTTGCATCGTTTATTTTACACACGTAGCTATTGCCACAGCTAGCAGCTTGACACTAAACCAACAATCTTGGCAAACATTCTTGGATAAGACTTTTAATGCAGAAAAGCAAAGGTAGATGTTTCGCGAATACGACAAATTTTCAGTCGGCGTCTGCCCGAATAGAACTACATACCTATTGCCTTAATAAAGAATTTTCCTTTTTTATTCTTAGTAAAAACATTGGCTTTAAAGATTATCTCAGTGCTAAAACTAAAATGAAGGAAGGAAAACTTTGGAAAACAATTTTCTCCGCCTTCAGTGCAAGTAGCAAGATAGATTGCGATATAAATCTCCTACGTGTCTAATTGATAGCAAGAAGTCCCGCCACACCGCTCTGCTCGTACCTTGATTTACTAAGCTCTTTTTAAGTTTAGTTTTACTGGTAATTTATTGTATCCTAGTATGTTAGCTTATAGGTATTCTAAATTATTAAGAACTAGGAAATCGCCCTCGCTTCGCTTCGGGAAAAATAGTAAAAAAATATATATAATATAGCCTATGTCACCCGGGGATAGTGTAGCTTCGCAACAGTGAAAGATTTTTTCAAATCGGTTCGGTAGTTTCGGAGCCTATTCAATGCAAACAATCAAATCTTTCCACTTTATAAAAATATAAGTATAAGTATAAATAAGTATAGATGTTCTATGCGAAGAGTTGGCATACGAGAAGTCGAGCCACCTGACGGTACTATGTGGTCATAGTCATAGTCCGATGCAAGGAAAAATAAAAAAATAAAGTTACACTATTCCTCTATGTCTTAATAATAACTTTCAATTTCAGTGTGTTAATGCTGTACCTCTAGTTAGTACCTATTGTGGGGTTCGATTCCCAGACCAGAAGAAACAAAAAAAATGTAAGTATTGTGTTTAATAATTTTATTTGTTTGTAATGAGGCTTTTCGTGATGCAGTTCGTTCAGCAATAATATTGCATCAATCTGCAATGGAGCAGCGTGGTTGAATATGGTCTACGACTTCTCAGATAACAAGAGAAACCCGTGCCCTTTAATGAACCATTAATGAGCCGAAACTACTTAGAATCTGATTAGAAAGAAGTACTTATTTACATTTATCAACATTTTTTATTATTGTTGCTCGTAATTATTTCCGATTCGGAATCAGAGTGCGTACTGTAGATATATACATACATATATAAAATTGCCAAGACACGCATTAGTCTTGTGGTTTAAATGTTCCATCCGCCATTTAATCATCGTAAAAGACCCATAAATCCTAATTACACGGCTTATTATTTCCAGCTCTGATGTGAGTGAGAGCTCGGCAGGACAATACAGTTCCACTAAAACATTGGCTCAATCCTGAATAGCGTCGCCAACTGTATTGAAGCTCGTTGGACATTTCGCTTTTGCAAATGAACAAAGTTGAACAAAAACCTCGAAAAAAATTACTGAAAAAATTGGTTGTCTGTAAAGTCGGATTACGGACGATAGTTTTACGTGATAACTTCATAAAGAAACATTGATGCAAAATTGCATACTTTTATGATTTTGAATTGAATTATTATCACTGAATTATCATTATTTTGTATAATACAACGAAGGAGTTACAGGCCTTCCAGTAGCAGAACTATTCGAACTGCTAGCTCTGACGTCACGCGAGATGTGTCACAAGCCAACGCTTGGGCTGATCGTGCCTCTCTATCGCTTGTTCCGCGCTCTCGCTTACACGCTCAGGCTCAGGCGAAACGTGATACTTTTTTGTGCGTGCAGACTGCAGCCGGTGTTCATCGATTTATAATTATAAAACGTTATGACGTCAAAAAAATTGACATTTAGTACAATATCTAAATGAATATTATTCTCACCTGCCTTTATCCTATAGATAGAAACTTACTGATTGTATTATGTATTTTATTTCGACTCTATTTGGTTTATTCATAAAATGTGATTCTATGTATTCTATGCAACGTGTTTATTACAATTCTTCTTCTTCTTAATCGTTTCGCTCTTGGCAGAGCAGTCGAGGTCGTCATGTAGTCGCATTTGTGGCAGATGTAATTCTCTTCACAATCTCTCGCCACTTTGCTCTGTTGGTCGTCATTTTGGTGCACTCATGCAATGGACCGCCCAAAGCAGATTATTTGATTTGTTCTATTACAATTACACGATTCTTAATTCAAATTTTCAATTTTTTAGTTAGATTTTCTATAAAAGCATGTTTTTAGTTTTTTTGGAACGAAGTTCCTTATCGCGCGTTGTTAAAGGGGGCTAGACGGAAAATTACGACACTTTTTGATTTTACGAATGACGACACTTTCTTTGAAGTAATTCAGTGAGTTTTACAGAGATGGCGCTGTACAACAAAACAATAGGTAATTAAATCGAAAGGAACTTCGTTCCATCCGGGTGTCCCTTGACACCTCTCATGTTTTTGGAACGAAGTTCCTTATTTTCTATTATTTATTACTTGAAGACTTCGATACTGCGATTGTTTATTAACTGGCAACAGTATGGTTACCTTAGTGAATCTAGGGACCAATTGAAAACCCATGGTTGATCGTTAGAGGCGTTTATTCTTTTTCTAGCTACAAGAAGTCGTATTTCTATTACACGACAACATTATTAATAGTGTTGGATTGTATAGTGGTCGATTGTTCCTTTAAAGGTACGGCAAGACCAGTTTGGTACGATCGCCTTACGAATTATTAGGTACTGGGTAAAGATAATATTTATTTAAAATAAAATGGGCGCAGAGCTATTGTTATAAGTAACTCAAATTGGTACTTTAACTGATTCTGTTATTGTGCTTTAAAAGGGTAATGAAAGTTTATTTCAATTGATATAGGTCGATACATAGATTTAAAATGTTTTATACTTTTGTAACTTACAGGATATAATAAAAAAAATTCTACTTACCAATTTAATCATTTAGAATAATAAACTGTGTTACTTTCTTTGACGATTATAACAGTAGGTACTATTTGTAGCTACCAACCCAATTTCCAGCGTGGTGAAGTATACTCTAGGCCTCCTCAAGAGGAGATACCCGTGCCCAGTCGGTTCTCCATTAGTGGATTGAAGCCAACCCAATTTCCATACTCTACTATGGTCCAGAACAGAAAAAAATCTTGTGGATGTAAGAATTGTAAAAGTAAATAGCATTGAATTTAGCAAACAACGTGCACCGTATGATTCTATCATTTAGAAAAACCAAAGTAACTGCCGGTGTTGCCACTGGAGAATCGATCCATAAATTCAGTAGTGTCAACAGCCAGACTGTAAAAACGAGGAAAAACTTGGGAATCGTTCGCGTAACTATCAGAAATAAAAAATGGTGTAGTCGATATTCGGAGTCCGAAGAAACCGCACTGATTGCACAAAGGCCTCCCAGGGGACCAAATTATCGTCACGTTCCACTAACTCCCCACTTCGTTAGTCCACGCCTGTGATGACTGCTTCACACCCTCGATATATATTTACGATTCTCCTCACAAGTTTCACTGTCGAGGGAGGATTATTACATACAATCACGTTTGCTGTAGATTTCTCACTTGGGGACTGTCATGATTGATTTGCGAAATTGCTCCTATTCAGTAGTTTCGTACAAAAGTTCGAGAGTAAGATTATTTTGTCTAGAGGTATAGATTACGACACAAATAGCTTACTAAATAAATAAGCCCTCGATTTAAAAGATATATTATTAAATTTTATGATATCATCAACATTTCATAGGTCTTCACTAGACTGAAATATCATTAGTATAGGTATTATGGCATACCTACTAGTATTTTTTCCGCGGCTTCGCCCGCGGTAGAGTGGTTTCAAAGCGAAATTTTTTATCAATTGCATAATTTTTTAATCAATGATACCTATATGAATAAAATATTTTGACTTTGACTTTGAATTAATTTAGATTTATAGAACCATATTAGATATTAGATGATGCCCGTGTCTTCACGCGCGTGGATGTCGATTTTGTACAAACCCCGCGGGAACCCTGAACTTTTCCGGGTTAAAAATAGCCTATGTGTTAATCCAGGGTATAGGCTACCTCCATTTCAAACTTCAGCCAAATCGCTTAAGTAGTTGTGGCGTGATTGAGGAACAAACATCCAAACATCGTCACAAACTTTCACATTTATAATATTAATAGGATTAAGTACATAATATTAGAACATAAAGAGAAGAAGACAAGAAAAATCACAAATTATGATCCGATCGTATCAGTCGAATCAACAAAATAAACTCCCTAATAAACTATAGACAGGGTAATAAGCAAAGATGTTATAAATACAGATACGTTATGCCCTTACAAATCGACCGAAAAATCTGTTCCGACCGAGCTATAACACACACACGTTTATCTTTTGTTTGCCTACACCAATCACTAGTACATTGGCAAATTATGTAAAAAGGATGGCATTACTAAAACCATAATAGTGAAAAAGACAGCTAGTGTTTGTCGCTCGCGTCAATCTATATAGGCTACGGTCTTTATCGCTCTCGCGTCAAAACTAGATGCTATCTCTTTCTTCATCTGAATATGGCGTCTTTGCATGAGTTATTAGATTGTTTAGAAAAATAATTGAAATAGACTAAATAATCTAAGTATCTTAGCGTACTCAAATGTGGTATGAGATTCCTTGTGTTTTGTTGACCTTGGAGTCATAATTGGTGCACTTTCGAAACACACACGATGGCATTTTGATTTATTTTCGTAAGGACGTATGAACCTACGATGCGCCACGCTCGTGATTGCGCTCGACGCAGACTAATCACAAGAGTTCCCAATTGGGAACTTTTTGAGTCACACAACGCGCGCGGTTATAACGTATCTGCCTCTTCTTAATATATAATATCTTTGGTAATAAGACGCTTCTTATCGCTGGATTAGTTGCGTAATAAAAACGGCACGTAATAAAACATGAGACGAAAATAGCTATTTTGACGCCAACTCTTAAATAAAGCACCATTTGTGAATCAAACGACTCTCATTAAAGTTAAGCAAACGCCGCGGCGCTGCAGGCAATGCCTACGTCACACCACTCCTGTACCATAACCGGTGACAAAGAACGTTTATAGTTTACAGTAGGACAACCTCATGACTTCACCATAGCTGGCCTATTTCTGTTCGTAATAGTCGAACTAAAGTGGAAGTGCCATCTGATGAAGAGTTTAATGACCAACCAATGTCAGAGGTTTTTAGTCAATGAACGAATATACTACTATATTAGTTCATTGTTTTTAGTAAAGATTTGTATGGCACCGGCTCAAAATTATTTATTTACTAATATTAATACTACTGCTACTAATAATAGGTACGTAAATGATAATGTAAGTTGATTTCAGTAAGGGAACTATAACACTAAGTACACACTCGCTAAACACACAGAGTCGGAAAATAAAAAAATTCACCACCATCTTAAATACCCTCAAGATCACAGAGGACGAAACAAATCTGAAATCTGACCAACAGACCACTGATAAAGAAAAAACGTATAGTAACATAACAGATGATTTACCAAACTGGCCCACTGTACAATATATTTACAGTGCCCATAACAGCGTCTCATTACCGTCAACATCGCTCAATTACTCCGCAACACGGGGCTTGTAGACGAAAGACAGGAAAGCTACCAGCAAATTGTGTGCATATTATCTGGAATATCTGAAAACGGCATACAATTTCTGAAACTCATATTTTCCCAAAATTTATAGGCATCCCGCGGGAACGGCGTAAATTAACGTTTAACTTTTTGTTCGTAGATCATTTTACAGGATTTTATATCACGTTAACTTCTTCTCTAAATTGCTTTTATACATCGTAAAAGAAGAAATGTAGGAATTTAAAATCTCTGAAAATATTTTAGTCTGTCAAGTGTGTGTTAGTATTAAAACTTTGTGGATGATTTTTTTATGAAATGATCAGACAAATGAGCTGACAATCCAACTGAATCTGATGCTAAGTAGCTATTGTCACCCTGATGGACATCAGCGACACACAAAGGCACCACTGATGAAGAAAAGAGAAGAAAAAGAAAGAAAGGATTGGCTCTCAAGCCCCCATACGGAACACGATGAGTAGTTTGGGGGGCGGCGGTTGACTCAATCAAAAGGGAGGTAGCTATCCAGGTGGGCCCCATGGAGAAATAATGGCGTCAATGGACTATTGAAATTGATTGTTCGCTGGGTACGTGAGTTATATTTGTTTGAAATAAAAGAAAATGCATATTTTTTATGAGTGCTCCATTTCCTTTCTCGGTATGATGACATAATTTAATAATAAGTTGAATCCTAAAAAAATTTTTTTTTTAAACGCTTTTATTTCAATAATGTTTAGTTTATAAAATTAGCTACAAGTTGTGAAAATTTCAAGTCTCTACGTAAAATAGAACATAGAGAATTATGCGTCTAAAATCTGAAAATCGTTTTTTTTTAATTTAACAACAAATAAACAATGAAAATTAGTTTAAAATATGATTTTCGTGTATTGTCATCGGAAATACACATGTCTGCCAAATTTCATCAATTTTCATTAAAGGGAAGTCATTCAAATTAACGTTACAAGATTTGATCCTTTGATGCTTTGATGCTCCGAAGTGAAGCTAAATAAAAGCGTTTAAAAATACTGAAATTAACAAACACTTCAGATATAAGAAGAAATTGGTGATTACTCCTCTTTTATAGAAATGCGACTTATATCAAAATAAAGAACCGCTTCCAAAATAGGAACATTTCCTAATATTACAAACAACTACACAAAGGAAATTACCAGGAGATTATGTTTATACGGTACATTTGTAATCTTCGTGAGCTTAGCATATTTTCCTCAAATAAAATTATATTATTCTCGAAAATTCTTACTTTTCTTCATGCCTATGAATATCGCTAGAACTCAATTTGTTGACGTTATTACTATGTCGTAGAAAAAAAAATCTCTCATTTTTTATGAACATGCGAGGGTTCAAGTGGAGAAAGTGTACGTACAAAAATTTTTTAACAAGCTTAGTTTGTTAACTTCGCAAAAATCCGCAGAAACAGATAGGTAAGATCTGGGATACAAAAAATATAAATCTAAGTTATACGTCTTCCAAGCAATTTTATTAATGTTTAGTGCCGTGTATTAGTAGTTAATCTTATCAGTTCAGTAATATGGTATTATTGTTTTCCTCGTGGTGATTATATCAGACAATTAAATATACCAATAAACAAGTATTTATTGGACTTTGGTTGGCCCCATGATTTTTTTTATTAGAACAACTTAAAAGACAGCCAGGTTAAAAAATATTGGTGTGATTTTTTGCGTGCACACAGAGCTACGGGGGTAACGAGGTGCTCACAATATCATTTTCTATAATATATTTAGTTCAGTGCCTGTTATTACAATTACACTCGGTCAAGGCATCCGGGCAGGCGCGTAACTCGGCGACGCGCAGCTGAGAATAAAATAAATCGCACTGATTGCACAAAGCTTCTTTTATCTCTCTCATTTCGTTATCATTGCAGTGGTACTTTCCTTTGACCCCTCCTCTTAATAACAGAGAAACAATAAGACATACAACCCTCACAGAGACAAAAAGATAATCTGAAATATCTCATTAAAAACCTCCGCCCTATGATTTTAATAAAGAAATATTACTTAAATTTCGAACAGGAGGTGAACGACCTACAAGTTTTTCGTAGACGTATTCGTTTTCTTGCCATATTTGGGCTAGTGCAGCTGAAAGAATCGTTCTGAATAGATTTTTTCTTAAAAGTTCTAAATGATTAATGTAAAAAATGTAACTTAAAAATGTTTTCAACCCTTAAAATAATTAATTGTGGCTGAAGCACAGGGATGATAACATTTTTATTACTTGGGAGAGTTAAGTTTGAGGGCTTATTCCGTGCATCCACCCTAAAACTGACACAAAAACAGTGGATAGATCTTTCCGTTTATCCACCCTAGGGTGGATGGGCAGGGTGGATATTCTTAATTCGCTATGGATTATTCTTCTGATTATACGATTATAAATTATAATGTTCATATACGAAATAAAAGTTTAGAGTATCCACTCTAGGTGGAAAAAGGAAATGACCAGTTTTGAATTTTTTAAGCCATCCTAGGGTGGCAGTTTTAGGGTGGCTAAACAGAATAGGCCCCTTTGATATTTTCTCTTACTTGACTTATTATTTAAATTAATTATTACCAATTACCAATAATATATAAAATAATTAATCCATAATGCTAACTTCCTTATTGTTTATGTTCACTATTTATTGTATTTTCACGGGTTCAATTTTCCAGTTTTTAGTAATATTATTTGCTTACCTAAAATATTTACTGTATTTTTTTTACTTCTCTCCGTAAATTAATATCAAACTAACTTATAGTCGAATATTATTGGGCTTAAAATCTAACTTCATGCACCCAAATTTGGTAACATTTTATTTAGACGAATAATTTTCCCGACTGAACAATGAACGAACGAACCTACCGGGTGCGGCGCGATCTGCAACTATGTGACAGTTGAATAATAATTAATCCAACCTGCAATAGTCGAGAAATGAAGCGAAGTAGTTAAAAACATCGTTAAGCACATTGTCGGAAACGTTTAAGTCGCTTGAAGTGAAAGTTTTCACGTTACGAATACTTGAAAAGTCCATTACACGGTTGACGGCGTCGACGTCGACCTTAGGACGCGGAGTTGTTTGTAATTACGCAGACATAGCTCCGGGATTTCATTTAAACTTTTTGATGCCATCCGCCGGTGACAGGTCCGTGCAATTGTTAATCCTGAAAAAAAATTATCTATGTTTTCCTTAGCCATCTCTAGCTATGTCTATTCGCGAGATAATATCTGACGAAGGCGCGAAAATTAAAGTCGTTTTAGATGTTCAGCTATTTTCATATAAGTAGGTATGTTTACATGATAAAAATTTATCCATTTAGTTAATTTCACAAACTGAATAAAATGTTTTGTCAAATCATCAAGATAAACCAATAAATGTCACAAAAATATTCTTAATTTTTTTTTTGTTTTAGGTACACGATTTAATTAATTATTTTTTTATTCTTATTAGCTTTTAAATATGTGAGAAAGGTTGCACAAATTATTCCTCGTATCATTCAGAAAAGAGATTTATCTCACTTTCATTATTAAATATCGGATAATTTTGTTATCTATTGCAGGCTAGCATTTGTACTGGTTCAGATGTATTTTTATATCGGCCCGGCTATCGTAACAAAGAGCTTCTGTAAAAGCACCTGCACTGTGTATTGCGAGAAATATTACAATTCTCGTTTTACAGTAAGATAAAAGTCGAATAACTACAAAAATGCGCGTAGGTAGAAGCAAAAAGGAAACTACAATATTGTTTCAAACATAGAGATTTGAAAAATATGAAACGCCACTTTTTTCGCAATCGATGGCTCCCAGTGATATCTGCTGTTGCAAAGGTTTTCATCGTAAATTGATGAAGTACTCTTTTGTTCTATACACAGTTCTCTACTCGTCAATAGGCAACTTTTAAAGTGAATTGAGCGCGAATATCGACAATCGTATTCCCGTGGTAGTGCTATAGTTGTGTTGAATTAATAAGTTAGCAGTTCATGCATATTAAGGCTCGGAGCGACAACCACGGTTCCATATTCATGGCCACAACGCCACAGCAAAGCCCCAGTAGCCTCCAGCGAAGTCCCCTTTACCTAGTTGTGATACGGTTACGTTCTAGGTACCAAAGCTACTTGTAGAGATTCCATTTACATAATTGACTGCGGTTTTAATATTTAATACTATCCTGCCAGCAGCATCGCCAGCGTTTATCGCGATAATATCGACGCTTGAAAGGAAAAATTGACTAAGCGACATTGAGCTAACTTTACAGGAAGTTTAAAGTTGAATTTTTAGAAAAGTTGTTGTATATGCCACAATATGGATGATAAAATAAGGATTCCAAAACAGTAAGAATGACGTCGGTAGGAGGATTACAAAAAAATATATGTTTTTTTTATTTTATTATTTATTTTATTTATTTTGTACGCACATAAATACATAGGAAATAAGATTAAAAAAAAAATGTACAAGGGCACTTCTTATTCCTAATTAAAATGTCTTCTAGAAGGCCCGTTAGTGGAGAGGGGAACAAAAGATGCAAACTTAGTGCGTGCGTTTTTTCTAAAAATTCCAGCTTTAAACAGCTCTCCTGTAAAGTTAGCTCAATGTCGCTTAGTCAATTATTCAAGTATTACTCAAGTATTACCCAGTGTAAAATAATTTTATTAATAAGTGATGAATTGACTATAGTAACAATGATGTCAACAATGTCCATTTTCATTCGGGCACTCACTTCGATACATAGCTTGTATTAAGCAAGATATAGGGAGACTTCTGGCCAATATTACAGACCGAATTTCGTTATAAATGTTGGTATTACAAATGTAATGATGTCAAATTTCCATTTCCGGTTGTCAATCAAAAAAAAGTCAGAATAAAATAATGGTAAAAATTACAAGCAGCCGTAAGTCTCCCCTACTCTATGACTCAATGGTTATAAGAATTAAATCTCAAAATACTTTAGTTCTGGGGTGTGTCTGCTGAAAATTCTTATATATCTAAGCTCAGAAATTAAAGCGGTGATTTTTAGAATTTTTTTTATTTTAAGACGCTAAAGTTGAAAATGAAATAAAACGATGTATGGCAGTTGGGCATTGTTCTTTAAAATTATTTTATCATATATCTACTCACATACTTACTTATTTTTCCAATACACATATTTCTGAATTGCTTGTATAATTTTACTTCTCTAACTCAAATGCTTCTCCGGATTATAAACCTTCAAAGTTTAAAAATATTTTATTAACAGAGGCCATTACTTTTTAGGTTTTGCCCAGAAAATTTGTAGTTGAATAAAGATAACATAAAAGACTGAATACGACAGCATTTGTATATATGTATATCCTATAATATATCTTCTAACTACGTATACGTACCTAACTATTTATTTACACGTAAACGTATAGAGGGTTAAATAGATTAATCATTTCATTTTTCATCGCTATCAGCAAAAATTAATCCCTGAAAACTTGTAATAAAAATTAATACCCAATTCAATATTTCAAAGTTATCCTCTCAATCGGTACAAAATCAGGACGCAATACAGTACCGTTATTGATTGATCAAAAGTGCGTGAAAATGCGCATAATGCGATGAAAGTACAAGTTCATCGAGGCTTAATTAACTTCGTAGATGTGCCTTAACCCAGACATTGATCTCTCAAAAAATGGTTCCAATTAAAATTTGAGCGGCATAAGTGGCACAGCCGCGGCACTAACGACAAAAATCTCTATGTACCTATAACTAAACTATGTACCTACCTACAATACAACTGAGCTGTACAGTACTGAACCCGAAAATACCACATTTTTAGAATTTCGCGCAGCGCTAAGGTTTGAGTGGTTAGCATAATATGATATTGTATGTATAATACAGTGGACCCCCGGTAATCCGACAAACGTTTTGCAGGGCAGTGTCGGACTAGCGAATTTGTCGGATTATAGAGTACTGCCTAAAACCCCCTATAGTCCGGATTTTTTTACAAAAGAGTACCTTGTAATCCAACAAATTACAGATCCAATGATAAGATTATATATGTTATATATAATGTACTTTGAAGTACAAATCATACTTCATACATCAATCATACAAGCAATCAGAATCAAAACAATACCCTACGTGTCGAGCACAATAGTGGTGGTGCGTACAAGTTTGTTCAATCATGCATTAGCGAAGATTGTCAAAAAATATTCAATAATAAATAATAGACCATGTCGGATTACAAGGGGTGCCGGATTAGACAGGGGCCGGATTACCGGGGGTCCACTGTACTAGTATTAGGACAGCAGCTATCTACGCGTCGCTTTACTCACTACGTATTTTGTATAATGCATATTATAAGTCTTATAATATGCATTATACAAAATACGTAGTGAATTTATAACAAAGGAGTAACTAATTATGCAATGATTGTGTATCAAATCTCGTCACCAAATAGTCTACTTACCTATCTTTCGATTTGAATTTTTGAATAGGTTTATCTACTGATTATTAAAGTCATTTTAGTTACGTAAAACTGGCGGATCTTCAATTTTTTTAAGTGTTTTACTAGCTTAAAATTAAAAGGTTTTAAAAGAAAGCTGTTTCATTCCGTAACTCATCTCCACCACGAGACAGTATTTAAACAACTAATGATTAGCATGAAATAATTAATTGTCGTAAATTCTAATTGCGATCAACGTATCACCCTTGCAATTCCCACAAGACTATTATAGTGTGCCCTCTGTACAATGTAATTTGTACTATTGTTTACTCTTTGATTTATAATCTTTGATACACGTGTAAATTCGTGTTTATATTGTAATGCAATTGCTTATTAAGTCAGTATCATCTTAGCATCCAACTCTTTTATTCCACAACCTGACCGCTCAACCTTACACTATTAAACGAGTCGACGCTGGGTCGTATAAAACAATGTTCTGTAAATAAATAATTAATTAACATTCTCTATTTTATTCGGATTGGCAGAAAAGTATCGCGGGCTCTTTTAACTCCCCAAAACCCGAATTAACTTTTGAACAATCCCAATCAATATCGTGATTGATGGGATTGCGTTTTAATTGGGACGGACCCGTTTATTTGGCTACTCCTTTGGGGCCATTCAATGGACAAGCCCTATACAAATTGATACGATTAAAACAAAAGACCAATCTTTAAATTAATATCCTCATAGGACAATTATATAATAGTTTATCTGCTCCCCAAATTAACTTTATCTCCCTTAACTTTTGAACACCATCCAAATTATTACCAAATTTTGATTAATTATCTATTAATCAATTAATGTCACTTACTTATCACCCATTTAAAATAACACTAATATACTGATGCATTGTTACATTTCGTAAATAGCAACTCATTTTGACATTAACCACAGCAACACCAACTCTAGCAATACCTACACTGACGTCTGACACAATTAGCTAAAGACCGAATATTCTCACATAAAGGCATTGAAGTATTATTACTAGCGTATAGAACCGACACCGCGAACATCATTGTATGTCCCAATGCATTGGCGCCACGTGGCTTCAATCTTCAATGGATTCGTTCGAGTTTGAAAGGAGAACGGAGGCTCAATTTTGAAAATCGAACGTCCCGGGCGGGACACACATTTTGTTCGAGATGTCACCGCGAACACCATGTATGTCCCAATGCATTGGCGCCACGTGGCTTCAATCTTCAATGGATTCGTTCGAGTTTGAAAGGAGAACGAAGGCTCAATTTTGAAAATCGAACGTCCCGGGCGGGACACACATTTTGTTCGAGATGTCTGTTCTATGACATTATACTCCAATGCTTATGAAAATCGAACGATTACTTACTAATTACGAATTAGGACCACAAGCGTTCAGTTACTAAATTCAATGCAAACTCAAATCGAACTCCTGAGTATCAATTAATTGTATACATTAACCGTTCAATAGTTTGTGTTCATTCAATTAACGGTGGCTGGATGATTGATCCCGTCGCCGGTAAGTCTACAACGCTCAGGCTCAGTGCTTACACTTTACCTATTATACACAGGAGTATAATCAAACAGGCATAGCTATAGGCATAATTATAGATTTCACTTTGAAACTGATATGTACGTAGATAATACATAATGTGTTCATACTCCTATTTGCACAAATTATAATAGATACTAATTTCAAAATTAGTGTAGGAATCTAATCTATTTATTAGGTACCTATTACCTATATTTTATAATATTACCATGCCATTTTAGTAGGATAGGTTCGCCTGATCTCGTTCAATTAGTGGAGATGCTAACTAGAGTTGCTACTTGAAAATCGGCGAAATACCTATACTTAGTTCGTTGAAATAATACCTAGGACACATGACACTATATAGGAAAAAGTCTCAGGGCTGATTTGATGAAAACTAAAACTGCATCATTACATTTTTGAACTAACATTTTAACAAAAAATTAACCGACTTCAAATAAAGTACATTGTACTTTTGACATTGATACCATTGTCAGATCTCGCTCAAATTTATGTGGGACTACGCGATAAGCACCAGCTTTCGATTAAAAAAAATCATCCAAATCGGTTCACCCAGTCCAAAGTTTTGAGGTAACAAACATAAAAAAAATACAGTCGAATTGAGAACCTCCTCCTTTTTTTGAAGTCGGTTAAAAAAGCCGTCGGTCAATAGTTTTCGGTAAAATGAAATTGGAACAAAAAAACTTTCGTAAAGTGACAAGTGAGGGTGCCCTATCATCACTGGTTAACTGGGTGTAGAACCGTATGGGTGTCCCCGTGTGGTGCCGGGTCCACTTAGTAGAATAGCACCACTCCTACCTCTTCCTGGGATGTCGTAAAAGGCGACTAATAGGATATTCCAGGAGATGGGCAGCAGCGTCTTCCTGAGTATTATTAACATCTACTGCGGTCACCAACACGCACTGGCCAAGCGCGGTGACTATTGGCTTAACCCCCTTATGACAGCCAAAACCAAGCCTCGGCCCCCAGTCCCCGGCAGCTCCGCTATTCCTGGCTCCGGTAGCGGCCATGGTAACGGCGGGGCAGGGGGTGCTAAGAATCGCCGGCAGAGATCGGGCTACCAATCTAAACAACGACTTTTGCACCTGGCAACATACAACACCAGGACACTGAGGACCGACGACAAGGTGAAAGAGCTGGAAGAAGAGATAGACAAGTTAAACTGGAGTATCGTGGGTTTATTTGAAGTCCGAAGACAGGGGGAGGACACGATAATACTCAAATCCGGGAACTTGTTCTATCACCGGGAGGGCGAACACCTGTCCCAGGGTGGTGTCGGGTTTCTCGTCCACAAGTCCTTCGTCAACAACATTGTGCAAGTCGGGAGCGTGTCGGCCAGGGTAGCGTACCTTACACTCAGAATATCCAAACGATATTCGTTGAAGGTTGTACAGGTATATGCGCCGACTTCGACACATCCCGACGATGAGGTAGAGGTTATGTATGAGGATATCAGTAGAGCCATACATACCTCTAAAGCTCATTTCACAATTGTGATGGGGGACTTTAACGCGAGACTGGGCGCGCGAAATGGCGCCGAGAGGAAAGTGGGTCCCTTCGGAATTGGACGATGGAACCACCGAGGACACTTGCTGGCTAACTTTTTGGAGAAGGAAGATCTCTTTATGATGAACTCCTTCTTCAAGAAGAAGCCTCAACGCAGGTGGACTTGGATAAGTCCTGATGGTTCCACAAAAAGCGAGATAGACTTCATTCTCGCAGACAAACGGCACATATTTAATGATGTCTCTGTGATCAGCAGGTTTAAAACCGGAAGCGATCACCGCACATTAAATATCGACGTGAAGCTGGAACGGTCACGCCTGGTGAAGTCTACGCTTCGCCCAACACCTGTCCAAATCCAGGGATCCAAAAACTTTCAACTTGAGCTGCAAAATCGTTTTGCGTGCCTAGAATCATGCACGTCGGTGGACGAGTTTAACACCAGGATGGTAGCAACTGTCCACGAGGTAGGGTCGAAGTATTTTAAGACCCACTCCAGTGGTAGATCTCAAGTTCTCTCAGAACAAACTCTCGGTCTTATGAGGGATCGACGAGAACTATGTGTGCAGTCTCCAACCTCTATGGCGGAATACCGACGGCTCAATGAACAGATCTCCAAGTGCAGGCGACGCAATTTGCGCAAACACAACGCAAATCGTGTAAAAAACACAATAGAGCGAAACCAGGGCTCCAAAGTGTTCGCCAGAGATCTGTCTATTGGGCAAAGTCAGCTTACGAGGTTGAAGACCGAGTCCGGCACCATAGTTACGTCGAAACCTGAAGTTCTGAGAGAAACTGAGAGATACTACGGACGGTTGTATACCTCCTCTCAAGCTCCACCTCCCAGTGAGGAGAGAGACAAGAGAGCTAAATTAACCCGACACTACACAGAGGATATCCCGGACGTCAGCCTGTATGAGATTAGAGAGGCTCTCAAACAGCTTAAAAACAACAAGGCACCGGGAGATGACGGTATCACCGCCGAGCTGCTAAGAGCTGGGGGGAAACCCCTCCTAGTGGCGCTCCAAAAACTGTTCGATACCGTCATCCATACTGGAATTACCCCGGAAGCGTGGAGCAGAAGTGTGGTGACTTTGTTTTTCAAAAAGGGCGATAGAGCCCTTTTGAAGAACTACAGGCCAATCGCACTTCTGAGCCACGTTTATAAGCTGTTTTCGAGGGTGCTCACAAATCGCATTTCGCGCAGGCTTGACGACTTCCAGCCTCCCGAACAAGCAGGATTCCGGAAAGGCTATAGCACCATAGACCACATACACACACTGCGGCAGATTATACAAAAGACCGAGGAGTATAATCTGCCGTTATGTGTCGCCTATGTGGACTATGAGAAAGCCTTTGATTCTATCGAGACCTGGGCAGTACTAAATTCTCTTCAGCGGTGCCGGATCGACTACCGGTATATCGAGGTGTTGAAGTATTTATACTCATCAGCCACCATGTCCGTCAAAGTACACGACACAGCCACGAACTCCATCCAATTGCAGAGAGGTGTCAGGCAAGGGGACGTTATATCCCCAAAACTGTTCACCGCTGCATTGGAAGATGTGTTCAAGCTGATGGAGTGGAAACGACGTGGCATTAACATCAATGGCGAATACATCACACACCTGCGATATGCCGATGATATAGTCATCCTGGCAGGATCCCTGGAGGAACTAGGTACAATGCTCGGGGACTTGAACAGCGCCTCACGACGGGTGGGTCTTAAGATGAACATGGACAAGACGAAAATCATGTCGAATGTCCATGTTACACCCGTTCCGGTTGTTGTTGACGGCGCTGCTCTCGAAGTTGTAGACGAATACAATTACCTGGGACAAGTGATCCAGATGGGTAAGTCCAACTTCGAGAAAGAAGTCACTCGTAGAATCCAACTCGGATGGGCTGCGTTCGGGAAACTGCGTCATATCTTGTCGTCCAAAACACTACCTCAGTGCCTGAAGTCGAAGGTGTTCGAGCAGTGTGTGTTGCCAGTGATGACATACGGATCCGAGACGTGGTGCTTCACTATTGGCCTAATCCACAAGCTCAGGGTAGCACAGCGGGCTATGGAGAGAGCTATGCTCGGTATTTCTCTACGTGATCGTATCAGAAACGAGGAGATCCGTAGACGAACAAGGGTAACCGACATAGCTCAAAGAATTAGCCGGCTGAAGTGGCAATGGGCTGGCCACATAGTGCGAAGGACCGATAACCGTTGGGGAAGAAAGGTCCTTGAATGGCGCCCGCGTCTCGGAAAGCGGAGTACAGGACGCCCCCCGACAAGATGGACCGACGACCTGAAGAAGACAGTGGGCATCCGCTGGATTCAGAAGGCTCAGGACCGGTCAGAGTGGCGCAAGTTAGGGGAGGCCTATGTCCAGCAGTGGACCTCCAAGGGCTGATGGATGGATGGATGGAGAACCGTATTATTCACATAGTTAAAACATTGTTTTCTTCTGTCTACTTTCAAAACTAAGATAACATCAGCAAACAATACATATTCACACAAATTATTACATAATTTTAATACCTACTGTTGTTGGCTAAAGACTGCCATGATTAGCAGCTGAACTCCTGCTAAGCTATTATTTAAACCACGGTTTTCTGTGCCATGAAAGTACGCTGCAACTTTCTTAATTAACACATCGCTGTACACTGTCTTGGAGCTTTGCATAATGCGCCAAATTTTTAATACCTGTACATCGCACCTGGCAACTAAATAAATCATTTCCGAATTACAATATATTTGTGTCTCTTAGGTTTAAATCTGAGACTGAGATAGACGTTCCTATAATTTTATTGACAGCAGGCAGATAAAAATAATTGCTCATTATCTTTTAAAAGTTAGCAGAGTTGAAACTTTTTTATTTTGACGAGTAGGGTAAATAAGTGTTATTAAAAGTTACTGCAAACTTTATTGTTATACGGTAAGTGTTATACGGTATAAATTATTTCACTTTAAAGGAGCTAAAGATGAGATGGTTGTGTGAATTCCATTGTATTTGAAGTTGATTTGGAACCTCCTTAGCGAAGTGTCGGCCTGGCTGGATTTATCTTCATTTTTAAACATAAACTAAATAAATAAACTCCCGAAATCTTTCTTTACACTTCAGTCACTAAAATTTATCTTCATTCAAGTTCAATAGTTAAATCAAGCGCGAATCGGATGTTTATGTACCGAATTCTGTACGTAGACAGTCTATATTGTTTTGGGACTAAAGGTGGATTGTTCGTACATTTTAACCACAGCTAACTTTAACTTTAGCTATTACCGACCGAATGTCAAAATGCGCGAACCAATAGGGCTGCCATTACAATTATGATTCTCTTCCCTATTGGCTCGCAGATTTTGACATTCGGTCGGTAATAGCAAAAGTTAAAGTTAGCTACGGTTAAAATGTATGAACAACCCACCCTTTGCGTTATAATATGACCTACTTCTAGATAATGTTCTGCGACAATAACATTATGACAATTGAGTACCTATAAGTGCTCCTGCTCATCATAGCTCGATGATCTCAAGTGATCGACCGAGTTTAGCAACAGCGGATGCGGTCGCCCGGTCGGTAATTGGATGGCTCCTAGTAGCAAAATTTCTTGAGGGTGCTTCTTATGGCACGTAAAGCCGTCGGTTCCAGTTGTTATCATAAGATAACAGTCCTTAAACCATGACGTATGCCTTCGGGTGGCATGAACACTTTCGATAGTTGGCCACTAAACTCTCAGCGCAGTGGAGCCTCGAGGTGGAGTAGATATGCATTATGGTGAACGCACATTTATCGGCATCGTAAACGCTGTCAGCATCGCATTTGTTTGAAATCATATGAGAGCCCAATGCGGATGACAGATGCCGACGCATAACGCATAAATGATAAATGTGCGTTCACCATTAAGCCTCCTCGAGAGAGTATGATAAAATTTATATCTACCAATGTATGCTTCTCCAAAATTAACTTTAGGTCATCTAAGCATACAGTAGCAATCCGTTAATACGAATATTTTTATTTCATCGGTAGCATGTATTTACTATATATGTCTGTGGGTAGCTCTGATTTCTTTTATAAAACTAAATAGCCGATAGTTGAAATAGAGAGAGTGGTCCCGTTCCATGAACATCAATAATACCACAGACTGAGGCATCACCAACGCGTTGCCCCCTAAAAGGCGAACCACATTTAAAGGAAGGTGTGGAATTTTGAAGTTTCTCAACTACCTCACGCTTAAATGCTACCACAAGTTAAACTTGAGTCAACCGCCAAACTTACATTTGTATCTATCTGCTAACTAAACGTAAGATTCAGCTATGAATGAAGTAGCGAGTCAGTAAACCCCTTAATTACCTTTCCTTCTAAGTGTCTCAGTAGTACTTTAGTGCAAGGCGATACCAATTAAAACGCCCGTGACCGCTTTCCATTTAAATAATGGACTCATTTCCATAGCTACTTGACAACGTAGACAAATATCCGTCTCCCCGTGCTCGGAGATCTCTTCAAAAGTTCAGTTAAAATCTTAACTGAACTCTACCTAATCAGGTAGATCGGTATAAAAGACTATAAAAGACTTTGTTTCCCACTTTCGTTTCTTTTTCTATTTTTACCCGCTGCAAATCAAACATATATAAACACCACAAGGGCATAAACAACGAAGCCCTAAAAACAAAAAATAACATCTATTTTTTGTGAACATGTTACATGAAATGTCTACCCTAACAATGAATGGAATACAAGCCTCCCTTTCTTTAAGTTTATGACATGGTTATAAGGCGTCAACTAATGACAAAAAAAAATGACGTGCATGTGTGTATCAATGATACTTATATGAATAAAATATGTATTTTTGACTTTGACTTTGACGATCGTGCCCAGTTTACCAACTGTATAAGTTTTAAATATGAATAACGCTAAAATAACGCAAATACTAGACAGTAAAAGCTCTACTTTAAAAAGCTTCAATGAGATTTTAGTAAAACCTTTTTTCCAGTCCTTCACGCTACGTATAAACGAAAGCTGTCAGCATTCGCTATTGAAATCGGTCTCCTTTAATTTTGAAGCCAATAAATTTCGTAATCCGCCAACAGAATTTATATCGACCATTTAATGTCAATAAATAAAAGAGTGGAGACTGCGGAGACGGCATCGAAGGGTTTTCTACCATTCCAAATGTCACTGCGCTCATTTTACATACAAAGGCGACGTGTCAATGATCGTTGCGTACCTACTTATTACATTATTAAACCCTAACTTACGTCGCTTTCAACCGCAAGCCTTTGTATACTGCGTCAATATGCAAATTAATCGTGATTGAACTTCCGAATTATAATTAGAAAGCAATATCGGCGCGTAGACATCGTCAATATTTGCTCTTCAATACACGCATGAGTTAATGTGTAATTTATAAGGCTTTATTTATCTAACTGGCATAGGATCTGCGTGTGACATATTGGTTGTATTGTAGAACTTGTATGGTATGTATAATTAAAATCAGTCGTTTACTATTAAACCAATGATATTATGTATTAAAAAGAGGCAGATATGTCATAAGCGCGGGCGTTGTGTGACTCAAAAAGTTCCCAATTGGGAACTCTTATTCAGGTGAAGAAAGAGATAGCGATGTAGTTTTGACACGAGAGCGATAAAGACGTGCGATAAAGCAATAAAGCGTGCCTTGCGGACATCGGAACAGATTTTTCGGTTGTTTTGTAAGGGCATAACGTATCTATATTTATTTAAACATCATTGTACTAAACCCATCGAAGCGTTTGAGTCGTGGATTGCGTATGACAGTAGTTGTTCAATACAATCGCTCCCCGCGTCGCTGAGTCAAATTGCACCCTTGTTTACGACAGTGTACTTACCCAACCTAACCAACCTATCTCAACTCAATTTGCTCACCATTGTCAGGAAGGCTTGTCAAGTGTATCCTAGATTCTAGCACTGCTTATGTGAGTGCTATCAGCTTTTCAACGTTTCAAAATTACCTAGTAGCTAGTAGGTATTTAAACCATTCTTAACCGTCTTAAAAATCAACTGAAGAAGTAAGTAAAAGATTACTTCATACTATAAAATAAAAAATAACGCTTCACACTCATAGCCCCACACTAGGATTCCCTGTGTCGTGGGTGCCATGGACAACACACAAGACAAGGACACTCACACTCAGACCGAGAACAGAAATTCAAACTCATCATCATAATTTCCGCCTCGCTGGGAATCGAACCTAGGACCCTTGGCGCGGCGATCCGGCATGGTAACCATTGCGCCACGCGGGTCGTCAAACAAGATTATAATTATCTATCGTCTATATAAACAACATTTAAGATTTTTTAGTGAAATATATTTTTTTAAGTAAGTAAGTAAGTAGTAAGCTATGGTGCCCATCGACAAGTTGAAAAGAAAGGAACCATTAGTTTAATTTATTAACTTACGATAATGTTTAAATAATTTGCCTAATCAATCATACTAAATTGGTAATGTTGAAAAATTTTTAAATATTATTATGCTTCTTTCCATCCAAACTTGTAAAAATACTAGACTTCAATACAAAAACGTTCGATATAGCATCTTGAAAATACAATCATCGCTTTTTAATGAAAACGCCAACCAAATGGAGTTTCGATTCAGCAAAATGGCATAATCGTGGCCCATTGTCATCGGCCGTTGCTGCCGGCAGTGCCGACTGAATGCCGGCTTTGGATTTTGTAGTGAACGGCTCTGATGAGCGATGTGACTTGTACTTTTTGTGACCCAAAGATGAAGGTATAAAATAAACAAATGAATTTTAAAAAATACGAAATAAAAATAAAACAAAAACTGTTTTGCAAACCGTATCATGTGGTATGAAAGGGCTTGTTGTAAGGATCTCAATTATATATTTTTGTTATAGTTCTACAATGGATGGCCAAAAATTGACCATTCCCCCTCCCCCCCCCCCCATATCTCCAAAACTACTGACTGACAGTAGAATTTAAAAAAAATACAGAGAATAGTTCTTTACTTAAATATTACAGGGAAACCTATAAGAACTGTATGGTCTTAAAAAAACGGAAAAAATAAATAAAATAGAAAAATAATGGTAAATACATAATAAACAACGGAACCCTCTCCGTTCGAGTTTAACTCACACTTGGCAAATTTTTAAACTACATATTAACTTGTACTACTACATACTAACACTCCGAACCCCAGACATTATACTCCATGCTTCCAAAGCACGAACGACGAAAGACGAAAGGTGAAACCCACAGATCATTATTTTATTGAACTGTGGAAAAACCATTTTCAGCAGATAAAATAAACTTGGTACATATGTTGGTTGCTAGGTATATTGTTGTATCTATAGACCACCGAAACCACTGAAAAATTAAATTGATTGAAATGTCAAAATATATGTGCAAAATATCACAGAGAACTTATTCACTATGCAAAATATATTTCTAGGTATAGGTAGAGGTGAGATAGATATTTGACCTAAAAAAAATCAAAAATTTGTAATGCGCCAAAAATTCTCACAATTATTGTATTAATTATTTACTAAATTTTACTAACCCATTAATTAAAATTCTTGTGAACCAAAATGAAGCAGAATTTAAAGGAAAGTAAATTAAAATATGTTACGCCAGCTACCGAATATCTATTGAACAGGGAGGTCAAAGTAGCTTGTTGGTATGTTGAAAGCTACATAAAATGTTTCTGGGGTTTGTGTGACCATCAAACAAGTAGCCACAGTTTCGTTACAAAATCTAATGGACATGGTGAATATTACTAATTGTATTTTATTTTAAAATTAATTAATTTGTGTGTTATTGGAAGCTCCGACCTTATATTTAATGGTGCATGTAATGATGTATCACTATAATCTTTGGTGGTGCATTAGGATGAGATAGGCTCATGACTAAAGCAATAAACTAATTGGTAAAGTTAATCACTACCATGTTAAAGAATTTAATATTTTACATGCAATATTGCTGACCTTCCATATTAAATACCGAACACATCAAAATGATCTTTTAAACTTTCAGTGATCACAGAACAGCCTCAACTTGAAAGATCATTCAAGACTAGATTCACTGGAAAGGGCATAAAAACAGCGCACAGATAGTGAAAATAAAAACAAGGAAGATTCGAATAATTTGTGTAATATCAAGTGTTATTAAAATTAGAATCAGTTAAACTAATCTGATTTTCATTTAACACTTGTCTAACATTAATGTTTATCCTGGACTCTTTGATATAGTTATTAAAAAGTCTCCATTCTTCATTGCTGATATTGAGTCTTATGACATCCTTTTCACCAAGGTACTTAAACATTTTTATGTCATTGGTCATGTTTGAAACCAATTGAGAGTCGATATCATTCCACGGCTCCGATGGGGCTGGCAGTATTTTGGGCACTGCATGATAACAAAGCCGGGCCTCCTTGGACATTACCACAATGTCTCCACTATCTAGTTGAATTGCTGATGGTTCAATTGATTTCTCATGTCCACCGAGCAGAAATATTGCAGATTGCCCAAAACTGTAACATAAAATTAATCAGTTATCTATTGTTGACAGTGAAATAAAAATTTATAAGAGAAAAATATCAGACATGGTTTCAATTATTCATATTTTTTACAAAATAATGTCCAGTTACCAAATCATGGTAAATTTTACCAGCAAAATATCAGTAAGGCACATATTGCCAACGGAAACAAGCTATGAATAAGTTGCTTACTCAAGTGATTCCAATTGCCTACTAGTTTAACAAAATAGTCTAGCAATAAAATAGCTAACCTAAATGAGAAAAGAGGAGCTTCCAAGTTGACCTCAGAATGATCAGTATGTGCTGATAATGTAGAACCCATATGGTAGTAGTTTACTATAGCTGCTTCAGCTCTGAAGTTGTCATAGTGAAGGTATGCAGCCACCACATCACATAGTTCTGCCAAGTCCTTTGGAAATGGTGACTTGTTTGATTCATTGTACACCTGTAAAGTCAGAAAACATTGAAGCAAATTGTATTTATTGATTGTAAAATATTTGAATATTGATTTGATAAACCAGCCCCTTATCTGTATTCTGCTTATTATCTACTTTACATTCTACTGTCTTATCTCCAGATAAATAAAAATATATTACAGAATTCTTTAATTTCCTACTATCTTGATACTCAATACAGTAATCCCCCCTAAAACGTGGTGGATTGGTTCTGCCTTATGCGTATGCGTAGGCAAACATCATGAGGAAACCTGCACACCTGAGAGTTCTCCATAATGTTCTCAAAGGTGTGTGAAGTCTACCAATCCGCACTTGGCCAGCGTGGTAGACTATGGCCTGTACCCCTCACATTGTGAGAGGAGACCCCGAGCCTCTTTATGGGTTGTTGCTTTGCTTTTTGCTTTATGCGTATTCCCGTATAACGCGTTTTTACGACCTCATATAACGCGTTACGCATAAATGATTCATCACATTTAACTTTTAACATTTAACAAATTTAATAAAATAATTTAATTTTGTAATAACACAATTGACACACGTGCATAGATACGCGAAGCTAATTATGAACTGTAGAAATCATTATAAATTTCACAGTACAGAAATATGTATGTGGGAAATCCCTGTGTTTTGGGAGAATGCTTGTGTTATAGGGGGGATTGAAATCCACATAATATGAAAACGTGTTATAAGGGTACAAGATATAGGGGGGATTACTGTATGTTATTTTAATGAATTAAAAAAATGTTTTTTCAAGAGCACAATATTAACATTTTACTTTACTGTCCCAATCATGGTGATACCCCAGGGTGGTCCATCGCAACTTCTTTTGTAGCTTTTTATTTAGCTGTCCTTCTTTAAAACATTCTTCCCACCAACTATCTATGTCCAATTCAGTATCAATATTTCTTTTGTTCTGCTTCTTTGGGTACTCTTCTAAACATCGGCTAATCCAATATCTTTGACCTAAAGATGTGAAAGGATTCTTTATCAAAACCAGACCAGGATGTCTTTTAAATGTGTATTGCCTCCACTCAGATAATTTGTGCAGTCCAAGTAACTCTCCTCTTGCATCATCTATTTGACTCGGTGCAATACTGAACAGCTGAAATAACAAAAACATTTCAAATCAGTACCTACTTAGTACACACTTAAATGGTTTTTTTTTTTATCATTAGACAGTGAGCTGGGGAGGGGACTGTTGGGGTGATGTTATTACAGTACTTGTAGCTTGCTCTAAGTTGACCCTGTACAATAATATTAGTAAGGGGCTCCCGCTCCAACTTTAGCTGTCAAATTACAGGAGAAATACCAGCCAAGTGTGAGTTAGACTTGCAACTCAAAGGTTTTATATAAACTTTTAGCTAACAAAATTAACTAGCAAAGAGATAAACTGAATAAAATTTACTTTTCTGTTAAAAACTGTCATCACCATACATCAAGTTTAATACAGCAGCTGGTGAGCTTTTTTTTAGAGGGCACCAGGTTTTGAAAAATGGCGAAGTACGTCAATGGGACACGCCATTAAGCTGCCTATCCCACTATACGCTGGCCTATACCACTGATGTGGCTGATACGGCAGTAGCTACATTAAGATGTTTTCATAGAATTTTAAGTTTTGCTACTGTCATCCAACAAGGAAGGAATGAACCCAATACTTCATTGATTCTCTAACACTGTGGCTATCCAGGCACAAGCTCCTGGCAATCCATAGGTAGATAAATATCACCTAGAAAAGAGCAGTAACAATATGAACGTTTCAAGTCACAATCCATCCAAGAAGTTTTCATACAAAATTACATAATTAATTTACCTTATGTGTTCCAGTGTTACGTGCAATTGAAATAAGTTTATCATATGAAGGTTCAGGAGATTTAGATTTATAATATTTAAATACACTCATAAATTTATCCTCCCGTGATAACGGTGAGACATGTTCCGAATTTAATTTACGTTTCATATTTATATTTAGTTACAATTTAAAGCACTTCAATCATCATAATAAAGTTAATCTTAAATTATTGAAACTATTAATTATTTAAACTGAAAATAAAATTATTAACATCCTGAAATTCCTGAATACCGTGAACTAGTGATGGCCAACTCGACTTACTAACTCGAGTTGACTCGAGTTGTGCTTAGTTCGAGTTAACTCGAGTCAGATTACTAATGACTCGAGTTGAATCTCGTGTTTGGGCTGGCGGTAAATGAACGAATCAAGCGAAAGAGTGAGAGTACGATTTGTTCGTTGGATGCGCGCATGGATATTATTACAGTGTTGCCAACCCTAATCTAGATAATAACTGTAAAGAAGCTTTCAAAAAGCTGTAGAAAACTGTAAAATTCTACTTAGAGAACTGTAAATCTACAGCTTTTCTTAAAAACAACGTAAAATAGTAAGAAAATTATACTTGTATTAGTAAATCAACTTTAAATCTTAAAAAATCTACACAATTTCTACTAAAACTGCCTCGTTTTCAATTTGCACATACCTACTCTTGATTTTCAGTTTCAACTTTAATTTTAAAATCATACATATTTTTATAAAATCTCTTTAAATGGTCATCGGTAGCATTGAACTCATAATAATTTTTAATTTCTGACTTTGTTTTTAAAGTGTTTTTTATGGTGGTGGTTGACTATTTATTCCTTAGTTTGGGTACGCAGCAAATAAAATAGATGGCGCTAGTATTATAAAGAAAAAAACTGTAGATTTGGAGGTTTAAACTAAAAACTATGAAGATCGCCAGCTGATTAGCAACCGTCAATACGGTTTCCGCCACGGCAGATCAGCTGGCGATCTTTTAGTATACCTTACTCATTGCTGGGCAGAAGCAATCGAGAGCAAGGGAGAAGCATTGGCTGTAAGTTTGGATGTTGCGAAAGCCTTCGATAGGGTGTGGCATAAGGCATTACTGTCTAAGCTGCCTTCCTACGGAGTACCCGAGAAATTGTGCAAATGGATTGCCAGTTCTTTATCGGAGTGGAGCATCAAGGTCATCGTTGACGGAACATGCTCGGTTACGAAGCCCATAAATGCTGGCGTCCCACAAGGCTCTGTACTTTCACCCACATTGTTCATCATGCATATCAATGATATGCTGGACATCGGTGATATTCATTGCTATGCTGATGACAGTACCGGTGACGTCCATTATACAGGCCAAGCAAATCTTTCTCGGGTGCAGATTGAGGAGAAGAGGATAAAACTTGTGGCTGAAGTCGAGACATCTCTGGAGCGGGTCTCGGAATGGGGCAGACTAAATTTAGTCCATTTCAACCCCGAAAAGACACAAGTTAACCGCTAAAAAACCCCATTTGTAATAGCAACACAGTTCCAGAACATTCCTCTTAACATCTCCAAAAGCATTGGGATCCTTGGTGTCGACATTTCGAATGAAGTTCAGTTTCGGGAGCACTTGGTTAGTAAAGCCAAACTAGCCGCAAAGAAATTGGGAGTGCTCAATAGAGCTAAGCAGTACTTCATGCCTAAGCACAGGTTGATGCTCTATAAGGCGCAAATTCGACCATACATGGAGTACTGTTCCCACCTTTGGGCCGGAGCCCCAGCTGGCCAAGTGGATCCGTTCAATCGAATTCAACGGTGAGCTATTCGTCTATTCGACGATCCCAAGCTTACAGACGGATTAGAATCGTTTGAGTTGAGGAGAAATGTAGGCTCTCTCTGCGTATTCTACCGTCTGTACAATGGGGAATGTTCTGAAGAACTGTTTGGCTTACTATCTGCAGTTAATTTTCGTCACCGCACATCACGTACCAGGTTCCATCAACACTATCTTACCTGGCGTTCGTCCACAGTCCGGTTCTCACGTCATTTTCTACCTCGCACGTGTAAACTGTGGAACAAACTACATGCATCGGTGTTTCCTCTAAGCTATGGGGTCTAATGATATGGGGTCTTTCAAGAAGCGGGTCTATCGTCATCTTTTTGGCCGGCAATGCGTTGGTGACGCCCCTGGTGTTGCTAATGTCCATGGGTAGCGGTGATTTCTTACCATCAGGTGACCCGTCTGCTCGTTTGCGTGCTCAAAGCATTAAAAAAAGTTAACGAAAAAACTGTAAATCTACAGTTAAAACTGTAGAGTTGGCATTTGGCAACTCTCGATATATATCTATACTAATATTATAAAGAGGAAAGATTTGATTGTTTGCATTGAATAGGCTCCGAAACTACCGAAAAATTTAGTTATGGAATAGTTTAAAAGACGAAATAATAAACATAATGGCGTCCTTGTCTAACGTATGAAATAAAAACAATCCAACTCTACAACACTTTTGTTTAACATCTCAATCAAGTAAACGAAATAATAAAGCAAATAGACCATTATGATTAGAAACTCTATAATCGTAAGATAAAATATGTTTAAATTATGTAAATAGCAGGTTTTGAGCAAAGTTGATATTTTTGAGTTTTGTTTTAGCCTATAAATAGCAAGTTTTAATCAAATTAATTTACAAAATTCCAAAAAATTCATGTCTCGAGAGTTCGATGGAAGATCAAATATGTAAAAAAATAATTTGTAACAAATCATACACTCAGTTTCTTCCTGCTAACTCGAGTTGTGTAACTCGAGTTCAATTCGAGTTACCTGAATTTCAACTCGAGTTTACTCGAGTCGTGTTTTTTCCGAGTTGGCACATCACTACCGTGAACTGACACAGTTGACAGTGTTAACTGTTGACAGTTGACACAAATACTTGACAGCTCTGTTACTCTGCTGCTTGACACTTTGAACTGACAGCCTGACGGTTGACAGGAAACACAGATTAAGCAGATGCACCAGTCATCCGGCAACCCACAGATTACATCGGGGGTCTACGGGCTGTGCGGTGGCGGGTGAATTCGCGTTTTTGTATTATTTTGTTGGTTTTTTTAAAAAGTATTTGGAAATGCGTGCAAAACCTTAAAAAAAATTAGCACATAAAATTTCCTTTCTAAGCCTACAAAAGTCCTCAAAATTCGCTAAGCAAATCAAAAGATATTGGGGTCGTTAAAAATCATTTATAAGAAATGGTAATGATATGAGCAGCATGGTAATGACTTTTATTTAACGGTAATGATTTTTTGTTGATGGTAATGACAAAAAGCAAATTTAATTTTATAACTTAAGTAATAAACGATTATTATAATGAGTGATAGATAGAGAAATGTTGTAGGAAAGGAATAGGAGTGGGATAGGTATTAGGCGCTACTAATAACGAATCATCTTAATAACATAGAACATAAAATATAAGGACCCATTTTTAAATCTCAAGAAATCTTACACTTAATCTTAAGAAATCTTACACTTTTTCTCATTTTTGGTAATCAACAGCCACCGTTTAAACTTTGATCTGGTTATAATAAAGACTTTTAAAAGTCAATCTCAAATTCAAAGTAAATGTAATAATTTGATAACTTGATTATCATTGCTTTATTTGACAAAATTTTTACATTTGGAGGACCAACAATATTTTGGACAGTAACAGTTGAGGCATTACAAGTATTTGTTAAAGGAGAATGTCCATTTAGTATGGAGAAATGTACTGACTTTAACATTTTTGTGTCTTGATAAAAATACCTTTATTTGATATGCTATCTTAATAAGTTACACATACTAACTTTAGTCAATGTTAATAGTAGTAGGGAATACGAGATTTTAAACAAAATTAATTTGTATTTAGGTTATAGTAAACTCACAGTAATATGGACTCTATGCAAAGAAAGAAAGAAAGAAAGAAAGAAAGACAGCAAAGAAAGAAAGATGCAGGCGTATTAAAGTCGATTGCGTATGTAATGTCGATCTTTTAAGTTTCAAATTCATTTGACAGTCCCCTTACGTAATCTCATCGTACGTCATCATAATCGAATCAATGCAACCTATTGGCCCGAAGGATCTTAAAAGATTCCTGATTGGCCCTTAGGGAACATACCAAAACCACGTGCCTCATTTAGGGGGGGGAGGGGGGTCTTCAAAACACCACGCTTGGTCACAGAGGGGAGGGGGGGGGTTTAGGTTTTTGTCACGTAGTCAATATTTTAGCAACCATTGCGCCACACAAGTCGTCAAACATAAGCAAAATTATTATTTTTTAACTCTGTTTTTGCAAAAAAGTATTGAAAACCGTATTTATCAATTACCACGTGAAAACTAGGGGGGAGGGGGGGGTCTTCTAATATACTACGGATGGTCACGAAGGGGGGGGAGGGGGGTAAAAAGTTGGAAAAAATGGGTTACGTGGTTTTGGTATGTTCCCTTATCCAAACATAAATGGCCCAATGGTTTTATTTTGTAAAACGGAAGTAAAGTTACTTATTAATTTCAGAAAATTATTCCCAATAAGGATTGTTTAGGAAATAGGGTAAAATACTTGAAATATTTTAATTAAATTTTTTGCCCAAAAATAATTGTAACACAATTATTTTTTTAGAAGTACTGGCTATGGGCATTCTCCTTTCCCAATGGTAAATTATACTGTCTTTTTTTGTTGTGGCTAAAAGAGTTACATATTTCCATAACAGGCGGATAATAACAGGCGGCTCCATAATCTATTGTGCAAAGGGTAAGAAACCTAAATGACTTAAGTGTGCACATATGGCTCCTGCAGAACATCTGAAGCAACTTAATTTCCAAAAGGTTAGATTTATTAATCCTATTTGCTATAACACGTGATATTTGGCAGTGGTGCTCCTGAAAGGTTTTAAATTATTCGGAAATATTTTTTCTTTCTCTGTAATATTTTCCTCAGTTATATCAAATATGGTGATGTTTTCCACATTTTGCTAGATTACACTCATGAATATGTCATAATTTCCTACATTTTCGCCGTGATTCACGGTAGAATTAGCAGTCCTTTTTACTACCCCATCAGGAGCACCTTTGCCGTGACCAGCCTCTGTATAATTGCATGTTATCTTCTTTATTTAGGGAGTCTTTCGTTAGTTCGCTTATCATAAAAAATGTATTTATTACGATACTGCGGTTACTTACTACGGTTGAATCAGTTTGAAAATTTATCGTATTTTGTATGAGCGGAATGATATGTGACCAAACAGGTGAAGCATCATGTCTAAGGCAAGTGCTTGCTGAACAAGCCTAGCATAGCGTGTTAGTTATTGCGTTGCAATAGCATGTTCCTTTTCTTCTTTTCTACATAAATTTTATATTAATTTTCTGGTCTTTATGTCACAGTTTTCCGGAGATTTAGGATTAATTAGTGGATCTAAAGAGCCTTCACCGATTTCATCTTTTTCCTTTTCACTTGCTTCAATAAACACTGTTTCAAGAATTTTAGGCATATTGTGTATCTTTTTCTTTTTTTCTGTTTATATATTTTTGAAACTTCGCACCATTTCTTCCTTATTAATCCTTAATTGCGCGGAGACTCTTCATTAATACTTTTGATCTTTTTCTATTTTTTCTTTACATATATCTATCTCTTTATTTGTTTCCTTAACCGGTCCATTGCTTTAGATTTTCTTCCCGTAATTTATTTGAGTAAAAAGGGGCAAAATTTAAAAGTTAAGTGTGTTTTTTTACTAATCACGTGTAGCTTTTAGTCTTATTGTGGCAGCCTAAAATACTAACCCCAATCCCACGCCAGATGGGTGCCATAAGAGGTGACTAGATCCAGCTCACTGGTGGTAGGGCCCCTCGGAGGAATCATATTGGTTATATTGAGTTTAATTGTTAATTATACCATTATTACTATTATTATTTCCCCATGGAGTTCACCCGGATAGCTAGCTACCAGCCTTGAGCATGAGTCAGCTGCCAAACGACTCGTTATGTACCAGCTGGAAGCTTAAGAGCCATTGCAGTTCTTTCTTTCTATTTTTTCTCTCTTTTTTGGCCTGCAACGCATCAGTGATGTCTTTGGTGTTGCTGACGTTCATGGCTGACGATAGCCACTTACTATCAGGTGGAGCATTAGCTCGTTAGCCGGCTATTTCCATATAAAAAGCTTTAATCCACGTACAAATATCATGAATTACTGGTTAAAAAAGGGCATAATTTGGGTTTTAAATATTAACCAACGATGCGAGTGATTTTAAATTGATTTTAATATGATTTGATCTTAAGTAAGGGTTGCCCCGAAAGAATTTGACCTCTTATATTTTAATCAAAGTTGCTTTCAAAATTGTCATTACCATTTACCCAAAATCATTCCTGTTTCACTTTTAACAATGGACCAGACGAGTAGAAACGAGAGATACTTTACAGCGTAGCCCAAATATCATTTGAGAAATATAACGTTTGACGGTACTGACAAGGGGTTGACGAATTTTCGTGACAAAATTTTAATTGATGTTTTTTACTAGGTCTGTAGTGCTGATTCCATAATATTACATGTTATAATGTACTTAATTATATGTTGTTTCAAAATATAAAATTAAACACGCAATGTGTAAGCCAGGCTTTTCAAAAAATATTTTGGAATATCAATATCAGCAATTTTCCTGCAAATGGTAATGATGTTTCGGGTGTGTTATTCAAGTTTTTTATATAAATTACTTGAAATTATGTAACCTAATATGTGGGCCCTTATGTAAAAATATGTATAAAAGCAGTTAGCAAAACAAAAAATTATAAAAGTAGTAAATTAAATTTTTTATCAAGCGGAACATCGCTTGTTACGACGTTCGCGAATTCACCCTGGCGCCTGCTGCGTCATTAATTACGACCCGTAAGTTACTTTACACAAGTTTAGTCTGGGAGCTATAGCTCGTAACTTACGGCTACATTAACGAACGCAAAATTAAATAATATGCTGCACTGGAATACGCCATAATTATATAATGTTTGATGTTATACCTACTGTAATATTTTTGGCGGCCACATTAATGAAATTCTGTTCAATAATTCTAATAAAGCGCGTTAAAGTTTGAAACAAGACACTTATTTCAATGCTACCAACATTAGCCCAATGAAGAGATTTAAATAACTGAGATTTTACGTCATACGTGACAGACTAAACTGGCAAATGTCATCTGTCATAACAATCGAAACCCATTCCGAAAATTCGGAAATATTTATAAATTAAAATTATAAGTAATTGATTCTATGAAACACGAAAATAAAATGATATTTTGAAATCTGGAAAAAATTACATTTTAATATACTTACATATTTAAGCTGCGGGGATTTTTACAGTGCTTTCAATCAAATCACGTCTCATTTTAACTATTTCCCATAATGAGTAGCGAAACGGCGCCAGTTCAACTTGATGATGAGAAGGTACATCCTAATTATAATAAATTAAATAAAAAATCCATCTAAGACAATATACTAATAAACTGGTTATTTATTCCATTTATGTCAACTGGTTATTTATGTCATTTATGTTCATTTTAATTGAATTTTCAGGTTGTTCAAGAACCAGAAGGAAAGTCTAAACTGAGGAAATGGTTGAATATGAATTTCAGAATAGAAATGACTGATGGAAGAATTTTGATTGGAGTTTTTCTCTGTACAGACAGAGATGCAAATGTTATATTAGGTAAATAATAAAAATATTGTTGTACCTTTGCAACACTCACATTGTTTTGAAATTATGTAGTAGTTTATAATAGAATAGAATACATTTATTGTGAGACTGTTTACATTTTACATGTTGGTGTTAAAATCAGACAAGTAAGTATTAACAGTCTACCCTTATCGGGCATACATTTTGTCAGATTTTATACATATTATGTTTATGAGTATATATCTTACTTTCAAACAACTAAAAAAATCAGTAATTAAGAATTGATTTGCACCTATATGTGTTAATTTCGATTTAAATTACTGAAAACATAAAATTGTAAGCCATATCGACGACCCCCCTGCACCCAGCCGCCATCCCTCTGCCATCACAAATCTCGTGCCCCCGGCCTAAGGGTCCTAAGTGTATTTCTAAGCCAGCATAATTATAATTTGTCAGATAATTTTGATATTTAACTGTGTTTCATTTGTTGTTTATTTACTATTGCAATCAATTATCCTATTTCAGGAGCCTGTTCCGAGTACCTAAAAAACACTGATGGTGAAATGGAAGACCCCAGGGTATTAGGCCTCGTCATGGTCCCAGGACGGCACATTGTTTCCATTCAAATAGATGACACTTCAACTCCACAAAAATATTATTATGATGAATAAGTTGGATAAGTAAATTATTTTGATAACACTCAGACTATTTTAATATACTGTAGTAACTGTACATAATCAAACAATCTGACAAAATTATATTAACCATGTATAATACTATGTAATAAAATTGAAATTTAATTATTATTTTTCTCAAGTGAGATTGGGTAACTCACTGTAAATTAAAACACACATTAGGAAATATATTTTTTTTATAGAAATAGCCAGCACATGATTTGACGATCCATCTGATGGTAAGTGGCTATCGTCGCCCATGGACATCGGCAACACCAAAGGCATCACTGGTCCGTTGCCGGCCAAGAAAGAGAGAAGAAAAAGAAAGAACTGGCTCTAAAGCCCCCAGCCGGAACACATCGAGTCGTTGAGGGGCTGACTCGTGCTCAAGGCTGATAGCTATCTAGGCAAACCCCATGGAGAAATAAATGCATAGCTTTAATTTTCTTTTAAGCTTTTTTATTAAGATCATTCAATACCAATTTTACTACTTCTAATTCTAGGTACATGTTTTTGGAATCATTTGCAAACGGATTGTATTCATCCTCTCCATCCATATTATCAATTTTTAGGGATTTAAAAAGATCCAATAGATCATTACATATACATTGTATCCCAGGTTGTGGATTATTGAGTACCTTATGTAAAAACTCACGGCTTAAAATCCTTCGCCAACAAATGTAAGGATGGACAGCCATTTCGTCCTTATTAACTTTTCTATAAAAGTGTACACTCAAATTTCTTACATCTTCATCCTCATCTTGTAAAAGTACAGTTGCAGACTTTATTGCATTAATCTTTATTGAATCTGAGAAAGTTTCAAATTTACCTGCAAGTTCATTATTAGCAGTTGCTGCTATTAGCCTCATATCTACATCAGTGTCAGGGTAACACAAATTGTAAATAATTTTAGACAAATATAATAATTCTTCAGTTGCATCATCCTTAAAAATCCTTGCAGCAAATGCAATCATATATCTCATTATATACACCACTCCATTACGTAATAAATATTGGTATAACAATGAAGTGTTGAGTTTGTTATCGAGTGATTGTATATGAAGTGATATTTCATACAATGTTCTCCATATTATTTCACTCTTTCTTTTGAATCCTAATGAATACAAAAATCTAGAAAGCTCTAACAGTACTTCTTCATTAATGAAATTTTCATCCTCTATTCTCTTGCATAATGTTTCACAGTATGTGTCGAAGTTACAACTGTCAGAAATTAAGGTAATAATTTTTGGAATTCTGTCCCATGAAGCTCTTTTTAAATAAAGTTGTATGCGAAAATTTCCCCAAAGGAATATACCTGGAGAGGTTCCATTGATATACATTTCTGATAATGTCTCTTTTATCATTTCATCATTCAGGTTTATACGTTCAGGAAATGTACTTTCAAATTGTTCTCTGCTTAAATATGAACATGTTCTATCCATTACCAAATTAAATTTATTTTCTAAACTACTACCTATTTCTTCTCTGCCTTTGATATTATATTGCTTGTTAAAATTATTTAACAGGATAAGGGTACCATGTAAAGAATTTTCGGTTTTACAGTTGCAGTTCAAAAGATTTTCTAATATTATTTGAAAGGGATAAATATTTAGAATGCACTTTGATGCCAATCGTCTTACAACATATATTGGACTGCCAAGTAAAGATAAAAGGCTCCGTAATAAATTTTCCTTACAATCCATTTCATTCGTAAAACTATAGCATGGGGCGAGATTGGCTAGTACACTCAGTATGGGAACTAAATTATTATGACACTGCACAACATCACTCTGCGATTTAGTGCTGATTTCCAGTTGTTTCTCAATGTATTCCCACAGTTTCGGCGAATGTGTACGAAACTCATCTACTGCTACAGTGGCCATTACTTCTTCGCTTACTCCAGAGTTCTTCTTTTGACCAATAATTTTGGGAATTAAAGAACCATACAATTGTAGCGCGGCATTTCTGAAATAGTTAACTTAGCATTAAAACTATAAATGGTAGGTAAAGCTCCTCTACTTATATTTAAAACGTCAAATCCGAATCACGTTAAAATTCAATAAATTGCGATTTTATAGCATTTTCTGAAAATTAAAAGCTTCTTAGTTTCGCAGATTAGAAATGGGCATGATAAATATCCTCAAATACATTTTCAAATGATTATCATAATAAATAAATAACGCCACACTGTCGGAGCCCCCACATTAGGATTCCCACAGGATTGTGGGTGCCATGGACAACACAATGAAAAGAACACACCACATCCATCTATTTGAATTCATCATTATGAGGCATTTCATGTGCATGATATAGTATATTTCGTTACAAGTGCGGAAAGCCTGTCATTGCAAAGAGTTCTGACAAATGTCTACCCGAGCCGAGGCGCAGCCGAAGGCGAGTGTTGACAGTCGGAACAAGTTGCAATGACGGTTCCGCACGTGTACTGAACAACTATTTTTAATACAGTTGCGAAAAAATGATGCAATTTAATAGAATAATAAAAACACAATCTTTTTGGAAAATGGCGCCAACCGTAAAATAATATAAGCAGATATTTTTTTTTTGTTTTCTTCACCCATTCTGGGTAGGCAAAGGGAACTATGCCCATACAGCCAAGTCTTCAGTAGATTTTTTTTATTGTTATGAAATGAAAATGAAATTTAATAAGATGAAATAAAATGAAACCTTACCTAACTCATTGAATCAAATCAATAAATCTGATATTGAAACAAATTAGTAGTTTCTTTTTAGAAATATTTGCATGAATCATAAAAACTTCTATGATTTTTTTTTTTGTAAAAACTTCGTGGTTAGTTTTTCTTTTTAATACACATTATTTTGACAGTTGGGAAAGAAAACGCACGAGTGTGTAATAGCCCACTTCCCGAACGCTATACGTCCCTGCAATACGCCACTTTTTGAGCAACTGTATTAAAAAATATTTTATGTTCATTCCAAAACAATAACGCATGTAGTTTGAATTTAGGTTAGGTTGGTTTGGCTTGGTATTATGTACTTAGTTTATAAAATCTAATACCTTTAAACAAGCAATTCTTGTATATATTTTTTCTGAATCTCGGAAACGGCTCCAATGATTTTCATGAAATTTAGTATGCAGAGGGGGTTCGGGGGCGATAAATCGATAAATTTATTTTTAGAAAATTTCGTTTTATCCGTATTTTCAGGCAATGAAAAACTGCTACAATAGACTCTTCCTGACATCTATTGGCGAGTAGTAACACTAAAGCTACTGCAGTACATGGCATTGTTAAGCAACACTAAACCGAACAAAGCTTGGTTGTCCGGGTATTGACACTAAACTGAATAACTCTGTACTTACCTTATTTGCCAACAGGAACTGGACAGGTTGTCAAATGCTAATTTTCCTAATTTACCGGAATAATACATCATGTCCGAAGCCAAACTGCTATCCGTCACGATCTTCGTCAAAAAATGTATGTATATAGCCTTTGGTAAATCCTTTTCATTGTTTTTCTCAAGGTCACTTTCATGATTGTAATATTCTGGTAGGTTGTTACAAGTTTCCAATAGGGTTTGCATAAAATAGTGGAACAATGGCTGAAAAAAAATGTCATGGAAATGATGGTTGACATCATCAAGGTAGTTTACTTTTAGCTGGTTTTACACAATCAAGTGTGCTTGTCAAGTTTGTAGTTTGACTTGATGTGGCATCAAATTTGCATGAGGTAGCTATATGGCCAGATAGCTATACACTGTCAAGTTTACTGGATGCCGCATCAAATCCCTGCAAACTTGTCTTTATAAATGAGCGATTCATTATTCAACATTAGAAAAAAAAAATATGAAAGGTTTCGGATGTAAAGAATAAGTAGCTTTAATAAAGCCATTTAATAAAGCGCTTTCTAACTGTGGTAATAGAATCAAGCATATAAAAGTTGATAAAAGTATTTACCTTCCCTTTCTTCATATCACTACCGACAATCCGGTGTATCATTATGGAAAGCCCAGCCCCCCGTCGGGTTACCGAAGCCATATTGCTTGTCTCCAGCACTAATTGCTTCAATTTTGACTTTAATAATGACATAGGCATCTTAGAAATCGAACTACTAGCAGGCAAAGAAGTGAGTTGGTGGATCGCTTTACCTGTAGGTTCAAAAAAATATATATTTCGTTGTAGGCAGCAGTAGGTAGGTTCTTATAAATAGTTGTATTCTTTCAAAAGCATTTCTGTATAAATATTCTTATATTTATGTGAAAACTAGCGCTCTGCCCATGGGTTTTCCCTCAATTTCCGAGATAATAAGTCCATAATTATACCCTATTCCATATTATATCTTTTTCCATATTATGGTCTACCTGTGTGCTAAACATGAAAATCCGTTCTACTTTTTGCGTGAAAGTGTAACAAACATCCTCCTACACTTTCACATTTATAATATAATATCTCGATTAAATAAACCTAATTTATATTTATAATAATTATAATAAGTAATGTTTTTACCAAGAGCAGCCCCTCCAGCTTCAATAGCACCTTTGTGCCTTGAAGTTTCAAGTACATTACAAATAAGTTTCAGACATTTTTCACACACTTCCTGATAGCTATCATCTTTATAATATTGTATCAAAACTGATGACAATTCACATGATGCCTGTAATGAAAATAGATTGGTATAAAGTAATTATTTTAGATTAATTATAATTAATGATTATCACGTCAAACCCTAGCAATATCTGGTCATTTGTCAAGTATACATAAAAATAAGCTTGTAAATAAAAATACTTACCTTAACATTTAACCACAAGCAGTTAAGAACGATTTGATGCAAACCAGATATATTAGTTTCATTAAATTTATGACTTATTTTATATTCTGAATTTTCTATCATTTTCTGTACCATATCATTCATTTTGGAAAAATCTGAACTGACTGAAGTTCCTTGCTCCCAAGAAAATTGATTAGAAACATTTTTCAATAGTTCTATTAAAGAATAGACCACATCGATTGATATATTCAGTTCATACTTTGTTTCGAGGCTTACTACAAAAATATTGTGCAAAATATTTAGATAGGAGTGTAATTGTTTGCCTTCGACAATTGATTTGACTATATCAAGGTGTGAATTACATTCAGATTTAATTTCATTGTAAGCAAAATCAAATATATCTTCCACTTTTTTAAATCTGCCTTCAGTGCAATTTTCTGTCAATAATATATTGAGAATAAGCTTGAATATTGTTTGGCCACATGATGTTTGGTAGAAGAACCTACTTCTCATACATGATAGACCTTCTTCGGTTATGTATGTTATAATTTCACTTTTGCATAATTGATCAGAATAATTATTCATTAACACATTGATAACATGCTCCCTTATATCATCAGAAGGGTCTTTCAAAAGACTTATTAATTTTAAAATAACTTGTTTTTCTGATAATATCCATTCATTCCTACTTTTAATGAAATCCAATAAAGTTGTTTGTAGTTGTCGAGTACCCTTTTGTTTTTTTCTTGGAATTTCCTTGAAAATTGTAAGAATTGATTGGGCTATTTGAATGGTGGCAACTTTTCTTTGATAGTTGCCATCAAAATAAAGAGACTCAATTATAAAATTTTGAAGTTGTTTACAGAATATTATTAAATTTTCTAAATCACTATCTTTGTTTCGGTTATTGTTTGCAAATGTCATATGTAGCTGTACCAGAAAGTTTTCGATTGATTTTATCATGCTTATTCTTAATACCGAACAGTCCGAGTTGACATTGTTTTTCAGGAAGTCTAAAATGAACTCATATTGTTTTTGGGTTGGTAAACATTTGTTGTGTAAGCCACATAAAATATTGAATGAAAGCATTCTTATAGGGATTTCATTGTTGTCTATATTATGTGACACTAATTCTTCTATGTGGTCACAATTAATAAAATATTTCTCAAGTAGTCCCAACCTGTTGCTCTGTTGAACTATACATAAGTTACCATATAACTTATGATCAGCACAATCCAGTTTATTTATTTCATCGAAAATGGTTTGTGATAATGAAGGAAATTTTTTCAAAGTATTCAGGCACCAGTAGTTGTTGAAATTTTCTATAGTTTTTACTGACGAGCCTTTCATTAATTTTGTAACAATAGGCAAGAATATGGTACACCATTCTCTTTCGGTGTTTAATTTATTCAAAATAGCCACATACATATCTGCTCCAGCAGATACTAAACCGGCTTTCTTTAAACTGTATATAAGACCTTCCAACATGTCATACTTATCTAATAATATCTTAACATTACCTGAAAAAAGTTCAATGACCTCCGCAAGCATTAAATATTTTGCTTTATTCCAGTAGAAACCATTTAATTTGATTTCGATTAATTCATACATAATCTCATCTCCGACTGAGATCAAGTTGTGGAAAATAATTTTATTCAAGCTCCTGACTCCTGTTATAGGGTTTTCCCAATTGTGATTAATTACATTAAGGAGTTTTAAGTTATGGTCCTTATTAAATATAATTTTCTCAAAGGATGTACCTACGACTTTCTTAAAGAAAGTCATTATTTTGAATGTTATGAATGTATATTGAGAATATTCATATGCCATTTTTGTAAGTAAAGTGAACACTTTTTGCAAAATGGCTGCTAAAATAGAGCACTCTGCATTTTGTTGCAGAGTTAAAGATTGAAAAATACCATATGTCAGAGAAATTGTATTAAACATAGTGGTGCTAACTTCAACACCTTTTTCTTTCGAATCAAGTTCATTGTTAAGGAGGTCCAGCATTCCTTTAAAATAATATTCTTTCTCGTTTGAATGAAGTAATATGGCATAGAAACATGTTGAACATAACAGTTGGTCATCAAATTCAATGAAGCCTGTCTCCATGTGGTGCCACAGGATTTCCAATACTTCTTGACAGTATCTCATATACTCATTGTTACATCCAGATTTTTTTCTCATTAATTCCATAAACTTCAACATATCCTGAAAATACAACAAAAGAAAACTTAAATGACTATTAATAAAAAATAATTAGAAATAAATAGTCCAAGATGGTGAGTGCACTAACTTCTAAAAAAAAGAAAAAAGTCTATTCACTCTTTACAAAAAATTGAAAAAATACTAAAGTCAAAGCAGCATTTCAGTTTTTGTTCTATAATATTTGAAACTATTCCAACATACACACATAATAGAATTGAATAAATGACCAAGGATTGTGATGTACTACTCATAGCGGCGATTTTGCTTTATATTTTATCAATAACACAAAAAAAATAAGCTAAACAAAATTAAATTTTATCTCATCATAATTGGTATTAAGTTACTCCTTATGTATCCCACCTATGCCTGCATCTTTTAGAAACTCACTAATTTGCTTAGTAATCAAGAGAGACCAGTTAAAAAATACTCAGACCAAAAATATGTGACATAAAAACTTGTTTAATTACCTGTATATCCTTTACTTTTATATTACTGGTTGCAATGTTTATTTTCATAATTTGTTCTTTTATATCATCCATAATTTTATTGCAAGGACCTGAAAAAAATAGAATTTTAAAAACATATTTTTTTAATAATAGAAAATGTATGAAATAATAATTACCTTAAGTATCAAGAATTTTTAGTTAATTTCAGGGTAACTTAATAAAATTCTCATTTTAAATTAGATGGTTTTACTAAATAATCTAAGTACATACATATTTATATACAAGAAATAAAACTATATTATGTCAATAATTAAATTATTCTTTGTCTTTTATAGGTTCAAAACCTTCTTTTTGCATTTTCTCTTTAAACACATTGAAATCCCTTTTTCTATCAAAATGTGTAACCCACTTGGAAGGACATGACTTTTCAAATGCTCTCCTAAGTTCAGCACATACTTTGGGTATAAGTGAACTATCTTTTATATTTTCATCATCTAAACATGCCCAATATCGGTCTCTAGCATCCCAACAAGTTTTCCTTTGAGCTTTATCGGGAAATGACATCTTTACCGCCTAAAACAAGAGGTAATAAAAGATTTGAGACCAGACTTATGAAACCATTATATTAAGGCCAATTCAATTTAAATTTGACCAAACAGTTACTCTAAGATATTATACAATACATACAATACATTAGACTGAAACACTATGCCTGTGTATGTAATTTTATAAATGATCAATCACTAAATAGTAATATGGAGAATGTTCAAACTTACCTACTTTTTAAGGAACACTTAATAAATAGAAAACTTGGAAATACAGCTTCCAAAAGTAAATATGATAAAAGTAAGTGAAAAAACGGATTTTCTCTGTCACAAAAAGAAATATTGCTCAATTTTTATTGTTCGAGTTGTAATAACCTTAAAATCCCGGAGGCCATCCCATTGACTTAATGACAGCTGACTGCTGACATTGACAAGGTGAAGGAATTGATTGAAATGACAGCTGATCATAGATAAATGAATTACAGCTGATGAACGAAAAAAACTGCTAAAATCATTGAAGTATAATGATATAGAACAGACATCTCGAAGAAAATGTGTGTCCCGCCCGGAGGGTTCGAATTTCAAATTTGAGCCCCGGTTCTCCTTTCAAAATGGAACGAATCCATTGAAGATTGAAGCCACGTGGCGCCAATGCATTGGGGCATACATTGTGTTCGGGGTGTCTGCTGTTCTATACGCTAGTAATAGTACTTCAATGTAGTTCAGTCAATAAAGTAGTTGTAGAGTGCGTGAGCGGGAACCTAAGCAATTTCTTCAGAAACTTATTCAGGGTGCTTAGGGAGATAACATACTAAAAGTCCTGGGGTCTAGGAGGCGAGCCGGAGGGAGGGGGGGGGACAAAGGTCCCAATTTTAGGTTTTTCGGCAATATCTCAAAAACGGTGCGTTGTAGCGAAAAATGTTCTAAGATGAAATGAAAACTTATAAAATTCTCTACAACTTTAATTCTGTACACTTTTTCCATATCCCCATCCGTTTTTGAACTACACGCTCCAGAAATGTAGAAATTAAAGTTATTCAGCGTGATGACCATTATCTGATGCGAAAATTATCTTAAAATTTATTGTAACCTTAGCTGGGAGTACCTCTACGTGGTGAAGGCTGTAACAGTAAGAAATTGCGTTTTTTATAACAGTGGATAACTGAGCAGAGACGGGAAAACCATCATGATATTGACGAAGATAGCTTTTCGCTCAATATCTCTAATGCTCGCTGTAGGAAACGCGACTGGTATACATTCCTTCGGGCTTATGTTATTATAGGTTTTCGTAATTTTATTTTGTTTGGCACTGTAGCCTAGCCGGTAACGCAGGGGGGCAGACACAAAATGTACTTTTCAGATAAACATACATACACTGTTATTAGTAACACAATTGGGTTATCCAACATGAGTACTAATAAGAGTCCTGTATGCATCTTGTATGTGAAGAGGATGTCGTTGAAGGAAGTAACGATGTCTCTGAGGGAAAGAAAAGGGTATACTGGGTCTTATTAAAGCTAGTAAGGAAAGAAAAGACGACAAATATGGAAGTTTCCTTGACTTGACATCCCTTTTGATTCACATCAGTTGTCGTAAAAATGACACTCGAACTGACATCATTAAAATGATGTTAGGCAGGCACCTTTATATATGTATGAAGAGGCAGTTCCGTTGCAGCTCAGATCTTCTGCTCCATCATTTGACTTCAAGAATCATTGTTTTTTTATGTACATATTGCCTTAATGAAGACATAAAAAGCCTTTGAACAAAAGCACATTCAGTTGAGACTCTAGATGTAAAATATCGTATCAAGGAGGTATGTTCTTCCAAAAATAATGCCTGTATAAAATATCACGAAGACACTATTACTCACTTGTGAAGCCTTTCAGTTACCCAAAACTCCACAAAGCTGAGATCCCTAGAGCTGAGATCCTCATGTCGTAGAGGCTATGGAAGAAATTTATGCTTACATGGATTACTTTCCCACGATGATATACTCGTTTATTTGTTTGTTTTTTTTTATTAAAGACTTTTTTATATCTTCATTAAGGCAATATACACATGAAAAACAATGATTCTTGAAGTCAAATGATGGAGCAGAAGATATGAGATGCGACTGCCCTGCCTCTCCATTACATAAAGAAGCCTGCCTACGTCTTTTTAATGGTGTCAGTTCCGATGTAATTTTTACGGCACTGGTAATCAAAAGAAAAGGGATGTAAAAGGAAACTTCGATACTTGTCGTCTACTAGCTTTAATAAGACCCAGTATAACCTTTTCTTTCCCTCAGAGACATCCTTACTCCCTTCAACGACATCCTCGTCACATACAGGATGCATACAGGACTCTTATTAGTACTCATGTTGGATAACCCAATTGTGTTACTAATAACAGTGTATGTATATCTGAAAAGAATATTTTGTAGCTGCCTCCCTGCGTTACCGGCTAGGCTACAGTGCCAAACAAAATAAAATTACGAAAACCTATAATAACATAAGCCCGAAGGAATGTATACCAGTCGCGTTTCCTACAGCGAGCATTAGAGATATTGAGCGAAAAGCTATCTTCGTCAATATATGGTTTTCCCGTCTCTGCTCAGTTATCCACTGTTATAAAAAACGCAATTTCTTACTGTTACAGCCTTCACCACTTGGAGGTACTCCCAGCTTAGGTTACAATAAATTTTACGATAATTTTCGCATCAGATAATGGTCATTACGCTGAATAACTTTAATTTCTACATTTCTGGAGCGTGTAGTTCAAAAACGGTTGGGGATATGGAAAAAGTGTACTGAATTAAAGTTGTAGAGAATTTTATAAGCTTTCATTTCATCTTAGAACATTTTTCGCTACAACGCACCGTTTTTGAGATATTGCCGAAAAACCTAAAATTGGGACCTTTGTCCCCCCCCCCTCCCTCCGGCTCGCCTCCTAGACCCCAGGACTTTTAGTATGTTATCTCCCTAAGTACCCAATGCAAAAATAATTACCAGTGTTATTTCGAATGAAACGTATCAAATCTTGAGTACTTTTAAAATCGGAGACGTCCGCGTTGTATTTTTCTGAAAAATAGGTACATTTAACTATAAATTTTTGACCATGATGTGTGGGATAGGCTAGTAAGGCATATATTTAAATATGTAACAGTCTTTTTTGGTTCGGTTTTTTTTTGTTACATTAGGTACCTATATCAATAGTTTCATCCACTCTTGAACCCAAGCTAACTTTCCTTGCCTTGGTTCACCCTGCTGATCAATAGTCTCAAACAAACGAACAAACACAAACTGGGTCCTATACCACCCAGTTTAACTCCAACAATAGGCACCTATTCTTGCACGGTGGATTGAGATTTTTTATGCTTTTCGTGGTAGGTAATTTTTATTTTTATTGAAGTGAAACTTCTTTAGAATCGTTGTGATTTCAAACGGATGCAACGGAAAAAACGACAGGTAAGAGACACAAATACAAAAATGTGTAGGAAAGAATGAGACAGAAATATACTCGGCAAGCATGCATATGATATAACTGCTAATTTCGTCGTTGAATCTAACTTGACGTAGATACACAATACCTGATGCGCAGGTTCGCGTCTCTCAGTATTTCTTTTTTTTTAGTTTTATTTTTATACTGTTTTTAAATATTTTCAAAGAATTTATCAACAAAAAATAAGAATTTCATTTTCGTTGTTTAATATCTGTCGATCGACCGACCGATTGTTGTTTCTTAGTTAGTCGTTAGATGGCGCGCTACAGTAATTTTGTGTAAGACGGCTGCTAGATGGCACTTAATAATTTACGTGTTGTTGTCCTACCCTTGTTATATATATTCATCTCATTCTTTTGTCGATTTACTGAAGTTTCACTTCTATCGTGTGTGAATCACACACACACCTTTTTTTTCGTTATTGTTTGCAGTGGGACCATGATGGTGTTTCAGAGTGCCGGAATGCCAGTTATAAAAGGGTTCAACCGTTTCGATTTTGGCCGGTAGCGCATTGGTGATGCTTTTGGTGTTAAGCTGGCCATACACGATCAAGTGTACTTGTCATGTTTGCAGTTTGACTTGATGCAACATCCAGTTTGCATGAGATAGATAGCTATATGGCTATATACAATTATATTAAACTTTGGCTATATAGCTATACCGCGTCAATTCCGCTGCAAACTTGTCAAGTATATCTACCTATTGATCCTAGTACCTATTGATCGTGTATGGCCAGCATTACTGAACTTACTGATATCAATCAATACCTAATAACTGATAATAAATTGGTACCTATCATTATCTTATAATATATATGCGTCCTATGTATTGACGTCGTAGAATCAATCCCTGTCATTGAGACTTTATACTTTAATTCTAGTCACTCACCTCCTAGAATTACAAGCAAGTTACAAATGCCTTCCCTTTGTAACATAAGTAACAAATCTTTAGCATAACTTTCCTTGAGTAAATTACAGGACAAATGCATCAACACGTTCTTATTATTCCATTTAAAAGACTTGGCAAGAGTCAATGGAGCAATTTCTAGATTTTTGCACTCGTGTTGCGTTGCATGCCAAGTAATAGAATAAAATAAAGGTTCGTATTCAATTTTATCTAGTTCTTCCTTATTTATATTTGGTGTGACTTCGATTGAAAATGTTGTTTCTCCCTTTCGGATCAAGTCAGTTATTTTACACTGGGCTTCGCACATTTTATTCGATACAGTTACACAATGTATACGTATTTACTTTCAAACGTTGACAAACATTTCAGTAGGCACGTTTCTTTCACAAATAGTAGTTATGGTATGAGCTGTGAACTATTTACAATACAATCTAGATTGATAATATCTAGATTGACAATATTCGAGAAAGTATTATCTTCGCTGCTGTTAAGTGCGGACGCAGAGTCGCAGACTGCGTGCAGACCACAGATGCAGACATAGGATGCAGACACTTATCACAGCCACAGATTAAACAGTTCTCGCGTACAACTTTATGTCTCGCAACTCTCGCGTCGCAATTTGATACATGAAAACGTTTGTTCATAATATCCCCCTGCTACGCTACTTTTGTCCACACCTGCTTAATTAATAATTTCAATTAACGCGTTAGGACGCTGGTATGACTGGAACATAACGAATTAATTAATATTTAGTGAAGTCATCGCGCGTACTTCAACATATAATATAATAGGTTACCAGTTTATTTACGTTTCATGAAATGAACGTTTCATAGGTAATCATTTTTTTTGTTATTATACGGGTACTCACGATATGAATGTAATTATCCATAATTATGGTAGGTAATAAATATTTATCTTTTGTTCTTCATGTTTATCTTTTGTTTCACTACACCAATCACACTACAATAATAATAATAGTATGTCAAATCTCAAGCACTAAGCGTGCTTATCGTCTTGTATTGGCAGAGCGACTACCAGAGCAGACGAGGTCAATTGACTGCTCTTCATTGACTGATCTTCATCTTCGGCGCGCTAGTGACACATCTACCTCTTTTTTACTTATAGGTAATATTATTGGTTAGTCCACGATGAGTTTAAAATGATTTTGTCAACAACAGTTTTGTCTTGAATTGTTTGACATTATTGCTTCTTAGAAGAAAATAAACAAAACACCGGTTTAAGTGAATAATTTTATTATGCCTGTACTATACACAGTTAACAATGGGCAATGTTCGTATTTCAATAACAATAAACAAGTTGTAGACCAAATCAAATAAAAAAGATAAAAATTCTCTACAAATAGTTAAATAATGACGAAGTTCAGTACAAGTTTGTGCAGTCGTAGTAGAATAGACAATTTCATGAAGTGGTCGGTACCATTTCTTTATATCTACTGCAACTGGCCGTTCATTTAAAAGTAAACGTTAAGGGATTAAACGGCCAAAGTTTTATGAAAAGGTCAAACATAGATCAATTCAGGAAATATATTATGTAGGTACCCACGATTTAAAAAAATGTCTGAAAATTAATACCTAACTAAAATACCATCGATTCGAACCATTGATATAGTATGTAGGTACTGTGTACGGTACTTATTACATAATATCTCAACGATTTGGACAATGATTTTGTAAACAGCAAAACAGAGTAAAGAACATTGAAGTATTATTACTAGCGTATAGAACCGACACCGCGAACACCATGTATGTCCCAATGCATTGGCGCCACGTGGCTTCAATCTTCAATGGATTCGTTCAATTTTGAAAGGAGAACGGAGGCTCTATTTTGAAAATCGAACCTCCCGGGCGGGACACACATTTTGTTCGAGATGTCTGTTCTATGACGTTATACTTCAATGGTAAAGAATGAATAAATAAAAAATAATAGGTATCCTGTTGAAAAGAACATCTTTGTATAGTATTGCTTCTATAAAAGTAGGTCTAGTAATAAACGCCTACCTAATTAAATAATGCTACTATAGTTGTCAATGTTAAAAGAACTTGCGTGTAAATTAATGATGTGCTGTACTGAACCTGCCATTTTCCAAGCCATATCATGTTACCGAATACGTCCGTACAATGACAAATGACAATTCTGTACTAAATGTCTACCTCGAATTATGTAGGGAAGTATATAAAATTTGCTACTTATCTAGGTATCTAAAAATAAATGCGAATAACATGAAGTTTGCTAAAAAATGACGGAATATAATACAGTGGCAATATTTCATTCGTGTAAAAGCTTCCAAACACCTATTCTACAATTGGCTAAATTAATTTATTGGAACCTACTTTAATTGTAATAATTCTTACGTATGTAATTTATTGTTACAGTTTGATAAAGCTTCGTTCACCATTAACAATAATTTATTAAGACAATTGGATATTATAATGATTTTATTTCATTTTAATATCTGTCGTTTCATGCTGAGGCAAATGCATAAAGAACATACCTTAAATACAAATAAATTGAATATTGAATGAAAACATAAAAACAAATTAAATTGACTGAATTTTTTTTTAATGAATTATAGAATCTTTTCAAGTAGGTACCTACTTTCAGTTATTCCAGATTCCACCAACTGAACTGTTTTTCTATGTATATTATTGCCCTAAATTCAGTCTAAGAAAACAGTGCAGGATAGGTTATAAAATAAGCATTCTATTGAATTCCCATACATCTTGATGCAAACGTAATTTTTAAACACTAAAGATAATACGTTTTTTTAAAATTCAGCACTTTGATTTGGAATTTAGTACTTTTAATATACTGACTGACGAAAAATGCCATTGAAGTAAATAAGTAATTCAAAGCAAAACTCGTCTCGCAATTAGGCTTGCCAGGTGTCCGGCTTTAGCCGGACATGTTAGGCTTTTTGCAGTCGCGTCCGGCCAAATATGTACGTGTAAAACTGTAATAGTGTAACTTAATAAACATTTCAAATTCGTAAACGAGTTTTTTTATTATAAATATTATGTCCATCTTTTAATAAATATCGAATATCCTCACTTTTCACCACGTATAAATACTTTTTTCAACAGCCCAGCTGTAAAAACATTATGTTTGGCAATAAAAAAAACATGTCCGGCTTTTAGGCTAAAATGTCCGGCCTTATATAGTGCGCAGTCCGGCCTTTGCATTTTATGGCCTGGCAACCCTACTCGCAATAGCCATTATACAAAGCCAGCTAAACTGTCGGGTTTGCAACTAAACGTGCACGTTACCTACCTAGGTAAGTAATCTTATGCATGTTTTGTTAATTAATTATTTTTAGCTTACTTAGGATATTGGCTGCATAGCATGCCATCGTCATTGGTCGCCAACAGTGTAAAGACAGTGCAGTACAATTTTAATGAAACATTAATTTTAACTCACAGCTCAACTTCATACTTGAAATACTTATTGACGAAATTAATTACAGATTGATATGTCTAAATGTTTTACACCCCAACTCACTAACGGTTACTTTAATCTCTCTTCAGTAAAGAATCACCATACAAATTATGTAAGTACTAAGGAGCGATTAAAGTAACCGTTAGTGACTTTGAGTTGGGGCGTGAGACTAAGTACTCGTGTATCTTTCTTTTGTTTAACATTCAAGATTACTACTTTAAAACTTTAACATCGTTCTACTTTTCTACATGCATTCTACTAGTCCTTCATACTACCGCAGATGGCGTCGTGGCGGTCTAGCACTGATCTGAATTGACACTGAATTCAGTCTTATTTTCAACGATAATAATTTAAGAGGTAGATATTTACATAGATCTAAGTGTCTACGGGAACTAGCCACTTTTCTACAAACTAACCACGGCTTACTACCAATAATGGACTACCTATTTCCTTTTAAATGATGCGGTGTCGAGTCGGCAGAATCGCTGTAATATTGGTAACTGAGAATATTAATTGGAATAAAATTAAGTATACCTATTGTGTGTAAATCGGTAAAAATTCAGACTCCCAGATTCGTTGGATGTAGCTGCAACTTTAGATAAAAATAGTAATGAAATGCATAGGTATAAAATCCGTGACTTTAACCGTAGACATACCAATATAACATAATTTTCGTAACAATTAATCCTATATTCATATTGTCGCATTGTTTATCACCATAAGATTTTTTTTATCAATTCTTAGGAATGTTTATTTCCAGCAAATTATCCTAAAATCATCTACTACCAATTTACGCAAGTAGGTACTTACAAATTTCGTACTTAACATTATTAATTCGAACGTCACTCTAAAATGGATATTTTGCTTGGTTAATATTACCTATGCTTTATTTGCAAGTAAACCTACTTTTACGAGATATTAGTTTACTAATCCTAAATCTTTTTCTGTATGGCAGTTTAGTTAATGGACATTAAATTTGAAAAATAAGATATTTATTGAGTTATTCTGTAACAAAATTTTCTTTCATTAGGTCCCTCACAAACGTATCAGAATAATTACAAACCATGTTTTTCCTTTACCTACAATAAACCCCTTAATTTTTCTTTAAAATTGAAACATAACTTATCTGCAAAACAGGTAAGTATCTAATGTGAATGCGGCTTAAATGTCTGATCCTGTAAAGGGAATATTTTTCAATAGCAATAGCAACACATTGGTGATACCTGTATATCTAATATACTTACATACATGATGTACCAAAGGATTTGTAAAAGCGTTAATATTATTACCTAAACCTTCAGGAATGTGTAAATCGTTGTCAATATTGTTTTAAGTTTTGTGTGTTCGTAATACATCAGCCAGGGCACAAACAGGGGTATCAAAAGATATAAGTACCATTTTGTTTTGATTAACTCAGCATGTAAAAACTGGCAATAAATATCAATTAAGTAAAAACTTTTATGCAAATACAAAATATTGTTAGGAGACCCTAGACCCTAGATGGATTCCATTTGTTCAGTCAACTCGAGGATTGGGCTTTCGCTGAGGGGCAACATATTGCTGGTCGGAGGCAGGCTGTGACCTTGCCAGGTGTTCTGAAAGAAAAAACAATAGGGTAATAGGAAGGATTTTTTTAGTAACTATCCCGCTGCTAACTTAAGCGACATTTAATAAATAATTGTTATTATGACATAAATGAATTTATTTAATTTTTAGTATTTAAATGGTGTGATTTTGTATTTATATTTTTAAATTTTAATCTAAATGTGTAATTTAATTAATTAAGGTGTAATTTAATTATTTAATGTGTAAATTAATTAATGGAATTTATTTAATTGTGTAATTTAGTTTCAATATGTAAAATTAATTTTGATGTTGGTCAAATTGTGAATAATTATGTTTGTAATAATATTTGTATGCCTATTACGGGCTAAGTGCCTAAGTACTTAATGCAAATAAATAAATTGAATTGAATTGAATTGAATTGCTAGGCTTACACAATGGCAATAGTCCACTACATCTTTGATATCATTGTGGTGGTGACGATGTTTTCCTAACATAAGGAACCTAATTTTAATTGATACCCCATATATCATTTAATTTTTTTTATATTTATATATTATATTTATTTATATTCATATATCAAATCTATGATTATATTGTGTGCTCTACACTATACATAGGTATACCTATACCACTTGGTGATCTTCATCATACATTAATTTTACCGCGGATAATAGAATGATTTCCACGCAATTAAATTACATTGAACAGAATCTTTAATCAAAAACAAAAATAACTAAAATAGACAATATTTTCTCGGGTTTCTCCGATAATTTGAGCTGAATTACATACTGATAATTGTAAAGCAACTATCTAAGAGCTGTTTGAATAAATAAACAAAGGCCAATATCTCGAAAACGGTGAGACTTTTTGACATCTGGTCAACCCCCAAGTTATCTGCCCTGTAAGGTTGACAGTAACACCCTGTATATCAGTAGTTTTACTTTTCTGTTAGTTTATTAACCCTACTATAATGGGTATGTTGATTTTATCAATATCTAGTGAATCTTTCGTTTAACTAACTGAAAGACCAAGTACAAAAATGTAACCTTATTCTTTATAATATGCTTCGTAAAGTAATTGTGTTTGTTGATTGTAATATTTTTATGTTCTATAATGAAAAAAATAACAGACGTGCATGCATCGGTGTCTTCTATAAAATAAGCTGATTGCATAAAAAGGTGTAAAAATAAAACAAGGAAATATTACAAATTTACATTTACTTGTACTTATTTTAAAAAATATTTGCTTCTAAGTAAAGCTATCACATCTTACATAAAATATAACTAAATGTAACTATAGTTTTTGCAAATAAAAACAAAAAAGAACCTGTATACAGACTTTCACGAAAGAAAAACTATTTTTCTAATAATAACTTAAAAATATTAATAATAAATAGATACCTACTTAACGTTAATTGAAACATGAAACATTTGTGGAAAAGGCGAATGAATAAATAGGAATATAGGAACATGTTAATTAATGGTTTCAGTACAATATATAAAATGCAATATAATATTACATCTATACTAGGATATTATATACAACACGATTTCCGGCAAGTAAAGTTTTATACAAATTGGAAATGTGTACACGTCTAATAAGTTCTTCCATTTTATACAAAATAAGTATCGAGCATTAGGAATGAACATTGATATAAAAATAGGGGATAGTGAGTTTTGAACTTGAACTAAAGTATTTGTTAGGTAGGTACCCAAATCATTTATATACTTATGTATATTGTGTGTGTTGACAAATTATATTCGTATAGTCCATAACTGTATTTGTAGAACTTTATAGCGGCTCATTAAATAAATATAATTGATTTCTTACACGGATATAAACAATTTTAAAGCAGTATTTATTGTCATGCATTCTAAAGAGAAATACCATACCTAGTGGCAGCGGCGGATTCACTTTCCTTACAAAAGTTATAAATAAGTTATTCAAAATATTGTGCCCTTGGACTTTAAATAATTTCTTATGTGGAACATTAGTCAATACAATAACACAAAATATTTTAACTTTGAGTCTTTGCAAGTTCTACGATTATACACTTAAGACAAATCCGTCTCTGCGTTTTATAAAATACAACCATGTAGAATAAGTATGCTCAAATAAAATGATAATCAACTTGTATTATCGTCAATCTACTTTGACGTAAATACCTATCCGATTCATCTGTTGTGGAGGTCGATTGATCATCTGGCACATCACGATCGGCCTCCAAGCAGCGTGCAAACAATTGACACTACTAAATCTACAGCTACAGTTTACGTGGAGATCTACTTAGTTGATTTGTTGGAATACCTGGAAACAAGCCTGTGGCTGGAAGAGACTGGCGTTCCACTGGCCAGGCCAAACGGGAGTGTCCAATGTTGAATGGTTTCCCGAATCTGCTTCGCCTTCTCGCCCCTCTCTCACCTCACGACGGGAAGCCAACTCTGTTATTTGGCAAGCGGTTTGAAGGCTGGATGGCAAGTTCGACCAATTTTCATTTCTTAATCTATCCTTATTCATTATACTAATCTCCATCGATCCTTGGTACGCAAACTTTGGAGGTTCCTCCGAATTATCTTCAGATTTGTGCTTTACAGATCGGTTAGGATCTTCGACTATTGCTTGAAAAGCTAATAAGTCTCTGCTCTCGGTTTCAGTCAACGGTAGCGGGGGCAGTATTTGCTGCTGCTGAGCTATTTTATAACTTTGCTGCCGGAGCATTTGTCGCCTACTAAGTCCGCCAATTTGTAGACTATGAAGAGGACCCAAATCGTGTGGTGGTAAATTCGGAGGAGTCATTTGTTTTTGCAATATCTGCCGTTTTTGTTGGAACAATCGATGTTGCATTAGCTGCTGCTGAAGGGGAGGTTTACTGACTTGTGAAGTACCATGAGTTAAATCTGAGCCCTCCTGCAATTGTGCCACCATTTTTGGACTCGCTGGCATAGGTGGAGAAGTACTCGAGTAATTGAAAGTCTCTGGAAGACTTATGCGTTTTGTGGGATTTTTACTATCCATAAAATGTGGTGTGAATGTAGCTGCGAATTGGTTGTGCTGAATTTGTCGTTGGGTCATTTCTTCGACGGGTATAGATGATTGATATTGTGTTTTCAGTTTTTGTGCTTCCTTCTGGACCAAATGCAATTCCAAGACACCTTTGGCTTTACAATTTTCATTTAGCCTCTGACTGTTGAATGCCAAGCTGTTCTTTTGTGTATCATTTGATTGCGCCACCTGCTGTGCCACCAAGCCATCGCTTGCGCGGCGTCCTTCTCGAAAATCCACAGGACTCCTAGTGACTGCTCGAGTGCAATTTTTGCTTGATGACTGATAGTTGATTGGATTATGCCTCGCAATAAATCCAGTCCCGGTTGTCTTATTATTGTACGAGGATATGTATACGCAGGGATGCATCGGGCTGGTATTTACCAGAGAACTATTTTCATATGCCACCTTGTCTTCATTGGACGTGCAACTCGGCAAACTACTGGCCAGTTCGCTCGAACAGTCTGACAATTGGTAATCGACACTTTCGAATGTAGAAAAATTGCTTTGCGATGATTCGCAGCTAAGGTTTTGACTGAGGCTTTTATTATTAAAAAATGTGACAACACCACTACTAGAGCTTGAACTTGCGTACGAGCTAAGCCTGTTTTGGACTCCACTTTGCACGTTGGGAACATCCTCCATATCTGTTTCACAACCTTCGTCAGTCGACGACGAATATTGTTGCTGAAATTTTGTCGCTTCTGTAGTATTTGCAGGTAATACAGGTGTATAGGTTTGATTTGTGGTGTACCTATTGAGCGAAAATTTACTATCAGGTCTATAGAGGGTGCTTGGAAATAAATCCCCTGGCGCTGAAGGGATGGAATAATTACTTTCAGTCGATATAGAAGGTAAAACAGCATTTTGTACATAAGAATATGTGGGTAAATGATGATTCATGTAGTCTTTAAATGGTGGAGTGCCAGTCTGTAATCGGGCAAGATCTTGTTGTTGTGCTTGAGACACAAGCCTACTTGATTCCAATGGCTTAGGTTGTTCTAATACGCTACTGAGTTTGGTATCTGTGAACTGAGAAGGTATTGGACTAGTACTCAAGTTCACAGTACCCTTTAAAGGCAACGGTGACTGTTGCAAGGTATTCATGAGTTTCGCTGCCTCAGAACACATAGTGAATGTAGTAGAACTTGGCAGTTTCATTTCTAGATTAAAGTTGGTTGCCGAAGCTGAATTTTGCATAAAGTTTGCCAAAGCAGTATGATCGCCTGAGACGGATCCTCTGCCACCATCGATCGTACACTTGGAATCAAAACTCGATGACGTCAAAAGTCTAGTACCATCATTCACATTTTTATTCATTTCCGTGGTGACACTCGCAACGGTCGTTGACTGTTGAAGTAATCGTCGGCAGTCTTCACTAGATTGTTTTAATATATTTTGTTGTTGTTCGAAGGTAGAAGTTAGAAGTCTATGGGTAGGGACGGTGCCTTCGTTTATTTTTGTACCTAATCTTTGATTGGATTGAGATACATCAACATTTCTCATAGATAGGAGCCTCATAGATTCTGATTCATGACTTCTACTCGATGTGACATCAAGGTTACCTACTAAAAAACTTCTGTGAGTATCTGAGGGGTCGGAATTTCTCTGGAGCAGTCGTTGTTCAGTCATATTAACGCCTGCTAAGGAAAGTAACCTTTGTGTTTCTGATGATGAGGGGTCAGCTGGTGCAGCCGTAGCAGTTATACTAGGAGTGGCTCTATTATATTCTCTTGATTGAGGGTCGCCTGCGTGAAGTAATCTGTAAGCAAATAAGATTTGTTTTTAAACAAGACGTTTCTAGAGGTGCATTACATGAATTTGAAATATCAAGTGAAATAATTAAAACCAAAAGTGACTTAAACGTTTATTTGAAAAAAAAACAGTTTTGTTAATAGTTATGATACATAATGTTAGTAAATACTAATACTTACGAAAGAAACAAGAATAGGACGACGAAAGAAGATAAGTTAAGAAGAAATTAGATTTTTTTACGTTGAGTCGTTATTTGGGATATCGTGCTTGGGATAGCTATCACAAGGGCCACTGTGGCCACGTTTAATCTATTGTAGCCGTATCCGATTCGGAATTAGATCTAGTCATCAAGTTTTACTATTCGGATGAATCGTAGGATGTTCCTCGGTTCCAGTTCTTTACTTGGTTGGGTGGGATTAGGTAACCTCCTAGAATGCGGCTTCTGCAGTGACCTATGGCAGGGTATTCACAAAGTTTAACATTCAGCTCATGATTACCTGCTGTGGTGCTCCCGTCGAGGATCGTGGACTTCTCTAGAAAGTGACTGGTCAACAACGGAGGAAGATCGCCGTGTGGGTCTTCTGGAGTCGACACTGGCCACGGTGGCGCCACCTGCAGCTCGCGCACGCAACCTCTCTAGAAGAAGCAGGTAGATTGCTGCGTGATGGTCGTAGCTGTTCGATCGGAGACTCTGTAAGTAAATGATAATTATTTTTAAAAGCGTTCCCAATGTGCAGGATTTTCTTCTTACATAATTTTCACAACCTTCAAAATTCCACTATTATAGTAGACTTAAGACACCTGGGTGAATTAACCCAAGTGAATAAAGTCGACGGCACCTCAACCCTAATCTAATTTTGGAGAAAGATGGCACTTCTTTGGTGTAGGTAATTAATATTTGGTTGTATGAAGAACGTTTGTGTGAAATGTACCGATGGGCCTAGCCTAGCCTTTGGAATGCATAATCTGAGAGATCCTTTATATTTTCAATTGATTTTCTTCATGTCCTGTATGAATCTATTATAGCTCTATATGACCACTAAACCTTCCACCAATCCACACTGGAGCTCCCTCCTCCTATCTTCAAGAGACCCGTGCTCAGTAGTGGGCTATAAATGGGTTTAATCCAAGCTTTTATGAATATTATAGCCTTATAGCCTATAGGTTCATGAAAATGTACACGATAAAGGAAAAGATATGCAGTTCAGTCCTAACCTCTTTGGTTTTAACAGGATCGATGCCCAGACTCTGCATCAACCTGAGCACCTGCTCGTTTGGTTCATTGGTGTGGTGCGCCGGGACATGCGCAGGGCTCCTCACGGGGTCCGTTGTGATCGTCGACACCACGTAGGGCTCCACTGCCATCCATCGGTGTTTCTTGATCTGTTCTATCGTATACCTCTTCATTGGTTCTAGCACCAGCATTTTACGAATCAAAGATTCGCAATCTGGAAAGAGAGATGAAACGTGTCTGTAGTTTCTTGATTGATTACATTACATAACATACTGTATCTATATTTTGTAGTATTAATCATATTCATAACACGTTTTTATTGAACACGTAACATCTAATCTAAACGAAGTCCGACAGATTAGTAAAGTAATTATGTAAAAGTAAGGAAGTGAAGGAAATGGCTAAATTGTTATACCTACGAGTACATGTTCTATTCTATCTGATACTGTAAGGTTCTGTATTCAAATATATTATTGCAAAAAGGTTCACGATTACTGAGATTTATACGTAGATCAAAACAATTAGCTAATCATATTCAGTCACGATCATACAAATAAACGAGAGATCCGTCACTTGATAAAAATAAAAGGTCCTTTTCTATTTTAATCGTTCTCGTTAAGCCTTACGCAGACGGGTATTCAATGCTAGTATGTAGTTATATTTACCAAGCTAAAGTGGGTGAAGCTATGTAAAGCTACTTTTGACGTCATGTTAGACCAAGGGAGGTTTCACCCCTTCGAAAGGTCAGGAAACGCACGCTCAACGGAAATGACGCCTTAGCATTGTACACAGACTGCTCGAATCGCTCGAATAGTCAAAAAGTGTAACGCCTTTTTTATAGCGACACCAAAAGTTTACAGGATTTAGATTACAGATAAGACAATACAATTATTTATGCTCTTTCTTTTGTCCTTTTCTAATTATAAAAGTACAAAAATTTAAAATGACAGAAAATACTTAGGAGTAAGTAATAAATAATTAAACGTTTTGCGTCAACAGCCCTTCGATTCATGCGCTTATTACGTGACAACGCGAATATTTATTGATCGTTGACTCAAATTCAATAAGGACCTATTAAGAGTGATTTAAGAACCAATAAACTGTACACCTTGTATGACGTTCCGGTGACGGTTGGAGACATCACGTTCGATGTTATGACGTAAAAGCAGTTCTAACTTAATGAGATTGTGCGTAAGGCGCGATCGTACGAGCAAACGATGCGATTTAGTCGCACGACGAAATTAAACACACACACTAAATAAGTGTGTCCTAATAAAAGCTCGCATGTCATCGCACGAGCATCATAATCATTTTCATCGCACGACGATGAACGCATCGTTTGCTCGTACGATCGCTGCCAATTAGGACGACGCCTAATGCTGGCCATAAGTACTTACCTATAGTGTCAAGTTTGCAGCGGACTTGACGCGGCATCCATTAAACTTTACGGTGTATGGCCACGGTATGGCTATCTGGCCATATAGCTATCTCATGCAAACTGGATGCCGCATCAAGTCAAACTGCAAACTTGACAAATACACTTGATCGTGTATGGCCAGCTTAAACGTATTTTCAATACCTACCTACCTGCTTAGCTCGGAAACAAACAGATCAGCAGAAATCTTACCGATTTTGATGAAGTTTTTCTTTTTTTGAATGGACAGGACAATTACTGTTGGCTCTAAAGCACTTGACAGCTTTACGCGAATGAAGGAACGAGCTTGGAAAGGCTCACTTAGTTTTCTCTGGGTTATTACAGTAACGACCCACCTAAGCTTGCGGCATTTAGTGTTTGTTTAATGTATTAAATTGACCGAGTTTACGAAAAATGAAGGGGCTTTCCAACGTCCCTAATAAACAAAGATAACACCTCCATTACGTCATGCTAAATAAAACACTGATAATTACTTCCATGTGCCGAGCGAGAGCCCCAGTGACGTTCGACAGGAATAAATAAATCCCATGCCACCGAAAATAATCTTATACAAATATTTCATTCTCTGCACTCGCTCTTTACTTAGCCTAAACAAAACATAGTTTCAATCGAGTGACGAATTCGGATTATAAATATTCGTTAAGCCGCTCCAGTGCGCTCTGAAATAGATCTCGCGCGTCCAAATTCTGCAGTAAGCCGCGCAAACAAAACACGCCGCAACGTTCAGGAGTAATTTCGTACTATTTTATTTACCTCCCTTCACTTCTTCTAAAATAAAATCGATGAATAGTCAAGATTTGCCAGGAGATTCTATTAATAGAGGTTCAGACGCAAATATCGCGTGCTCAGTCTGACCATTGACGCAATCGTGTGAAAAATATGCGGGAGTTATTTAATGAAACGATGGAAAGTCGGGTGGGCGCCCCGTGCCGGGTATGTTCTCCGTGAACTTGGTGCATTTAGCCAGTTCATTTACGATGTTGTGCGCTGACGACGCGGGACGCCCGCGCGCCGCACGCCTCACGTCCGGGCGCCCGTCGTCGGTCAGAACGCTCTGCCAATCAGCTACTCAAAGCATTCACGATCCATAAAACTCGTATATCACGTCATATTATCATCTGACGCAGCATAAATGTCACGGAATTTTATCTTGATTCCGAGAGTATCAAATCAAATAGTCAATGCTCTTACGTGATTGCAATAATATATGTTCACATAGCGTAATTAAGTTTATTATGTTTGTCTTAAAATGATGGGAATGCATGACGTCTAGCCAAACAGCATGTTTGAGTTTGTAAATAATGAAAATACTCTTTGCTTATTGCATTAGTTAGCGACGGGCGGGCGGTCGGATGACGACAATAGGTGGGTATAATGCGCCGTGTTCACCATTTTGGGCAGTTTCAGCCTTTTACGACGAAACTGCTTCGCCCATTTTATTTATTGCCAATCTCGGCGTCAAAATTAAATGAGACAGGTTTAAGGTTCTGTACCTAATTTGAGTACCTTCCTACGAAATGATTAAGTTCGTTTTCCAAGATGCTCTAGCTTGGTTGTTTTTGATGTTTGACTATTTTTACCGTCTCTTGGCCCCGCTATGTGTTCTATTCTGTCTATACCTTTTCGTTTACTAATTGCCAGCTAAGGTGGTCGACCTTACTAGGTTTACACAGTTACACACGTCATTATGAGTATATTATTATTACTCATCACATATTATTGTTACTGTACATAGCGCTCGCTAACGGAAGGGAAATCATCAACACGGTACGCAGAGGAAGAACAAATTATACGCACATCACATCCACTTCCACACATTAAACACGCAATGATAATAGGTAGGCAAAGCACATGCTTAATAAAAACATAATTACTTCGTAACATGTATGCAGAACGTACTTATAAACTCATAATGGGTTTACCAGCAAGTTACGTAGATGTGAATGAGCTTTTAGATCATTAGCATGCTTTTATTAAGGTTTAGTAAGCTTTTCCTACTAAAACAGAAGGAATTGTAATATTTTTTGTGGAACTTTAACTTTTATCTATAATCAAGAATATCTTATAATCTATAATCAATGATATTATAAGTAAAAAAGAGGTTGATATGTCACTAGCGCGCCGAAGATGAAGCTCGTAAGAGCGGTCAATTGAACTCGTCTGCTCGTATGCGCTCTGTCAGTGTCAATACAAGACGAAGAAGCAGTTTGTTGTTGTCAGAAGTGCTTGAGATTTGACATACAACGTTAAAATGTCTTCGTGTATTATTGTAGTGTGATTGGTGTAGTGAAACAAAAGGTAAACGTGTGTGTGTTGTAGCTCTTTTCGGAACAGATTTTTTGGTTGATTTGTAAGGGCATGACGTAGGTATCTACGTTTCTAAATATCATTGTCTATAATAGTAAGAAAATGTTGTCCAGACAAGAACAGTTCTCAACATCAATCATCATCATCCCTGTGATGATAACTCACTTAACATCAGATGACCAATGTGCTCGTTTGTCATAATAATATATTGGCACAAAAAAGCGACAAACTGAACGATAATTTAGGTCAAAGCAGGTGTCCATAAGTAAGCCAAGTTGTCAAAAATCATACTCAATGGAGCTACTGTCAAATTATTGGAACTCACAACTTCAAAGACGCGACCGAATTTTCCGTGACACGAACTTTCTATTAGAAATATGAATTATTCATAAATTCGGGCAACGCGCTACGTAAATATAAGCTCGTTATTGGGCGCAAAAAGTTTTATAACCACGGCCAAGGCTCATAAATAAAAATAAGGTGGGTTTAAATATTTGTACTGAAATAGTATTATACGATCCGAAATCTTCAAGCCAGTTACAGTTTTAAGCAGTTTCGTCAGATTTGTTTCAACTTGCAAAAAAGAAAAAGGAATATATTGAAGTATGGTTATTGGATACAATACAATGTTTGAGATATTCACTTACGCATTTATATAAGAATTGAACAAAATTTTACTGTATTAAAAGTAGGAAACTGTTTTCTACTTTTATTCTCTTGGGAAAAAAGTACATGAAAGTTTTTTTAAGTTTAGACGGATGAAAAAGAAGGAAAACTTTTTTCTTTTTCCCCGTTGGTTTACTGACAACGACTGAAATGTATTTTTTTTCTTTTCAGGATGTAATTTAACCATCCATTGTTGCCGAGCGTTCTTCTCTTTGTCAGACAAGTCAGTTAACCTGGCAAGGTCAGAGATACACAAGGGAGCAATGGTGCAGCCGGCATGTTGGTCTCATGAATAAAACAAATTAATACGGTTTTATAATGACATCGTAGGAACTAAAGAAAAAAAATTGTGACCGTGCTGTTAATCGTTAAGGAGTTTCCTCGTCTGGACCCAACCCTAAAAGTATTAGAGAGTAAAGTTAAAAGATTTTAATCGTCTTAATTTTTCCCCGAAGCAAATACAGAATTTACCTATCCATATCTTAAAACTTTATAAGAAACTGGCAACTGAAAAATAATGATACTGTAATATTTGCTGAAGCTTTTAGCATTAGCTGACGATCGATGATAGCTGTGTTTATATAAAGTCAATTAACATTACTTGCGTCAAACCTGCAGCGGCAACGCAGTAGGCGTCAATAGACACTATTTCTGGACCAACGTCATACCGAGGTGCTCTTGCAGTTATAAAAAACTGATTACACCGGATATCCTTATATGTTTATATAAATTTTATGTATATACATGTCACTGCGATCTTTGTCAAGCAGCCAAAATAAATAACTAATTATCCGACTCACTATTTACTGTTCTTCATAGCATCTTGCTGTAATTGTTGGATTATGTGAAATCGTAAGAAAATATGAAAACTCTACAATCTACATCTATTACGGAAGTATCTATCTAATATATAAAATTCTCGTGTCACAGTTTTCGTTGCCATACTCCTCCGAAACGGCTTGACCGATTTTGATGAAATTTTTTGTGCTTATCCGGTATCTATGAGAATCGGCCAACATCTATTTTTCATCCCCCTAAATGTTAGGGGTAGTCCACCCCTAAATTTTTTTTTGTTATTTATATGGCAAAACAACGTTTGCCGGGTCAGCTAGTAATTTATAATACTTATAAAGCTAATCCTATGTCCATTCAGAATGATGAAAATGATGAAAGATTTTTTCAAATAGGTACAACGGTCCAGAAAAATACCCTACAAGTAAGTACATACATACATGCTGAGAAAAATCTATCACTTTATATATTTTGTATAGATGTATAGTTTAACTGACGACACAAAGCTTTCTGTAAAATTAAATATGACTAATATTTTATTTAAATTTAAAAAATATATTTATAGTAGAGTATACTTAATAGGTACCTAGTCAAGTAAATGTGAACCTGGTATTATGTACTTAATTTGTTTCTATAGTGATAAGCAAGTCATTTTAATACATAATAACCTAATTTTATTGATAGACCACGCTTATGACGCAAGTCATTATCGATTAATATTGTTATTATCAGTTTCCTACTAGGGTTTAATATGGGTTTAATCTATATTTCTAATTTTAGGCAAGGTACGAGTTTTTCCGTATTTATAATAAATAAATTACGATACCGATATTCGTATTGTAATAATATAACTATGTCTATACGTCCATTGATGTTAGCCACACATTATATGGACTTTAATTCTTATTTCTTTGACAAATTGCGTTAATACTGCAGAACTCAGCATCGATCTTTAGGGAACATATCAAAACCACGTAACCCATTTTTTCCAACTTTTTACCCCCCTCCCCCCCCCCTTCGTGACCATCCGTAGTATATGAGAAGACCCCCCCCTCCCCCCTAGTTTTCACGAGGTAATTGATAAATATGGTTTTCAATACTTTTTTGCAAAAACAGAGTTAAAAATAATAATTTTTCTTATATTTGACGACTTTGTGGCGCAATGGTTGCTAAAATATTGACTACGTGACAAAAACCTAACCCCCCCCCCCCTCTGTGACCAATCGTGGTGTTTTGAAGACCCCCCTCCCCCCCCCCTAAATGAGGCACGTGGTTTTGGTATGTTCCCTTAGCTATCGGTAAATGACTAAAATATTTGTCTTTAGCTTACTGAAAAAAGTTTTATCATTAATTTATTGTTTTATGCATCTCTCGATTGCAACTTTTCAGTACATGAAAGTCATGAAGACTAATTTGTAGACTAATGCCCACTAGTCTAGGAACTTTCATCACCTGATCGACTACGCATGTAATGTTATTAGTGGTCCTGTCAGCTATATTCCAATGACTACGTCGTACACCTGTTAGACATCCTAAAACGAGATTATAGTTTTGAATATTTTATTTTAATTCTGCTCGAATTGGATTTATGTTTACTGTTTAATCCCCGATAAAAAAAGGGGTCTTATAAGAATGACGTGGCTGTGGGTATGTGTATCTGTGTGTCTATGTATCTGTGCGTCTGTATGTCTGTCTGTGGTATCGTAGCTCCCAAACGGATAAACTGATTTTGATCTAGTTTGTTTGAAAGGTGACTTCATCGAGTGTTCTTAGCTATGTTTAGTGTTAATAAAACTGCCGGGGGTTTTTTAAATTTTAATTTATATTTATTTTCATTTGTACTTTCTTTTATAACCAAGACTTAGCGATTTTTTCCCAATATTTAAACAGAAAAATAAAAAAATAACTATTCAAATTTCGAAGCTATACTTAAGTTATATTATAACAAATGAACACAAGAGTACAAAAACTACAAAGACATTTCTACAATGCCCTGATATAAATCGGACGTATCTACAAATGAAAAAACGCGCCTAGTTTGCATACTAAAGTATAGTTATCTGTTATTGTTCATATTTTTATCCCTATAATACACAGAAAATTACCTTATTTCTTGCTCTAAGGCGTAGAATTGCAATTCACAGCAAATCTCAAATGCAACTTCTTGGTTAACTTAACGTCGGCATCGTAACGTAGGTATCACAAATTTTCCTCTAATGAAAAATACATGCCATCACAAGTACTACAACATGCCAAGGTAAAGTCTGAAAAACGGACATCGCTTACGTCATACTCGTCATGTCCTTATCGTCAACAGAGGCTTCGACCTTAAAATGTAACGAACACACGTGGTCACTGCCTACATTTGCATAACGTGATTCTATCGATACTATTATTAACTCAAATTTTTTACGCTGGTTTTAAAGTTTAAAGTTAGGTAAGCTTTATAAAATAATTCAGATATTCGCAAAATTTTTCGAACGATACACCCTTTTATTTCTCTAAACTTTAAGGGATCAGCTTGGATTTTTTAAATCCATTTTATAAAAAGGAAATAAGTTATCAAACGTAAATTGCAATAGGTACCTAATCTGACCGAAAAGGAAGAATTCGAGAAAATGACGCAATAAATCTGATAAGGAAAACGATCCGTCAAGTAACTAACCTTACGGAAAATCCACTCTTAGCTGCTATTGATTTTATGTGTGATTTGATTTGTACAAGAATATTGTGTTTTGAGTTACAACTAACTTTGACACTTTTTTAGTAAATAACTTTTTAGTTTATTGTATAAAAATGTGTTTCTTTTTAAAATATATTTAGGTATATTTGCGTTAGGTTTTATTATGTTAGTGCGTATCTCTTTCTTTGCGTCATACTCATAAAAGAATGCATTTTTTATATTACATACATAACCAATTATATACAATTGTTTTATGTATAATATAGCGCACTCATTAATGCGATTCAATTAAATCTTCATTTTTTCCGATACCGCCGCTTGCTTCAAACGTTAGGCTTTTTTATGCTAATAGCCGATCATGCGTCAACGTCATTGTTTAAGATGACCTAACTATTTTTATACTGACTGTTATTAAAAACGTTACCCGCTTTATACAATCACGCTTAAATTGATTTCCCACTCAACGTTAGTTTCTGCAACTTAAGGCGTTTCATAATTTTTTCACGATTTTCCATCCCACTCAGTAGGTACGCTAAATTAAATGAAAAAAATTGTTCTTCAAAATCTTCAAAAAATCGTGACTATTCTGAGAAAGATAAATAAGAAAAAACTTAAAAAAAGAGGTAAGTATGTGCCTAAATAATGTAATGTTCATGACGTAAAGGATAATTAAATTGATTGATCTTCGCATTTCATTTTGTAATCTTTAAAGATTAGTATGTATGTATGTATTATCTACCTGAAGATAACGTTCCTTGTGTCATTCGTCACACTCACTCTCGGTGAACAATAATCTACAATCAAGATGACCTACATATCTTTTTATTGTACGCATCTTTGTTTACAATGTATTCTATGTTGAAAATTTACATTTTTGATAGCTTTACTGCTAAATAAAGCGCAATAACAGTATTATCTCAATGTAGTTTTTAATTATTAATTAGCGTTAGAGACGATTAAAAGGATTCAGGTCAATCTAAATTGCATTATCTTAGATTGTAAAAGAATTAATGCAACAAATTACATTCTGGTTTTGTGCCACTAGTAAAACTATCTGTTATTAAATTGACTGCTAAAATCTGTTTTATGCAAAACGAAATAAGGAAAGTACTTATAAAATTTTCAAACTTTGCTTGATTGTAAACTTGTTTCGAGGCGAGGACATTAGAAATTTCCTCACCGTAATGTTACATAGACCGTGGACACGGCTACACACATTAGCTTTGGAAATCAGAACATCAGCGTATCAAAATACCATGTGCGTCATATCACTGTAAAATGTGCACATTCCACGTTGTATTGAGTGTATAAAATTCACATAACTCCTGCATACTATTACGCTGAACTCAGCAAAAAGTTACGTACGCTTGTCTTGTTCCGTATTTTTTCATATTCCAGTGCGTATTTTACATGCTTTATACAAATGCACTATACGAACTAACATGAGGATTCATGTAGGTTTAAATGCGTATGAATGACGAGACCAGCTTTTGTATGCAGTTGTGTTTGAAACCGAGTTTTAAAAACAAAACATCATTTCGTTAAACAATGCTTTACACACATTTTGCTGCACGTATAATGTCGTTGACATTCACTTTACAGTTGGGATGTTATGTTGTATGTTATGGTTTTAAACTTTCATTGACCAAACTAGGAAGACTTACCTTCGCTCATGAAGTAAGGTATCCGAAATCTTCCCGATAGCACCCGATCCCTTAATGACTGGAGAGTGGAACCATCAAATGGCAATGCACCGCATACTAGCACGTATAACACAACCCCGAGGCTCTGTAAAAGAAGCAACGTATTAGTATACTTTTTAATAAATAAATAAATAATATCATTATTATAAATAAACCCTACATACTATAAATTCCCTGTGTCGTGGGTGCCATGAACACACAAAGACAAGAACACGTACACCCAGACCGAGAAAATAAATTGAAACTCGTCATTAAAATTTTCGCCTCGCTGGGAATCGAACCCAGGACTCTCGGTGCGGCGCGGCGGGCGGTCCGGTATGGTAACCATTACGTCATATGGGTCGTCGAAAAGCTATAGTAAGAAGTGGATATTGTATACTTTCATAATATTACTTATTAGGTTTAAGCGGATTCAGTTTCAACACTTTCGACTGTTGGGGATATTCAAATGTTTTGGCACCATTTACCAAACAGAGACAAAACCAAAACGAGATTCAGCATTAAGTAGACAATGACATGGTGTGTTTTTGTTGAAACAAATCAGGTTCCTAAGGGTAAGGGCTAACGAGCGTATACTTTGAGCTGTGCATCGTACGAAATGAGTCGATTTCACACTAAAGTCCATACTCATTTTGCGTCGCCGTGCGGTACAAACAGGACTTCAGTATGAAACCGAATGTAGGCAACTCATTATTCGCGATTGAAAACTCATTTGGCCTCACCCTTAAGATAATATTGTACCGAGCTGAAAAAAAATACTCTAAACGCCGTATAGTGCCATACACTGCGATGTGATCTTGTTTGAGTTTCAAATACGCTGCCATGCCATGTGATCTTGGTCGAGTTTGAAGTCTGGTAAATATTCCTAATGTACAACTGTGTATTAATGTAATTCCTAAATCAATACAGACTGGATCACCATGCACTTAATAAAACAATTGTAATTCTTAAAAGTTTATCCTTCTGTCATTATAGGTACCTATACTACCTATCTAATATGTATATACCTATTTATTATACAGTTAATTACATAAATACCAAGATCGACAAAATATGTTTATCTCTATAATTTATACTCGACTCGTAGGTCGATTACGGAATTTTTCATAAGGAAATTCTAGCGTGTAGGTAAATCCTGTTTTGCTACGAAAATACCCTTATCAATATTAGGATATTTTTAGATTAATATTGACGAAGGACGAGAGAGCGAATATTTTCGACATAATATGGATATAACGTGGATATAAGTATGATATGGTCATTGGATAAAACGTCGACGTTGATGAGCCAGTATAATTTTGAAAGACTCCCTCTAGTATCATCTACGACTCCGCACCCCAGATCACCACACGACTCACCTCATCAAACAGCTCACCTGATCACATTTGTTCATTCAATGCTCCTCTCTGTTGTTTTACTTATGATAAATGAGATACGAAATTCCTCCATATCACATGACATTTCATTAAATATCATCTTTAGCTGGACGTTCTTTATATAAATTTTATTGAAAATCATAAAAAATATTTATTTCTCTCAATTCAGCGATCGTGCGTCAACCCATTCATCATACATAATAAATTAGCGTCCTAAAAAATATTACACCTAGTGTAAGCATTACGTGTATTAACTATTTTCGTCTAAAGGACCTTGACCTTATTATTATGACGTTTCATTTAAAATTGTACTTTTAATTCATACATTCATCCCCATTCATCCATTTGCCTTTGTAACCATTGTTGAACATGGAAATCTCCATAAAGACGCTGCTTTAATCTATATAATTTCGCAATAATTATAGAAATTGTAAAATAATTTCAACGCAACATAGTAACAAGGAAAATGTATTTACCACGATGACGTTATGATGAAATAAGAAATACTGTCATATATTAAATTGTATTCCTATTAGGCCATAACTCACTGTTTATCTTTATGTCTGGTATGTTATTATTGTTATTAAACATTAAAACTGTGCATAAATAAATATTACTTATAATGGCAAGAAAGATACTTTACATAATTATATGTATACCTTAACCGCTAATGACTGACTCACGTTGTGTAATGTCTGACCAATCACGCTCCAAAGATGGATGACGTTAGATTGCATCATCTGAATATTGCAACATGCATAAACTGAAATGGATGTTCGGAAAAGCGGCAACTTGATTTGTCAATCAATAAGGGTCGGGTACTTGTCGGGATTTGTAAACTAATTTTAGACAGAGTAAAAACTCTGTCATCAAATGGATGTCTCTATTACTAATAATTTAATCAGTTTACAATGCATTTTCAATCACTAACACTATTACTATCAGGTGATTTTTTTGTTTGAGTCCAAAAATTTTTAAAGTTAAGGTCGTATTAACAAGAGCATTTTTAGTTTGTAATTTTATATAACCTTTTCCATGTGGAGAGGAGTAGAGTAGAAAGACGTCCATTTTTAAATAAGACGATCTCTACTCTATACTTAGTTACTTATTAATTGTTTTTACCAATTGAAATTACATCATCGATATTAGTAACCTCAGATTTTTCGCGCTAAAAAAAGGGGGGAAATTCATCCACCAAAAGCAAATTTCAAGTCTAGACTTGAGCAGCAGCTGCAGCTAGCTGCTAAAACGTGCATATTGTGGCATTCAGAAAATTGCATACGTAATTACAGCGTTATGTTAGTGTTATGTGTTTTGAGTATCCTATAAATAAATAAATCAAAGTTAATTATAATTTACCCATATGTCAATCTCAGGTCCCGTGTATCTTTTCCCTTCGAAGACCTCGGGGGCTGCGTAGGGGGGCGAGCCACACCACGTGGCGAGGAGTTCCCCCGTCGCGTAGTAGTTACTAAACCCGAAGTCCGCTATCTTAATGTTCATATTCGCATCTAGCAGCAAGTTTTCAGCCTAAATGAGAAAAGTTTTGTCAACAGTCGGCAAAAATATGGGTTTCAGACAATCTTATTATTTGAGTGTATGAGGTTTATTTCGACGCTTGAAAGGAAAAATTGATTAAGCGACATTCAGCTAACTTTACAGGAGAGCAGTTTAAAGTTGGAATTTTTAGAAAAAAATCATATATTTTTTTGTATTCCTCCTACCGACGTTGTTTTTGCTGTTTTGGAATCCTTATTTTATCATCTATATTGTGGCATATACCACAACTTTTCTAAAAATTCAACTTTAAACTGCTCTCCTGTAAAGTTAGCTCAATGTCGCTTAGTCAATTTTTCCTTTCAAGCGTCGATTTGTGTTTTGTTTGCTAATGGACAAAAGCAGACGAGCCAACCGATGGAAGGTCACGGTCGCTCTTGTACATCAATAACACAAAATGTGGTTTCACACTTCACATTATAACTCTCCGACACTACGAGCGGAACATGAAAAAATATTTCATGGTCGATTCCTAGGCAGTTGGATTATATTATTATAATACCCTGCCACCATGCATAAGTAAAGGGTAGAAGCAAGAATGACGTGATGCCATAGCTTCGCCCATTTTACAGGAGCAAAAAAGTTAGCATGGCTTACGCCCCAACTCAGTTACTAATGGTTACTTTAATCGCTCCTTAATAAAGAATCACCATACAAATTCTGTACTTATTGATATACGATTTAAGCAACCATTAGTGACTCTGAGTAGGGGCGTTAGACTCAAGATAGTCAAGATGGATGGAGTTATGCATATAGTGTTAACCATTTTATTTTTACCTTGAGATCTCTGTGAACAATCCTACGTTCATGACAATATTCAACTGCTGAAAGGATTTGCCAAAATTTCCGTCGCGCTGCTTGCTCCGCCATTCGACCATATCTTGCAATATAATCTGGAAAAAAAAACGCTTTCAAAATATGCGTGTTAAAATTTTAATACTAATAAGAATTGTTTTCTAGGAAATCTTCCAAGCTTTATTTTGGGCAGTACGAGCAAAATTTCTAGGTCAATGCTCAGCCTGATACCAGAAGGTAAAAAAGTATATACATAGTGAACAGTCTCATTTCCCCAAGATGTCTCCGAGATACGGGTAGTCTTCGACGCATTTCACTTGGATATTTCTTAAGCTTTTACGGTACGCCACTCGTAACTTTCCGCCTTGTAGACTACACCTGCGCCGAGCTTATACCTCGTACCTTTACGTTGCTTTTATAAACTGAGTGTCTTTAAAAAGTCCCGAGAAAATTACTTTATACCACTCTGAGTAAAAAAATATACTTGTAAGACAGTTGTGAGCTAACTTCGCATCTGATGTTTATTAATTTTAACGTTGAAAAAGCATCGATATAAATAACGTCACTATAGGTATATGTTATAACGTACCTACTAGCTGTTTAGCTGCATAGCTATTTATTTAGCTGCTAGCATATTTAGCTGATAAAATTAGGATCTCCTAAGTTTGGCCAAAATTCGTTAGTTAATAGCCGGAATAGGAATTTATTTCGAAATGCCTTTAGGCAAATCTCGAAATAAATTCGTTAGTTAATAGCCGGAATAGGAATTTATTTCGAGACGCCTTAAGGCAAATCTCGAAATAAATTCGTTAGTTAATAGCCGGAATAGGAATTTATTTCGAAATGCCTTTAGGCAAATCTCGAAATAAATTCGTTAGTTAATAGCCGGAATAGGAATTTATTTCGAAATGCCTTTAGGCAAATCTCGAAATAAATTCGTTAGTTAATAGCCGGAATAGGAATTTATTTCGAGACGCCTTAAGGCAAATCTCGAAATAAATTCCTATTCCGGCTATTACCTAACGAATTTTGGCCAAACCTAGGAGATCCTAATTTGAACTGCTAACCGCCGAAACTCTGTTTGATGAAATCGAGGGTTAACTAGTCAGACCTAAATTAGGTAAGGGGAAGCACTTTAGTATCCTAAAGTGTGAAACTATGTCCCGGATTTATAAATTTCCCATACCCACTTTAATATTAGTAATTATAGGTAAATAATTAAGTAATTAGTAAATTTAAGTGAACCTTCATACATATGTATCTTACTTTTTATTATTCTTACTTTCATTTTAACTGAATAAAACAGTTTGGTACATTTTTAAGAAGCATCTAGGTACCTACTTCTTAAAAACTTCTTAAATATTAATCTATCTAGTCTGCCCTACGTCAACGAGAGATATGTAGTCATTCGTCGTAAAAACCTTTGATGTCAAGACAAGACTCAAGATGTACGGTAGTTAACGTAATCATAATTCATGACGAACGTAAAATGATTTCATCGCGATTACCATCGCATCAGAAAGTCCTAAGTCTGTGGCCCTTTGTAATGCGATAAGGGTGATTCAATTACAAACGGAAACTCTCTCATGCACAAGTTAATCATGTTTGGAAATTATGTAACATTCGTCTATCATATCCGTATTTCTATGGTAATATTGCCACCTCCGGAATGTATAAATTTTTTTCTAGGTACATTAATAGCTTACGCATTAGATATTCGCAAGACAAAAGGTTTCAAACCACGTTATCGGCCAAGACATTAAGAGCAAAGCATTCTCAGGCTCATTATTTTATTTTGAGAATATATCTAGTAGATAAGTAAGTAAAGTAAGTTACGTAGCAGCTTAATACCAGTTGCACGTACCATCGGATTACACTAACAATAAGTAGATTTGACTTGAGTTGAGTTCACTGACTTATCGTCTGTGCGTCATTCGTTGACCAGCTCTACGCGTTGTTTGGACTCATGGATATGCATGGTCATTGGCCATATGCATCCTCAAGACATTTAATGTTTGGAAAAAAGAACAAATTTGATATACGGGGCTATGGCAAAAAACAGCTCACACATTCTAGAGGTTAGGTACGAACACAGCGGTTTATTGTCGGGAATATGCAGTATGAAAAACCTCATTTCATCGATCACTGATTGAATTTTGATGTACACACGACGAGCTACAGCAAAGGGGCTTATCGAACGTCGTAAATAAGTGATATAATGCTTCAACTCACTTTCAGCCTCACTCTTCTGCTTGCTTGTGTAAATATCCATTGGATACAGCCGCTGGAAATTTATTTTGCGCTGAATTTCAGAGTGAATAATTTTTAAAGTGAAATTAAAGGATAAGCTTGCCCAAAAACAAATTTGTTTTTATTTATCGAAATGTGAAGTTTTCAGCATTGAAGTACTATTACTAGCGTATAGAACAGACACCGCGAACACCATGTATGTCCCAATGCATTGGCGCCACGTGGCTTCAATCTTCAATGGATTCGTTCGATTTTAAAAGGAAAAAGGGGGCTCAAGTTTGAAAATCGAATCCCGGGCGGGACACATATTTTGTTCGAGATGTCTATTCTATGACATTATACTTCAATGGTTTTCAGTTACTTTTAAATTTGGTGTCGACCGATATTGTGTGTGTGTCGATATTGTGTGGTCAGGTGAAAAATGCCAAGCCGATTTCTGTACAAGGTCTATGACAATGCACGAACCAAATGATAATTATTCTAATGAGCCCCTTGTGGAGCAAGAACAGACCTATATTTGATTAATCGAGGCAAATTAAAAGTAACGTAACTAAAGCAAAGATGTTTCGGTCAGACGTCTCCTATATCGGTAACAAATGCCACGAGACAAAGATGAGTAACAAAAAAGCAGCTGCCAACAATTTCAGTCTTGACATTTGTACCGCCGAAAACTATCGTGTAAGTTCATTCGATTCATTAATTTCTCACTCAGGAATGACACCGATGCAGGTGTGCATGTGCATTATTCATCGGTTGCAGTCGTCAACGTCGCAACGTGTATAACATGTGTATTTAAACAGCCATTATAGGCAACTGTCTTGAACGATTCTCGATTAAGTAAACACTTAAACAGGAAAATATTTCTTAGAACGATTTAAAATAAATTAGGACGCTAGGCAAAGATGTTTAACTAAATACAGATACGTTATGCCCTTACAAATCGACCGAATAATCTGTTCCGACCGAGCTACAACACACACACGTTTATCTTTTGTTTCACTACACCAATCACTAGTACATTGGCAAATTATGTAAAAAGGATGGCATTACTAAAACCATAATAGTGAAAAAGACAGCTAATGTTTGTCGCTCGCGTCAATCTATATAGTAGACGGTCTTTATCGCTCTCGCGTCAAAACCAGATCGCTATCTCTTTCTTCATCTGAATATGGCGTCTTTGCATGAGTTATTAGATTGTTTAGAAAAATAATTGAAATAGACTAAATAATCTAAGGAGAGAAAATTAAGAAGAGGCAGATACGTTATAAGCGCGCGCGTTGTGTGACTCAAAAAGTTCCCAATTGGGAACTCTTGTGATTAGTCTGCGTCGAGCGCAATCACGAGCGTGGCGCATCGTAGGTTCATACGTCCTTACGAAAATAAATCAAAATGCCATCGTGTGTGTTTCGAAAGTGCACCAATTATGACTCCAAGGTCAACAAAACACAAGGAATCTCATACCACATTTGAGTACGCTAAGATACTTAGATTATTTAGTCTATTTCAATTATTTTTCTAAACAATCTAATAACTCATGCAAAGACGCCATATTCAGATGAAGAAAGAGAGAGCGATCTAGTTTTGACGCATGAGCGATAGGTAAAGAACGTAGCCTCTACAGATTGACGCGAGCGACAAACACTAGCTGACTTTTTCACTATTATGGTTTTAGTAATGCCATCCTTTTTACATAATTTGCCAATGTACTAGTGATTGGTGTAGGGAAACAAAAGATAAACGTGTGTGTGTTGTAGCTCGGTCGGAACAGATTTTTCGTTCGATTTGTGAGGGCATAACGTATCTGTATTTAGTACATCTTTGATATTAACATATTAATTATTTAATTTAACGTGACGTTTTTATTTGCACTTTACAATAATAGATTCTGTGTAACAAATTACAACCATAACGCATAACGCACATAACGCATAACGTAACAGAAAAAGTTTGATTTTACTCTAAATTTTCATACCGTGGCCGCGTGGACTTAATCGATGGAAAATCGATTCAAAAGGAGTTAAACTCCAAAATACTTCCAACGCTCTACTTAAGTAGGATCGTTACGAATACTTGAAAATGTCTTAGAATAGATTGAGTTTCCATAGCTACAAACAACTTACACGTGAACCTAATTCTTTTGTTAATCTTTTAGTTTAGAACCACATTATCGAGGTCATTCGCGAATGTCTGCTACACCTCACGACAGATTTGGAACGCTTTGTGTTGACTGCTGGCAACTACCTCCCTTCCTACTGATAGACCTGCCACCATTGAAGTATAATGTCATAGAACAGACATTTCGAACAAATGTGTGTCCCGCCCAGGAGGTTCGATTTTCAAAATTGAGCCCCCGTTCTCCTTTCAAAATGGAACGAATCCATTGAAGCCACGTGGCGCCAATGCATTGGGACATACATGGTGTTCGCGGTGTCTGTTCTATACGCTAGTAATAATACTTCAATGGACTAAACCCGTGCCCGCCACTGCCTGCCACTAATATTGTACTGAAATGCTTCTCCTGAAAGGATAATTATTTAACCACTTAATTACAAAAAAATATTTTTCTATGTGCATTTGTGCAATATATGTGTATAAACTGAGATCAGTGTGTTTATGTATGTGCTAGACTTATTTAGGCAAAGTTAATATTATGTTCTAAACTGTGTAACATTATGTTAGCAACTAGCGATAACTTTTGAAATCTTCAATCATGTATGCAGTAATAAAAACATCGAAACATCATTGAAGTACTATTACTTCGTATAGAACAGACATTCATTCATTGTGCAGTGTACAGTGCATTCATTGTGGCCAGGGTGGCTCACTTCATTCACTCACTTGCTTGTCACTCACCTGCGTTCATTGCGGCTGCATGCCAAAATTGTTTAGTAACAAACTGAAAAAATGCCGTCTTGCGTGATGAGAACCTGTCACAATTGCACGTAAAAAAATACAAAAAAGAAAATGGTATTACTTATCATCAGTAAGAAAACAAAATATTAACTTAAATCAACTAAAACGAATTTATTTCAATTATTGTGGAATGTTCCCGCCATTTTTGAATGAAATGCAAATAAATTGACTTGAATCAATTCAAGTCAGTTCAGTCAGTTCAGGTCAGTCAATTGAATTGAATTGAAAAAATCATGAGTCGGGCTTACACACTTGGCAAGTAAGCGTGTTAATGGACAAATAAATAAGCCCGATAAGAATGACTATAGTACCTACTCTTTGGTAAATATTAAATTATGTGTATTACATTACTCAGTGAATTCAATTAAACATTAAATCAAACATTTGGAAGAGCTAAAGATTTAGAGTCGTTGACTGTTTGTCGTGGTTCGGCAAGTGTCTTATACAAAGTTACTCTATGTAAATCACCTTCTAGAGTTTGAAAAAAGAACGCGTCATCGCGGTTTCGGGACACACATTTTGTTCGAGATGTCTGTTCTATGTCATTATACTTCAATGCGAAACATCGAGTATTTTGAAGTCTAACTTGATGAATATAGATGACAATGAAACATCGTCCATCGTAACCAAATGTATCCATATTACATGGCTTTATGTCGAATATAGTCAGCTGTGCGCAGATTTTCATCCCTCCACCCTCGAACCGACCCGGACTACCAGTGACGTCACTCCGACCCTCGTTTACGTCATACCGAACGCGGGCTAACTCATCGACGTCCTTTATCGATTGCGAGGTTATAGGCCTTTTCAGTTACAGTTTAAATGTGACGTTATTGAAGCATTTCAAATGCTCAGTCAATACGAAATTAATTAGTGTACGTCTTACACTTATAGTAAATGAACTTATTTGGGTAACACTATTGTTCCAAATTTTCAGATTCCAAATAAATTATTCAGCATAGTACCTAAGTCAAGGAATATAAATATAGTTTTAAAAATCAAACTGATAAAATTAAGATTATGTAACTGTTGTTTATGTAAATGAACGAAATAGGATTTGCTTAAAAAGGATACCTTTTTAGTTCTCTCTTAATTAACCAAGTAAGGGCTGATTAAATTTTTTATGAATGAATCACTGAATTGATGGATTTTAAATAACCTAATACCAATGTTAGAATGCTATAATATGTATTAGTTTATTATAATTATTGTGCTCTATCAATAAATTAACAGAATTGGCTACAGACAACTGTACTGAGAGAACAATTATCGGTTAGTGAAAAACTTAATTTCCTCCCGAAAATGGATTCCAGCTATTTTTGTCTATTGCCTGCTTTATCAAGTAGCCAGGTTCTCTATAGAGAACAATAACAATCCCTAGTATTGACACATCAAAAAGCAATCGAATAGAGTTAAACTTTTATAAACCAAAATTACTAGTGAAAATGTAGGTACGCCTAAAATATAACAAAAGACATTGTCGTTGAAAGAATAACGAGGGTATTGCTGCGGCAGACAGACCATTAATTACCTTTTTTTAATATTGCTGAATGTGGTCAGGACTGTGGTGAAATATGTATGTACATGGAGTTTATATTGTAGTTAACAACATCAACGTAGAACGGAAATATAATAGGGTAACTAAGTAATTATTTTACTATCAATTCTTTTAGTATTCAACTTCATCTCTAAACAAGCTCTTTCTTCTAATTGAGGATAATAATAATTAAGACTAAGAGTAAGAATAAGAATATACTAAACAAGCTCTTTCTTCATCTCATAATCTAATTAAGGATAATAATAATTAAGAATAAGAGTAAGATTAAGAATAGGTATACTAAGGTACTTCATGAAGGATGACAAAAATAAATGAAAATAACTTATTTTAATAACAAACAGCAGTTTTAGTAGATTTACCTGTATATGATGTACCTAGTTATCGTTTTTATATGCTGCTTTCTAGAACTTCCTGGCGATCAGATAAACCTTATTCCCTTAAAATGAAAACATCTAATTTTTCTATCCATCGAGTGGGAGTTAAAACTACACCTACGAATAAGTTACATGCCACCATTGAAGTATTACTAGCGTACAGATGTATTGGCGCCACGTGGCTTCAATCTTCAATGGATTCGTTCGATTTTGAAAGGAGAACGGGGGCTCAATTTTGCAAATCGAACCTCCCGGGCGGGACACACATTTTGTTCGAGATGTCTGTTCTATGACATTATACTTCAATGCATGCCACAGATTAACATTGATTTAGCACAGTTACGTATAGCAGATTGCGTTTTAATCAAGTAGCCCTGATACCACGCCGATATTATTAGAGTGTAACGTAACTCAATATTATGATATGGCCTACAGTCAATAAACATGTAGATTCACATAATTAAGTGTCTTATCTCCTAACAATTAAGTATGGTAATGTTGCCGTAACGGAATAATAATTAACAGGAAATTGAAAAGCATAAGCATGCGATAATGCCGTTTAAATATGTACGTTATATTAAAAGTATCAAATCCAACGCTATGAAACGAGAAATATTTGTAGGTAGGTATACATTTATTCATACATCATACATTTATGATATATTTTTGCATTATAGAGGTTTAAGGCGACAAAAACTTGGTCTAGATAGATCCAGATATATTTCTCATATCTGGGAAAATTCGTTTTATTTATTCTATGAAAAATCCAAAAACAGATTGTAATAGCAGAAGTAGTCAAAGATAGCTTAATAATGCTTAATCATAAGTAGATTTTAATTGTTAATTAATACCATTATTAATTATAATTTCTCCATGAGGTTCGCCTAGATAGCTACCACCCTTGAGCATGAGTCAGCCGCCAAACGACCCGTCGTGTTCCGGCTGGGGGCTTGAGAGCCAGTTCTTTCTTTCTTTTTCTTCTCTCTTTCTAGGCCGGTAACGCATTAGTGATGCCTTTGGTGTTGCTGTTTTTTACAGGCCACGATAGCCACTTACCATCAGGTGGATCGTCAGCTCGTTTGCCAACTATTTCCATAAAAAATATTAATTTCGGCTTTTACGCCATGATTTTATTCGTAAGTAACCGAAGGTGACAAGGAAAATATATACTTAATAAAATGTATATAACTATAAACATACCAAAAATCTCGCCTTTGCTCGCATACTCCGAAACAATGTAGATCATGTTTTTCGTCTCCATGACCTATAAACAAAAACACTTATTAAATTAATATTTCAATACATCAAAATATTTAAATGTTCGGTTTATTCATTCGTAATAGTTTCTCTATTCCTAAAATGATTCTGTTTGTAATATTACTGTTTAAAATAAAATAAAATAAAATAAAATAAAATATTCTTTATTGCCACACAATACACAATTAACTTAGCTTAGCTTAGCTATTTATTGTGGGCAAAGGAAGAGTCTCAGCTTCTGCTAGCACGAGAAACCTCGTGCAGCGCTGTTTTTCAGACTCTCCCTCTCCCTTAGGTGCCATTGGGAGGTAATCCCCGATCGCTGCGCGCCGCTAGGCATTTTTCTTTAATCGCGGGTGTGTGCGAGTGTGTGTGTGTGTGTGCGCGTGCATGCATGTGTGTGTGTGTGTGTGCGCGTGCATGCATGTGTGTGTGTGTATGTGTGCGTGCATATGTGTGTGTGTGTGTGTGTGTGTAGCGTGTGTGCGAATACTTGTTTTTAGGTGTGAATATGATAAGTACTGGGATTATTACATCATTTGAAAAACTGTTTCTATTAGAAACGTACGATACGCCGAGTAAGGTACTCCATTACAGTTTTTGTAGTTATGTTGGTACACTTATAAATAAATTAATAAATAAATAAAACTAATCCAGATTCCAGAGACTATTGTTTTATTATTAAGGTAGGTATCGAATTTAAGAAGAAAACTGTGAAATTGTCTCCGTCCTTCGTTTGATGTCTAATCCAGCTCTACCTGCTTAAAACAGGAGACGAAAATGGAATTTCAATCAGGAGAATTCGTTTCGAAGACAATTCCTTTTTCCGACGAATTTCCGCCATTGCTCTATAATCCGATTCAGCGATCTTAATAAGATTGAGGTTCTTCACACTAATTTAAACACTTTTGCTACCTGTGCGATTTAGAACAGAATTAATTTATCGATAGATTCATAAGAACAGAATGTTTGGACATGACTTTGTCTGTATGCTGTTCAAATGGAATAAGGCTTATGTGCAGATGTAGAGACATTAAAACCCGTCGTAATTTTATGGTAAGACATACAATAATGATAATAACAAATAGTAACTGCAATCATAATGTTTCATTTGCCTTTGGTGTTGCTGATGTCCATGGGCAACGATAGCCACTTACCATCAGGTGGATCGTCAGCTCGTTTACCGGCTATTTCCATAAAAAAAGTCGACTTTATTAGGACTTAGAAGTTGCCGACATACAAGGACGGTCATTGGCTCATTTTGTCAGCTATTGATTCCTTTGTTAAAAAAAACTCTGTGAGGTCCATTACAAATTCACCATAGTATTGAAACTACTGAAGAACACTAGAATCAAATAAGCCATTCGTGTCATTTGGCCCCAACACTGTACATTAATCCTTTTAGTACAAACTACATGTACAATGTACATAGCACACGAACCTATACTTGTTCTTGTGTACAAATTATTGCACAGGACCAAATCCTGCCCGTGAACTTCAGTCGCGTTGTGTTAGATTAAAAGCAGCCATAAATATATCATGAATCACACTCTGTGATGGGCGGCTGTTGAGAAAACAAAGATTTGAGTCACTCGCATGAATTAATGTGTTAGCTACCGAATTCATTCCATAATCGGATTACTTATATGGAGTCTCTATGTATCTTCTTTACTATGGAAGATAGGTTATAGAAAATTTTATAAAGGCGCTTAAATTGCATAATTAAATAAATGTGTAGGATACGTAAGACGGCAGGAGGAATGGCTCATAAAAATACATAAGACAATACATATACGAGTATAGATTATGCGTATAAGTAAGTAAATGAATATATTTAATAATAGTCATTTTTTTGCTCGTTAAAACATTTGATACTAATATTATAAAGAGGAAAGATTTGTTTATTTGTTTGCATTGAAAAAGCTCCGAAACTACCGAACCGATTTGAAAAATTCTTTCACTATTGGGAAGCTACACTATCCCCGGGTGACATAGGCTATATTATACATTTTTTTACTATTTTTCCCGAAGCGAAGCGAGGGCGGTTTCATAGTATTCGATAAATACAGTATTTATTTACATTTTTGGATCTTGATTGTGAAGCAACTTTGCATCCCATTCTACTATGAACAACTTAGGTTTCGTATTGGAAACTTATTTCCGTTAATACCTACGTTCGTTCGTACTTCTATTAATTGAAATTGATTAGAAAATTTGTGTCAATTTATCTTTACCCCTTTAGGCGCCGGCCACACAGAAAAGACGCAAGACACGGACCCGTCGCAGTCGCGGCGCCCGTTTAATCTACTTTCATACAAAATGTATGCAGCCGTCGCGACGTAAAACATACAGAAAAGACGGGACGCCGACACGAACGCCGACTCGTCGGCGCCCTATTGCAAAACATACAAAAAGGACAGCACGCGGGCCTGCGTAGGCGCCAGCGGGGGAGCGGAAAGGACGCGGAGAGCAGGTCTCTTAAAACGTAGTGATTAAGTACTCTGTGGCCGGGAAAAGCCCAGTGTGCACCGACCGTCACGCCCGTTCCTTGTCTTTTCTATATGTTTTAACGGCGTCCTGTCTGCGACGGGTCCAAGCCCCGTCTTCGTCTTACGTCTTTTCTGTGTGGCCCGCGCCTTAGGGAAGTTTGTAGCTGTCTGGATAATAATATTAATTAAATATATATCCGTTTATTTCAATGCAGTTTAATTTGCGTTAATCTACTTTATTATTCATCGAAGGACGTGACAAACAGGTGTTTAAATATATTTAATAGGTAGATGCCGCCATTGAAGGTTCTAGATGGCTTGCCATGTTTTTTGGCGATCTAAATATTTTCCCCTGTGAATACTATGGATAAGTGTGTGTGTTTAGTAAAACGTAAACAGTACTTAATTAGTAATTTATTGGCCGAATAAAACTTATACAAGTTTATGTTTACTATCTACTCTGGCCTAGTACATTGTATACTGCATAGGTACCTAATAGGTTTTTTTCTCCTTTTTAGGGTTCCAAAGTAAAATCGGAACCCTTATAGTTTCGTCACGCCCGCCTGTCCGTCTATCCGAAGCAAAGAGCCGAGGCCCTTAGTGCTAGAAAGCTGTAATTTGACATGGATATTTATTAAAACTCCAGAATAGTAGAATAAAATATTGAAAACATTTTTTTCAGGTAACGCGAGGATAAATTTTTTATTCTTCGCGTACCCTATAGTGTGGGGTATAGTTAAAAAGATCTTCTAAAAATATTATGAGTCTTCTAAGTCTATTTTAGGAATTAGGGGTCCGTTTGCAAAATATTCGGCTTTAAAATGCTAATTTTGGTTAGAGTCAAGTGTCCCCCACCTGCTGGCTAAACGTTGGAGTTGACAAGTGAAAAAAATTCTCAAAAATAGGTTATAATATGATGAATTTACAAGGAAAACTATCACGGCTATATTAAAATGAAATGAAATGAAAATGAAATGAAATTAAATGAATTTAGAGATTATTTCGAGGGTAGCACATAACAATACAACACATAACAAAAAAACAAGATACGAATAAAAAAAATAAAAATAAAAATAGAAGATACCTACATAACAAGAAATACATCAAACTAATAGGTAACATTAAATTTAATGGGTGCCTGTGCTGCACCCATGTTAGCATAAGAAGTTAATGTGTAATAGTTTGGTAATAGTCGATAAACTTACTCCTTCGGAACCTTACATTGCGCGTGGGCTGACACGCACTTGCCCGGTTTTTTTTAATTAAGTAATTCTCGCTGGCCAGCTGTTTCGTGGCGTTGTTTTTTCAGTAACAATGGTTTTTATTTATGAAAAATTCCCGAAGCAACCGAGCCAAATTTTCAATGCGGAGATAGAGATTACAGTGGAAACTCTATTATCCGGCCCTCAGTTATACGGATTCGCGATTATCCGGACTATAAACCCCGATCAAACAAGTCACGTCAAATGACAACCAAATTCTTTAACCCTTTAAGGTTCCAGTATTTTAGTAATTGTTCTATTTTTAATATTTTGAATAAACATTGATTTTTGATAACAAGTTTAATTTATTATTGTTTTTTTTAATAATTACCAAACATTATGTATTATGCATAACATTTACATATACTAATTATAATATGTCTTTTACAAAAACCGCTTTTCTTTATACATTTGATTGTCCGAATGCCTAATGACAACAATTTAGTCCGGTTAATCGAGTCTACCACATCTATACTGTAATTATGTATACGCTAAGGGCCTTCGACTAGCCCATTGAAGCTTTTAATAGTACCTAGTCATTCAATCCATTCATTCACTGAATTACGAAACCGCACTGAACAGTGCCTATTGTGGTAACTGATTACTTAAGTAATCGTATTGTTTCGTGTGACTTACAGGTGATTTTCTTAACTTTGTAGAGGATAAACTTGACATCTTGTGCATTTGATTACAAGTATTTTATGTTAATTTTATATCGTAAAATTTTCATTGTTGAACAACCTCGAAGATCAAGGCAAATGCAAATACCGTGTCAACAGCAATTAATACTTATATATTATTTGACATTTAAAGAATAAACATTAATTGTCACCGCCGAACCTCTTTCCGGCTGGAATCGGTCCAGAAGCCTTCATTTAGACAAGACAAATACCAGACAAGATCACTACCAACCAACTCTGAAGGTTAAATTTCCGGTCTTCCTAACGTCCCCAGTCCTATTTACATGTCATTGTTTTTGTCACAAAACTTGTTAATAAACAAACTCCTAGTACTTAGTTAATTTAAATTCGAAAGGAACTATCGTCATAATGAATGAACATTAACTAAGAAACGTCTATGACTTGTTTATTAGGAAAAGGAAGTTCCTAATCCAGCTCGATCTTAAAATTATCACGTTTCATGTTTTTGGAATTAAAACTCTAATTATCATAATATTCAAAGGACAATAAAACAAGATAACATCAACACAAAATTTAAAACATAATTATCAAAACAACTTGTTTTACAATTATTTGTATTGTAGGGTAAACCAAATAGTTTAATGCAAGATCCTACATCATTTACATAGTCCTTCAGAGTAGGAGTAGGCCAATATTAATTTAATTGGACAGGTAAATTAAAAAATAATTCACGTATGGTTTGTACAGATATCCAATTACCTTAACTGCCTTTGCTTTTTACATAATTAACGGAAATGGTAGAGGAAACTGTAAACAATCGGGTGTTGCAATAGCACAACGCCCTTCCGCTTTTGTCTATAAATTGAAGGAGAAATCGACCCACTGAACAATGATAATACAGTGATGTGCAGTCTATACTGTTACGTCTATGACAGTGTAAGAACTTCGCGGTTCATTGTCATCAATGTCGTAAGAAAAGCCTACTGGGTAGAGTCCTCGGGATTTCGGGATATTTTTTTACATAAAACGTTAAAGTTAATTAGAATATATAATTTTAGTGGGGCTCTGTGATAAAAAAATGTTAAATAAAATTTTATTTAAATTAAGTTTTTTATGATTTTAAATTATATTTTAGAATGTAAAATGATAGAATGTAATGTTAAATTACTCCACGCCTTACCCGAGTTTCACTTTAAAATATGATTGCTGTAAAATGGCGTTTTTAAAAGATAAGTTTGTAATCATATTTTCGGAGTTTAATTTACCCTCATTTACTAATCTATATCTATATATATAAAATTGAAAAGAGACACACCACTGATTAAACAAAAAATCTCAGAAACTACCGTACCGATTATGATGAAATTTGGCAGGGAGATAGATTATGCTAAGGAGACGTCAGCTAAGAACGGATTTTTGGAAATTCATCCCCTAACTAGCAAAAATAGGGGTCCGAAGTCATTTTCATACAAACCAACTTCGTCAGTTTTAGAGTTATAAGTATGAATTTTTGAAGTTATACTTCTTTTGGCGCGATGGTGAAAAATGATGAGAGTGAATTTCTACGATGCGCGCGCACACCGACACCTAAATTGTACACCGTGAAGTTAGCTAAATTCTGTATTTTTTCTGTATGCAAAAAAGTTTTCACGGTATTTACCTCATTACAAACGATTTTATAATCGATTGAATTGATTCATAATAATCGATTGATGGAATATAATAATATATTTTATGTATTATTGGTTAATTATAATTATAATATTAATTTATTTCTTACATGTTTTCGTATTCCATACATATTAAAACTATGTAATATATTTAGAATTACCATTCAATCGTTACGCTAATTTTATTAAATTACATTTCGAATATTTTGACATCGATTAATCGATTGACAACAAAGATGATGTAATCCCTAATAATGACATTTTGGTAACCATAGTATTTATAAATAACACCACTGTACTGTCATATTTGTCATCGATCTTTCATGTTTCTACGCGTGGTTTTTTGTATTTTTCTATTAAATATTTTCAGCGTACCTATTTGGAGTCCTATTTACTATTGAAATTCATCGACACGCACACAGTTATTTTAATTTACTGTTGTATTCGATTTCGTACTTGTGTTTTGGTGAATGTGTTTTCGCAGTTTCGCTACAATTTCTGGCAAACCAATACTATATGAATATGGACTACATAATCGCCTGTTTTGTGACTGACAAAGGTTCAGAATAAGTCCTGAACACTGGATAACGTACCCTATACATCTTTAGAAGATCAGTAGTTTGCTGTGGCCATACTTACAATGAGTATGTTATGGTATCTTGATTGGGCAAGGTACCAACGAAATATAGCACCTCCTGCACAACTAGACGAAATATTAATATAAATGATAACTAATAAAATCTCTTGAAATATGCAATAGCTTTTATTATACAACCTTTTTATGACATTCGTTTTGGGTAAAACCATTTAAGTAGTAGATAGTATAATAGACACCCGCCAACTTAGTTTTAACCATTAAACTCGTAGTTTAAGTGTTAGTATTTTTGACTTTTTATTACGTTTGTAATGATTACTCGTAGGTGTTTGGTTTATAGTAAGTGTAACATACATATTAAATAGCACTGTGACACGAGTATAACATAATCATAACCTATAATTAAGGTGATTCATTCTAGGATTTCCTTAGTTGGCCATTGCTGGCAGCCGTGAAAATTGGAGAAATTAAACCTTTTGCAGTGATCTAATTGACAGCCAATTTCCAGTCTTGTCTACCTGGGCCTGAGTTTCTATGTAAGCTGGGTTTCTCCTTTGGCGCGTTAGTTCCATGGCCGCCATATCGTTCTATCCGTGATCTGCAGTCTGTGATTTTGTCCAGTTTCGTGTCTATCGAAATTATAGTACATTTTATTTATTTGGATTTCAGGACTTTTATAATTTTTAAATTCGCGTAGAAAAGTTGTTGTTTTGTTTGGAGATTGAAATATTAAAACATCACTTAAAATCTTTCTTTTTATTCTGTGCTGAAAAATTACGAAAGACAATGTAGTCTGTACTGATTGATCGAGTCTATGGGTCGATTTGTCTATAGTCCGTTCACAGTTATTTTACCTCTAGCTATTAAAGTCAAAGTCAAAGTCAAAATATTTTATTCATATAGGTATCATTGATACACTTATGCACGTCATTTTTTGGCTTCTCGGAAGGTGCTTTGTCATGGAGGAGAAGAAAAGCCTAAAGAAACTCCTCAGCACATCTTTTAAAAAAATATTACAAAAAAGATATTATCATACAAAAGTTTACTATTCTGAGTGGAACTGGTTGCAGAGCTAATCATTTCCATGCGTCTTTGTCATTTAAATACTCGTCTACACTATAATATCCCTTGCCTAACAATTGTGTTTTTACACGTTTTTTGAAAGATTGTATTGGCAAGTCACGTATTAATTTTGGGATTTTATTATAGAAATGTACACCAAGCCCTATGAAAGATCGTTGCACTTTACTTAGGCGGAACGAAGGCGTAATTAATTGATACATTCTTTTTGTTTGGCGATTATTAATATCAAAATTTTGTTTATAGGCGTTTATATTCTTCCTTATAAAAACTACATTATTAATTTATTAAGTTGGTTAACCTTAGCTGTGTGTTGTAATGTTTAGTTTGTACGATTCCTTAACATGAAATATTTCATGATTCTTCTGATGTATATAAATATTATTTACTAGGTTGATCCAAAAGTAACGATAGTAAAAATGATACACGTTCAAATAAAATAATGTATCATTCTACAGTCTCCTAACTAATCAGTTCACATTCTCGGTAGTTATATTAAAATTACAACAAATTGAATTGCTTTAAATTGGGTTGGCATACGAATGATCCAAACGCACGCCTAATGATAAATAATCACTATCGGACGAACATGAATCATCAAAACTGCTCTCAGATTCCGTATCCCACTCGTCTTTCAATTCTATAATAAATTTATCAATTTCCGCGTCTAAGCTTCCATCCATTTTACAAAACTTATCCTCAATATGTCGCACATGTATTTATACGCAATCGGGTTTTTTGTATTTTTAAATTTTTTTGTGTGTAATAGACCTATCATTGATTCAGTTGGAAAAAATATTAGAACACGATTTCGTGAGCCATGACCACGTTTTATGCTATAATATGTACCTACGTTTGCCCAAAATTCTTCTGTATTTTCATTGAGCGACTCAATTTCTTTTGTTTTTTGTATTTATAACACTATTTTCTATTTTAATTTTCAGTATTATATTACATTGGTAGAAAATGCAAAAAATTGGGAGAAACGGTCGCTAAAACGGGATATCGGGAGACGATGACCAAAATCAGTAGATCTCCCGATAAATCGGGAACTTTTGCAACACTCAACACTTGACAGCAAGTAATGCTAATCTAATAAATGGGAAGGTAATGACAGCTTGTCAGAGGTAAAATAACTGTGAACGGACTGTAGTAAATAGTAATCGATACTTGTCTTTGGGACTAGCAGCCCATTCTTTTTCTCTCCTTAATCTGTATTAAAGTTTAATAAATTATTCTTCAACTGAACTGAATAAAATCTTTCATTCCCTCCCCCCCACAAAAACTGGTTTTACAGCATGGTATCGTAATAGTTCTCGTAATAGAACATAGATGGTGTTTTTACAATTGTAAAAACAGAAAAAAAAGATTTACAATTGATTTGTTTTTGCAATTGTAAAAACACCATCTATGTTCTATTACGATACGTAGCAAAGTAATATTAGAATATACTACAAAATTAATCACAGATGGCGCTTAACATATATAGTTTGGCTATAGAGATTCGTAAATTAAATTATTTCAAAATATTATTTAATTTTTATTTTTAGTATTGCTGTTTTTGAATATTGTATTTTGAATAATGTTTTTTTAATATTGTTTTTTGAATTTCTTTTCATGCCAAAGAAGTATAACTTCTCACGCGCGTACAAAAGTACACGCACCCTTTTTTTTAATATAAGTTTATAGTAATGAACAAAAATTAAATTTAGCACATTTTTTTGGAAAATCATCCCTTAAAGGGTTAATTTAGAGGACAACAGTCAGTACTCAACTTCGTCATTTTTGAAGTTAAAAACATAAAAATTTACATATTAGCTCAAAATTAGAAACTAAATTTTGAAGTATTACGTTTTTTTGGAAAATCATCCCCTAAAGGGTTAATTAAGGCGGCACAAGTTAGTATGGGAACTTCGTCAGTTTTGAAGTAAGAAGGGTGAAAATTTGTATTTAAGCTTATAGTTAGAGACAAAAAATAACTGTACCACGGTTTTCTTGAAATTCATCCCCTAAAAATAGGGGTTGGTAGTCAATTACATACAAATCAAGCTCACCAGTTTTCGAGGTATAAATATGAAAATTTGTATGTAAGTTTATATTAATAAACAAAAGTTAACTTTAACACATTTTTTTTGGAAAATCATCCCTTAAAGGGTTAATTTAGGCGATTTAACATAGTATGCAACTTCGTCATTTTTGAAGTTAAACACATGACAATTTACATACTATTAGCTCATGATTAGAAACAAAATTTAAAAGTTATTTGTTTTTTTAGAAAATCAACCCCTTAAAAGTTAAATAAGAGTGTGCATTTTAGTATGGCAACTTCGTCAGTTTTGAAGTAAGAAGGGTGAAAAGTATATAAGCTTATAACTATAAAAAATAACTGTCATGGTTTTCTCGAAATTCATCCCCTATGGGGTAAAACTAAGGGGATGTAAATATTTAAGAAACTTCGTAATTTTTGAACACTGAAGTAATGTAAAACTTGATATTATATTGTAAGCTTATAATTAAGAAAAAAAATAATTGTAACAGGTTTTTTTGGAATTTCACCCCCTAAGAGGTAAATAAAGGGGTTGCAAGTTTTTCAGGAACTTCGTCATTATGAAAATTAATATGTAAGCTTATAGTGAGAAAAAAAAATTTTGCATAGGGGATTTTACGGATGGGAGGGGAGAGGGACAGGAAGCTGGGGAGAGACCGGGAGCGGGAGAGGGAGAGGGACAGGGAGCGGGAGAGGGACAGGAAGTGGGAGAGGGACCGGGAGCGTTAGATGGAGAGGGACAGGGAGCGGGAGAGGGAGATGGACAGGAAGTGGGAGAGGGACCGAGAGCGCTAGAGGGAGAGGGCCAGCGAGAGGGAGAGGGAACGGGAGTGGGAGAGGGAGAGGAACAGGAAGCGGGAGATGGACTGGGAGCGGGAGAGGGAGAGAAACAGAGAACTGGAGAGGGAGAGGAACCTGGGACAGGAAGCGGGCGAGGGATCGGGTGCGGGAGAGGGAGAGGGACACGAAGCTGGAGAGGGACTGGGAGTGGAAGAGGAAGAGAGAAAGAGGGAGAGGATTAATATTGAAATTTATAATCAATAAAATAAAATAAATAACACTTCAATAACGTGTTAGAGCACCAAAAATTTGTTTTTAAAATTATTGTCTGTCTGTCTGTCTGTTTGTCTGACTGGATCACATCAAAACCCTTGAACTGATTTCGACTTAAATTAGTTGAGTTGTTTCTTATATGTGCTCGATGTTTCTTATACTTTTGGTCATGTTTTAGAAAACTTTTCATCCAGAAAAACTAATTTCCCCGGAAACAACATGAAACTTTGTATGGATTATTTTTAAAATATCAACAATTTGCTTTAAATTTGCAACAAACGTTTCTCCTTTAATTGATGAAATACATGTTTTCGAATTTTCCAAAATTTTTCATGAAAAAGAAAAAACAAATTAATGTGAACATTGTTTATTTTTCAAAACCCGCTCCCGGAGGAATAATTTGTGATTGTATCATAGGTTTTACTTTATAAATTCCTAAATTCAATATAACTTAACCTGTTATTAAATTTTCTTCTGTGAGGGGTATAAAATTACAAATATGATAAGCATAATTTCCGCGTGCGAAGCTGCGGGCAACTGCTAGATTATAAAATAATAATCGTTCGTAAGTAAACTCCAGTCGTGCGTCGTAGCTGACACGCACAATTTTTTTATATTACATGTAACTGTAACTCGCCGTCGTTTACTTAGTCTGTGCTTGGGCCTAACTGCATATTATGACTTGAATAATACGACAAGTTGTTGAACCGAAATCGGGCCAGTATTGCGTTTACAGTTAAGCAAGTGAACATGAGTCTCAGATATGAAACGTCACGTGAAATCAGCGTGTCATGGTTGGCAAGTGGCAAGCTATGAGTATTATTATGAGTAGCTACTATCCTATGAATGTGAGAGTTTGTATGGAAATTTTTACTCTGTTACGCAAAAGCTAAAGGATTCTTCATAAAATCTTGCACACAGGTACGGGTACACCATGATAATATTGATGGTAGAAGGGGGTGTGCTAAAGATAGACTTTCCATACTGAACTGTCACTGTATTTGACCATTCATTCTCATATTACTACATGTCCCTTATTTGTCCCGTATTTCGCCAAAATACGAAAATAGGGGTGAGAAAAATTGTCAACATGGAATATTTCTCATAAAAACCTTGTTTCAATATTTTTTATTTAATTTATTTTATACTTTTGATACGGTTGAGATCACTATGTACACATGCATGCTATGTATGGTGTAGTTGAAAAGCCGTGTGTCGGGTTTTGGACATCGAAAGAGAAAACGTCCCGTATTGGTCCTTAGAAGTTATGGCAACCCTAGGTATAGATGATACAACCGCAAAGCTGTCGTTTTCAGATTGAAAATATTTTTTACCAAAAATACTAACTATACTTCAATTCATAAATTGTAGCTTTAAAATACGGTTGAACCCTAATTTGGTAATACACCTTGCCTTGCCATGTCGGTGTTTAATTAACACTTTATTCCGCTATGCTAACGGACGCCGGAAGCCACAATTTTCTATTAAGTACCCAGCACGTCCAAAACCGACCAGCCAATGTCTACAATAGGGATGTTGACACTTATTATAAATTAATATAAATTTATGTCTAAAATATTAGTGGTAACATTTAAAGGCCTAAAATATGATTCTTTTATTGAAATCAATCACAATAAATTAAATATCATTAATTTAAAATGTTAAAAATTGTACTCACTGTCACGTGACCTCAAACGCCATTTTGAGAATATGACGTCATTGGAACAATTTTATATGGAAATTCAACAAACTTAGCAGACAGATAGTATTGAATATCGTTTAGTGACGTCACGTGACGTTTTTGGTGGGAAATTTGATAATGATTTTTATTTATCAATTTTTGTTTTTAAATTGAAGGTTATTATTTTTATAATATTTTTTCCGTGAATATTGAGGTTCTATCTATAAAATAAAATTGAATCCTAAAATTAGTCAACATCCCTATTATCAGGCATGAATAGGCAACGTTTAATCAACAAACAATCTCGCGTATTTACGTAATAAAGTTTAAATTAAAATTCAGGATTCAAAACTCGTAAAATGAATAATATTAAAGTTGCCTTGATGTTAAACAGCATAAAAAGCTCGTTTTATTTTTAAAGTTATGCAATTAGTTTTTATACAAATTTCAAGGATTCCACCTGATTACTTAATATTATGAGAAAAATATATTTGCTGTAAAAAATATTCACGTCTTTCCATTCACATGTTTTATTAATTTAAAAAGTCACATTTCAAACAAACGTTCTTTCTTCTTTTTCTTCACCCTTTCTTGGTCGGCATCGCTTCAGTGATGCCTTTGGTGCTGCTGATGTCCATGGGCGACGATAGCCACTTACCATCAGGTGGATCATCAACTCGTTTGCCGGTTATTTCCATTAAAAATGCATTATTTACAGTGTTAAATATAATATATTTTTAAAACTAAAAATATTTACGCATATACGGCAAATATTGAGTTAAAATAATAATCCTAATCTGCATAACTCATATCTATTCACATACATTGTATGACGTAAATGAACAGCAAACAGACGATTCTTCATACATGTTTAATATACCGCAATTATTCTCAAGCGTCACACTTAGTTAGGAGATTAAAGAATGATTATGTCACTGAAAATAAAAAATGATTGACGTCAATGCAATATTCCCAATATTACAAAGGTACTTGCGACTTGCAATAATGTCAAATAATTGTTGACGCTCACTCAATAAAATACCTTTAGTATTTTAGTATTTTTATTGGGGGGGAGTGACCCCCCTACCCGCCTTCGGAAGTGCCCATATTAGATCCAAAAAAATTATATTTGGAAAATACTGTATAATATTATAATTAATAAACAACAGTCGTGAATCTATTTCAGAAAAATGTCTCTCTCTGGAATCAAACACGTCTCCAGGTAGCCATTGTTAGCTTAGCCGTTTCATAGAACAATAATATGATATAAGACTTTATTTCTAACCAAAGTTCATAGAACTATCTGTGTGACGACCACGAAACGGACAAACCATAGTTCTTGAACAAGATTTAGTAGATGTTATACCTCTATTTTGTAATCAAAGTTTATAGAGTCAAGTTTTGTAGAGTTTCCGTCTTGAATATTATGGAGTTTTCATAAGGCCTGAAAACTTTTTTTACGGCGAATAAATACATCATGAATTTTTTCTAATGGCGGCCGATTTTACACGAAATCTTTATAACGGGATTTCATTTACAGATTGTTACTTGCACTATCTATCTATGTCTATGGTTACCGTAATGTCTTAAGCAGAAAAAACTGTGGGAATATTATCTATACTATAATAAAACTCAAAGTGTCTTTTTGTCTGTCCGGGCATCACATAAAAACCCTGGAACGGATTTCGATGAAAATTGGTAAAGTTGTTACTGACACCCTGGGTTTTAGACAACTTTTCATCCCAGAAAATTAAAAGGTTTCCCGGGAAAATAGGATAAAAGTTTGAATAAGTTAAAACAAAATTTCCGTATGCAAAGCTGCGGGCAACAGCTAGTCAATATATAAATACGTAACTTAACCGGATTGGACCAAAGCTTGTATGACAGCTGATAAATTATTGTACCTACTATTTCTGATGCTCTATGCTATCCGACCTTACCCACAGACATTGTTATATTTTGTAATATATTTTAATGCATTTGATGTAACTATGTATTTAACTGAATACAACTTACCTGATAAAGCTTAATTATATGTGGATGATCCAACCTCTTCATTATGTCCACTTCTCTGTAGACTTTTTGAAGATTGCTGGCATCTAATTGTGATTTATCTATTATCTTAATTGCTACCTGCAACAAGGAAAATAAGGACATATAAATGAATTGTTTTATTATTTTAATTAATGTTTTTTAAAATAATTTATCATTTTATTTTTTATTTTAATCATCAATGAAAAAAGATAATATATTGTGTTCCCAACGTTTGAATTTTGCTAAAAAAATCGATTGTCGCCTGCCATGCATCTGCAGTTCTGCACGCACGTAGCATTTATGAAAAGCCTAAACGCTTGCGTTTAAACAGTAGACAATGATTTGCATTGAAAGTTAAAAATAAATCTTTCACCGCAGAGGTGCACGTTGGATCAGTAGGTAGGTACATTTATGCATTTTTAATGTAAGCGGAACAGTACTGTTATTTGGTGATTTGCTGTTTCCATACAGACAAAGAGGCGCTGACGTCAAACGCGCGTCACTTGTCGCCGATTGAGTCAATTGACGTGATTGGGCGACCTCCCTGCCGCACCGACTCACCGACTCAATAAAAAGGTTCCATAGGAAAGAAAGCCATTTGAACGTTAATGTGAAAATTAACAGAGCGTCATTATATTCAGTGCCGGATTAACCACGTAGCAAGAGTAGCAATTGCTACGGGCCCCGCGCGAATGGGGCCTCCGCATATTTAAACCCACTCGTTTCTGCCTAAGCGTAATTTTTTGAGTGAAACTTATTAAGATGTAACCTATAGATGGCAAATAAACGTATTGAGTATTTAATTGTTTTTTTACCACTTTATACTTAAGAACCCATAGTAGATCAAGGGCTCTTTGAATGGATTTGTTACGGGCCTCGCGCTTGCTTAATCCGGCACTGATTTTATTGTTGCATTCTACGATTTATTGGTCCCGATGTCTCTGCGTTGGAACCGTTAGACTCCATCAACATTTCTTTGTGATTGTTATCCCCTCGGAAAAATGTTGCAGAATCTAGTAGATTGTTCCGTGGTAAGTATTATATTGATCTATTACGATTTAAGATCGCAAAGTAAAATCAGTTCACCATTTCTTTTATTTTTGTTATGAATGCAAAACTATTAATATTAAAATATTGACTGGAAAACCATATTCTACTTAATACTAAAATTATTTTACTGAAGTAGAAATAATTTTGAATTAACATTACATTACGTAACCGCAAGGAAGATAAAGTTTTTAATAACTCTAAGATTAAATGTTATGTAATATGCGTCACACGTGTTTACCAAATTATTAATTTATTATTTCTTATTTAAATATTTAAACCCAGAGCGGTACCTACATTTTTTCTTTACTTAAGTATAAATTATTGCACAAACAAATTGAACGTAGTATCAAAATTTTCCGATAATCCTTGAGCAAAAAAATTGTTAGAGACACCTATCAAGTCCTAATCCGATTATGATATAGAGTTTCCTGTCTATAAATCATGTAATTTATTCTGTATTTTTTTAAACAAAAACAAACAAAAATTTGTAAACAAAAATATTTTTATCACGCGCCCGTTTTCCGATTTGATGCGACATCGTCACAAAAAAACTGTTATTTTTTATTTTATTACTTGCTCCTTAAATCGGATTTTATTTATTTACGGTATACCTACGGTTGTGATCCGTGATTGAATCTGTTTTTAAAAACATTAATTATAATAGGTAGAGCCTGTAGAGCCTGGTAGAGCCTGCTCAGATTAAACAGAAGGGCTGGTGGTACATGGTTAGACAGACGAACGTTATAAAAACAAAAAGAACTTATTTTTTAATAATTATTTATCTTGTAATATTCCTAATACCGTATAGTTTATAAGGCATATTTAAATATCTTTTGCTTAGTAACACTTATGACACATCGCAAGTTCTCATAGCGATGAAAATAACCTAGAATGTTTTTATATAAATAGAAATAATTATTATAAGAATCAGTAAAAACGGATGGGAGGAAAACATTGAGTATTTTAGTAACATCTCGTGTCCAGCCACCCACGCGTAGTGTATTGATCTTTTGTGTAAATTGGACGTTTTTCGTGGCATGATTAATTACTGTAACGCGTGAATAAAATATAAGCTTATTCACATACTTAATCATGTCCCAGCTTCTCATGAATAGAAAGGAATAATCGTGCCTTCACTAGTTTTGTCCAAGTTAATTCCTAGCCCCACAGATAGGGAGGCTCCAACAAGGCTAGACAGCTTTTTCTACAAATCCTAATCTAAATGTGCCTATCTTATCCGAATTCCCGATAAACAATTCAAGATATTTTATCGCAACCTCTCATAATAACCTCTCTTCGCCATAACGAAAATAAATTCTTGAATGAGCCATTGAATCACAAATTTTTGTAAACACAAGGCACCATTAACAGCTTAGATAAACGGAACACGCGTGTGTTTGTAGAAATATGAATCCAACAGCCGGTCAGCAATCCCGACATTGACCTCATTCTGATAACATCATTACGCAGAACTCGTTACGTCATTCAGAGACCTTAGGCATCTCGGCGTGGTCTAGCAACTATTAACGTTGTTTTTTACGTGCATTCCGTCAATGATTAACCTTAATTAAGTATACACCTCTCTACTTCGCATATTAATCATTTTTAACTTATACCACACAATACGTCATAATAGTAGGTAACTATAACTTTTCAAATGTTACACGTCATACTTAACAAAATACATAATATGAAATAGCGTGATAATATTGGGTATGTAAATGCTAATGTACTTATATGCAAATACATAGTACATTAACGACTTCAGCGTGAGAAAAAATCAAAGCATAGTAGCATATTTTTATTTTTATACTCTTGTTGGCATATTATTTAATTTTATGATTATGATACATAACCCTACATATATATATTTTTTGTGTGTAACTTATTTTCAGATCTAATATCGACCGCATTGTGCTATCGCTTCCTGTGTATATCGAATACTCATTTCACGTTAAAGTTTATTTTCATTACGTCAACTGTTATCGTGATTTAACGCATTACAAACTGTTTCAGTATATTATACCTTCTTTTCAGGGTTCACTCGTGTCGTGTGTCCGTCCGCCCTTTACAGCCAATTTACTCCGAAACTACTGGACCAAATGAGTTGAAATTTGGTACTCTTGTACTTTTTTGTGACCCAAAGACGAAGGTATAAAGTAAACAACTGAATTGTGAAAAAAAATTCACGAAATCAGAATTAAACAAACACTGTTTTACAAAACGTATGGCGTAGTATGTCAAATAAAAGAGCTTGTTGTAAGGATTTCAAATAAATTTTTGTTATATTTCTACAATAGACTGTTTAAAAATTATTTAAGAAAGAACGAAATTTAAAGCCAAAAATTGACCATTCTCTCCCTTATCTCCGAAACTACTGATACTAGAATTTTGAAAAAATACAGAGAATAGTAATTTACTTAAATAATACAGGATAATGTTTAAGAAGTCTGTGGTCTTACAAAAACCGCAAAAATAAATAAAATAGAAAAATAACGGTAAATGCATAATCAACGTACGGAACCCTCCCCACGCGAGTTTAAGTCGCACTTGTCCGGTTTATATTTTATTTATACTTTAGCTCTGTCCACTATATTTTTTATATAAATAGCCAACATACGAGCACTGACAAGCCACCGGTGCGTGTCGGTGGTAAGTCACGATCGAAAACAAAAATACGAGTAATTCGGGAGATCCCTAATTAGTCGATATTAAAAGAATTATGACTGGGTTCCCATTTAAAAATTTACCAAGTCGAACTTCCGTTTTAATTTTCTCGTTACGTTTTTGTGACGAGTGAAACATCTGGAAATCAACCTACGTTCGCGTAAAAACAATGAGTCATCTTGACTTATGCTATAATATAATATTATACATAATATAATATGTTATATGAAACACTAACATATGGTTAGGTTAGTTTTACCCGCTTCCGTCCTTTACATTTTTCATGGTCGATAACGCGTCAATGATGTATTACGAAGAACAATTGAACATTTGAAGGTGATGGGGGTATACCATCAGTCCCGTATGATCATTCAACCCATTAATTAATGGCCCACTACTAGACACGGGTCTCTCCAGTGAGGAGGCCTAGAGCATACTCCACCATGCTGCTCCAGTGCGGATTGGTGGAGGGGTTAGCGGCCAACCCGAGTGTCGGAAGTTTTCAAACCCATTTGCTATTGCTATAAAGTGGACATTTTGCACAAATATACTTCGTAATTATAAAACGTTACTACGACGGCTAAACGTTTAACCAATTCTAAACCATTCAGTTTAAAAATTTAAACGTCAAATACGATTTTAAGTTTCAGTACCCATCATGCACAATTCTTTTCCGACGTTCCGAAATTTCAAAAGCTTGACGCATTCCACATTTACGTCTGGATACGATTCCCATTTTCAACGTAACATTTTATGTTCTTGTGATATTTGCAGAGATTTCATCTTGATAATCACATTAACTTTCAATGTTCATACTGTTACATCTAGAAGTCGCAATGAGGAAAACTATACCACAAAGGATTAATACACTCTTCACCTGTATGTTTATTTGTAACTTGTAACCGATTTCTTAGGACTTGATTTTGACTCATTCAAACGGTCAGATTTTTTTCAAACTTCGTAGACTTATCTATAACCGATGATAATTCAATATTTAAACAAAAAAGAAAGGAAGAAAAAACCTGTTTCATTTCAAAATATCAAAGTAATAAATGAAAAAAAATATTATAGTTAACGCTTTTATATAAAATCCAACTAAAAAATAGAAAATAAATTTGAATTAAGAATCCTGTAATTGTAATAAAAGCATGGGGCGCATGGTGTCAATGATCATTTTAATAATATCTTAAAAAAACACCCCATGCTTTTATTACAATTACACGATTCTTAATTCAAATTTATTTTCTATTTTAAGTTGGATTTTCTATACAAGCATGTTTTTTAGTTTTTTTTACCATTATTTTTTCTATAGATTATGTAGAGAATTCTCTATAGCGCGCTTTCAGACATACCTAGCTGTGATAGTTGTTAAATCAAATACCGAATGCTTCTATTAATATTAAGTAGCGAAAAGTATCAAAGTAAACACGACGACCCTATAGCCTACTTGATAGCAGACCTGCCTGCGAAGCGAGGGGTCCCGGGTTCAATTCTCGGCCGGGACAGATATTGGAACGAAGTTCCTTGTCGCGCGTTGTGAAAGGGGGCTAGACGGAAAATTACGACACTTTTTGATTTTACGAATGACGACATTTTTTTGAAGTGATTCAGTAAGTTTGACAGAGATGGCGCTGTAAAAACTGCGTAACTATATAAGGTAAATGAAACTAAGTATCCAGAGCGAATTCAAAAAAATTAATAGTTTCCTTGAACTTACGTATGTTACAAGTATAAGTTGATAGCGTGATTCAGAATTAATTTACTAACGCCATCTATCCGCAACTAACCAAACTAAATATCTTAAGTCTGAACAGGCGCTGTACAACAATACAATACTTAAATCGAAAGGAAATTCGTCCCATCCGGGTGTCCCTTGATACCTCTCATGTTTTTTTTATGTGACAGATGAATATTTCTACTCGGGTCATGGGTTTTATTAGTGATGTCTAATTTATGTTGTCCATGGCACCCACGACACTGGGAATCCTAGTGTGGGGCTATAAGTGTGTAACGTTAAAAAAAACGTCAAACAGATTTAACACTGAGGTCAAAGATTTCCTCATTTATTATTGATTTATTTATGAACAGCTGTTACCGATGCAGTCGGTTGAATTAAAAATTTAAAAACCTAAGCGGCTTCCCATTTTCACATTTTACCGTATCAAAGGTAGTGGAGGCGAGCTGAATACGAATTGCACAGAAATAAGAAAAGGAAAAAAAGGGATAAACGAAAGTTTTCTGTATACAATGTAATATTTTCAACAAACGAGGATATGATGTTTTTTGTATGAGGTTTTGATTGATGGGATACTGTAAACTAAATTATAATTCATTTTATTTTTTATGTATTGTATTTTATTGTATTAAACAAGTAACTCTCTTTCAGTTGCTAACAACAATAATATTCTAATCATTTTTAAGATTCCTTAGTCAAAACGGAACCCTTATAATTTCGTCATGTACGTCTGTCTGTCTGTCCGTCCGGGCGCCCGTCCGCTGCATAGCGCAGAGTCAGAGACCACAGGACAACTTATTATTACGTATAGATGTTCTGTGTCAGAGAACCTTAGTGCTAGAAAGCTATAATAATCCCTTTTAAAGGTTGTAATGTAATGACTTTCGGGTGAATGTTCAGTCGTTTCTTTTTAACGATAATCAAAACTAAAAATAATCATAATTCATATTATAATATAAGAGTATTTTAATATCATACCATGGATCTTACAAACTTAGAATTAAATTTTAAAAAATATGAGTAAATTTCAAAACGTATACGTCAATGAAATTAAACAGAATTGAAACTAAGCCAAAGGTAATTAAGTTAATCAAGTAACACGATATTTTTATTTAGTTAATTGGCTGACGGGCCAGTTAAATCCAATTACGTTTTGAGAAATCGATCAATTTACTAAGAGAATATTAATTCTACGTATTTAGGGCAGTGTTTCACGAACTCGGCTTTGTTAAAATATTCTCTTTTTCCACGCTAATTTATAAAAGAAATTAAAAAAGTTTTATCAATGAAGTACAAAGAGAAACATCAGTAGATACCGTTGACAAGAAACAAGGTGGCCTGAATGTATCGGTTGCTCAAACAACAATGGCATGGAAAATAATAACTTTTCTAAATACGAGATAGCTACTTCAAAGAGTTTTAATTTGTAACATTACTGCGTTATACATTAGGTTTATGATATAGGAAGCGTGCGCGAATCGTAAGTGGTAAAGCAGTAATCGTGTGGCATTTTTTAATCCAAGCACCTGTCATTGGGTCAATAACCCGATGTTATTGAACCGACAGCGTTGGGAGCCACGGGAGGGCGCGGTGCTGCAAGGGTCGGTCTAGGAAAGCTTTGAATTTCACATTTTTTTCGCTCGGCACGGAAGTCATTTGTGAAAAACACTGTATTACTCGTTCTTGTCACGGCATTGGTTAGTAGTTTCGTGTAGTAGGCCAAGTTTCATTTTGGTTTTGCACTCAGTTACAGTTTATAAATCTGCGAACGACGACGAACGAAAACGAATGCCTGCCTAATCACAAGCATCCTTAGATGTGGATTTATTTTATTAGGTTCTAATTTTCACCGCGGCTTTACGCAACAGTCATAAACGTTCATTCACAATACAGATATAAATCAACCTCACAAACAATCATCCCAGAAATAAACAACCGGGAAAAATCAATTTAATTCTTGTCCTCCTTGTCCACATGGACATTGGTGTGACAAGTTTCATTTCAGTTAAAAAATTAACATGAAAAGATAAACATCTTCACAAACTTTAACATTTGTAATATTAATAGGATAAATAAAAAAAAATCTGGCAATTTGAATTTATACACAATAATGTAAAATTTTAAAAAAAGTGTATTTTGTAACAAACCGCGGTTAACATTTATGATAATACAGTGTGCCAGGCGACCAACTAGCGATAATTTAAGAGCATGAAATAAACCTAATTTTATCTACAAAAACACTCACATATAGGGGTTTAGCCATCTTTTTTTTTCAATGTAGCATGTAGCTGGACGCAAGAAGTATGGAAACATTCAAACAGCAATAACTTACCAGTCTTGTCAGTCTCAGTTCCTCTAAGTTGCAATAACTCTTGCAACTTAGAGCAATGATTTTGATGTCATTTTGTACATAACATGCATTGATTAACAAATCAATGCATGTACTAAAAAGTGTGTTAATAGACCCCCATATATGGGTATTTTTGTCGATAAAATTAGGTATATTTCATACCTTTAAATTATCGCTAATTGGTCACTGGACACACTATACTTTACCACACATGTCTTAAAAAGTATACACCATGACCATCATAGAGAGCAATAAACAGAAAAAGGATATTCCAAATAAATACGTCATTAAAACAATGATTGCGAAAATTGTATCTGTTTGTAACATCTGGCTGTATAAATCGCGAATCAGAATTTTAAATGTTACCAAAACCACAAATTATTCAACGATGCAACACTACCGACGCAATGAACCACAAAAATTGCAAATTTAGCCGCGAAAAGCATTGTCAGACCACAATGACATCATCCATATCTATCTTAAACTGTCCAAAATAACCTGACAAACAACACAGAATTCTACAAAGCAATATTATGGAATGTTTCGAGTATTTCATAATCAATCTTAAATTAAAATTTAAAAAAAACCGACAATTTTATTAACATTGAACATAGCTAAGAACACTTTCGATAAAGTCACCTTTTAAACAAAATCTTGATCAAAAGCGGTTCATCCGTTTTGGAGCTACGATTCCACAGACAAACATACAGATACACAGCCACACAGATACATAGACACTTTAAACTTATAACACGGAGGGGTTTTAAGAAATTTATGAGTGATTGCTTTAAGTTTTAACTAATTTTAACTAAATCCTCTATAAACTTCAATTTGCTACGCCAAGACAAAAAAGTGGGCCCTCAATCCAGATGCCACTTTCATCGGGGGTTAAAAAATAACATAAAACATTTTAAGTATATTAAAAGTTAATTATAACTGGCATAGTGTAGGACGACATCGTGAAAACCTGCACATCTAAGAGTTCTTCGTAATTTTCTCACGGACGTGTGAAGTCTACCAATCCGCACTTGGCCAGCGTGGTGGTAATGGCTTGTGCCGCCTACTGTGAGAAGACACCCGAGCCCAGCCGTGAAACAGTTATGGGTTATGATGATAGTACTCGTAATAGCCAAACACTTACGCACACCCTAAAAATACCTATGTAGGCTATGTTTGTAAAATCCAGTTGCGTATTGTAATCAATTTGTTACAAATTGTGGGACATACAGATTACAGACATAATTTGTTGCTTCTAAAGCATTAGAAATATTTTTATCAAGAGCTTTCAAAAGCATGAGGTAATGTTGCATCAAGTGCCGTTTATCTAAAAGCTCTACATTTAAGCTGCGGGCTTTGAAACGTTTTTGACCAATAAAAAAGGAAAATCGCACAACCACACCGAAAAAGCAAAAAGCTGGATTAACTATTCTCGTAGTTCTAAATGATTTAAAGCTAAGAGGTAAAGTTTTCACCATGTTATATCTTGCTGTCTTTTGAAGTTTATTATTTATACCTACTTTTATAATATATAATAACATACTTTTAAGTGCCCATCACGTTATTTAAAAAAAAGGGTGCGTGTACTTTTGTACGCGCGTGAGAAGTTATACTTCTTTGGCATGAAAAGAAATTCAAAAAACAATATTAAAAAAACATTATTCAAAATACAATATTCAAAAACAGCAATACTAAAAATAAAAATTAAATAATATTTTGAAATAATTTAATTTACGAATCTCTATAGCCAAACTATATATGTTAAGCGCCATCTGTGATTAATTTTGTAGTATATTCTAATATTACTTTGCTACGTATCGTAATAGAACATAGATGGTGTTTTTACAATTGCAAAAACAAATCAATTGTAAATCTTTTTTTTCTGTTTTTACAATTGTAAAAACACCATCTATGTTCTATTACGAGAACTATTACGATACCATGCTGTAAAACCAGTTTTTGTGGGGGGGAGGGAATGAAAGATTTTATTCAGTTCAGTTGAAGAATAATTTATTAAACTTTAATACAGATTAAGGAGAGAAAAAGAATGGGCTGCTAGTCCCAAAGACAAGTATCGATTACTATTTACTACAGTCCGTTCACAGTTATTTTACCTCTGACAAGCTGTCATTACCTTCCCATTTATTAGATTAGCATTACTTGCTGTCAAGTGTTGAGTGTTGCAAAAGTTCCCGATTTATCGGGAGATCTACTGATTTTGGTCATCGTCTCCCGATATCCCGTTTTAGCGACCGTTTCTCCCAATTTTTTGCATTTTCTACCAATGTAATATAATACTGAAAATTAAAATAGAAAATAGTGTTATAAATACAAAAAACAAAAGAAATTGAGTCGCTCAATGAAAATACAGAAGAATTTTGGGCAAACGTAGGTACATATTATAGCATAAAACGTGGTCATGGCTCACGAAATCGTGTTCTAATATTTTTTCCAACTGAATCAATGATAGGTCTATTACACACAAAAAAATTTAAAAATACAAAAAACCCGATTGCGTATAAATACATGTGCGACATATTGAGGATAAGTTTTGTAAAATGGATGGAAGCTTAGACGCGGAAATTGATAAATTTATTATAGAATTGAAAGACGAGTGGGATACGGAATCTGAGAGCAGTTTTGATGATTCATGTTCGTCCGATAGTGATTATTTATCATTAGGCGTGCGTTTGGATCATTCGTATGCCAACCCAATTTAAAGCAATTCAATTTGTTGTAATTTTAATATAACTACCGAGAATGTGAACTGATTAGTTAGGAGACTGTAGAATGATACATTATTTTATTTGAACGTGTATCATTTTTACTATCGTTACTTTTGGATCAACCTAGTAAATAATATTTATATACATCAGAAGAATCATGAAATATTTCATGTTAAGGAATCGTACAAACTAAACATTACAACACACAGCTAAGGTTAACCAACTTAATAAATTAATAATGTAGTTTTTATAAGGAAGAATATAAACGCCTATAAACAAAATTTTGATATTAATAATCGCCAAACAAAAAGAATGTATCAATTAATTACGCCTTCGTTCCGCCTAAGTAAAGTGCAACGATCTTTCATAGGGCTTGGTGTACATTTCTATAATAAAATCCCAAAATTAATACGTGACTTGCCAATACAATCTTTCAAAAAACGTGTAAAAACACAATTGTTAGGCAAGGGATATTATAGTGTAGACGAGTATTTAAATGACAAAGACGCATGGAAATGATTAGCTCTGCAACCAGTTCCACTCAGAATAGTAAACTTTTGTATGATAATATCTTTTTTGTAATATTTTTTTAAAAGATGTGCTGAGGAGTTTCTTTAGGCTTTTCTTCTCCTCCATGACAAAGCACCTTCCGAGAAGCCAAAAAATGACGTGCATAAGTGTATCAATGATACCTATATGAATAAAATATTTTGACTTTGACTTTGACTTTAATAGCTAGAGGTAAAATAACTGTGAACGGACTATAGACAAATCGACCCATAGACTCGATCAATCAGTACAGACTACATTGTCTTTCGTAATTTTTCAGCACAGAATAAAAAGAAAGATTTTAAGTGATGTTTTAATATTTCAATCTCCAAACAAAACAACAACTTTTCTACGCGAATTTAAAAATTATAAAAGTCCTGAAATCCAAATAAATAAAATGTACTATAATTTCGATAGACACGAAACTGGACAAAATCACAGACTGCAGATCACGGATAGAACGATATGGCGGCCATGGAACTAACGCGCCAAAGGAGAAACCCAGCTTACATAGAAACTCAGGCCCAGGTAGACAAGACTGGAAATTGGCTGTCAATTAGATCACTGCAAAAGGTTTAATTTCTCCAATTTTCACGGCTGCCAGCAATGGCCAACTAAGGAAATCCTAGAATGAATCACCTTAATTATAGGTTATGATTATGTTATACTCGTGTCACAGTGCTATTTAATATGTATGTTACACTTACTATAAACCAAACACCTACGAGTAATCATTACAAACGTAATAAAAAGTCAAAAATACTAACACTTAAACTACGAGTTTAATGGTTAAAACTAAGTTGGCGGGTGTCTATTATACTATCTACTACTTAAATGGTTTTACCCAAAACGAATGTCATAAAAAGGTTGTATAATAAAAGCTATTGCATATTTCAAGAGATTTTATTAGTTATCATTTATATTAATATTTCGTCTAGTTGTGCAGGAGGTGCTATATTTCGTTGGTACCTTGCCCAATCAAGATACCATAACATACTCATTGTAAGTATGGCCACAGCAAACTACTGATCTTCTAAAGATGTATAGGGTACGTTATCCAGTGTTCAGGACTTATTCTGAACCTTTGTCAGTCACAAAACAGGCGATTATGTAGTCCATATTCATATAGTATTGGTTTGCCAGAAATTGTAGCGAAACTGCGAAAACACATTCACCAAAACACAAGTACGAAATCGAATACAACAGTAAATTAAAATAACTGTGTGCGTGTCGATGAATTTCAATAGTAAATAGGACTCCAAATAGGTACGCTGAAAATATTTAATAGAAAAATACAAAAAACCACGCGTAGAAACATGAAAGATCGATGACAAATATGACAGTACAGTGGTGTTATTTATAAATACTATGGTTACCAAAATGTCATTATTAGGGATTACATCATCTTTGTTGTCAATCGATTAATCGATGTCAAAATATTCGAAATGTAATTTAATAAAATTAGCGTAACGATTGAATGGTAATTCTAAATATATTACATAGTTTTAATATGTATGGAATACGAAAACATGTAAGAAATAAATTAATATTATAATTATAATTAACCAATAATACATAAAATATATTATTATATTCCATCAATCGATTATTATGAATCAATTCAATCGATTATAAAATCGTTTGTAATGAGGTAAATACCGTGAAAACTTTTTTGCATACAGAAAAAATACAGAATTTAGCTAACTTCACGGTGTACAATTTAGGTGTCGGTGTGCGCGCGCATCGTAGAAATTCACTCTCATCATTTTTCACCATCGCGCCAAAAGAAGTATAACTTCAAAAATTGTGTAAAAAAAATCATTACTCAATGTAATTATACATAAGTATTACATTGAACAATGATGCCATGTTAGTTTTTTTTAATAAAATACAGTAAGTACTATTGGCCTGACAGTAGTAATCTGAAAATCCCCCTGCATTTTTTAGATAGTTTTAAATTTTTCTATTACCTAGCATAAAATAAAGTAATTCACGGCAAACATTAACATGTACAGGCTAATCGTCAGTTATATAAAATACCTGACAAAAAGTATTACTATTTAGTATTATAAAAAGTATTAATAGTATTACTACCGTATAAATTATGTTACCCGACACCCTTATGAATGAATGAATGAATGAATTTATTTGTTCAAGTATGCGTACATATCAGGTCACAAATAGTACATTACAATCCAGCACACTTTGCCGGTGGAACCAGCGTACAAATGTCAAAGTTAAACATTATTCTTATAATAATAATAATTTTACAATCCTTTTCGTCCAAATCGTTTTAACTATAATAAAATAATGATATTATAATCTAACTAACAACTCGCATGTCCATAAAAATAATAAATAAGAAATTGGTCTATGATAAAAAAATTTGGGAACCTCTGCGGCCTAGACAAAGCGTGTACAGGTTACTTAATAATTACAATAACTAGTATGTTATAATAAGATAAGTTTGGTTTATAATGTTGAGCAAATACATGACGTGTTTCTATGCAAATATATGTACATAACCTACTGACGACAATATAACAATAATAATTCAAATAAATAATTAAATTACGTCAATATTAATAGACTATGCAACCATTAGTGCCTTTTGTTCCTAATATTGAGTATAATAAAATACCCAAATATAGAGTTACTTATACTAGATGTAGAACTCTACATTTGGATATTTCGTGTAAGTATTACTTTAATAAGACAAACTACATAATGTTTAACTACAATTAACTACAATGTGCGTTTTTATAATACAATTCATATAAAAAAATAGATCATAATAAAATTTCTTGTGAATCATGAAAACCCTATGAAACACTCAAAATAACTTTTGAGGTCGCATTTAGACAAACAGAGACTTGATATTAATATTTGTAGTTTTGTACTACTCGTATGTAGTGATCTCACACTATATTAAAATAATTGTTTATTATATCAAGAACTAGCACAATAATACAAGTTATTCGCATCTGTCTAAGAACTTGTTAATAAGATTAGCAAATAGAATCGCGTAAGTCGTGACTACATAGCACATTACATGTATGTGCTAATAATTATTTCATACTACTATGTACGTAGCAGAGTGTCGCTAAGATAATTTATTTAGTCTGCACTTGACAGTAGTTGGTACGTAATTAGTAAATAGTAAGTACATTACTACGATTACAAATCGTTTATTTTACAAGAAACAGATAATAATACATACCTAATAAATAAATAACGCTTCACACTCATAGCCCCACACTAGGATTCCCTATGTCGTGGGTGCCATGGACAACACACAAGTCAATGACATTTACACCCAGACTGGGAACAGAAATTCAAACTCATTCAAATTTCCGACTCGCTGGGAATCGAACCCAGGACCCTTGACCGCGGCGATCCGGCATGGTAACCATTGCGCCACACGGGTCAATTTTATTTATTAGCCCTTGTATAAGAATGTGTTGAATTTAGGAACATTTTATTCTTATTAACGCTTATAATAAATTAATTTTTAAATTATTGAACGATATAATAATTTTCTTAACAATAAGATTGACGGGTATTAGGTAATATCTTAAAGATTACTATGGAATAATGTAAACAATTCAGTGACAGACATTTGCGTCAATGCTTATCTGTTAGTTGTGATAAACTTATAATACAGCGATAATAATAATTAATATATACTCGACTGACGCACCTGTAGGTTAATTGTCGAAGATCTAAACTAAAGAATACAAAGTTCTTCATTTTCAATATAGGTAATCGAAATAATAAGATTATAATGTACTTATTGCTGTATACTTATTGTATACTAGCTGTGCCACGTGGTTTCGCCCGTGTTAATTTGTGGAAAAAACTAACTACTTAAATATATGATGTTATATAGCCTTATAGCCTTCCTCGATAAATGGACTATCAAACACAAAAATAATTTTTCAATTCTAACCAGTAGTTCCTGAGATTAGCGCGTTCAACCAAACAAACTCTTCAGCTTTATAATATTAGTATAGAATAGATAAATAAATAACAATCGTTTTAGTTGGAGCCTATTATTATTTATAACGTATCTACTCTAACGTATTTTCTTTTTATTTTAGTAATGAAACTCCCTTAAGAAAATTACATTCCATAGAAGGTAACGGTAAGTTGTTTTTGAAAGACGGGTTTCTAAAGCAAGTTTGAATTTCACCGTCTCTACGTTACAGGGAGTTGAAGCCTTAGTTTTCCGAGGAGGCATGAACCCAGCCGAATTCACGGTGATCAACAAGTCCAGACGAGCGATCAATATAAAGACACAAGCGAGAAGGCAACGCAGGGACAAGGATAGCTACAAAATCCCCTTTCTCCCAACTGAGATTACGACACGCTTAACTATGTACGTATTACTAGTACTACGTAGTATTAGTAGTTATATACTGCTTTAGGCGCCACTTATTTTTGAACCAGCCAAGATTTGGATTAAAAGCTCAGTGGGCTCTACTCGAATGGGACCAACAGGACAAATAAGGCCAAACATGAATTAGACCACAAAAGAGTGCAATGGACTGTTATTGGGCAATTTTTTTATGGAAATAGCCGGCAAATGAGCTGACGATTCACCTGATGGTAAGTGACTATCATTGCCCATAAACATCAGCAACACCAAAGGCATTACTGATGCATTGCCAGCTAAGAAAGAAAGAAGAAAAAGAAAAATAACAAATAACGCCTTCAACCGTTATATCCTTTAAAATGAGCTGGTTTTTAGGGTTCCAAAGTAAAATCGAATCCCTTATAGTTTCGACATGTCCATCCGTCTGTCTGTCCGTCTGTCCGTCCGTCTGTCCGAAGCAAAGCGCCGAGACCCTTAGTGATAGAAAGCTGTAATTTGGTATGGATATACATATTTAATATTTATTAAAACTCCAGAATCGTAGAATAAAATATCGAATTTTTTTTTAAATACCAATAATACAGGTATAGGGGATGGTTTTTTTTCATCGCGTACTCCATAGTATGGGGTATCGTTGAAAAGGTCTTTCAAAAATATTATGAGTCCGCTAAAACTGTTTTTCAATTCAGGGGCCCGTTTGCTAAATAGTTGGCTTTAAAGTGCCAATTTTGTTGGGTAAGTAATTACTAAATAGTTAAATGATTCATAACTATTTGTTGATAAGTTTAAAGAAGTAGTAAAGCTATCAGCGTTAGAGGGAATAAAAAATCTCTGCACGATTTTTTTGGCATCGTTTTCCACCGAAGTGGACCGCTTATAAACATAAGATGGGAGATAAGCATAAACAGACCCTCGCAGTAGCCTGTTAAGAGATAACCAAGACTTTTTTTGCTTAATCAAATTGAAAGAAAACCAAGTCAAAGATAAGAAGAATAAAAATATTGCAGTTGTAGAAAAAGTAGTAAAAAGGATAGTTTAGTGCCCTACTGCTTCAGAAGTTGAAAATAAAAGAAAAGTACTTATAAAATAGTGGTAACAATAAAGTAAAATGTTGTTGTTGTAAATGTTGTTGTTGTAAAATGTTTGGTTGTTGTTGTTAATGTAAATGGTTAAATGTTCATAAATACATGATATACGAATAAATAGGTAAATTCTAAAGTAGGTAAGTGTTATAGAAGGATCTCACCAAAGCGATGATCAAAGGAAATAATCCTCCTTACTATACTCGTATTACCTACCAACTTTTCTCTCTTTTCTCTTCACAACACAAAGCTGTACCATTGACACTGAAGACATAATACGAGTAGTACATAATTGTACCATTGACAGGATCTTTAATTTTCTCACAGGAAGGATTTGAGGCCATAGTCAAGAAATATACAGACATACTTAACATTTTCTCGGAAACAATACGTAGAAATCCGAGATAAGTAATTTTCCTGTCGAGAAATATTCTATAAGGAATTCGCACGCGCAAAACATTTGAAAATAGCTTAAATGTGTAATAATAATATAATTTAATACATTCTACAGCAATATTTAAGACTTTGTAAGCAAGCCTAAGCAGTTCTAAGCACAGTCAGGCTAAGTAGCCTAAAGTAGGTGTTAGCCACTTTGTCATCTACTTACGTAATATGAAACGCCGTCGGGGAAGCGCTGTACTTCATAATAATTTTAGAAGGTATAAAGATTTATTCATTGTATTTTTTTTTCAGAAAAAAGCAGATACCATAAAAATATAAAACATTAGGTTTGTTTGACGACCCTGTAGCCTAGTTGGTAGCGACCCTGCCTGCGAAGCGAGGGGTTCGATTCCCGGCTGGAGCAGATATTTATGTGACAGATAAATATTTTTACTGAGGTCATGGGTGTTATTGTGATGTGTTATTATGTGTCGTCCATACCCGCAACACAGGTAAATACCTATTGCAAGAGGAATGACTTTGTAATTGTTTATTTTTTTATTTATCGGGTTGACACTGTATGCAGTCAAACGTATTATACTTACTATACAGTTACTACTAATTAAACAACATTATTTTATTTTATTATTAAGCTAAAGATTTCTGTAACAATACACTTTCCTGAAATAAGAAGCCTTTTAACTATATTACCCTGGAATTAAGAATACAGCCGTATAAAATGTATACCTACTTGATTAAATTTCAATCAAATGTTGTCGACTTTTCGTAAAGTAATTTTCGAAGCGGGGAAGCCCTTAATAGTTAATTAGTTTTGCAAATAACGTTATAATTACATCATTACGGAGTAACATTCATCTGTAGAGATTGTATGAGAGATGATGAATATTTTCTTAAATAAATGTTATTATTAGGGCACCTCGATTATGTGTGTGTCAATTATTTACAACATAACATAACATGTACAACATAATAATCATGTTTTTACTGTAACAAGAAGAACATTTAACAAACCAGAAAATTCAAATGTGCTTATAGTTTCAGTTTAAAATGTGGTAAATGTGGCCAATATTTATGAAAAATTTAAAAGTAAATTACCTTTCCAAAAGAACTCCCGATAATGAATACATTTTTATATTTCCTAACATTTATAAGTGATGCAACAATTATATTAATATTATATCTATACTATTATTATAAAGAGGAAAGATTTGATTGTTTGTTTGCATTGAATAGGCTCCGAAACTACCGAACCGATTTGAAAAATTATTTCACTGTTGGGATTGGGAAGCTACACTATCCCCGGGTGACATAGGCTATATTATTATATTTTTTTTGCCTGAAGCGAAGCGAGGGCGATTTACTAGTGTATTATAAATGTGAAAGTTTGTGAATATGTTGGATGTTTATTCTTCCATCACACCGATTTGGCTGAAATTTGGAATGGAGATAGCCTATACCCTGGATTGACACATCCGAGATGTAAAAATCGATAACCAAGCGCGCGAAGCCACGGTTATCATCTAATATTTAACCGTAAAAAATCGATATCCACGCGCGCGAAGCCACGGGCATCATCTAAAATTGTATATCCTAATCCATAATTCTACTTATAGGTGCACTTTATTTTTATGTGGTTCTATAAAGTCAAAGTCAAAGTCAAAATATTTTATTCATATAGGTATCATTGATACACTTATGCACGTCATTTTTTGGCTTTTCGGAAGGTGCTTTGTCATGGAGGAGAAGAAAAGCCTAAAGAAACTCCTCAGCACATCTTTTAAAAAAATATTACAAAAAAGATATTATCATACAAAAGTTTACTATTCTGAGTGGAACTGGTTGCAGAGCTAATCATTTCCATGCGTCTTTGTCATTTAAATACTCGTTTACACTATAATATCCCTTGCCTAACAATTGTGTTTTTACACGTTTTTTGAAAGATTCTATTGGCAAGTCACGTATTATTTTTGGGATTTTATTATAGAAATGTACACCAAGCCCTATAAAAGATCGTTGCACTTTACTTAGGCGGAACGAAGGCGTAATTAATTGATACATTCTTTTTGTTTGGCGATTATTAATATCAAAATTTTGTTTATACGCGTTTATATTCTTCCTTATAAAAACTACATTATTGAAGATATACTGGGAAGCTACTGTAAGTATACCTATTACCTTGAACTTTTCACGCAAAGATTCCCGAGACTTAAGTTTATAGATAGCCCTAACAGCCCTTTTTTGGAGAATGAAAATTTGTTCTATATTGGCTGCTTTGCCCCACAGCAAGATGGCATATGACATAACACTGTGGAAATAAGCAAAATAAACTATCCTAGCAGTTTCGACGTCAGTATACTGCCTTATTCTCCTAACAGCATAAGCAGCCCTACCAAGTTTTGTCGCGAGATTTGTTATATGTGGGCCCCATTGAAGTTTACTATCTAAGGTCACCCCTAAAAAGACCGTTGATTCCTCCATATGCAATGTTTCATTATTTAGTTTAAGAGATTTGCTGACTTTTTTAACATTAGGTAGCACAAACTCTATACATTTAGTTTTTTTTGCATTTAAAAGTAAGTTATTGATAGTGAACCAACGTGATACATGCGAAAGAGCACTATTTACTTCGTCGAAATTTACTTTATTCCTTTCACACTTAAATATTAATGATGTATCATCAGCAAATAGTACAATATCCGCTTGGTTCTTTACATAATGTGGTAAATCATTAATATATACGAGAAAAAGAAACGGACCCAATATAGAGCCCTGCGGTACACCCATCACAGCCGGTGACCCCGATGACTTAATATCGTTTATGCTTACTTTTTGTATTCTATCACTCAAATAAGACGCGATCAAGCTAAGGGCCTTGTTTTTTATACCATAGTGGCCAAGTTTAAGCAGCAATGTTTCGTGTTCAACACAATCAAATGCCTTAGATAAGTCACAAAATACACCTATGGCATTTTGTGATGCTTCCCATGCTTCAAATATATGCTTTAAAAGCCTAGCCCCGGCATCGGTTGTACTCCGGCCTTTCGTGAAACCGTATTGCTCAGGATGTAATAATTTATTATTATTGAAATGGGTTAACATTTGATTCAGTATTATCTTTTCGAAGATCTTACTAAGAGTTGGTAAAACAGAAACTGGTCTATAGTTATTAACATCAGTTTTTTCACCTGTTTTAAAAAGTGGAATGATTTTGCTGCATTTCATAAGATCTGGAAAGATACCGAGATCTATACATTTATTAAAAACTACGACCAAATATGGAGCTATGATATCTATAATATACTGTATTATTTTTACCGAGATGCCCCACAAGTCACCTGTATTCTTTACCTTCAGAGACTGAAATGCTTTAATTAAGTCTCTAGTGGTTATATGTTTAAATTCAAATAAAATGTTACATTCATTAACATGATTTTTTAATATAGAAAGTGCTTCCGCCGGTGAAGAAGCTAGTGAACGGGTTAACGTTATAGGAATGTTACAGAAATGATTTTCAAACTCGCTTGCCACGTCTTTATCAGCAGTGATTATATTTTTATTAATCAACAATTCGTAACTGAAATCACAGGACTTTGCGTTGCCGTTCTCACTGCTAATTATATTCCAAATCGTTTTTATTTTGTCATCCGAGTTAATAATTTTGTCCTTTATATACATTGATTTCGCCTGAATGCATATAGATTTAAATCATTAACTAAAGATTTCGTTTCGAAACCACTCTACCATGGGGCAACCGCGGGCAAAAGCTAGTATTTAATAAAATTATAATAAAATATGCAGCTAATTATTATGTTACAGAGATTGCTCGGGAGATTAAAATTTTTATAATCAAACAGAATAAAGTTTTGACGTCACCACGCCAAGAATAAAAACAAGTCAGTTACCTACGACTGCGGTCTTATCGTATATGAGAATACATGTATAATACTTTATTTAGCTCGTGATAAAAAATATAGTTATCTACTGCTTCACTATAAATAATATGTCGCGTCTAACATTACGATTTCAAGACGATCAATTTATAATGGTACATTTTTATTATAGTTAATCTGACAAATTTTCACTCATTCTTCGATACATCATAAAATTTTCATGAAAATTATTTTAGATGCAAAGTTGTAGTCTCGATTTTTGCATTTTATACCGACATTTGACGATACCGATACGGAACTGGGTCGAAATATCGGTGTAAAATACAAATCGTGAGTACGTTTTTGCATTAAAATCGTACGAAAAACTGAAGCTTGGAGTCGTTTATGTAAAACGAAAAGGTCGCAATTCTCGTTTGTAAAGAAGCACGTAGACCTACGTTTTGAACGAAACCTTTTGAATAGTTTGTTAACGCTCTATCTCCGAGAATGGTTGAAACGCCTGACTCTCTCTGTCTTACTAGGTATACGGTATACCCGACGTTGTTGTTTTCCGTCTGAGTAAGCAAGACTCCCAGACTAGTTAAGGAGTATTTGAACAATAGTGGAAGCTGTGTGCGTTTCCTGGCGAACTTCTACTGACGCGAATGCCGTTTGGATTCGTTGAATTAAGTATTATAATTAAGACGATATTAAGATTTGCATTACTTGACATAGGGATTAAGAACGCAAATGATGTAGACGAGATAATATTTTTTCTACAAACTGATATTTTATTATAGTTGCTGTTAAATAACCGAAGGTATTTTAATTATAAGTCTGATGAGGATTTACCGAACCAAATTGGCTATCGTCAACTCATCACTATTTCTTCGTATCTTGGAAAATAAATTTCAATTTCAAAGTAAAAACCATCTTTAATAAAGACTGAGTGCAGCAGATACATTTGTCGGAGAGATTGACGTCATGCGCCCGAACGGACGTCACCGATAGAGAACGTAGGTTTCAAGGCACAGCGAAATTTGGATCGCAACCCTGAGGTTCAGTGAAAGTTTCGCAACTAAAACGGAGAAGACACAGCTAAGGGTGACCGCTAGACTGCAGAACACAGATAAGAGCGAGCTACTGACGCAAAACTCCAAAATAGATAACGCATTTGCGTCAAGCGAACATTTTTCAAGCGCCTCAGTGTAAACGAACCGCGTTCCATACGGAACGATCCCTGGCAAAATAATTACCAGACTTGTATACTGTCACGCATCATAGTCATGTACAATGTACAGTGTACACATTCTGTGTACGCTCCGGATTTACTGATCACATTGTACCTACTGTATATAATATATGAATGCTGCTTTTTGATCTCTAGATACCTAATATTATAATAATTATTTTAACAAATTAATTAGATTTGTGATTGGAAAGTAAATGTTTATCAGATATATTCCAACTTTTAATTAAATACCGCAACAGATTTTTAAGATATCACTGAATAATCTTAGGTTAGTTTACTAAAAATAGAAAGAAAGAAAGAAAGAAACATTAATTCCCTCAAAGGCATAGCAACAATGTTTACAAATTGGTGGTAGGTATAATCTAATACCTTTAAACGAGCAATTCTTGTATATATCGGTGAGGCCATGAATCTCCAGTGAAGGTCTAGGGACGGACCTCTTTATTCTACAGCGCTTGCCTGATGCAGAGGCTGGCATATAAGAAATGTCATGTCATATTTAGATTAGGGAATTGTCAAGAATATAGAACAGATTATTATTGATCACGTAGTGTTGAAGTACTTTGGAATATTGATGTGAATGTTAGGAGAACTGGAAATATATCATGGTGCAAAGTAAAAGGAATATCATTTCATAACCAATACCATAGAATACCTCCTTCTGCTACATCAGAAGTGATGGACGAAACATGCCCACAAATCGGAAAATAAATGAGGAATGACACTAGTTCGGATGACATTTGAAGAAAATTTTGCAATGAGAAATGAAACAATACAAAACGCGATGAAATGAGAATGTGGAAGTTCATAATATAATCGACGTGGACAATACAAAACGTAGTGATGCGACTCAGTGGAGCTAGAGTTCATATAAACCAAGCCATCCAATGTGTCATGATGACCGAAGGAGTATGGATCGCAGATAAGTAGCCTTAGTCTAGCATCACATGTGTTATCATACGAGTAACCTGATATCATACGAGTCAAATTAACCTTATTTATTTTTCAGTTGCGGAAAATCGATAAGACATGAAATAATGAAAATGATCTACCACGTGAAACCAAGAGACCCAGGAGCTAACACTGAAACCGATGGTTTGCTTGGAGACATGTCTGCTGCAGGTGTAAGTTACGTAGAGAAACTATGGTCGGTCTGGTAGTAAAGTAAAAGAAGGTTTAATGATGATGATATGATGATATCGATTTAATGAGTCGCAACAATGGCTATTGTAAAAAAAAAGTGAGAAAAAATAAAGAGGAAAGTAAAAACAGAGGTAAAAAAAATAGTACCTACTAAAAAAAGTGTAAAAAAGAGTGAAAAAAGAGAAAAGTGAAAATGAAAGGTAAAAAAAAGAGTACCTAGTAACAAAATGGAATTACAAAAAAAATTGAGTAAAAAAAAAGGATGTAAAAAAAGGTGTAAAAAAAATGAAAAAAAAGGAAAGAAGTGTGAATAGAGTCCGGGCCAGCATAGAACTGAAGGGGCGATATACCTGAAGAGTCTTGGAGAGACTGGGCCAGGAGTCTGCAGGGTTTGAACCGGACCAGACGACAATGACATAATTGCGACGTTTCGTAGAGTTTTATGAACCAGATTGGTAACCAAATGGCCAGACCATAGTTCTCTCCACGATGTTTTAAGTTTCAACATTTAAAAAATATCAGACTTAATGAGCGAATTATTCTTGACTATAAATTAATAATGATGAATGATAAAAATGAATATGAGTGAGGTTAATGTAGTCAGAATAGCCGAGCAAGATACTGTTGAGACTATTTTTACAGAATTCTTATTATCCACACGAGGCCGTGCGGGTCGTCAGCGATGGCCGCGTGAGTGAACACAAAAACAACGTGTTTCGGACCCAGCAGTTAGAGCAGACCACATGCTTTGATCCAGTGATGACGTACCAAGATAAATTAATCCGCGCACGAGGACGAGCGCACGTCAGGATAGCCGTATCGGTGAGGCCATGAATCTCCAGTGAAGGTCTAGGGACGGACCTCTTTATTCTACAGCGCTTGCCTGATGCAGAGGCTGGCATATAAGAAATGTCATGTCATATTTAGATTAGGGAATTGTCAAGAATATAGAACAGATTATTATTGATCACGTAGTGTTGAAGTACTTTGGAATATTGATGTGAATGTTAGGAGAACTGGAAATATATCATGGTGCAAAGTAAAAGGAATATCATTTCATAACCAATACCATAGAATACCTCCTTCTGCTACATATATATATATATTTTTTCTGAATCTCGGAAACAGCTCCAACAATTTTCATGAAATTTAGTATGCTGGGGGTTTCGGGGGCAATAAATCGATCTAGCTAGGATTCATTTTTAAAAAATGTCGGTTTATCCGTGTTTTCAGGCAATGAAAAACGGCTACAATAGACTCTTCCTGACATCTATTGGCGAGTAGCTACACTAAAGCTAAAGCAGATGGCGTTGTTAAGCAATACTAAACCGAGCTAAGTTCGGTCATCCTTGTACTTTAATTTTAATTGCATTCGGAGTTGCAGCTACCAACAGGAGGGAAAAGGGTCACACTCAGAATATGGCGTAGTAAATGGAAATAAAAGATTTATTTATTTTACACTATATAAAACTAATGTAAACATAATTATGGTAAATATTAAAACAATGTAAACATTAGAGAAATTTCCGCCAGTGTAGAGACAATTTTGTTTGACTCTACATCCAACCCAATTATGTGAATGGCATTAAACAATATTCTATGGCCAAGAACAAATCGCGTGGTTTTTAATTAAATTGTTGCTACTCGTATAGCCGTGATTTCTCTATCTAATGTTATCTATGGACACGCCATGGAATAACAACCGGCCGTCACCTTGGCGCAAATGGTTGGAAAAATGTAAAATAATAAAAACAAGATGCGTGCATTTCTTCATCGGACGACACGACAACGACATATTATAACGTTACTTCTGTGGAGCTAAGGTACACCAGTAAATGTTATAGTGATATTGACAATGATATTGAACTGTAAAATAGCTGCGTAAGACAAACGTATCTTCAAAACGTGGCACTCAAATTGGCCCTTAGCTTGGGCCAAAGGCCAAAGCAACTAAGTAGTTATTAATCAACGCGGCAACACTGTTCGTAGTTCGTACGTAGAGTTTGTATAAATGACACTGTTTTTTTGTAATATTTGTGAAAAATGTTCCGACTGGCCTATCTTTTATACTTATGACATTTTATAATGGCAGGGCAGCAGCTTGGACTATGTATAAAGCTGTGTCGTTTTGCTGTCGTGTCGTGCTCGTGGAATACAGAAGCGCCCATCCAGAGGCAAGGTCGAAGGCGCGGTATTTCTGGACACGGCAGCGCTCGCAGCGACCTCAACCAACCAACTCTGCTGAACCGTTGATTGATGGTTATGTTCCTCGAAATATTTCGCAGATGCTCTCATTAAGCACTTATGGTAAAAGAATATTTTCTCAATTAAATACGGATTTTTAAAGGTATCGGTTCAATTTTTTTTAGAATTTAGGTAGGTAATAATAAATGATTATAAAACAAATTAAAGTAACATGCATTAAATTAAAACAGGAGCCATAAATTATAAACGCGAAATTAAAAAATTGATAACCCAATTCATAACTAGTGCTGAAATGTTTAGTAAGCACAGGAAAAATCTAATTTTAAACTTCACACTTTTTAGTTCAGATTCATAAACTTCCATTTATAATTTAAAATTTCGTATAAAATAATCTATAATACTAGTCAATAATGTATAACAGATAGATGAATATTAATTATTAATTTATTTAATTGATTATTATTAATTTATCTGCTCGTGTTTTAAAAACCAATGACAACACAATAATTACACAGCTGTTATTGGTCTAGTTACTCTAGTAGTATTCGCAAGATCATGAATTTATGTTTAGTGGAGTCATAAGTAATTTTCTTCTTATTGCTATTGTTATTGCTACAAAAAAAAAAACAATATTTTAACCCAATGGAAGTGACGTCGTAGTCTTGGGTGGTAAAGCGCACTTTCTTTTTTTAATTATAATAAATAATTATCTGACGAAAACAAAATTTTCTAACACCACACCATCCACGCCGTGTGAGATGCAGTCCGTAGTCCGTACAGTGCACACAAGCAAGGCCGAGGACGTCCATTCTGTTATTTCGGTGTGCATTCATTCAACGGACGGTCCGGCGTCCTCGTGTGACTTTCTGTTATGCGTCATCGCCGGCTTTCTAAACAAACGTGAAAACACATTCCGTAAATAGATCTGTATCCGAGCGCATGACAATGAAATTACAATTTATTTGTAATGGCTATCGACAATTTTCATCCTGTAATTGCGACCGTATTGCGTATTGCCCTATTATTAAGCTGATTAATACTCGATACAGAAGATATAACAATTAACAATGTATTCAAAGACAGAGTACGTAGACATAGTATAGTAAATATAAATATTAAATGAAAATATAGTCTCGTCCACAAATGCAACCAGTTATTTACAAAGACGTCGGTATTCGGCCATTTTGGCCAACGACCCACTTGTGCAGTACACTCGCACTACTAAACGACTGGGTTCTTTAGTACCTGTCCGCTATTATAAAACTTTATAATCGTAGAAACACGAGTACAAAATCGCAGCTACCAGCAGCAAGCTTATACTACTTAACTCTGCTTTACTGCCACTTTACGTCATTTTATGTATTGAGATACAAATTTATTCTTCGATAAACCATTCCTTATTTAAAAACAGTTTTTTGAAGTGAAAACTTCTTTAGCATCGTTGTGATTTGAAAGTCGATGAAACGAAAAAGTGACAGTAAAAAAAACAGACACATAAATTCATAAGATTTAACGTGGGAGAAAATGAGATAGGAAGCATTATACAGTGTTTCTTATGTTCGTGGTTCTCTTTGTGTTACTTTAAAAAGTGCTAAGTTGTATTCATAGATGGTGCGAGGAACAAGACAAAAGATTCGTTTTATAGCTGGATAGATGGCGCTAGCTGCTCATTTTACTCTTCATATTATGTTAAAAGATGGCGTTAGTTACCACTGTTTCCTTTGCATCACTATGATCATTACTAAAACCTACAATTATCATCTTCCCGAAATTTTACATTTGTCTCATTATCTTGAAACCAAAATTTTGAAGATTTCACTTCTACCACGTGTGAATTGCAGAATTTTTTTTATTAGATTTCTTTACAAAATTATCTTACAGTTTATGTACTCAAACTCAGGATAGTATTCTTATCCTACTTCAGTAATACGCGTCCAAGCTCTACTCTTCCGCGAATGGCAATGGAAACTCTCAGTAGCAGGCTGGATCGTCTTGAAATAACATGACTTTGTGAATTAACACAATAAGTCGACAATAGGCCTCTAGGTACCCAAAATTGTTAATGTCGACAATCACAAATGACTCCGACTCCGTAATAGCCAAACGGAATCTTTGGGGATACCCTCCGAAACCCGGAACTTGGTTTAACTTGGTTGATACAAAAGAAAACAAGGCTATCACAGCAAGACTGGATAGATTAATAATTACTTATTATCATCCTGATGACAAATAAATATTTATATGTCCAATTGTCCAATGAACTAATAATGTTTGTAATAACCTGTGGTAATAACTGACAGTCTCATTTACAGTATCGTTATCGTTATGGCCCCGTTGAGTGGAATGTCACTAACGATGCACGTGACGTTCTCAGTTATCTACATCTCTTACGTTTGTGGTTTTAAAAGTAAATAAAAGAACGATAGTATAATTTATTCAGACAAGAAGAACAATATGAAACATAAAATAAGATAGTAAAGTATGTTCATCGATTGTTTTCAATTGCATTCCTAAATCCTAATTGGTTTTCTACTTTAACTTGGTCAGTTGAGACTGGTACGATACGGTACCAGTGTATAAAAATATAATTAATTTTATTTTATGTATTCATTGTAAAAAAGATATTGAGAGTAATTTTGTAACGCTACAATATTTAATGGAGGTCTATACTCCAGAATAGTACCTTTGATAAGTTTTATTGAACAATAAGCAGGTTACTGTAACTGCTAAAATACTTTTATCGACAACGATTATATCGTTATTTTGAAAGGACAAGGGTCTTACTACTTACAAAAACTTTAGTAACGCGAGAAAACACAAAATGCTTCTATTTTAATTTTATAGCATCTACAATTAAAAAATCTAGATTTAAACTTTAAGATCACTCATCTCTCTCGTGCACCGTCTCAGGGGCATAATAATTACACCTCTAACCCTATCGAATTCAATCACAGAATTATATTAATTAAATTCTCAAATGTCAAGTTATGAGTCATGATCATAAATTATCCAAACAACTTGAAATAACGTACCTACGAATACCAACTATTTTTAACCTTTCAAAAGTGTTGTTTAAATATTGAGTTCAAAGTAGGTCAATGACCCCATTATGAAACGGATTTCAATAACAAAGCTATCATCCGTTAAAAGTCCATGAGAAGATAAAGTAATTTAAACACTTATGTAGGTACACACACTTCTAAAAAGGCCCATGTCCTATTGTAATAGTAGCAGTAACTGCTCTGGAAATAAACGCTTTAAACATCACTGAAATCCAGACCCTCAAACAAATAGTAATAAAATAAGTCATTGTAAGTCATTGAAGTATTATTACTAGCGTATAGAACCGACACCGCGAACACCATGTATGTATGTCCCAATGCATTGACGCCACGTGGCTTCAATCTTCAATGGATTCGTTCGATTTTGATAGGTCACACATTTTGTTCGAGATGTCTGTTCTATGACATTATACTTCAATGTTGTTAATCAATAAATACTGCTAACCAACTACAATAGTTAGCATTATTTATGTCTTGGAATTTCCATTGGACGCTGGGAAGCCCAATAAGGATTCGCATTTAATTGCTTTCCATAATATAGAGCTTTTAGTTTCTCAAGTAATTTGGCAAGTAATCAAATTAGTGCGCCTTTGCCCGCCTAGTTCTAATGCATCGTAGCCGTAAAAGGCCAAAAATACCGCCTTTAAAGGAACCGTCAAATCCCAATTCTTGCCTCTGGATATCTGCTTCTTTGGATATTTCTTAGCACAAATTTCAATATTACTCTGTTCCACTTTAGTTTCTAGAGTAGTTTTAATACTGTCTGTCTGAGGTTGAATATGTAGGTTTTTGTACATTTCAGCATTCTGTAGATTTCAGCCTAGAAGGCAGTAGTATTTTGCCACATCGATATGATTTTTAATGCGCTTCTTCACATTTTCTATCTGTTATGTCTTGGGTGTCGTTTCTTACGACGATAGATTTACGTACGTATTTTCTCATTACGTACATCTTCCGTCTGTCTCCTTTTGGCAACACTTGGTACTGCCATCACAACGTATTAATTTTCATTGAACTTAGTAATAATAATATCAAGTGATTTTCAGATCATTTTCCTGTGTTCCGGGTTAATTATTACTGCGCTAATCTAATCTCGATTTACATGTCCATGTATAAAAGGTCAATGTTTGATTCGCTTCCGACGATTAGATGTTGAATAGATGTTGTAGCTCCCATCGTGCAACAACAAGAATGCCTTGCAAATAGATTTTTGATTCAAGTTGCCCACGTCATATTATTCTTAATCGGGTTGGAGTATGTCTTACACTAATCGCTCGGCTTATTTAATGCTGGGTAGATAGAGCTACTGGAATTTTTTTGGTTCTTTGGTCATCAGTATTAGGTACTATAACTGTTACGTCTATGACTTTGATGTCTTTAATTGTGGTGTAATTAGCATCTTACTTGACTTCTTTTAATTTGAAAGCCGTTATGACTGCAAATTTTGTAAAGAAGTACTCTGTGCCTAATCTACTTGTTCTGTTGATTAAATTAAGGAATCTTCCTTATATTGCATTATTTTAAAATTATAGTCATTAATTTGCACTCAATAATTGAGTAGCGAAGTGTGCTATTACTAAAATGAATTCTTCTTACAAAACAACAAGGTAATCCGATCATAATGACTACCTTGCACTGATATCCTTGTCAGCATATTAATTTATGGATCGTAAAACCTTTTTCGGCCTTATCGTGACTCGAAACATAAACAAATGCATAATTTAGGTTGATGTGTTTATTGTCGAGTTACTTCCTTATTTGGTACTACGGATTGTTGCACTGTGTGCGCTACAGTCAGTTAAATTAACAAGAGATAACTCTTATGTTGTTAGTCTTTCATATTGACAGAAAAGTGATCACTTTCTCAACCCGTTGTTTCTATCCATCCTCTAATGAATCTTTGAAATTCTCTGTCCTCTCTCAGGAATTGCATTGGTACTTACGGTAGGTGCTGTAGTCAGTTTTCGACAAACTCTTTCAATACTGTCTTAGCGTGAAAATATTTCTTTGTAATGTATTTTACATTAACTGATCTAATAGAAATAGTTCTTTCATTAGGTGGGTCTACGTCAGGTGAACGTGAACTATACAACAAGCGTCTCTACCGCACCTGTCCAACTTTGTTTTAAATAAACAAAAAGACTGATACACTGATAGATGGATAAAATAATAGCTATATCTATAATGAATTTCACGAGTGCACAATTTTAAAAGACACACAATTTTAAGAGACTAATTATAAGCAATTCGATAGACATTAGTTTATCGAGATTGAAGGTAAGACATAATAAAATAAGTACAATAACTATCACTTTTCTCAATGTTGATGAAAATTTAAAACCGATTTTATGAAATTCGAAAATTAAAATTTGTAATTCGATACGTTAGTAATCATTCGGTTTAATTGAATCATAGTTAACACGATCTACGTATGTAATTACAATAAACTGTTACACCAACAGTAATTCTATAATTTTGGAAACAAAAAGTGTAAGTCTTTATGCTGCTATGATAATTTACTTGGTCCTTCGAGCAGGATAATGTATGAGCCAGATATAAATTTGGCCTCAATTGCAGATACAGTTTTTTAAACTTATTGTAATCAACAAAACATGTTAATTCTTTGTTGGTTGCATTAAATCTCTAGAATCTAGATTTGAGGGGGATTTTCTTACATACCTCAGTCTTCGTTATTCGATGTCGTGCTAATTTAACAACAGCAAAATTCCCCTTGCCAATGGTCCTCTCTATATCATAGAAGCCCACCCTGATGGGGGTTTTTGCAGGACGATCGCGATCCGCCATTGCTGCTCTCGAAATCTTCAGACTTGACATGAAATATTTAACACCTCACCGATTCATAGAATTAAATTACAACATAATACTCTCAATGAATACTAGTCAGTCGTAGCACTATCCATTGTCAACTAAACGCACTAGTATACAACGACCTCCTCATACACAATAAAAGTCCATATTTAATTACAGTCACTCACTAAATTACATTTAGTATTTGGTTAGATATAATACGCGATAGTGATAACTGTGCCTTGGTAAATTAAAAATGTATCATAGGTACATATTGCATCGGGGTTCGATGTTCTATTAACACATAAATCGGTAACGACTACTTCCAGTGGATACGTTCGTCACATAATATGGGGATTTAAGTCCAACACAACGATATGGGTAAAAAATATATTTACATTTAAAGAATTAATAGAAAATCGCGCAGAGGCGGCGTGCGCGTTTCTTTTAGTAGTAGACACATATCACGCCGCCGCCTCACCGGCTGTCAACCGGGTACTGAACTCTCGGCTCGTTTCGACTCCTCGAGTCGAGTCGAGTGAGCGAGACTCGAGTTGAGTACTTCTGCGTATAGAACTACAGACAGCATACCTGCTGCGACGCGGCACGCGCCGCGATTTAAGCGGCCATGTTGTTTTTCTCCATGACGTCAGCAACATGAAATTACGATATACGCTTACGATATGAGTATGCTTAGGATATATGTACGACAATTGTATGTATTTTCAGTAGTTAGATAGTAAATAGGTAGGTACTCCTATGTTATGGTTTATGCAATGAAATTTTTGTTACAGCATTCTATTCAATTCTTTAAAGATTTTTACTACGATTAGCAGATGTTATTAATAATGACTACAGTTTTAATGTATTCATTTAATAAGATTTGCAGTTTACAGCCGGTAACAATACGAGTTCTTCAGTATTTTTCAGTACAAAATAATCCGTCCATACATCAGCCCTTAGAGGTCCACTGTTGGACATAAGGCGGGGAGGCTTAACTTGCGCCACTCTGACCGGTACTGAGCCTTCTGAATCCGGCGGATGCCCGCTGTCTTCTTCAGGTCGTCAGTCTACCTGGTCAGGGGGCGTCCTATGCTCCTTTTTCCGAGACGTGGACGCCATTCGAAGACCTTTCTTCCCCAACGGTTATTGGTCCTTCGCACTATGTGGCCAGCCCGTTGCCACTTCAGCCGGCTAATTCTTTGAGCTATGTCAGTTACCCTTGTTCGTCTACGGATCTCCTCATTTCTGATGCGATCACGTAGAGAAATACCAAGCTTAGCCCTTTCCATAGCCCGCTGCGCTACTCTGAGCTTGTGGATTAGGCCAATAGTAAAGCACCACGTCTCGGATCCGTATGTCATCACTGGCAACACACACTGCTCGAACACCTTCGACTTCAGGCACTGAGGTAGTGTTTTGAACAACAAGATATGACGCAGTTTCCCGAACGCAGCCCATCCGAGTTGGATTCTACGAGTGACTTCTTTCTCGAAGTTGGACTTACCCATTTGGATCACTTGTCCCAGGTAATTGTATTCGTCTACAACTTCGAGAGCAGTGCAGTCAACAATAAACGGTATGGGTGTGACATGGACATTCGATATGATTTTCGTCTTGTCCATGTTCATTTTAAGACCCACCCGTTGTGAGGCGCTGTTCCAACGAAGCGGTGAACAGTTTTGGGGATATAACATCCCCTTGTCTGACACCTCTCTGCAGTTGGATGGGGTTCGTTGCTGTGTCGTGTATTCTGACGGACATGGTGGCAGATGAGTACAAACACTTCAACACCTCAATATACCGGTAGTCAATCCGGCACCACTAGAGAGAATTTAGTACCGCCCAGGTCTCGATAGAATCAAAGGCATCATCAAGGCAAGAAAAACATAACGGAAAATTATACTCCTCGGTCTTTTGTATAATCTGCCGCAGTGTGTGTATATGGTTTATGGTGCTGTAGCCTTTTCGGAATCCTGCTTGTTCGGGAGGCTGGAAGTCGTCAAGCCTGCGTGCAATGCGATTTGTGAGGACCATCGAAGACAGCTAATAAACGTGGCAATGGGCCTGTATTTCTTCAAAAGGGCTTTATCGCCCTTCTTGAAGAACAGCGTCACCACACTTCTGCTCCACGCTTCCGTGGTAGTTCCAGTGTTAATGACGGAATCAAACAGTTTTTGGAGCGCCAGTAGAAGGGGTTTCCCTTCAGCTCTTAAAAGCTCGGTTGTGATTCTGTCATCTCCCGGTGCCTTGTTGTTTTTAAGCTGTTTGAGAGCCTCCCTAATCTCATACAAGCTGACGTCCGTCATATCCTGTGTAGTGTTTGGTCAGTTTAGTAACTAAATCGCTTCCAGTTTTGAACCTGCTGATCATAGACACATCATTAAATATGTGCCGTTTATCAGCCAGAATGAAGTCTATCTCGCTTTTTGTGGAACCATAAGGACTTATCCAAGTCCACTTGCGTTGCGGCTTCTTTCTGAAGAAGGAGTTCATCATTAAGAGATCTTCCTTCTCCAAAAAGTTAACCAGCAAGTGTCCTCGGTGGTTCCGTCGTCCAATTCCGTAGGGACCCATTTTCATCTCAGCGCTGCTTTGCGTGCCGTCTCGCGTTGAAGTCCCCCAACACAACATTGAAATGAGCTTTAGAGGTATGTATAGCTCTGCTTATGTCCTCATACATAACCTCAACCTCATTGTCGGCATGTGTTAAAGTCGGCGCATATACCTGTACAACCTACAACAAATACCGATTGAATATTCTGAGTGTAAGGTTCGCTATCCTGGGCGACACGCTCCCAACTTGCACAATGTTGTACAAAAGAACAAAATAATATTTCTTGCCATTTTCTTGCCTTCTTTGTTAGCAACAACTTATATAGATTCAAAACAGAACAGTTTTGAAAATAACAGAAAATAAAATAAGTTCAATTTGGTAAATAGTATAATGCAGTTAAATTAGGTAACTCTGTTCAGTTAAGAAAAAGATATCAGATTTATTTTACGTGGTAAGGATAGCAAAAGAACATAGAGCCTATGGACATCTCTGAAAAACCCCAAATAGAACTATAGGAGGGACTGAAGTCAGTGAGTACTTAGTAGGTCCTGGAATAAAGAATTAATTAATAATTAAAGGATATCAGTTAGTAATTATTCGTCAATAAGAGGACTGTGGAAATTAAGACTGCTAGTGTACTGCTAGTGTATAGTTAGTCCTGTTCTTTTAGAAAATATTATTAGTATTTTTAAGTAACTAGTCTACGAACAAGCTGACGATCTACTCGATGGTATGTAACCATCGTTGCTGGTAGACATCAGTAACATTAACAGTTGACGACCAAGAAAGAAGAGGAAGAAAGTAAGAAAGAACTGATATCAAGCTCCTAGCTGGAACACGACGAGTCGTTTGACTTAAGCAAGAGGGCCAGCTCTCTGTTGCTCCACTACTTCAGTCGCAGACTACGACTACAACTACGACTACTTAAAGATTGGCCCAAGGAACGGATCACTCATATGACACTCTTCATTAAACTTCAACGTGACGCCCCTCTAAAAGAAGCTCGCCCTTCGCCCTTGCGCCTTCTGTCGGCGGAATCCGGGACATAGGAGTCTAATTTCTGGACACGGGACAAAAAATGCGTGCAGCGATTACATCATTTTTTGATGGAAATAGCGGCTGACTCAAGCAAGACCACCCTGGTCATAATTATCCAGGTCATCATAATTATCCAGGTGGACCTCATTAATATGATTAATGTGAACGGCATTAATGTGAAGTATTCCAATCAATATTACCAATATACTCCCTCCGAGGGGAAATACCACTAGTGGGCCGGTTTTAGTAGTCTCCCTAATTTACGCCGCCCCAATACGGTTGAAATGGATGGTAAACACTATGGACCTAGGCTAGCAATTATTATGTGAGGGTAACGAGCAATGAGCTATAAGCCAGTTGAAGTGGCAATAGGCTGGCCACAAAGTTCGAATGACCACCGTTGTGGAAAAAATGTTCTCGAATGGTCTTCACTTCACGGCAAAAGTCACAACCTGAAGAAGACAGTGGGCATTCTCTGGACTCGGAAGGCTATCGGTAACAGTGGCGAATGTTTTGAAAGCCATGTCCACTGTCCAGGCTCACGTGCAATATCAATAATTTAATGTACAAGGTATAGAAGTATTATAACCTAATAGGTATTAGGTGAGAAATAAAAATTATTTACTTTAGTTTTGAGTGTAATAGATAAAAATCCTAATTGTATTCATAACGCAAGTACCTTAAATTCTTTTAAAAACCAGGTAAAAGCCCATTATCTCTCTAACTAATCAGTTTCTCTCCTTAATCCCTTCTCTCTTCTTCTTAATTTTGGTATCCATATTTATGGTAGTACAAAAAAAAAAAAAAAATACAAATTATCTTTATTGTACACATAAAATTACAAATGAAAAAAAACATTACATTTAAACACGAACGTACAATTGGCGGCCTTATCACTAAAACAGCGATCTCTTCCAGGCAACCATTGACTGGAATTATTGAACTAACACACACAAAGGACAGGGTAGTGCGTGTACAGAAAAATAAAAATAATAATACATAGTAATAAATAAATAAATAAATAAATATAAGTGTAATAAATATATATTAGTGTTAAAGTATGCCAGCATATTATATTAAAACTGGTAATAAAATGTTCTGGAGAAAAAGACCCAAAAAAAGGAAGGAAAGAAGTATAAAATTATTGTAGACAGTAGAAAAGGAGAAATAATAAAAATAATTGTCAGTGAGTATAGATGAAACTAAAAAACGGAATGTGTTAACAGTTCATAATATAGTAGTCCTTCACCTGTTTCTTAAACGACTCAATGGTCTCTGCGCGTCGAATAGCAATAGGTAGGGCGTTCCATAATCGCACCGCCGATGCAGTGAAGGACTTCCTATAGAAGATGGAAGAATAGGTAGGTGTAGAAAGAGTTAAGTTGAAATTAGACCGAAGTAAACGCGTATCGTGGGAAAGATGCATGTAATGAAATCGCTCTTTTAAATAACTCGGAGTATTTGGGTTAAACAGCGTGCAGTATAGAGCAGAAAGAATATGAGTATTCCGCCGAAGTCGAATTGGGAGCCACTTGAGCTTTTTACGAAATTCGGAAATATGATCATACTTGCGTATACCAAATATGAATCTTATTGCTAAATTTTGGAGTCGCTCAAGTTTATTCAGTTGCTCCTCAGTTAGATCTAGATAACAAATGTCTGCATAGTCAAGGATCGGCAAGAGTAAAGAAAGAGAAAGCGCAGTTTTGGTTGAAGTTGGTAGAAAGTTACGTAGCCTTCGAAGTGACCCCATTGCTGAAAACATCTTCCTGCTAACCTCGCTAATCTGAGGACCCCAGGAGAGAGTAGTATCCATAAGAATCCCTAGGTTTTTTACCTTATCTTTCAATGGAATACTAATCCCATCGAGTAAAATAGGTGGTAGATTATTATAATTAATTTTAGCCAGAAGCCTAGAGCTACCAATAATGATGGCCTGAGTTTTTTGGGGATTAATATTCAATCCATGTAGCTGACACCACAGCGAGACCTTCATTAAATCACTGTTCAGAGTATTGATAGCCCTCGGTAAATCCTCAATTTGGCATTGGGAGTAGACTTGGAGATCATCAGCATAAAGGTGGTAGAGAGAAGATAATTGTAAACTTATGGAGTTAATATACACAGAAAAGAGAAGAGGAGACAACACGCCACCTTGCGGTACGCCAGCAGCAACATCTGCCCACGATGAATAATGATTGTCAGCAAAAATACGCTGTCGGCGCCCATGCAAGTAACTATGAAATAAGCTAATTGAATTCGGAGATATGTTAAGAGAGCGTAATGTTGCAAGTAGGATGTCGAAGTCTACCGTATTAAAAGCATTGCTAAAATCAAGCAACGTCAATACAGTCACTTGCCTGTTGTCCATCCCGAAGCGAATGTCATCTGTGACCTTCAGCAGAGCAGTAGTCGTACTATGACCTGGACGAAAACCGGATTGATAAGGATTCAGGAGATTATTGGTACAAAGGAAAAACTTTAGTTGGAGATAAATTAGGCGTTCAAATACTTTGGAGAGGAACGGAAGAATTGATATGGGACGAAAATCAGAGCAGGATAGAGGATTGAGTTTTTTTGGTAAGGGGATAATTTGAGCGTCTTTCCAGGCAGAGGGGAAAGTGCAGGAGGTTAAAGAAAAATTTAGGATGTATGTGATTATAGGAGCGACAAGGTCAAGGATAGGAATGATCATTCGACGACTAATGCTATCACTGCCTACTGCATCGGAATGAATTTCAAGTATACTCTTCTTAACATCACGAATATCGAATTGGCGTATAGAAAAAGCAGGATAGTCAGGAGCGGGAAGCGAAGAAAGAAAATTTAAAGTTGTCTGCTTTGAACTAATGTCAATGCAAGAAGTCCCTGAGAAATACTGAATTAAGCAGTCAAAGTCCAATTTAATAGGAGTATCATTGCTGCGTGTCTTCCCGACTCCAAAAGTTTTTAGAAATTTCCAGACCCTTGCTGGGTCTCCATCTTGAACACGATTATGAATATGGCGTCGTTGTGCATCTCTACACACCTTATTGCAGTGATTCCTGATTGCCTTATACTTAGCGAGGTTATCTTCGCTAGGATCCACTTTATATCTAGATTTGGCATTATTTTTCTTATGAATCAGTTTTTTTATTTCTTCAGTCAGCCAGGGAGCAGGGAGATGGCGTACACGAATAGGACGAATAGGTGCATGTACGTCAAGTAGTTGAATCAGAAGCGAGTTAAAAATTGCTACTTGTTCATCCACAGAACCTGCATTGTAGACGACATCCCAGTTGATTTTTGCCACGTCACTGCGAAAAGCATCAAGATCCATGGAACCAAAACTCCGCTGAAGTAAAATCCTTGACTTCACCTTAGGTGGTCTTAATTTATAAGATAGATAAATGAGGTCGTGGTAAGAAAAGGCATCTGCAGCACATTGACCATGTTTAAAAACATGGTCAGGGGAGGAGACGATCATTAAATCAAGCAGTGAGGGAATCGCGTTAGGAAATAAATGAGTCGCAGATAGAGGAAGCAAATGTAAGTTAGCTGTATCAACAATAGATTTAAGCCTAGCAGCTCTTATATCATTTTTAAGAAGGCATGTGTTGAAGTCACCCATGATTATACTATGAGAGTAAATAGGAATAAGATCTTCTAGTAGTGTTTCTAAGGTAGGAAAATAGCAAATGTTTAAAGAAGGACTGTAGAAGACTCCTAACAGTAGTTTGGTGTTAGAAAAGAGGACTTCAACAAATAGATACTCTGCTTCACTTTCGGCTTGAGATAGTGAAGACGTACGCAAGACTGTAAAAGGAATTTGGGATCGTAAATAAATTGCTACACCTCCACCGCCCCGGTTGGTTCGGTCGTTGCGTATAAGGTGAAATCCAGGAAGTGAGTAGGACGTAGAAGGAAGACAAGGTTTTAACCAAGATTCGGAAACCAGAATCGCATGAATATGTTTGTTATCAAAAGAGCTAACGAAGTCGGGATAATGGGCTGGAATACTCTGTGCATTGATATGACAAACGTTGAAATTTTTCTGCGCATCAGAAAGTTGATCGTCTAAAGTAGTTTGCAGGGAAGGAATGCTCACAAAACTGTCGTCACTGCTAAACTCCGATTCCGAGTTTAAAGAAATATAGTTAAGGCTGCCATTACTATCTACTGACATTTAAACCAGTTAATTTGGCACAAATAACACTACTTAAATAATATATATATATATATATATAATAACTATAATATATATGTGGATATATATATCCGCAGAGCAACCTACCAGCTAGTAAAACAATTTCAGATACCGGTAAAATAAATGATACCGGAACCATAAACAGTACCGGTTATATAAAATAACTGTAACATAAATACTGGTAACACTATTCACTTCAGACACGGTCACAACAAAACGTCAGAGTCAATAATAACGTAGTGTTTATGTACTCTGTGATAGATAACAAAACAAATCCAAACTTTACAAACTTTTTCATTTTTACCCTCTTTTGAGTTAGTAAATTCGAAGTGAAAAGTAAACAAAGAAAATAAATATAGAAATGGACAAATACGAAAAATTAAGATTAAAAGTGTTAGTGAAAGTGTAGAAAAAGTTAAAAATGAGATTTTGAAAAAGTTGAAAGTTTATACTATAAAGTTAGAAATGAATACCTAAACTTATTAAAAAAATATGACCTATTTCCTGTGCGTCCGCTTTTGCCGTGAAGCATCTCTCTGGTTCTTTTGGATGTCACCTGTGGAGGCTGCAGCTTGAACCGGGGAGACAGGTGTCGGCGCACTGGGAACGGCATCGAGATCCGCCAGGCAATGTACCTGATGGTGCGAGCCGTCTGGCGCGAGTACATTAATTTGGCCTTCACGGGTCCAGCACTGCCTGACTCCAAAACGCTGTCGGGCTACCATGAAGAGACTATGCCTGTTTTTAGTCAGAAATTCGGACAATGTGATGCCTGTGCCTTTTAACTTGGACTTGCTGTACCAAACCTTGTCTCGGATGGGCGCCTCCCGAAATTTGACCACCATCGGTCTAGGTTTCTTGCCGGTGAGCCGACCTAAGCGATGGCAACGACTGAAGGATGCAGCAGAGACACCAGCCACATTCAGTTTCTCAGACACCAATCCCGCAACCACTGACGAAGCATCTTCAGAATCAGCCTCTGGAATGCCATGAAGCAGCAGCATCTTGCGACGTCCCCTCATCTCTAGTCGATCTATGTCCCTACATAGGTACTGAACCTGCTCCTGCAGGGTCTCCAATGAGGTGAGGATGAGCTTCCTGAATGCAGCAAACTCTGCCGCCAAGGAGGTCACTGTTACAGCAGCGGGATTCGTCTTCTGAAGATTATTTTGAAACTCATCCATCCTTTTATTAAACAGAAGAGTCATTGCCTCTAGTGAATTCTTCACAGATTCCATCTTTGACAGTTACAGTTCAGTGTTTTATTAAAGAAGTGCCAACAAAGGAGATGAATACAGCTGGAAGGTAACTAGCTCTTACATGCAGTTATTAAACATATATTGACAGAAAATATATTTAAATTTTAAATTTAAATTAGGAACAACACAAAAACGCGTCTAGTAGGTTTTTCACGTCTACCCTCTCGTATTACCGTACCGTAGTACCGTAGTATTATTTTAATTAATATTTGTAATTTCCTCCTTATTATTCGTACACCTTACCTCATTTAATCTTACTCTAATCTGCTCTCCGCATCTTAAGGTTGTCTGGAAGAGATCGCTGTGTAGCGATAAGACCGCCTTTTGTACCTCATATGTCTGCTTTGCTTGTTTACTTGTTGTTGTATTATTTTATTTGGTGTACAATAAAGAGTTAAATAAATAAATAAATAATATATAGCAGATCTTCGAACTAATGAAGTTGGCTTCTCATCTTTAAAATGTAATAATTAATAATAGAGCAATGCCATCTTTTATCGTTTTCCAAAAAAAAAACACTAAGTAAAAAAATACGTTCATTTTGTTACTTACTATTACAATATGTAACAGTAACATAAAAAATACAAAACTTGATAAATTTTTATGAGCTCGTACTTGCTCGGAATTTATGACTGTTTAGTGTTGACCAATGGTGTTGACCATTCAGTATCCAACTGGCATTAGATGAATATCTGCGCCCTCCTTATGATTGGTCGAAAACTGCAACCACCTGCAATTAACCATCAAACAACATTTTTATATTGTGTCCATGTTATCTATGTATAGTCCCAGGATATATCATTCGATTATGATTTTTCATAATGATATAAAAACATCTAAGATGAATATTATAAGTACCGTAAATAAATAAACGCTTCACACTTATAGCCCCACCCTAGGATTCCCTGTGTCGTGGGTGCCATGGACAACACACAAGACAAGGACACTTACACCCAAACCGAGAACAGAAATTCAAACTCATCATTCGAATTTCCGCCTCGCTGGGAATCGAACCCAGGACCCTTGGCGCGGCGATCCGGCATGGTAACCATTTAGTCCAGGGTCGATAATTTTTGAAAACAAAAAAAATTATAATAGGATGAAACCTATTGCAAAAGGAAGAGAATATAACAAAAAATAAAGGAAAAATAATTTACGGGCGATCTGAGGTCGGGAAGTGGGGGGGAGGGGGGGTTTAAGGGTAAAAAACGGTTTATCTCAATTTCCAGCAAAACTATAAGTCCTATGGAAAAAAGTTAAATGGCAAAGTTATAGGTAATAAAAAGGTCTACAATTTTTGTATTTACACTTTTTTCACATAACCTCAAAATTTATGTGAAAAATTCAAAAAACCAAGTTTTTGGTTTTTTATTTTTATCTTTTACAAAAATTTTTTTTTTAACGAAATTTTGTGAAAACTTACCTTTCTATGTCCCAAACATACTGTAATTTTTTTGATTTAAAATATTTATTTTTTCACCTTATTTTGACTTAATATCGAAAAATCACCCTAATTTTCAATCGAAAATTCACCTGTCAAAATATCCGCTTTTTTAAAAAAATCTGTGAGCTTTTTATTTGCTAAAATCTCTACTTTCTGATGGTATATAAAAAAATATACACTGCCATGTTAAATTTTCTCAGAAAATGCAATGCAACTTTTCATTATTTTTAAAGGCTTCTACCCTGGTCTAATTGCGCCACGTGAGTCGTCAAATGTGTGGTAGCTTGCAACACTGCACCAAAAAGTTAATGCAATTTTTCAGAGTGGCGATTACGGTCATCGGGGATTTGTGAAGACTGGTCGTCGTTTTTGTTTGTGTTGCTTAAAATGTGATGTTATACTGTTATCAATTATTATCAATGAGAAAATTACAATAAAAACAATTGCAATATTTTAAATTCAGTAATTATGAAGAAATTTTAATAAAATGTTTTATTATTATGATTGAAATATCATATTTTTTACCACTAAGAAAATTACCAATAGAAAACATTTAAAAGAACCGTCTCAAAATAGGATATAATTTTTCTAAGTAAGTGTTGGACACTCTACAATACAGTACTTTCGTTAGTTAAAAATAAACTATGAAATTTGATAAAAATTAAAATTTATGTATTATTGTTGTATTGTATTGTTGTTGTTGTCGTTGTTGTTGTTGTTGTATTTGTGTATTGTTATTGTTTTTGTATTGTTTTTTTTGTGTATTTGTGTTTATGTGTTCTTTTTTTCATACTTAAATATTTTGATTTTGAGTCACATTATTAATTTACTATATTAAAATTTTAAGTCGTCATTTTTAACCTTTATATCACGAGACGTAAAACACGAGCCACCACGGTGTGACGTCATATGTCTAGTAGTAATTACTCTGTGACTGTCAGTTCAGTTTCAGTGTAAACCTATGCTACATTTGCCGGACGTACATAGACGATTATTGTTTTTAGCAATATTACGTCACCAAAATGATGACAGCGTTTTCGCGGGACTAAAAAAGGTTTAAAACTTAATTTAATTTTATGGCAAGAAAGCGTGTTAATTTTGCCCAAATAAATTTTTTTGTGGCTTTTTATTGGGAAAATCAATATTTTAAAGTACTTTTTCAAACATAGTAGAATACCCTATTATGAAGGACAACCTCAATCCGGACTGTGATTGGTCAAATTAGTTCTTAAGCTATGACGTCATCGAACTATTCTGTGCTTCAGGTACCTCTACAAGCTCAGCAATCCAGATAGTGTGTGTAATATATCCATGGTTAAAACCATCAGTATTACATCAGTCATTACTTTCAGTATAACAAAGTACTCTGTGATCATTGGCAGTGGCAACACCATTCTTTTTTTGCAATGTGATTGTGGAGGAGGGCATAAACTTGGACTCCCATACATTTATATTTTCTTGAGATATTTTCATATGTCCCGTTTTAAATTGATAACTTTTGGACTAAATTTAATTCTAACCTAAGAATTCAACTAGGTTCTGTCAAGTCGTTTTTGATAACGAATAGAAGTAATACTTTAGACCAAGATGTCGGTAATACTCTTCTACGATTTTGACAAGAAAATGTTTGTCTAAATCGCTTAAGCTTTTGTGTTATATGAGCTTATAATCTCTTGAATGTGTAAATAGAATAGATAGAAATAACGTCAACATGGATCAACTCTCTGACGATCATGTACAGAACGTCAAGTGCAACAAGAATAGCACAAGCACGAAAAACAAAAATAAAAAGGCCAAAGATCCTCCGGAATCGACTGATGAAATATGTATAGAGAGCGACGAGCTAAGTGAGTCTTTAGTTAATACTCTTCAAATTAACAAAGTCAGTAGCAACTTAACTAATGGGACTAGTGTTCATTCAACGGATGGCGATGGAGCCGAGAGCAAGAAACCAGAGGCGCAAGTAGTACCGGCGGCGGCCCCCTGTGAAGACCCAGAAGATGTAAATAGTGTACAGTATAGTGACGATGCGGTCAAGGAGGGACGCGAGAACGATGCGCATTGTGTTAGATGCGTGCGGTATGTTGAGGATGAATGTCCAGACAACGCTGAACAGACGCGAGACCAACTAGGGTGCGATGAAAAGGCACTGGGCTCACAGGATGACATTCAAATTATATCATATGAGTCAGAATTGCAAATGCCCGAAATTATGAGACTAATACAAAAAGATCTCTCGGAACCCTACTCTATCTATACATATAGATATTTCATTCATAATTGGCCTAAGTTGTGCTTCCTGGCAACTGATGCCGGCCGGTGTATCGGTGCCATTGTTTGTAAGTTAGATATGCATCGCAATGTTGTGAAGAGAGGCTATATTGCAATGTTAGCCGTCGACGAAAAATATAGAAAAAGAAAAATTGGTTCAAGACTTGTCCAAAAGGCAATTCAAGTGAGTTTTAAACAATTGCTCCTATTGTGTTTTACTGTATATTATTTAAGGGTGTGCTATTACTATATTATTATGGCTATTCCTAATATTCTATCTATCCATCATCAACCTATCTATCTTACCTGGTAAGTTCATTTATAACACTAACTAACTTTATAACAGTTGCTATGTAACAAGTCTAGGATTATGGATAAATAAAATAATGGTCTGGGGCCATAACTACAAAAAATGTATCTATAAAAAGTTACCAAAAATATGTCCCTAGATACATCATATCGACAGGTGCAAAGTAAAAAGAGTTATCTTCAAAACAGCTACTTTGCAGATAACATTTTTTACTTTGCACCCGTCAATATATTTGTCCTTTACATTATAATGACTTGATGTGACTATGATGATAAAACAAGATTTATTTTCTTATTTTCCAGGTTATGATTGATGATAACGCTGCTGAAGTGGTATTAGAGACAGAAATCACAAACAAGCCAGCCCTGAAGCTGTATGAAAACCTTGGGTTTGTGAGAGACAAACGCTTATTTAGATATTATCTCAACGGTGTAGATGCATTACGATTGAAGTTGTGGCTAAGGTGAAATGTGTAGGTAACAAATGAGAAATGTTGAAAACTCAATGTTGTGTTATATTCCTCTGAGAACTATACAGTCTCAGTTCATATACTTGTATGAAGGTGAACTCTATTGTTATAACGGTGTATCTATGAGCCTGCCATGTGGATTTTAGCCAAATGTATAGTTTGTTTAAATTTTTTTGATCTTGTGATATGTTTAATTTTTCTTATTTATGTGTTGAAAATTGTTACTGAAATGTTTTCTGCAATTTCTTATATATTTCGATATAAGATTATAAATGGTTAATGCCCAAACTAAAATACACAACTTTGAAGAATATTGGTTGCATTATTGTTATTTTTACCCAATACATTATTTTTATAATTCATCGGCCCTGTGCCCTCATTGGATAATTGCCTGGTGCGAGAGAATAATAAGTACTAATAATAGCTTCTGGCTATGTTGTTTGCTTGCAATATAGTTGCAAGATACTTAGGTGATCAGTAGCACTGTAGGAAATGTGGAAGAGTTGAAAATAATTTCATGCATAATTCAGTTAAAGTGCTAATTGTATTTTTAATTAAGAAAATCATGTAGGTATACAGTTCTCAAGCAACAAATTTAAAAAATTCTTATTAGAATCTCATCAAACACCAGGAGAGAGAAAGTAACACAAATCTATCACAAAAAATCACTTTATTCTTAATACATACAAACTAGCATTTCAAAATGTAAAAGTAGCACTGTGAGTTGACGCTCCATTGTATATAAAAGTGTTATTAACAGGTTTATATTGTTTTGTTATAATTTTGATTGCTTCATGAGCAATACATCCCCCCATAAATGCTGACACACTGTGAAGCTCCACTCCTCCATACCTACACATTTCATGAATATGATCATCTTTTGGAAATGGACTACAAGATATATCACTAAGCAGTTTTGATACACAATTTTTCAGTATAGCTATATCACTTTCTGGTTCCCATTCACCAGGGGCCCTGCAATGCTCAGATCTAAATATTTCAGCTGCTCTTAACAATATGTAATGTACCATCATAACGTCGGGCTCCTCCAAGAACCTTGCGATGTACGTAGCAACAGAACTACTGGGCGGATATTCCAAGTTAATGTTTGAACCTTTCACTAAATGCAAGTCATGTGCATGTCGACAGAACAACTTGACGTCGGCCTCACTTATGCTCTCACAATGTAGCTGAGAAACTATTTCCTGAACTTTCCTATATACTACCTCAGTGTCACTAGCAGCCTGTGTTTTATAAAGATTTTGTAGCTTTATATAATGTTCTGTTGAAGCTGTCATATCTGGTAGTACTCCCTTCACAGGAAGCTTCCCTTTCCCTTCAGTTTCTACAAAGCTCCTCAAGGCAGAGCACATGATCCAGAATGGAGCACTTTCCTTAGTCAAATTAGTTGCAGAGCTGCTGTATATCAACTCCTGAATTTTAACAGGCAAGAATGTGGGTGTTAAGGCTGTGTTTACAGCTCTCACAGCCTCTGCAAAGTTCTCTTCATTGATAGGAATATCATTTTCATCTTTTCTTATAAACTCCTGTATTATTGCTTTCACTTCCGTTTTTTCTTTCCTGCTCATAGGCCAGCTGTTAGCATTGCTTGTCTGCCATTTCTTAATGGCTTTGTAAAGTATTACAATCCAAGGAATATGCCCATGGTCCTTCAAGTCAACAGCATCAATATCAATGCTATTTAAATATTCTAAGAGACCTTTAAAAGGAACATCTAAACGAAGATCAATTGGTTCATTCTCAGGATGTGTTTCAATAATTGCATGATCATTAACTTGAATCCTTAGTGATCCAAGGAATCCTACAGATCTACAAAGAATAAAGGGTACTTTGATGTCCCACAAATGTTGTGCTAGAGCCTTAATGGTTTTCTCTTCGAGGGAACTTGCTACCACTATGCTAAATGTTTTAAAGAAGTCAGGATTTTCTTGTAAAATTTGGTCTGGAGGTTCTTGAACAGCATGGCCTTGTACTGCAGGATTGAGCTCCAACAAAAGCCGGAGTGCTTCGGAACCTCTGTTTAGGCCCAAACTAGTTGTTTCTAGAAAAAAATTACTGCCAATGTCTTCCTCAGTTACGGTTTTGTCGTCTACAATAGTTACAGCTCCAACTCCTGGGAGAACTATTGATTTTAATATCTCTGTTCCTAGTGCATTAGCATTTATTATGCAGATGTGCCCACTTTCGAGCGCTCTTTGACCATGATCACCCCAGAGCCTCAACTGCCGGTCGTATTGTTTGTTCTTTTCACTCTGTTCCGGCGATTTTGGAGACGGCGATGCCATTATTTTACTATTATTTAATTAGCTCAGTAAGCGGAAATATTCTTATGTTATAATTTAATAATACTGTAATATAATTAGAGGGCAAAGCAAGTTTAACTTGCAAAGAATTGTTAATTATCAAGTTAGACTTTTACAATTAGCCAAATAATTAGCCGCCCGAAACGAACTTGCCGTTTTTCTTTTTCGAGACTCGAGTTGATGTTGACAATAGTGTTGCCAAGTCAGTGAACCAAGAAGTGGCTAAACCACTTTTAAAAAGTGGCTAGAATGTCCAAATTTCGTACCCTTTAAAGTGGCTAAAAGTGGCTAAAAATTTTGTACCTTCTTTTTGGACAGGGAGATAAAAAAAACACTATCAAACAATTATTTTTTAATAAAATCAAACATGAAAACATAATTATTTGTATATCAGGTTGGATTGTGGTCAAGCATTAACCAATTTGTATAAAAAAATATTAAATCAGTGGTTATTAGATGTTGAAGGTTCTGGTTCCGCTGCCAGGAAAGAATATTTTTCTTTTTTACCGATTTGATTTAGAACTTCTGCCGGTATTTTGTAGGAAGCACAATGACAGTCATGTTTGGTTATTTTTATTTAAATAGTTCTTTATTATTAATATATAATTAATTGTATCTACACTCATTTTATTTCTATGCTTTGTCCTTACCACACTCATCATACTAAATAATCTTTCTAATTCAGCATTTTAGTGTGGTAAAAATAAAGCCGTTAAAGCCATTTCACTTAAAATCGCCGCGTCGCCCGTACGGCGTTCGGTAAGGTAGATATGTCCCGACTTTCCCGTATGTTGAGGTTACTCTATGTTTATTAATTCCTGCGCGCAAGCAAGATGCCATAGACAATGTTCGTTCAGAAATAATAATATGTTAGAAAATAATAATGTCACATAGAGTGACACTGTAAGGGCCAATATGTTAGGTTAGGTTAAATGTCAATGTCAAGTAATTATTAGCTTGTCGAGTCAAACCTCAAAAGTTGCTAGAATTGTGGCTAAAATATTTAGCCAAGAATATTTGACATTTTTGGCTAAAGGAATCTTAAAAGTTGCCAGATCTAGCCAAAAAGTGGCTAACTTGGCAACACTGGTTGACAATTGAATCATGCATGTCAGTCACAGACGTCACAGTCTGTCACAGTGACATTTGTTTTGACATTAAAATTTTTAATTATGTAAAAGTCAATGACAAAATAAAAAAGAGAGGACAGGCCATAAAGTCACGTGATCTGAAGCCAAATAGTTCTCTAAAATGGCGTCGACTCCGCCCATGCTCCACCCATAAAAATAGTGTTGTATTTTTTATATCGATATAATATTTTAAGACAAAAAAATACCTATAATTCATTATAATTTATTTTCAGTGGTATTCCGAAATAGAAGTTTTTTAATTGTTATATGTTTCACACTTACTTCTGGCTAAATCTCGCAAAGAATTTTGTTTTGTTATGTATTCAAAATAGCAAGATCCAACCTAATATTCCAACAGTGTTTCAGCATTCAACAATTCAGGAGGGAAAAGGTGATTGTCAAACGCAAATATAGGTCTCCTAGGATACTGGGTACACTTCAAGGTTCTTGCGAAATAAAATATATATGATATATGTAAACGCATGTACATGAGAGAAAGAAGGTTAAACTTCACAATATTTATTGCAAACAATTACCATATTACAAAGATACAGCTTATAGTAATTGGTCTAGAATGCTATTAAGTCTGATGGGGATACGCGTGAAAGTAAGGTAAGGAGAGAAGAGTCCCTGGTTGGCAGGCGTTCACAGGCGCGGGCAAAGGGCTGGAGCCCCCGCCTCACCTCCTTCGTCCCGAGTGATGTTGGTAGCAAGCGCGAACAATATAATTTAATTTATGAAGATAAACCTAAGGTATTTCTCGTAGTCACTTTGGACCCTTTTCTTCAGAGGCTTGAACTGCGAAAGACGGTGGACGGTGGCGTCATTTGCTGTTCATCTAAAAAAAATTAAAACTATCGTAGAACAAAAGATAATAAAGAAGTCATAATTACTGATTTAATTAAAAGTAATTCATACGAACTCTCATGTTTGCTGTTGACGCTATTGAAAATGTTACCATTAGGTACAATTATAATACCTATCGGGTTCATTTTTATAAATTAAATTTTGTTTCCCCAACTCGTCAATTTTGATTTGATATGTCGATACTTTCTGCTTCAGCATCTTTATTTTCTTACGCTGTTCTTGTACTTGTCTGCCTAATTTTTTAAGTTTATTTTCAGATTTAGCTGCTAAAACCTGGAAAGTAATTTACAATATATTAAGTATTAACTAGGATATCCATATACAATTATATATAGAGTATAATAATTAAGTGTGGCCAGGCGATTATTCCATATACATACAAGATATAAAAATGCTTTAAACTGATAAAGATTTTTTTGTATAAATAATTGTTGTAACAGCATTTTTAATTTGAAATAATATTTTTGTACATTGATATATCAGAGAGTTGATTTCTTTTTATATGATATGATGAAAATACTCACCATGGTACTGACTCCTATATTAACTGTTAAGTCTACATCCGTATTTGTTGGTGTCGTTGGCAGTTGATCCATGTAAATCAGATTAAGTTTGTCGATGTCAATGGGCATATACGCTGCAAGAAAACATATATTATTACTTACTTATTATTACTGTGCTAGAGTATCACTGAATATGCAATGTATCGTTATCACATTATAACATGGAAATCAAAAATTTATATAACAACAATTTAGTATAATTATGTGTAAAATAAACTAAAAGAAAAATAACCTACATTAACATTTAAAAGTCTAGACAACAAAGAGCCTAGACAAGCATTCATTTTACTACATTATAAAAAATGTAGGTATACTTACTGGAAAAAGAGTGGGAACCACATCATCCTTTAGCCAACATCCAACGTCTTATTGATTATATATTTTTTTTAATCCTATGGATGCATATTCTTATTACTCCTGCAGGTCCTCCTTTATCATCAGTCCATAATTTTTTAAGTCCTTCATTCTTCGGAAATCTAAAAAAAATACATGCACCGATAAAATAATGTTATAAATCCATGATAAAATAAGTTCACATGTATTTTAGATCACTACTTAAAAATATAAAATTATATCCTTATCAGCTGTCTGGTGACAGCAGAACAAAATACAATTGTCACCACACCATCCCTCTTTTTGCCCCAGGTGTCATAAGAGGCAAATAAGGGAATATAATGGAGAACAGGCAGAAGCGTCCTCTGTGTAACAACTACCATTTACTACAATCACAATCCTGCCTGCCCAGCTTGGTGATTATGGGCAAACACTTCCATTTTTGGAAGAGGCTTCAGTTCAGTAGTAGCAGTATTAATAATCTTTTAATAGTTTGTGCTATTATCTACTCGTAATAATAATGTGCAATATTATGTTTAAATATTATTTCCAGAAACATATGACAATGGCTCTGAATTTTAATACATTGGCAAAGTGACATTTTGGTAAAAACAGTATTTAATCACTAATGTAAATAAATGTTGCATATAATATCGATAACTCGAAAAGTACGGTACAACGCTAGGTGTGTTTGTAACCATTTCAAATATTTACTTGATCTATTTATGTTGAAACTAGTTATCAGAAATTATAGATAATAGCGAAAAACGCAGTCCAGAATTCCTAATATAGACACATAATCTTAATAAACCCAAAATACACATGAAAATTACAACTAACCTGAAGAATGATAATCCTTCGTAATTTTTTCGAAAGTTTGAATTGCACCCTCTGATGCAACACTTTGCCATGTTAGGTTTTACTTAGTTCACTTTAGATACACAATAAAAAGTAGCAAAATACACAAATTCACTATTAAAATCAAAAATAAACTTCGAACAACGCATTAGATGACAGCCGAACTACTTAGGATGTTCGTTTCAATAAATGGCGTCCGAACCAAAAAGCGCTTCAAGGCGGGGCTTGCATAGACTTTATTAAAATGTTACTAGAAAATTGAAATATGCTATATGTATTGTACTTTCTCTACAAGTCCATATTGTAACGTGTAAGAAGAAGACAGCTATATTTTTGGTATTTCGGGTCATATTTGCACAATACATGTATAATGAAAAAATATATACGCAAATTAGGGCCTGTAGCTCGAGTGTGAGTTTCTAACATAAAACGGCTAAACGCAACTATCGCGTTAATCGAGATGACTCAAACATTTTAGTAAACATATTTTATGCGAGTGTGTTCCTTATACATCGTCAACGTTGAATGTAACTTAACATACGAGTGGAGGCATTTTGACGTGTGCGCGAGTGTAAGTTACTATTTTGTAGTTAACTATTGAAAAAATACGCAACCATAGTAGTAGAGTTACTCACTTGATGTTTGACAAGTGAAACGCATTTTTTGGTAATAGTTTATTTGATTTTATTATGGATAGCCTCAGGGATTATTTACAATAAAATTACACATAAATTTTTCCTTCTCTTTGCATATTTATATTTTCAATATTTCCAATAATACAATACTATTTTGCTATTTTTAACTTGACAATGAAATGACAATAGTGTTATTCTCAAATACTATGGTAACCAAAACAGGGTTGCTCATCTACAATGTACAAATGTAGGGCCGCTAAACATTCATTTATTAAAATAGGCTTACAGTATGAAGTGAAAATTGATTAAGCAATATGTTGAATGGAGCAGCGCGTAATTACCTACTTTGCTTGGAAGATGTTGGCGGAAGCAGGCTGAAGATAAGCGCAATCATCAGCGAAAACAATGGCCTATATTCCGAGCCTCTTTTAAAGCATCCCATTATATCGACGGCGGAAAGCGAAAACGTAGTCATCCACAAAAATAGTTCAAAATGTCGTAGTCAACAAAATCTTGGCGAATAATTGTTTGGATGAGATTTGAGTTACAATTATATTATATTTAGAAAAAATAACAAGCCTAATATCCAAAAATCGTGAGTTTAAGTTAAAAAACACGCTAGTTATTTTTTTTTAAAAAAAAGTGTAAAAGGTTTTTGGCTCTGATGAACATGTGGATGACTACGTTTTCGCTTTCCGCCGTCGATATCATCCCGATTCCCGACACATGTAAATAATCGAATGTCAATGAATAAAGTTTTGAATTTTCATGTACAAAGTTTTTTCGTATGCTCTTTATTTCGAAAATCCTAATTTTTACCTTTTCTATCTTTGCATATAAATAAATTAATAAAATTAATTATTAACTTCTTTGCATAATTGGCCAATGAATTATATAAAAATTGAGAAATTGAAAAATCTACCATACGGGGAATACCCACGACCATCGAATTTCGAGTCCGAGCTCTTAGGCGCTACGCCAACTCAACTCGTGCTATATATGCATCTTCGTAATTAAAGTAATATTCATAAGGTATGAAACTTTTTTATTTTCATGTAATGTGCGTAACAAAAACGTCAAATGTTTGATATCATAGCATCACGATGCTATTGTTTTATCTCATTTCTTCTTTAAGTTTAAAGCGGAACACCTATAGCTCATTCATAAAAAAACATAATGCGCCTAAAATAAGTTTCACTTGACTGCCTCTGTAAGCTTAGTAATAGTGTACTTTTAAAATTAGATGAGTTGTAAGTGCAACTATGCTAATAACGAAGTGAGCAAACGAATAACTTTTCGTTGATGTTTAAGGAACTCACACTCGCATAAAATACGTGTACTAAAATGTTTGAGTCATCTCGATTCCCGTGATAGTTGAGTTTTTAGTTTTTTTTTAGAAACTTACACTCGAGCTACTTATTTTAAAAGTACACTATTCCTAAGCTTACAAAGGCAGTCAAGTGAAACTTATTTTAGGAGCATTATGTTTTTTTATCAATGAGCTATAGCTGTTTCGCTTTAAGCTTAAAGAACAAATGAGATAAAACAATAGCATAGCATCTGTTACTATGACTACTATTATGTTTTGTTACTATGACGACCTATTACCAAACAATGCGTTTCACTTGTCAAACATCGCACACGTCAAAATACCTCCACTCGAATGGTTACATTCAATGTTGACTAAAAAGTTCACGTAAACGATATTTTGAAACTCACACTCGCAGTGTAGTTGTTTTAACTTTCCGCTAGAGGCGCTGACAATAACTCCATACATTTTGATTGCATAGACGCAAACGCGTTGGTGAAGTAAATGCTTGCGAAAACTCACACTTGAGCTACTGTCCTCTCTTTTTTATTTTGTCATTGGTAAAAGTAGGTACCTATTTAAGAAAAACGTCTTGTGGGTCTTACTTATTAAATAAATCTATGGCTTTGAAATAAATTGATGGATTGAATATAATGTGGTGTGTTCTTTGATCTTAGCTAAAAGCCCATTTATGATTTAACAGAATAAAAGAGTTTTTCTCATACCTATATAAAAAACACAGCCATATAAAAATAATAAACTTCATATAATGTCTGTATTAAAAACTGCTGAGATTACCATAGATTTAGTACTCTATGGACTGTGAGAATCTCATTGACATTGACAGACGTTACATTCTGTGTAGGGTTCGAAGTATCGGCCTCTGGTATCGATACCGAGTACTCGTGTGGTATCGATGGGTAAGGTATCGATACCAAAAAAGTATCGGTTCTGAAGTATCGATACTACTCAGTATCGAGTACTCACGAGGATTTTTTTATGCCTTGTTCAGGCAAGCGAGCAGACGAGTCACTTGATGGTAAGTGATCATCGCCGCCCATGGACATTAGTAACACCGGGGGCGTCACCAATGCGTTGCCGGCCACGAAGAAAACAATAGACCCGCTTCTTGAAGGACCCCATGTCATAGTTTGGAGGGAATACCCATGCAGGAAGTTCGTTCCACAGTTTACACGTGCGAGGTAGAAAACTACGCGAGAACCGAACTGTGGACCAACACCAGGTATCCAGGTGGTGTTGATAGAACCTGGTACACCGAGATGTGCGGTGACGAAAATTAACCGCAGGGATTAAACCAAACAATTCTTCAGAACATTATACAGGCGGTAGAACACGCAGAGTGAGCTTACATCTCTCCTCAACTCGAGCGAATCCAGACCGTCTGTATGTTTGGGATCGTCGACAAGACGAATGGCTCGCCGTTGAATTCGGTGGAACGGATCCACTTGGCAAGCTGGGGCTCCGGCCCAAAGGTGGGAGCAGTACTCCATGTGTGGCCGAATTTGCGCCTTATAGAGCATTAGTCTATGCTTAGGCGTGAAGTACTGCTTTTTAGCTCTGTTGAGCACTCCCAATTTACTTCCAGCTAGTTTAGCCTTACTAACCAAGTGGTCCCGAAACTGAACTTCATTCGAACTTCATTCATTCAGAGCTAAAAAAAAGGTCGTCGACAGTGAATTTCATGTCCCGATGACACTTTCTGTTTAGTCCGAGCGCTAAAACGGGCCACAGTTGATCTTTTTCCATACGAAAATACTGAAAAGTGCTCAGTATTTTAAAAGTATTCGATACCGACGTTTCATATGAGTACTTGCGAGTAATTACCAGGTACGAGTATCGAGTACTCAGTATCGAGTATCGCGAACAAAAGTATCGATACCTACTCAGTATCGAAAGTATCGTTCGAACCCTAATTCTGTGAAAGTGTCACTGATGTGAAATTGAAGTTGAAATGAAATCGTAATCAAATGTAATTTATTGTAAAAAAAAAAGCCAATATATAGGTACTTCGACCCTGGAATATATTGAGATGTTTAAAAAATACATTTTGCATGAATGTGTCTTGAAATGAATTTGCAGACATTATTTCAGGATTTCAATCCTAGGTAAGGCTGCGATTGTTTATTGTCTGTTGTTTTCTTGATATTCTTGACTAAAAATGATGTTATTTTACAGTAAGTTCGTGGTACACACTTGTTTGTTGATCTTTACGGCTCTTCTGGCTTTAAAGTTGGATAATAGTATCAGCTGGTCGTACTGGGCAGTTTTTACGCCAATATGGATCTGGAAATTCCTGGTAGTACTGGGTGCTACAGTAGGGACGTATGTCTGGTGGCAGTACCCTCACTTCAGGTGAGTTATACCAGTAACAGTTGACGTTGTTTATGTAATTTAAATTATTTAAGTTTGAATGCAGGAGGTAACATACATAATAAAATGGTGTATAATGTCTTAACTCCAGACTGGTAAAGACTAGTTGGTGTTTGGTACTTAGCATCCATTGGCCACTAACTTAGTTGCCTAGCCTAATAAGATATGTGATAAGTAAATCATCCCTTAAATTTGTTAAGGCACCACTTTTTACATGTAAAAAAGTTGCTATGATATTACTGAGAATGTAGGCAACATTCTCATTAGATGGTAAATGAAGATAAAACCCAAGGTAAAAGAAGCAGAATTCACTCTTATGTTACAGAAATAATTTCATCAGGAACACCAACACCAGTCTTTCTGCTTTCAATTTTTTTATTATGCAATATTATTTATACACTTTCTCTTATTACAGGTTAGAAGGTGAAGCATATATCCATTATAAAGCAATGCTAATAAGTCTTGCCATTCACTTAATCCTTCTTATGTTTGAGTTGCTTGTATGCGACCAGTTGACAACAGTACGCCATATTTGGATACTAGTCTTTATACCCTTAATCTTTATAAGCATAGTATCTATAGCTATCTGTATATGGTGCGTCAAACATGACCGCAGTTATGAGGTGAGTAATGTGTTTATACAACACTGTATAATGGTTTAAGTATACATGGCCAGATAAGGAATAGTAATTAGATTTAACGTGATGCATGCTACTATGTATAAAAAGATACATTATATTGTAAAAGATATCTTATGCATTTGATAGTATGGCTAAAATTAGCTTTATACTTATTAGTCATAATTTAAATTAACAAAACCTATCAGCAGTTTCGGATTTGTCAATAGGCCGTACAGGCCGTGGCCTAGGGGCGGCAGATTTCAGAAGATGATATTATAGATGATTTTGCTATTAAAAAGTGCCATATTATTTTAGAAAGGTACATGGGGCGGTGGAAATAAATTGGCCTACACTGATAAAAAATATAAATCTGGCACTGCCTATCAGTATGCATTTCTTATAATATGGTAAAAATTTTTTACAAGGGATAGATAGCCAAATATCCTTTTTATCTATGAAAAATTTCAATTTAAAATGTGAAAAAGCAATATTATCTCGAATGAAGATAAAGAATATCTCTGTTTCAGCTGGAGTTATTTTGTGCTGTAAATATACTGCAGTTCATTTTCTTGGCATTGAAGCTTGATCAGTTCATAAATTGGTCATGGGAAGTGGTTTTTGTACCACTATGGATACTGATGTGTCTTAGCCTTGTGGGTAAGTACAGTAAATATTAAGGCAGTAAACTGTATGTTATAATGCAAAAATAAACAAAGTGGTTAAGAGCACTCAACAAGGGTCCAGCAATTCCAAAAAATTCCTATTGATTTACACCACAACCTCGTCCATTATGCACCAACAGCAGTCGAGTTTGGTCACTATAAATGATGCCCTTATAGTCTCTAATGTCCATGGGTGACGATGACCACTTACCATCAAGTAACTCTGTTATTTATTCAAATAGTTGCATAAAAAAACCAATAATAACGATATTGGATACTGTCATTCATTTTTGTTTCCTATTTCCAGGTGTATTGTATAGCATAATATTTGCTGGCATCCTCTTACGTACGCCCGATGTGAACATACAGCAACGCAGAACAAGTTTCAACTCAGCACTGGCTTACACATTCACAGTTGTACCCATATTGGTGTTTCAGGTAACAATAATTATACTGTAATACAAGAACATTAAATAATAATTTAATATAAGCAATTAACTACGTAGTCCTGTGTACCTAACACAGGACGACACGTGTGGTGTAATGGTTACCATGCCGGACTGCCATGTCAAGGGTCCTGGGTTTGATTCTCAGCGAGGCAGTATGAATAATGGGATTGAATTTCTGTTCTCGATCTGGGCATGTGTCCTTGTCTTTATGTGAATCCTAGTGTGACTATGAGTGTATAGCATTTAAAGCTTATATATTTACAGGTATCCCCAAAATGAGGGAATATATTTTGTGTAATATAGTAATCGAGTAAAAAACATATTCTTTAAAAATAAATTCCTTTTCAGGTTCTTTTAACCAATAAATTAGACGATGGGCTTGAACTTTCATATATGGTGGTTGTGAGTCCTCTATTTGTGAGCTATGCTACGCTGATTATTATGTCCTTCAGCTCTAAAGGAGGAAATAAATGTGAGTAGACAAATTTTACAGTATCGTTAGACTTATTTCCAGTAAAAGTTACTTTGAAATTTTAGGTGTGTCTGTGAATTTCAATTAGTAGTGGTATTAATAAGGGTTTTCTTTTTAGGGTGGTTTGGCATTAGGAAAGATTTCTGTCAGTTTTTATTGTCAGTGTTTCCATTACTTCAAGAGTATGCGAATATTGCTTACAATAATAATGTAAATAGGGGATCTAACGGGGTCCCGACGGAACCTCCAGTGCACCAAGAGCCTTACAGAGACGAAGACACACACAAAAAGCCAAAAGATAGTAAAAAGATGCATAAAAACCAGAAGAAGAATGAGACGTTGAAACCAGTAGTGCCTGTGACGAGCATAGACATGCCGGATTGATACTTGTATTGCAAAATATTGGCTTGAAGTGTTGAAATGTGTGTTCACTTGTTAGATAATCTTTGTATATTCTTAATGTAATTCGGGGATGGAGACATTGTTAAGTTTGATATTAGCACTAAGCTATTTCCAAGTATAGACTAGGCAGACATATTGTCGAATATTAGAAAGTGACCTTGTTGCCAGAAATCAAGTTTTATTTTTTACAGTGGTTTTTGTTATTAACAAGGTTTTTAAGGTTTCTTTTGTTACATCATGTATCATATAATTTCCAGTTTTATACTTTATATCAATAATAATGTGGGCTTCTTGTGGTCTTGATGCATGTTGTATTGTAGGACACAAAGAGCAGCTTAAAACTGCTTTATATAAATGTTATTATTCTGAAAAAAAAAACAAAAATTCACATAGCAATAAACTTCAGAAAAATGTAGGAAGATATTAGATTAGAACCGTACCTATCGTACTTATAAATAATGTATATATGGGATTCTACTAAAATTTAAGCTATCTGAAAGAACCTAGTATTTCGCTTATTGATATTTGGAATGTTTTACGCAACGCTCTATGACATAATGCAATTTAGAGAGGACTTTATTACTCTCCATGCGATTCAAACTAATCTGTCATTCATCCTTTATTAATTTTTATAAGAGGGAAAAATAATTGTGTTACGCTAAAGGTAGTCGGAAATTGTGTTACGTTAACGTCAGAAATTGTGTTACGCTGACATCAGAAATTGTGTTAAGTTGACATCGGACGTCGTTCTCGCTTAACATTGTGTTTACGTTAACATATAAGCACAGCTCACATTATAGACGTGACTAAAAAGACTCAAGTTATTAAAAATATGTATAATATTTTCGAAATAAAATAATATCTACACGATTATCTTCGATGAATCAGTAAGGACGGCTTTATTGCTAAGCTAATAATCGACACAGCGATCTCAACTAGGCAACTATTGGAATTGAAATAATGGACCCTAATAAATTAACTGGGTACAGGGAGTCCAGAATGGTAAAAAAAACTTGTAGCTGTATCATAAAACAGCAGAGAGGTGTATAAGATAAATTTGTGGAGAAAAAAGGATAGGAAAGAAAGAAAAACAGAGAAAAAAACTCGTTTTAGTTAATGGGAAAGTGTAGTATTATTTATTTTTCGCAATAAATTTGTGAGCATTGAATATCAATAGTTAGGGTATTTCATAGCAGTGAACGAAATAGAAACGGCAACCACAGAAAGAAAAGAACAGGGGAACGACACGAGGGGACATAGAAATCTTTTTTATAATTCAGAATATTTGATTTCTAATAAATATACTGGCCATACAGTATGGCCCATACTTCACTAAGTAGTGTGCAGAAGGGATTATGACTATTTTGGCGTTAACGAATTGGAAGTAATTTGAGCTATTAAGGTAGGTACTCTGATATATAATTTAAACCAATAAAATGTAAAAATAAGGGGGATGCTAAAGATTATGCACTAGCTCATAAGTTACATTTAAAAAGCAAATGTTTGTAGGCAAGGTGCGGGGCAATTTTAGTCAAGCTTGGTAGTAAATTTCATAGATGACGAAGGCATCTCATCTCTAAAAACCTCATTCTACTTATCTCACTAATCCGAGTACCTCAAGGGAGAGATATCATAACAATATATTGATCAATTTATTAGGAAAATGTAAAAAAAATTTGGTCGCAAAAATGGCTGTGTACCTATGTGGTATCCATAAATTATAATGATTATCGTTAGGTACATAAATTCAACAAGGCGGTTATGGGCGAGCTTATTTATCATCGTAGTTCCGTGACGAAACGCAATAAATGTGAATGAAAATGGGACAATATTTCATGTTGTTGACACACGGCCACACGCTGACTGAAGAGACCGCACGCGGTTATAGCGTGATATTGTTTATATCACGTCTGACCTAGGCTGTATATACCTACGTGTAGAATGTATAGATAAGCAAAAAGGGCAAAAAAATGTAGTAAAATAGTAAAATGTTCAACTCATGTGTTGGCTTCCGCTAACGCACACTTCGAGCGATGATACTTACTTACCGATAAACTTATAGATAGATATATTCGGACTATCATAACTATATCGGGACCAACCGAAGCACGGAAGCTTACAGAAAATGCACTAGTACTAGTAGAAGACTACGAGTGTACTATCTAATCTCTTCGAACGAAACACCTCACATAATTATGATAGAACTTCACTTACAGGTAAGTTCGTTTAAACATCAAGTTGGCCCATCCATCGAAACTCGAGCTCTGAGCATCTAGCATCTTAGCTTACCTAGATCTACCTGGTCTGTCTGTTGGTACTAATTTGGCGGCTATTACAAAAAATGTATTATTTTATTATACACCGTATACAAATTAGTAAATATCACTAAGTTGTTTAGTGTATTAAATTATGTAATTGATGCTTTAGTTATTTTATACATTATTTTACAAGGGTCAAACGAATTGTAGGTACCTACTCTATTTCATATGAATGCGTATAAATTATGTAATTGTTTTTTTATTGATTTTTTTTATCTTTTGCTATATTACCTAAGTTAAATTAAAATTAGGTTTAGTACTTTGAACTACGCGGACAAAAGGTCCACACTGAAAATCAGCATTCATAAGACAGATGTCCCAGGACATAAACGGAATGACTCTCTTTCGTCGCTATTGCACAGTATGCCACTCCCGACATTTTGTTAAAATACAACTAAACTCAGTTGACACTATACTTACACTAAACAAATAATATTATAGTATGTATAATACCAAAGTTAACTAAAACTACGACTATAAAGTCCCTTACCTTGTTCAAGACTTTTTGTTAACTAACACTAAGGCTGTGGGCACGAGATCTGCGATGGGCGGCGCGATGGCGGTTGCGGCGCGGCGCGGCGCGGGGCGATTAGCAGCGGTGTCTCTCGGGGCACGAAAAAACGGTCGATCAATCGCGCTAAAGTAGTGTTGTGAAGAATGATAATATTATAATCTGTTTATTTATACTTTTATTGTTGAAGCGATGGCGTAAAGTGACTTTCGGAAAAAAGTGACACTTGGTTTTCATACAGATGAAGGTACATGTTTCATCTATTCGGTTGTGAAAAACATGAGATTGCGTCGAAGAGAATTAGTAGAACCTAGTATCCTGATGGGAGCTGAATTATTATTACCAAGAAATGGTTTTCATCCAATAAATAAAGGAAGAAGTAATTTAGGCGAATTTTCTACTCTTTATAACTAAGTTTTCATTCAAAAAATATTAAAACTATACGAGTATGAGTACATTTTGATTATATTTTGGAGAATATTTAGAAAATATTTATATGGTGCGAGTTTTTACTGTCCCATATAGCAGCGTTTGATGGAATACACTAAATAAGTTCTTCATTATAAATTTCCATTATTTTAAAATTATAATTCAATACAATTCTATGTACTATCAATCTAGTTTGTTCCCATCTCTTCCGCGCCGCCGCGCATCGCCCCGCACCGCCCGTGCATCGCGCATCGCGCCGCTCGAAATCGCGGGTCTCGTGCCCGGTCCCATAGTACGCCATACTGTTGATTCCATCGCTCCAAATCGCGCCGCGCCGCAACCGCCATCGCGCCGCTCGCCGCAAATCCCGTGCCCGCAGCCTAAGGGGCCGTCCATTAATCTCGTGACCTTTTTTTTAGCATTTTTTAACCCCCCCCCCCCCTCCCCCTCCCCCAACATCACGTGTACTTTTCCTTTCTTATACTCTGCAAAAAGGTCTTTATACAGATCACCTACTTTCGACATTGTATTAATCCAAGACATGCCGAGCCGGGCAGTCGGTGGCGGCGCGTGAGGCCTTCGTTAGTTGCCTGGCAACGGCAAGTCAAAGTCACACTACACGCTGCTTTTCTATTTAAAAATCGCGCATTTGACGAAAAAATAAATACACGTGATATATTACTACACCCGCCCTCCCCCTTCGTGCTATTTTCGTGATTTCTGTCAAACCCCTCCCCCCCCTTTTAAGCCTCACGTGATTAATGGACGGCCCCTAAATGAAATGTTTAATACACGTTCATATCGTTTATTTATTTAACCCTCCAATGTCAACATACAAATGTCACTGCAAAATAAATAAATATTGGTATTTTTTTTTCTATAATGCAACGTCACGAATTTAGGTAGCTACATTACAAAAATATCATTTAGTGGCGTTGTTATTCTAAGCTTAGTGAGTAAAGATTTTCTGTTTTGATTCTGGCATCTTTATATTACTTTTTACTATTTAATTTTATATCATAGTTGCGTAGTAGTAGTAGTAAATTTAGTGGCAAATAGATGAATTTATTGTTTAAAAATGTGTGTTTTAACGGATATAAATATTTTTGGAATATGTAAATTGTATGTTGTCACAAGAAATTATTACCAAGGAGCGTAGAAATAAGCATCAAACCGATTTACATTTTTTCATTGTCATAGCAAATAACGAGATTGTAAAAAATAGGTTTTAGTAGTCGATTTAGACTGCCTTGAGGGAGGGCTGTGAAGCGCATACCCTGGATCCACCGTTGACTCTTCAGTCATCCCAGTGTATTAATGTTTTCATTTAATATTAACATAATGTAGGTACAATTTGAAAGTTATAAACTATAGGTAATCCTCGACTGCTCTATAAAGTAATGCAATAGATCACGCGGTTTGAAGGTTATAAATTATTTAATTAATTAAATTAATGGTTAAAGCATTAATATTTGAAACAACAAAGTTATTATTATTAACCAAAACACGAGTGGAATAATTTGACTTGAGAGTTTTCTTTTTGTTTCTCTCTTTCTTGACCGGTAACGCGTCAACGATGCCTTTGGTGTTGCTGATGTCCATGGGCGACGATAGCCACTTACTATCAGGTGGATCGTCAGCTGGTTAACCGGCTACTTTCATAAAAAATAATAATTTATCCAATAACACGCCGTGGAGTCATCTGCGTTTTCATTGTGAGATTACAGAATACCGCCATAATAATAGCGACATGATTCGCCACTTATAATACGAAGGTAGTATAAACTCGAGTTGTATTTCCATGAAACGTAACGCAAGAAGCTTACAGTGTTAATGTTGGATTGAGCGTAACCTTTTAATGGATTTTACCAATATCATTATTGTATTAAATGTTGATACATGTAGGGATTTTTAAAATTGTACAGATAATACCGTTATGCTTTAATATTATAACGGCCATTAAACTATTTATCAGTTATTGTAGAATTTGAAAATTAATTGCTCAAACACAAAGATTGGTATTGATTTAGTTATGAATGCTAATCATGTTATCTCTAGATTTCATGTCATGTTAAACAAGCCTAAATTATGGCAAAGTAGTAATCTAAAGAAATCTTGTCCTCGGCAGCTGAAATCCTTGCCGCCTTGAAAATAATTCTCGACGCACATTATTTAGTACGTACATAGACCTATTACGGAATAATATTATAAGCAATATTAGAGTAATATTTTATGTTAAGTATATAAGTTATGTACAAACACGATTGTCTTACGACTAGGTATTAGCATCCACATATGTCTATTAGGTGATGTTTGTTATTTAAAAAAATAGCAACACTGGATTCCACTAATTTCTTGCATTATTTAGCAATAAAAAAAACATTTGTAGGTACACGAATTGTCAGTAGTTTTAGGGTTAACTTATTTAAGATATTGATTGTATTCTTGAGTTTTAGTAATAGTGAATGTGGTAGCTAAATCTTATTGTAGGTATTGGGTCTTATGAAAATTTAACCTATTAGAATATTGTTAAATGATATTGCCTTTAGCATTGTCAGTCTTGAGAACCGTAATGAAAAGTACATTTCGAATGATAACGGAACTAGTATTGTTTTTATCTTATGTCTGATTTATTTATTTAAAATACCAATGGCTTTTTTGTTGGTTATGTAATATTTATTGCTACCATCAATAATATTCTCATCATTCTGAGTTTGACTGGTACAAAAAATCTGATCTCTAAAAAAATATGACATTACAATAAAAAGTAAATAAATAAGTAAATAAATTTTATCCTTAGCTTCTATTTTCTTGGATAATCATATGATTATATAACCTATAAATATTTAATGGCCGTTATAAAGTACCAATAAATTGTTACTGTTACTGTGATATGCTCTTCCTAAATGTCGCTTTGCAATAATAATTGAATAATTAGCAAAATATTTTGTTTATTATAGTATGTGGTTATTTATTCTTTATTTCGTGTAATAAAATATGTACAGTACAAATAACTCTTTTATTTGTTGACGTGATGGCATTCAGTTCAAATGAACTGCGAAAAATGTATAAAACAATTGCAATACAGTAGAGCCTCGATAATCCGTACTCAAGCTAATCCGAACGCCGCTGTACCTAATCCGAACTGCTGACTGTATATTTCTCTCTCTTACCATTGGGCTGATGAAAATGACTTGTCCTTATCCGAAAAGATGATGCTGCGTAATTTGAGGGATAAAGCCTTTTTTTGGTCAATAAATAGAACCCGCCAAACTAAAATTGATGACTTTATGAATAAGTAACGTTTTCCGTTGTTTAAATATGTATGTTTAATAACCTCAATAAATAAATTTTGTCAAAATATACTTGCATTTTTTTAACATACTATAATCCGAACGCTTCCTGAGTCCGAACAGGGGTTATTTTTTTGTAGTTCGGATTATCGAGGCTCTACTGTAGTCATGTTCCTACTTATTACCTAAGTGTGTCAATAATTCTAGTATAGAATGAGTGTACTAAGGGCTTTTTGGTATTTCAAAAAATAATTTAGTTCTCTTATGAATTCATAATAAGTATAGGTATTACATTTTAATTATTTATTAATCTTTTCTATTACCGTATGAATATTATTATGTAAATAATAACACTTCAATGTACTCACATAATAATATATTAATAGATATTCATGACTGCAATGCCTGCATACCGAAATGCGACATTTAGCTACAGTTACCAGTTTTTAAAGTAATAATACAAACCTAAATATCACGAAACCTAAATGCTCATGCAAATTTCTGCACGCTCTATTAGATACCTGAAATGGAACATTCTGAATTCCGTAAAGACTAATTATGTAGCCTTGCGCTATTAGCCTTGAGCTAACCTTGGCCCTTGTTGGTATACGTCGAACAATCAGCACGTTGGTAATGATTCAGTGATCAGATCACGCTTTATTGCAGACATCATTTAATAGTTTTATTACTTAGGTACTAAAGGTATTAAATAGTAAGATATTGATTCAAGTTTAAAGCTCAAAAAGACAATCAGCAACCAATATAATTGTATAAGTATGTAGGTATGACTTTAAACTTCATAATTGCGGATGTAGAACATTAAAAAGTAACGGTAAGTACTCACAATTTTGTGATTTATACCTACAGAAATTTCAGCATGGATTTTGAATCACAAAAACAAACATGATTCATACAATAAGATGTACTTAAAACACATCAATAAATTATTGATCTGTGACGTCTGTGACTTAAAATATAAAAATCATGAGTCACCAATGAGTATGTAGGTACTAATTTTGAATCTGTTTGCAATTACAGAGCTGAAGTAGGTACATATGTCGATGTTACCTTTTACTGAAATATTTTTTCAGTTCATGTACACAACAATCAATGAAAATAGAAATTACAAATCGCTATCCTTCACCAAAGATATTATAACGCCCTGGTTTAACAAGCCGATGGCGTGAGGTGGCAGCATAAAAATATAGCGCCGTTGAAGTTCCTGAAAGAGGATAATTTACTATCCATTACCAAATTATAAGCGATTTCTCAATAATAAGTTGAAGGTCAAGGTGGAACAGTTATAAAACTTTTACGATAGCGATTCGCAAGTTGTCCTACAAGCGCTTAGACGCGAACCGCCTCAGCTTTCCTCGCCGCCTGGTACGAGCGTCGCCACACATCGATCATTTTTATAAATACTATGCAGTGCTCAGTCAGCACAATGATACCCCACAGTTAGCACGTCGCTGAAGGTAGAGGTTCAAGTTTGTTTTCGCTTCTTTCTTTTCTCGAGATGACCGCAGCAAAAGTTACAAGCAAGAAATGGATCAGCGAAGAGACTTCAGACGAGGAGGAATTGTTCAATCATTGCAGGGAAATGGAAATTGTTTGTTATGCCATAACAAAAGTTTTGACCGAGGCAGATAACAAATGGAAGGGTTCTCTCGGGACATCTAACCCTCCGTCTCTATCAAATCGTAACTATATTATGGAGTTGGTGAATAGACAGGTGCGTATTACCTTTTTATGTAAATACCCTACAAATACACAGACGAACCACCTGATGGTCAGTGTCAAGAAAGAGAGCAGAAATAAAATGGGCTGGCCTCTGTAGCCTCTTACGACACCCTAGTATACCGGCATGGGATTTGGATTCTAAGCTGCCCCAATATAACTAAAATAATTGATTAATAGTTATTCTTCTTATCTATTACCACTATCATGTATTAATTTTTCCCCAGGTATTAGATCAAATCATAGAATATTTATCGAAGTTAGTTAAATCTTTCTACAAATTGAATCCTAAGCTAGCGAGGTTGAAGAAAGACAACGGCTTAATGTTAAGCAAACACGATCATATTTTTGATATTCTCTGTAGCAGAAGATTTATAATGTTGCAATCTATAAATAGTTTGATAGTCACGATACTGACGACTTGCCTTCACAGAGAAGACTCGAGGAAAATGCTTGAAACATGTTTGCGGTAAGATGTAAATTTTTTTGTTACACTTGCACTTCAAATTGTATTAAACTGAAGTATAATTCCAGTCCAATTTAATTGGAAAATTTATATTTCAGCTTAGTTGATATTTACAACAACTTAATCGGTCTGAGCTACAAGAAGTTCACAGCGAAATTCGACATATGCAGTAACACGTATCCAACTACAATTAGTGAAACTAAGCATCTGACTCTTACTAAAATTGTGCAGGTAAGTCCCTATTTACTCACGACTTACGAGTATAGTACGGCCGCTGTATCTTGGCGCACTTATAGCTTTTAAACTATTGATACACAGTAGAAGTAGGTAATATTAGTAAAACTGATGACAATATTATTAAAATAATATAACGTTCTTAATAGATCGCGAAGACCCTCCATCAATCCTGGAAACCCACCTGACAGATGCATTTTTGTGAACAAACCCAACTGTCATGATTTAAAAATTTAGACTACACTACATAATTACCACTTATACAGCTGATGTTACTGCTACTGCTAAGTCTATTATTAGGCTCATGAATTACATAAAACAGCGTTCTTCGTTTTCTTTTCAAGATTCTATCCAAAAGCCGGTCAGAGATAAATTGCCAACGTCTAATCAACTGCCTGGTGAAGATGTACAAGCCGGAAGACGTCTCCGACAATGATTCTACCACGACAGCTGAAAGTTTAGAAATTTATCAGTAAGTTTACTTCTAAATTATGTATCTTCTTAATAGATCAATATTCTTACTTAAAGAGAGAGTAATTTTGTAAAGAAGCCTATCTTATCGTTTCAAACACAAACAGCAACTACTCGTAATTGACGTTTTTGAAACTAGAATCTGCAAAAGCCCTGTTCTAGTTCAGCGCATTATCTCTGAAGAGGCATGTACATAACCTCTTAAATCCTGTTAATGCTTAAGGCCTTTGTCTTTTGAAAATTGGGCATACCTATCAAAATTATTTACATTTTCAGCACATTGACAAAACATATAACGCCTCCCACGTCATCGGCGTCCCGTCAGTATAGTCAGGCTGAGCGTCGTGAGGCGTTCGTCGACACCAAGAAAGCGAAGATGAAACAAGCGCAGAGCCTTATCGAAGGGAAAAACGGACACAAGAAACTGACCGAGATATTGAACCCGCAGAACTCAGACTCGGAAATACCATATACTTCCCTATTGACCAACGAATGCGTGTTGGATAATATATTTAATAGCGAAGGTAAGATCTCTCTCTAATATTAAATATTCTAAGTATGTGTTGTATTTATTATAATACTACATACATAAATAAATTAAATAAATTGAAGTAAGTTTCTGGAAACCTACTTCAGTTTCAATAATTGATTAAAAATTTAATATAATTTTAGATAGGTACCTATTATTTATTTATTTCTATACAAAGTTTCTTAGTTAATTGAAGTGATACTATCTACTTTTAAAAATACTTTTCAGAGAATGTAAACGGGATTCTTCAAAGCGAAGAAATGTACATAGAAATTCTTTTGGATACAGTTTCAAATATGTCTCCTAAGTTATTAGGACAAAATGGAGTCAGGAAACTTAAATCAGGTAAGTGCTCAATAAGATATTCAATAAGGTTTTAATCAATACCATTTCAAGGTCAAAACTCCCAAAAAACTGAAAAATCTCTTAAGCATATTTCGGGCTTAATCGTTTAATTTTATATCCATGATACATAACGTTCAAAACATTTTAGGGCGCTTTCACATTAGGTCGCCAGTAGTGCGGCAGCAGCGCGACAGTAGCAGCGCGACAGACGCGCGGCTGTCGCGCTGCTACTTCTCTATACTAAAAAGAGCAGCGCGACAGCCGCGCGACACGTGATTTTCATAGTGGACGGCAGCGCGGCAGCCGCGTGCGATCAGTCGGCTTCAAGCCAGTGTTGCAATCGCACGTTCGAACACTTCCAACATACACAATGAGCGAATTTGACACAGAACAATTTATCGTTGAAGTTCAAAGGCGTCCTGCTTTGTGGGATTCGAGGATCGATGATTTTTTAGTTTTAGCTCTGTGCTAGATTAAATATCTGTTAAAAAAATAGACGACAAATATGTCTAGTCAAATTCGATAAAATATGGTTAAATGTCTTTTAATTTTAGAGATATGATTTTTTAAGTAATGAGGTAGCCACTGTCGCACCTACCTGCTCTTAATAAGAAAAACAATATATAAATAGGGTGTTATAAATTCCAAAAATAGGATAAAACCCATGGATGTATTACTCTAACTGGATAAGTAATTTTGTAGAGGTACCTGAGGACGGATGACGTCATAACCTAAGGACCATTTTTCTATTGTGTCCATGTTATCTATAGTCCCAGGACATATGATTCGATTATGATTTTTTATAATGGTATAAAAACATATAGGTAAGATGAATATTATAAGTAACGTAATTGTGGTGTAGTTTGCAACACTACACCAAAAAGTTAATGCAATTTTTCAATGAGGCGATTACGGTCATCGGGGATTTGTGAAGACTGTGGTCGTCGTTTTTGTTTGTGTTGCTTAAAATGTGGTGTTGTACTCTTATCAAATTATCAGTGAGAAAATTACAATAAAATCAATTGCAATATTTAATTCAGTTTTGAAGAAATTTTAATAAAATGTTTTATTTCAATATTATAAATACCACGAGAAAAATTACCAATAGAAAACATTTTAAAGATCCATATGAAAATAGGATATAATTTTTCTAAGTGTGGACAGCCTACAATTATGAAGGATAACCTCAATCTGGACTGTGATTGGTCGAATAGTCCTTGAGATATGACGTCATCGAACTATTCTGTGCTTCAGGTACCTCTACAAGGTAAGCAATCCAGATAGTGTAATATATCCATGATAAAACCTTTTGTATGAACAAATGGGTAGGTACCATAGATATAGTATATCTATGGTAGGTACCCTAGGAACCCCATCTATAGACTTACCTAAGTTTATAACGAGTCTTTCTTCTGCGGAAATGCTGTTGCGAAATCGAGTATCACGGCGTTGAATACTACTCTCAAAAAGACGTAATAATTCGCCGAAAGACTTTCTTGACATTCGGACGTAATTAAAGAATTTTTTATTACTACCATATTTCAACACTTTGAATACTGTCACATAATCACTATTCACATGCCGATTTCGAAATAAAGGATCAATCCAGTAAATCCTTTTTTTATTATGAATGCGACGTCGATGGCGCCGAAGGAGAACCAACAAAAGCAGGAGCAACAAAGATGTTTCCTCTTTGGAGTCCATTATTTCAATAAACTGGCCACCCTGATCTAAGCAAGTCGCGCGGCTGTATTTGTAATGAGAAGGCATCCGCTGCTGCCGCGCTGCAGCCGCGCTGCTGCCGCACTACTGGCGACCTAATGTGAAAGCGCCCTTAGACCTTAAGGTCTAGTATAGGTAGGTCTGGTATAGATTAATCTATATCATACCTACTAAAGTCTGAAGTCAAAGACGCGGATTAATCTTCTGGACACATAACGAATTAATTTTTTTTTTTATTTTTGTATTGTAGGGCGTGTTCAAGCTAGTAAGAAAGCGGCTCATAAGGTGACGGAGTACTATCAAAATATACTTTGGGGTGAAGTCGGCGGCTGTCTCGAGCACATCGTTCTCTGGTGGTCCTCGTTTCCGCTTGCTATAAGGTAAAGGTACAAAAGGTAGGTAGGTAAAGGTAATAAATGAAACCCTTTGCACTCGAGAGGTGAGTCTCGCTCACCACATGATTTATTGCCACAACTCGAGAGGTGACTCTCGCTCACCACTTTGTTTAATGCGGAAATTCGATTCGTTGTGTAAACCACTTATGTTTCTTTATTTGGTAATTAATCATCGAATTTCCGCACCAAACAAAGTGGTGAGCGAGTCACCTCTCGAGTTGAGGCAATAAATCATGTGGTGAGCGAGACTCACCTCTCGAGTGCAAAGGGTTAGTTCAATGACACGACAGCTTTTTATAGGGCCAATAGGATCCAGGAGGCTTGAAGGCAAAAGACCTCACCCCACCCATCTACATTATATTTCATTTTCTCAGCTGGTTCAAGCCACTCATGAAAAATTGTCCGTCTTTATGTATAAACATTTTTAGAAACAAATTTTAACATTACAGGTCACCAAATACAAGCCAAAACCTTCGGGAATGGCTTTTCCACACGTTTAACGATAATAGTAAGTATGAACATAATTTACATAATTGCAAAATACGAAATGTGCAAGCCTCTCAGTTAATATGCAAATCAAATTTTGATGCTTAGTTAAAAATAATTAAAAGTAAAGTAATTAAAGTTAAAAATAATTAGCATTGGTTTTTACCGGAGTAAAAGAAAACTTCATGAGGAAACTAGCTTATGTATGAGCTCTATATAATTTTCCCAAGGATGGACTACGGTCTTTACACTTTGTGTAAAATATAGTAAAAGTAATTATGTTATTTAATTAATTTTCAGACACTCCTGAATTGGTACTGTCAGCGCTAAGGATATTAGCTGACGCGCTGGGTTGCCATGTGACTACAACTTCTTGGGACAAACATTTTGGGTACAATCTCATTAATTTCATTTTCCTTTTACGGGGCGACTGGAAGAGATTTCGTTTCGAAATAAGTATAGATATAACAAAAATTTCCAATATAAAGGAGGTAGCTTGCTGGATATTAGATTTTTTACACTCAAAATATTAAATAAGATTAGCCCAAATCAATAAAAGAAAATCACTCTTACACACTAAAATGACTATCTTTCAATTCAATTTATGTGTAGTAGTTACCTGGCCGGTAACAAACAAGTTTTAAATTTTATTAATATAATATGGAATATCTGCTAAAAACTGTACAATTTTTTCCATCGTAAATGATGAAACAGACCCTATTCATCAGGATTTCCTATCCACTTAATTGTGGACTCAACAAAAAAAATAGGTTAATGTAGCCGAATTTTCGAATTTACGGTGTCACTTTTACCAATTTTTGATATCTTAATGTAAGTCAACTCCCAAGTTAACTTCCCTTAAATTTGCCATGCTTTTTATGGGGCATTCTGTATAATAACATTAACTCATTTATTTCCAGCGCCACATTGACTACAAATCTCAAACCAACATCTCTAAAAGTGCATCCTGATCTTTCCGTGTACATAACGGAAGTAAGTGTCGTTTCTTGTATCTTTTCACTATATACAGAAAAAAATATATATTTGTCAAATTTTTTTTTGCTTCTTTATTAATAAGTACCCGGATGACCGAGCTTTGCTCGGTTCAGTGTTGCTACTCTCCAATAGACGTCAGGAATAGTCTATTGTAGCAGTTTTATATTGCCTGAAAACACGGATAAAACGAAATTTTCTAAAAATGAATCCTAGCTAGATAGATTTATCGCCCCCGAAACCCCCTACATACTAAATTTCATGAAAATCGTTGGAGCGGTTTCCGAGTTTCAGAAATACTTACTACTACTACTTAGGTTTATGAATAGTAATAGAATAGTCAAGTGGCCTATACCCGCCATTTTGAGAGGCGACCCGAACCCAGCAGTGGGTCAATTATGGGTTGTGACTTTGACTTTTTATGAATAGACAAAACTCACAATTTATCCTACTTGTCTCCGTTCATATCGGTAGTGCACAGAATCCGGAGCCAACTTCGCCCTGATGCTGCAAGAGCTGGTGACGCTCAACAACCAGTGCGAGGTGACGTGGGACTACATCCTGGGCGCGCCGCTCGAGGACTTGCCCATCGTCGAGCAGATACCCATACTACATCGACTTGGTGAGTAGGTATTATTCACCAGAATATTATTATAATTCTTTAATTGTAATATATAAAACAATTATTGTTGTTTGTTGTTGTATGTTGTTATGTATCTTTGTTGTATATTGTATTCTTTAATTGTATTATTATAATTCTTTAATTCTTAAATTGTAATATTATATGTACTTCTAGTGTGCACAATAAAGAATATTGTATTGTATTGTAATTATGATATAATAAAACTTTTTATTAACTGTTATGTAATAGATTTTATTGTTATATTTTTTATTCTGTCTGTGAGAGTATCACATGGTAACCACTTACCAGATTTAGACTATTGTAAGTTGTCTGGGATGAATTCATCCAGAAAAATTGATGTTTCCGCGGGATTAAGAGTTCCAAGTTAGTATATTGGTTGTTTGTACACAACAACAGACAACATTCATATTCTTATCTATATATTCTTGTTATAGTTCCATGTATTCAAAAAAATAAGTAATTATTATAAATTTTTTGGGCTTAAGTAAAAAATAACCTGACAAGCTAAATAAAAGATGAGCAAGATGTAGATAGATATGTATGCTGTGTTTACCTGTTTGGTTTTACATGTAGCTTAACACGCTGTTTTTGTAATAAATAGATTTATTCATTGTAAAACTGTTGGTAAACCTATTAAATAAATCAATAATTTTTTTTTTTATAAAATGAAGTAAAATTTTCAGATCATTCCATCCACACGTATAGGCTATGGTGTCTAGCGGAGACCCGGCGTCTAGCTAACCTCTGGGAAATGGACGACTTCTTCCGAATAGCTCATAACGACATGCAGGCTTGCATGGAGCAGCTAATGAACTTGAGGTTTGCGGACCATAGTACTGCTATTGAATCAGGTATGAAACTTGCCATTTATTTCTCCATGCACCAAAACTTTTTTAATAACTTCAAATTCAATGTAATTTAACGACCCGAGTGGTGCAATGGTTACCATGCCGGATCGCCGCGCTAAGGGTTCTGGGTTCAATTCCCAACGAGACGGAAATTTGAATGATGAGTTTGAATTTCTGTTCTCGGTCTGGGTGTGAATGTATTTGTCTTGAGTGTTGTCCATGGCACCCACGACACAGAGAATCATAGTGTGGGGCTGTGAGTGTGAAGCGTTAATTAATTAAGTTAATTAATGTTCTCTCTTTTTGGTCTTGCGTCCTGCCTCATTACTGAGGATCCTGATTCTGATGCGAAGCTTTTTCGATAGCTTGTCTCCATTTATGGCGATCAGCAACTTGGTGGCGTGTCATACTGTCTAGTACCTCCAGGTGTTTGGATACCTAATCCGACAATTTTATAGGACTGCGGCCCCTAGGTCTCTTTAATGCTAATATTGCTAATGTGTTGCATTTTTCAGGAAAAATTGGCGTTCATGAAAATGTCTGCGCGAAAATGAGGGAGAAATTGGTGTCTGAAGTAAAAGTTAACATACAGAAATTAAAGGTAGCTATTGTTTACCTGTTAATCTCAATAGGTTACCGGTTAATCTCAACTTACCGTTAAGTATACAACCTCGTTTTCCTTCGACACATCAAATCTGTTGGCGACATCTACGGCCTAACGCACTAAATGACGCATTATGGGGCATTGAGCCGTAAAACAGAGGACGGGTCGGACGGGACAAGCACGGGGCGGGCTCGAGACGGGCGCAGCGTTCCGTGTGTTGTCATCCAAGACCCGCGCCCGTCCCAACCCATCCTCTGTGGTCAACGCACATTTATTCAGCTCTATTCAGCTTATGTCCATAGAAAACAGCGATTTTGAATGGAGACGCGTACGCATCCGTTCAGCGAAAGACGTGGAAAGCCACGTCTATTCAGCTTTCGCGGCAAACGAGTAGAAAATGAGGATAAATGTGTTTTATCATGCGAGTGCTATCTGCCGCGTTCAGCGCTGTGCCTCCGCGTACAGCGTCGAATGCGGTGGAACAGCGCTTGTCGACAGATTGCGACCTTAATGCCCGGGATACACGAGGCTAGTTTTTCAAGCTAGGATAGCAAGCTAGTATCAGTAAGCTAGTACTTTTGGCTTCATGTAAACAAAACTAGCTTCATTTTTAAGCCAATAAACTAGTAAGTTAGTTTACAAGCCAGGACAGTTTTTAATAGGATGAGTTCTATTTTTTAGGCTAGTAGCGCCCCCCACCACTGATTTTACTATCCTGGCTTGTGTAATGGCTTCATGTGGCCTGCGAAACTAGTTTTCAGTTGGCTAGTAAGCAGGAACCACGCGTTTCGTTTGTTTTTCCGCGACGTGTTTTTGAGAAAGATGCCTAAACTAAGTACGGAGATTAATTTAAAGTTTGTACAACTGTACCGTGACCATGAATGTCTGTGGAACGCCACCCTTCCAAGTTATTCACGGTCTTGTCCACACTCGTTTTTGTAATTCATCTTCTAGTTTGTCTAGTGCGAATTGGCACAGTTTTCGAAGTAACTGTTTCAGTCGAATAGTTTTTTTTTCGCATGCAGTTTATTATGGACATGTGGTCACCTCATTCACTGTAATAATACTAGCTTAAAATAATCTAGCCTCATGTAAACAGAACTAGCATGTTCCAAGCCAGGACAGAACTAGCTTGCTATCCTAGTTTCAAAAACTAGCCTCGTGTATCCCGGGCATAAGTTATTGTCGTTATGTGCAGGAAGCTAGTGAGGAGATAACGACGGTGCTGTCGGCGGTGTGCGGCACCACGAGCCTGGCGCACCTCACCATGATGTTCCCGCTCAGCGCCGACTGGCGACGCGTCACGGCGCCGCCCTCGGCCGAACATTCCGCTTATGTGCATGAGTTTTTAAGTAAGTCAATAGCATTGTTTCGCTCTTTCTTTTTCTTCTCTGTTTGCCGGCAACGTATCAGTGATGCATTTTGTGTCGCTGATGCAGTGTTGCCTGATTGTTCTACGGCTTTTAGGCCAAAAATCCACGGTTTTTTTCTTTTCTTTTCTATTTCCTACCCTTAATAGTGTTCTAAATCATTCCTTACTCTTCCTTTTAGTCTCCATAATTAAGTACTAGCTGCTGACAAATATTTATCCTTATCCAAAAACCCTTGTCCTTGTTGTTTTGTCCTTGTGCACCCTACCCTGTTTCCAAAATTGTTCACTTTATTGGCTTAATAGGTTGTCTGGAAGAGATTGCTATTTAAGTAATAAGACCGCCTATTGTACTAGTTCCTGTATAATAAAATGTATTTGGATATAATTTCGGTGTACAATAAGGAGGATTTTGTTGTTGTTGTTGTTGTTTTTTTAGACCGAGCGCTGAACCGATAGTAAATATATTGGCAGCACTGGACACGGCTCACAGTTGATCTTTTTACATTTAAACACGACTTTTTATCTAATGTACACGGCCGTCTAAAAAATTGCATTGGCAAACAGTGCGTTGATATCTGATGCGACGATATACTTTTACCATCAGGTGGATCGTCAGCTCATTTTTCGGCTCCTTCCATAAAAAAAACATAGCATGCAAGGGAAGGGAAAACGCGCACTCAAAACGTCGCACTTAAATTGGTCCAATGACCAATGCTTAGCAATATTATTCAGCATGGCGGCGCTGGTCTCACTCAGTTCGTTAGAGAGAGAGAGGGAGAGGGAGAGATGACGCAAATTTTTGCTTTTATAAAGAACGTTTGTGTTAAATGTTTCGACGGGTAAGGTATACATGTCTGTGGGTAAGACGGTAAGGCCTGTTTAGCCATTATGGTTATCAGTTGATAATTTTTCCATGAGGAAGTGATCAAAACAGATACCGTATTGTTTCAGACAAAATGCTCCTCCCAGTGATAAAGGCGACGGGGGACATCGCAACACTCAACATGGTGCTCCGGATAATGTGCGAGTCGTGGCTGCATCACATATACGTTGTCAAAGTTAAATTCACGTAAGACACTTCACAAAAAAAATTGTTCATTGTTCAAAAAATAATTGTTATTAATAAATATTTGAGAATTATCAAATCGACATTGTATCCTCGCTACCTCTGTTAGCTACTACAATCGAGCGTTTCTTACAGAAAATTATTAGGCGTCTCATCAAAATTAACCTACTCACGAAAAATTAGCTTGATAGTAATCAAAGTGCAAAAATGTACCAGGGATCCTTGACTATTAGCGTTTTTATTGTTACAAACAGTAACAAGAAGTCAAAACTTCTTGTAGGCACCAAAGTACCTACAGTGGCAGATATTGTATTTTTCTTTGATCCGATTTTCGGTCTTGAACCAACTGAGGAACGGAGGACGTGAACTGTATTTAAATTTCGTCACAGGTGGTCACGTGGTCGATGAGACTTGAGCCTAGCTACCTCTTGCTCCTACCCTCTGCCAGTGGTTCCTTCCTACAGTCTCATTAATCGCCTTAATAAATATTTATTTATTTACACTTTATTATACCCTTATACAGTGGTACAAAAGGTGGACTTAACGCTATAAGCATTCTCTACCAGTCGACCTTTGGTTTAAACAGAGAACAGTGAAGGCGGTACAAGAATATAAAAGTAGGAGTAGAAACGGAAAATACATACGGAAAATACGATAAAATATAGGATAAAGATCTTAATGAAATATAATATACATATAATAGTATATAGTATAAACGTGAAAATAAATGACAATATTATTCTGCAAAATAAATTGAGTTCAATAAAGAGTATTATACAATAGTATACAAGGACAGGTACTGCTATAGGAAAGACAAGGAAGGAAGGACAGGTGCTGCTGCTGCTATACTGCTATAGGAAACTAACACCCCAATTCTTAATGTAGTGTTCAGTGACTTTAAATTTGAAGCTCTGTTTACTGCAAGATATTATTTGCTTATATAAATTATAAATATTATTTGCTTTATTGGTTATAGAAAAGACGCTGCAGTGCAACTGTTGGCTGATTTCAACGAAGTTCGTATCTGGCTGGGGGAATGCAAGCCGCTGGCCGCCGCCGCGAGGAAACAGATGCTTCAGAACGAAGTCCTCAGGTAACGACCGAGTTCTTTACTAATTAGTCACTGTATACAGTTGGTCACGCACTGCACTGGAGCGAAGGCGGTTTTTAAACGCTTTTATTTACTTTCACTTCGGTGGATCAAATCTTGTAACGTTAATTTGAATGACTTCCCTTTAATGAAAATTGATGAAATTTGGCAGACATGTGTATTTCCCATGACAATACACGAAAATCATATTTTAAACTAATTTTCATTGTTTATTTGTTGTTAAAAAAAAAAAAACGATTTTCAGACTTTAGACGCATAATTCTCTATGTTCTATTTTACGTAGAGACTTGAAATTTTCACAACTTGTAGCTAATTTTATAAACTAAACATTATTGAAATAAAAGCGTTTAAAAAAAAAAAATTTTTTCATTTCACTTATTCATACTCTTACGAATATGAATGTTTTTTGGAAAATTCTATTTTTTATGGAAATAACCGACTAAGTGACCGACTAAGATGGTTACCGATGGACCGACAGACTAGATGGTTAGTGGCTATCGTTGTCCATGGACATAGTCCAAAGAGAGAAGAAAAATAAAAACTGGCAACACACATTTATTTAAAAATAAGTCAGATTAAAGTGATGATGAAAATAATATTATTTGCACTGTGTAAGAGCCTAAAAAGTGAACGGTAAACAACATAACGTCTGTCACCGACTCTAATATTTTTTGAATTGTTTTATTAACTTCTTTCAGACGTTGCGAAGGCGTAGGAAGACTCCTGCTCCACGCTCCGGGGGATCTCATATCAATGCAGGAGTCCACTATGCAGTCCGCGAAAATACGGAAAGACGGTATGTAACTAACACGAAACTTTAAAGAGTGCATTATAATGTACTCTACTCAAATATTTGGAAACATGTTTGGAAACTTAAAACCTAAGATGCAAAGATCACGATAACACATAGAATTATGAATATGATTTTTAATTTTTTATGATGTTATGCGATAACTCGAGTGGCGGTCTAACGCAGATTTTTATACAGAATAATATACTCGCTTACGGTTTTCGTACAGATCTCAAATAGTTTTATAAAATATAGCCCATGTTATTAACAATAGAGCATCTTGATGAAAACATTTTTGAAATTTAAATTATTTAAAAAAAATTAATATTACTTTGGATAAGTAAGTTACTTTCTTACTTTTTTTCTAAAAATGACGTGCATAAGTGTATCAGTGATACCTATTCAAATTCAAATTCAAAATAATTTATTCATGTAGGTATCACTGATACACTTATGCACGTCATTTTTTGGCTTTTCGGAAAGGTGTTTTGTCTATATGAATATTTTGACTTTGTAACGTTGCAGAGAGCGACGCCCCCGAGCAGCTGATGCCGGCGGAGATGTACGTGCCCAACCAGAAGCAGTGGCTGTCGCTGCGCGCCGCGCGCCTGCCCGCCTCGCTCTGCTGCCTGTTGCTCTACTGACTACTGACTTACCCTTTACAATATACCCATCTATGTACCACTCGTGTTTCATTGATCCGTAATTCCGTACTGCAAGGCTATTCTGTTTTGTAACTCGACAGCGGAATCCGCGATGAGTTTCAAAATTGAAGTTAAAGTTCAAGAGTCACTTCACTTCGCAAGTGCTTACTAGATGATAAGACAATGACATAATATTTATTTGTCTCGATCATCGAATTACGTTACTGTCGAAGCTCGTGTCCAATTGTCAAACGAAAATTCAATCATTTTTTTGGGCAAAGAAATACAGCGAATGTAAATGTTAAATCATAGAATTTATAAGAAATGTGTACGTGTCTTTATATCAGAAGGATAAAATATTTTACCGATTCGTTTATTCCTTTATTCATACCGAGGCCATCTTTAGTCGTTTGACGATTGAGTTCGAGCCTCACTTCGCTTCGCAAGTGCGTACTAGATGATTAGAGAATGACACATCAAGATCTCGGACTTGAACTTCAATTTTGAAACTCATCGCGGATTCCGCTGTCGAGTTACAAAACAGAATAGCCTTGCTGATTTTAAGTGAAATGGAGTTTGTTTGTGATCACAGAAACATTTTTTAATAAATTATTTCTACACAAAATATGCAAAAAACTAGTTATTCTGAGACTAAAATGCTTCTTAGGGTTCCGTAGTTAATTTTTTTTCATTTCGGAGATGTACGACATACGTGCCATACTACGAGTAGAAGCAGTAGCTATCGCCGCGTCGCTCTGCTGTCTCGTTCTCTACTTCCTCTCTTCCTTTACAATATATTCATCTACGTACCACTGATGGTTTCATTGATCCGTACTGACTTGGTAATGCTTTCCTACAATGAAACGCGCAACGCTACAGTATAATTTTTTTTACATAAAATAAGTTAATGTTATAAATAATTAATATTGTCGTATAAAATACTGAAAGAAGCATAGTGACTGCCTAAGTTTTAAGTGATTTATTCAGGCGAAACAGTGGACGGAACGCATCTATATTCTATAATCATAATTTATATAATTATAGGTCGCACTATTACTTCTGATAGACCAATTAATAGGGGGGTTTCGCATCAAATAAATGCCAACCATGATATCTCAGAATAATGGTCTTCGTTATGATGTTTAGAAATAACGTATCTAAATTCCAATAGCTAGTTTTTTCTTTTTTTTTTTATGAGCTGCTCAAGGACCGAAAAACTTGTTTTTGCTTCTATGAAATTTCCCTTACATTTTATAAAGAAATGTCTTATACAAAAGTTGTAGGCATTTTAAATATCTACAAAATGAGGCCTGTTGCGTTAAAATTCATTTCGGATTTTTTTTATAAATTACAAAAAACAGTTCAAAATCGCTGTTTTTTGTTTGATTGTTTAAACAAACAGTTTGTAATGTAGACATCTGAAAATGTTATGGACTATTGTTTATGACGTATAGTATATGTAGTTTTTTTTTTGAATTTTTTGGTTGCATATTTTTAGCAAAAATCCATTTGTTTATTAAAAAATCACTTTTTTGCAAATTAATTTCTACAACTTTTGCAAGTCGTTGAATGTTCTACCTGGGCTCATTTTCTTTCTTAAGAGTTGTACTTTCAGTTTGGTTTTATGGCTTATTGATTCTTCCAACAGGGACCTCGCAAAATTGATTGCAAAAATGTGCTTACCTGCAAAATGGAATAACTCAACAAATAACAATTAAGGCGTTCAAACGTCATTTGCGATAAAAACAAATACGTTATCTGATTTTATCTCGTCGAGCTACCCCAAATCGATTGGTTATAACTTTTTGTGTGACCACGGGAACCCGAGATATCAACATTTTTTCCAGCTCGCACGATTTGAAACGTCCGCTTAATATTTGTTGAGTTATTCCATTTTGCAGGTAAGCACTTTTTTGCAATCAATTTTGCGAGGTCCCTGTTGGAAGAATCAATAAGCCATAAAACCAAACTGAAAGTACAACTCTTAAGAAAGAAAATGAGCCCAGGTAGAACATTCAACGACTTGCAAAAGTTGTAGAAATTAATTTGCAAAAAAGTGATTTTTTAATAAACAAATGGATTTTTGCTAAAAATATGCAACCAAAAAATTCAAAAAAAAAACTACATATACTATACGTCATAAACAATAGTCCATAACATTTTCAGATGTCTATATTACAAACTGTTTGTTTAAACAATCAAACAAAAAACAGCGATTTTGAACTGTTTTTTGTAATTTATAAAAAAAATCCGAAATGAATTTTAACGCAACAGGCCTCATTTTGTAGATATTTAAAATGCCTACAACTTTTGTATAAGACATTTCTTTATAAAATGTAAGGGAAATTTCATAGAAGCAAAAACAAGTTTTTCGGTCCTTGAGCAGCTCATAAAAAAAAAAAAGAAAAAACTAGCTATTGGAATTTAGATACGTTATTTCTAAACATCATAACGAAGACCATTATTCTGAGATATCGTGGTTGGCATTTATTTGATAAAACACCTATCCGTCATGCTCGATTGATCGGTCTATGAAGTAAGTTATTGAATGTAAATGTATTTTTTTCTGTCTCAATGCAGAATCTTAAGTTATAGTAATCCTTTATTATCATTACTCTTTCGTGTTTTAGGAGGTTTTCACAGATCTAACTGACCTGACTTATAATTTGGGCGTTCACTATTCTAAACGATCCCACTAGCAACCTTCGTTTGGCTTTGGTTGCCCACTTAATCATTTACCAATTCGAACTAAAACAACATGATAAAATTCTCTGTAGCAGTAACATTTTATATTGCGATAGACCAATTATAATCTTAAAATTTTAAGATATCAAAAATTTGTGGTCAAACCATTGAAGTATAATGTCATAGAACAGACATCTCGAACAAAATGTGTGTCCCACCCGGGAGGTTCGATTTTTGAGCCCCTGTTCTTTCAAAATCAAACGAATCTATTGAAGATTGAAGCCACGTGGCGCCAATGCATTGGGACATATATGGTGTCGGTTCTATACGCTAGTAATAATACTTCAATGGGTCAAACCAAAGGGAATAAATCAAAAACGTTATAAATGAAACATAACTTTGTTGGAATTAAAAAATACATGACTAAATTTCATTTTGACGTTTACATACTGCACTTACAAAGTAAATAATACCCATAAGTCTTATGTTTTTTATGTAAAGAAACTAAAGAACTACAATTAACTCTAAACATAATATTTGTTTGCATCTCATAATAAAATTTGTTTCGATACTTATTGTTAAAAAGTTTGAACTTAACTTATAGTACATGAAATGTTGATTCTTACAATTGCTCAAATTATATAATAGATAATAATAATTTAAGATTTCTTAAATTTACACAAATATAAATCGAGAAAATCAGTCGATATTTTCATCTGCAAAAATAACATACGATCAAAGTTTGCACTACAGAAAATTCTTCAGTATATTATTTGTTAGTCCAATTCCGTCAAATACAATTCTGGCTGTTTTATTTCAACATAAACATAGGAGCATTGCACTTCCAAATTTTGTAGTTATTTATTTATTTATTTTATATCTTATAAGTTAATGCTTGACTACAATCCCACATGATGGTAAGTGGCGATGTAGTTAGATGTAGTTAGATGAGTGGTAGATGTGTTACAAATGCACCAGTCCTTTTATATTTCTACTATATTTACAAAGGGCGGATTCAACGAAACTTCTAAAGTGTTATCTGCAAATAAAATGTCATTTCGGCCTTTTAAATCCTTCGGTTAAAACTTGTTATGGTAACGACCGTTGACATCATAACAATCCGTCAAAGTTTAATGCATAATCAAATATTTACTTGCTTTTTATAAACGTTGATTGCTCTTACTTATTCATTAATTCGTCAAGCTAGAACATAATATTACATTTAACAAAACAATTCACTTGATTTAAACTTGTTCCTCATCAGAATCCGATCTCCGACACTTTTCCTTCAATTTGTCATACTGATTGCGTTTGATGAAGTCTTCCTTCAGCTTCTGCATATCAGTAAGGAGGCTGCTGACCTCTATCTTCTCCAACTGCTCGCGAGGATACGCGTCCGTATCGGTGGACAATCCAGAATCTTCTTCAGACTTGGTCTGGACGATAACCTCGTGGTCTGATGCTTCCATTTCCGAGTCAGTGCTATCGTCAGAGGTGGGTACTTTCTTGTCTTTCGTTGCGTTCCCCAGTCGGTACGCTTTGGGAACTTTGTCTTCTCCGTGTCTCTCAGATTCCTTGTCAGTGCTCGCAAGATACTTGGCTGACCGCCTGTTTCTTTTCCGCCGCAACACTTTAGCTATCACGCGTTTCTGGTGGTCCAGTTGTGGGAATAGTTCTGGAAATTAAATTTATACTTATGTATATATTATACATAAAGTAAAGGTAAGGTATTTATCAAGTTGCCTATAATAAATAGCCTTTATAATTATTTTTAGTTTTGGATTGAGATAGATAGTTAATATGTCTTAGTTACAAAAAATTCTAACTTTAAACTGCTCTCCTGTAAGTAAAGTTAGCTCAATGTCGCTTAGTCAATGTTTCCTCTCAAGCGTCGATATGTAAACAACAACAGCAACAACAACTGACCGTGCGCAAAGCTGAGCGCCTGCTCGGCGGCGTTCATTTCGGCCTCCTGTATGGAGTGTCCGCGCGCCGCCGCCAGCCGTCGCCCGCGGAAGTACACGCCCACCGTGTACACGCGCGTGTTGGTCGGCCCCAGGCACTCGATCACCCTGGGTGGGACGTCGTGACGTTAATACAGATAGATAGACAGATAGATAACTCTTGTTTGTACACCACATATTATACAACCGTACAAGAATAACAGTTAAGATGGTACAAAACAACAGGCGGCCTTATCGCTACATAGCGATTTCTTCCAGGCAATTAGATAATCTAACATTTTAACAAAAAAATAACCGACTTCAAATGAAGTACATCCAATAAAAAAAGAATCATCGAAATCGGTTGGCGCGATATTGAGTTATTCGTCCATTTATCGCGCACATACTTAATGCAAATTTAAGACTTATATGCTTTTGACATGGATGCCATTGTCAGATCTCGCTCAAATTTATGTGGGGCCACACGACAAGCACCAGCTTTCGATTAAAAAAAGAATCATCTAAATCGGTTCACCTAGTCCAAAGTTCTGAGGTAACAAACATAAAAAATATACAGTTGAATTGAGAACCTCCTCCTTTTTTGAAGTCGGTCAAAAATAACTTGTGTGTGTGTGTGTGTGTGTGTGAGTGTGTTTGTGTGTGTGTGAGTGTGTGTTTGTGTGTGTCAAGTATACACTAGTATACATACTTATAGAGCGGTATGTCGGGCTCCCCGCCCTCCATGGAGCGCAGCGTGAGGCAGCACTGCTGCAGTTTGGACTTGGGGTCGTTCCAGTCCTGGTTCATGATGAACTCCTGCAGCCGCGGGAACAGGCACGCGTTGCAGAACGCCTGGCAGTACTCCAGTTTCTGTACATAGGTATTGCGTTGTTTAGTCTGTATTTTAATAGGATGAGATTATTTGGTGGAAGTATGTGTTCTTTGGTAATCTATATTTTAATATGCTGAGATATTCTGATTCTTGACAAATAATAACCGACTTCAAAATTAGGAATAACTCAAATTTAAGTAGGACCACATGACAAGCACCAGCTTTCGATTAAAAAAGAACCCTCAAAATCGGTTCACCCAGTCAAAAGTTCTGAGGTAACATACATTAAAAAATACAGTGGAATTGAATAGCTCCTCCTTTTTTGAAGTCGATTAAAATAGTTATTTATTTCATTAACAATAAAGAAAGTAACATATGAATAGGGTGTAAACATAAACTCTTTTGAGTTTTACCGCACACCCTGCGCCGTCGGTATACATACATTAAGATTAAACATAACCTCTTCTTCAACAGAAGCATTTTATCTATTAAGAGATAATGTTAAGGAATGCAATGTGGTATTTGACTTTAAGCACATTACAATCAGGGACATAATTAAAGTTTTCCAGTCTCTGAAAGTAAAAAGTACGGGTGATCTCTGGGGTATTTCAGTAAAAATAATTCGTCACATAATAGATATTATAGCTCCTTGTTTAGTTGTAGTTTTTAATAAATGCAGTAAAGTTATACCATTATTTAAAACAGGTGAAAAAACGGATATTAATAATTATAGGCCAATTTCTATATTACCAACACTCAGTAAGATCTTCGAAAAGATCATACTGAATCAAATGCTAACCCACTTCAACAATAATAATTTATTACATCCGGAGCAATACGGTTTTACTAAAGGTCGTAGTACAACAGATGCCGGAGCCAGGCTCTTAAAGCATATATATGAAGCATGGGAGTCGTCGCAAAATGCTATAGGTGTATTTTGTGATTTATCAAAGGCGTTTGATTGTGTTGAGCACGATACATTAATATCTAAACTTAGTCACTATGGCGTGAAAAACAAGGCCCTTAGCTTGCTCGCATCTTATTTAAGTAATAGGATACTAAAGGTTAATATAAACGATGAAAAGTCATCAGGGTCACCTACTGTGATGGGTGTTCCGCAAGGCTCGATCTTGGGCCCTTTTCTTTTCCTGGTGTATATACCACACCTTACTTACCACATTACACATTACCACACCACTTACCACATTATGTTCAAAACCATGCGAACATTGTGCTGTTTGCAGATGATACATCATTAATATTTAAGACTGATAGGAATAAAAATAATTTTGACGATGTTAATAGTGCTCTGTCGCATGTCTCACATTGGTTCACTATAAATAATTTACTTTTAAATGCAAAGAAAACCAAATGCTTAGAATTCGTGTTGCCAAATGTAAAAAAAGTAAATAAATCTCTTAAATTAAATAATGAAACATTAAATATAGAGGAATCCACGGTTTTTTTAGGGGTGACCTTGGACAGTAAACTGCAATGGGGCCCGCACATAGCATCTCTCACAACTAAACTTGCTAGGGCTGCTTATGCTGTTAGAAAAATAAGGCAGCTCACTGACGTCGACACTGCTCGGCTTGTTTATTTTGCATATTTCCATAGTGTTATGTCTTATGGCATTTTACTGTGGGGCAAAGCAGCCGGTATAGAACAAATTTTTGTATTACAGAAAAGAGCCATTAGAGCTATTTATAAACTAAAATCAAGGGAGTCCTTGCGTGTCAAATTTAAACAAATAGGTATACTTACAGTAGCTTCCCAATATATTTATAATAATTTAGTGTTTATACGGAATAACATAACTGCATATAAACAAAATTGTGATTTTTCAAATCGTCAAACAAGAAGGATGCATCAATTGGCTACCTCTTCGTACCGTCTTTCTAAAGTGCAACGTTCTTTTATGGGACTAGGTATAAAATTTTATAATAAAGTCCCAAAACAAATACATGACTTACCGGTGCAATCTTTTAAGAAACGTGTAAAGGCTCAGCTCTTAGGCAAGGGCTACTATAGCATAAATGAATATTTAAATGACAAGGATGCTTGGAAATGACTAGCTAGGCAACCAGTTCTGCACAGGTTAAAGAATACCTATTTTTGTAATAGATATAAGTTTTATTTTTAAAAGATGTGCTGAGGAGTTTCTTTACGGCTTTTCTTCTCCTCCATGACAAAGCACCTTTCCGAAAAGCTGGTAGATTAAAAAAATGACGTGCATAAGAGTATCAGTGATACCTACATGAATAAAGATTATTTCATTTCATTTCATTTCATTTCATTTCATTTCATTTCACCATTTTCTCCTGTGTCAACCGGTTTGCTTTTGTTTGTAGGTGTTAACGATCTTTAGTACTTAGTGTTATCTTCCTGCGCCCACTGGCGGAGTGGCATAACTAGACATCCCTCTGCATCACATCGGCATCTTTGTTTCTTGCGATGAGCATTTGAAATTTCAACCTTATCGTAATTCTATTAAGGTAAAGTTCTATTCGTCGCAAGAAATTATGCCTACCGAAAATGGGCGCTTAAAATAAACTCTTACTTACCTTGTCTACATAGAGAGCCCCGAGGAAAGCCTCAAGCAAGTCCGCTTTGTGTTTCTTGGTGGTGGGCTTCGCCTTGGGGTTGTTGTATATGGCGTACGAAGACATGTTGAGGTCGTCACACACCATAGACTGCGTGCGGTTGTTCACTAGCGATGAACGGAGCAACTGGGGAAATATGGCATACTTAGCACGGGTTCAACCAAATGTGTATAGGGGACATTTTCAATCATATATCATATATATTCATAATCTTTGGATGAGGTACTAAAGTAATAACAACTAGCACCACAATGTTTTTTGACAGATGCTAGGCAATCGGCTTAAGGATTACTGTTAGACACAACATTGAGAATGGCCTTTTTCATGTGTCTGATATCATTCGGTTGAATGTTGTAGTGATGGTTGACATCCAGCAAAATTGAGTTCCATTCATCCATCCATCAGACTTTGGAAGTCCACTGCTGGACATAGGCCTCTCCTAACAAACGCCACTCTGACCGGTCCTGAGCCTTCAGAATCCAGCGGATGCCCGCTATCTTCTTCAGGTCGTCAATCCATCTGGTCGGGAGGCGTCATGTGCTCCTTTTTTCGAAGTTGTCGAGGATTCGAGGACCCTTGAGGAGTTAATTCCTAGTGTGACTCACCGACAAGTGTCCCTCGTGGTGGTCGGGGAAGTGTCTGTAGAGGCGGTCGGAGACGACGAGCTGCAGCACGGTGTCCCCCAGGAACTCCAGCCGCTGGTTGGAGCCCAGCGTGAGGTGCGTGAACCCCACCGAGCGGTCCGTGAACGCGCGCGCCAGTAGACGGATGTGTTTGAACTTTACACCTGACGACAGTTGCATTTGATGGTTATGGTAAGCCAATTCAAGTAAAAATTCAAGTAATTGGAAGTAGCTTCCGTAATTTACTTTAGTAACTTTCCGAAATTTTCACAAATTTTCACCCCGTAAGTATTAAGAAGTTACGATAAGCGACTTACAAAGCGTGTTTTTATTTGCAAATTAACTGTAAGTTAATTATGTAAGTTACTCAAGTGAGTAAAAGTTACTAATATAGAAGCGGCCCTTGGGTTAATTCCATAGATTCACAGACGCGACGCAGAACGCAGTATCTTTAAAATGGCAATAAATTAAGACCTTATTGACTGCATAGAAAGATACATAGTTCCACGTCAAATTACGCCTCGCGTCACCGCTGAATCGGCAGGACCTCAACAAGTCTTGTAATGTAATGAGCAAATGTGTAAATGCTCCCTTTACTCCGTACTCCTCGTATTAAGCCTTATAGTTACTAGCACAGAATACTAATTAATAGTATTGGTACAGAAGACTCACTCCGCAAAATCATTTAAATAAATAGCGACTCTTGCTCCGAAACAGTAAAGTGTGATTCAGGTCGCACAGCGCTAATCGTCAACATTTAGACGTTGCCTGATGCCTCTCTTTCTAATCGTAACTCTTATCCTCTCTGACAACGTCAGGGTTGTCTTCTTTTTTGTGATGACATACTGTTTCATTGTGATAGATTACGAATATGTGACACGGCGTGGCAGCCCTTCTGAAATTGGCCCAATACGTCGAATGCGGCACGTAACTACTTGTAACATCATACCAAAAGTGCGGAATGTACCAGGCCTGGTACTAATACTAGTAAACGTACCAATAGATTCCTCGAACTCAGTGAGCCGCTGCAGGAACTCAAAGTCCTTGATGTACTTCCTATCTCCTAACGGCTCCTGCTCCTGTAAGGGATGGGCGCGCTCCTTGTTCCACACTTCCAGCAGCTCGGGCTCGTTGTACCAGAGCGCTAGACCGAACACCCGGTCTGCTACCTATACCATAATTTAAAAAAAAATTCAATTTTTTTAATCATGTGGGAATTTATTCAACACTTATGAACGTCTTTTTTAGTCTATGTCTTTTTTTTAGTGTTTTTTTTAGTTTTTTTTAGTACGTGCAAATTGTAGAATGAGCTTCCTTCTGAGGTATTCCCGGAGTGTGTTTTTGGAGAATTCCATGTTGTAATGGAATTCTCCAAAAAAGTTGTATTATATTATAAAAAAAGTTCTCCTTCGGGCCCGGCGTTGAATTGGCGATTCGTCTCGTATTGCTCATGTCCATAGGTGCCAGTGACTTATCATTAGATGGGCAATCTGCTTTTTCGTCCGCCCTTTTTAATGAGCCTATTTTAATGAGACTATCACTGGAAGATAAAGGAGGTTATAGGGCTACTGTTTGTCCTAGAATGACCACAGGATAGGGAAGTCACAGCACACCTAGTCGAAAATAAATTAATTTTATAACAATCTAAAACAGTTACCTCCAGCCCTCCATCCAGGAAGAGGCCTCCCATCAAGGCCTCGAAGCAGTTGGCCATGGCATGCTTCATGACCACCTCGCGGCAGAGGTCCGAGCCGTGTGCGTATAACATGTACTGCTCCAAGTCTATATTCTGTAGACAATAATCCAGTATTATTGCCTGTTACTATATATTCATTGTGTGCATCCAAAAAGTCTGACTCTCATTGTACTGTTGTATGCTTCCAAACCTAAAGCATGTTTTACTAGAATTCATCCATCTGCATCAGTCAAAGCCAAAAAGTTGATTACAGACAAAATTATTTTTATATGAGACTTAAAGAGAGTGTCCACTTAGTAACTTCTTGTCAGGAATTATTATTATAGCTTTCCTCTTGACTATAACTACTGCAACAGAATTTTTTAAATTCGACTCGAAGCTGCAGATATTAGCGCGTACAAACAATAAAACAAACTCCTCATCTTTCCAACCGACCAAATTTTTTTTTTTATAATCTTAAATTAAAATTTAAAAAACGCCCCACAGTTTTATTTACACTAAATATAGCTAAAAACACTCTCGATTAAATCACCTTTCACACAAAAAAAAAATCAAAATCGGTTCATCCGTTTGAGAGCTACGATGCCACAGACAGACATCCAGATACACAGACACACAGATACAAACACGTCAAACTTACAAAGCAACAACCCATAATAATCCCACTGCTGGGCTCCTCGGGGTCTCCTCTCACAATGTTACTGGCCATAGTCTACCACGGCGGCCAAGTGCGGATTGGTAGACTTCACACACCTTTGAGAACATTATGGAGAACTCTCCGGTGTGCAGGTTTCCTCACAATGACAAACTTATAACACCCATTGAAGTATAATGTCATAGAACAGACATCTCGAACAAAATGTGTGTCCCGCCGGGAGGTTCGATTTTCAAAATGGAGCCCTCGTTCTCCTTTCAAAATCGAACGAATCTATTGAAGATTGAAGCCAATGCATTGGAACATACATGGTGTACGCGGTGTCGATTCTATACGCTAGTAATAATACTTCAATGATAACACCCCTCTTTTTTCGTCGAGGGTTAAACCAAAATACCTTAGCCAACTGTGCGAGGTGTTTATTCTGTACAATGGACGCTCTGTACGTAGCCAGCCCTCCTTCAGCCAGCCCGGGGAACATGCGGAACAGGTGTATCGAGGACAGGAACTCCACGACCGCGTCTCCGAGGAACTCCAGTCTCTCATTGTGCTTTATCTCTGACTCAGTCTCGCTGTGCTTGCCGAACCTCGACATTATGTTTATTAGGGTCACGATACCTGGGAATTAAAGGGATGGATATACTTTTATGGTTAACAGGTGGGTCGCCTATTAAAAGCATACTGAAAAGATACAATATTTTGTAAAGGGTTAGTTAAAGAATCAGGCAAAATCTCTGCCATACATGTGAACCCTATCATTGCGATTAAGCTTCAATATTGATCTATAGCACCTTTATCAGGAGGACGAAACTCCTTACACCCCAAACAATTAAACACTTCTAATGCTGGCCGTATGGCCAAGTATACTTGTCAAGTTTGCAGCGGGCTTGACGAGGCATCCTGTAAACTTGACGGTGTATGGCCACGGTATGGCTATCTGGCCATATAGTTATGTCTTGCCGCATCCAGTCAAACTGCAAACTTGACTAGTACAGTTGATCGTGTATGGTCAGCTTAAGAGTGGCATAAACTTAATAAGACACAGACTTACCTTTCTTCCTAGTATAATGTATTCGTCTGTCCCCATACTCCGGCTGTCTGATCCCACAGTTGGTAAGACTGTTCCTCGCATGGTCAGGGTTGGTACCAAAGTTCTCTCGGTATGAGGGATGTGTTAATGCGGTCTGTAGTAAGAGCCGCTCTCGGAACACGTACCCTATCTTCGTTTCCAGACTTTCCAGTGACTTGTGAAATCGTAGATGCCGCACTAATACTGGGATTAACATCGCGTGCTGTAATCATTACTGCGAATTAATCGCTAGTTTTGGATTATGACGACCCTTCAGCCTAGTTGGTAGCGACTCTGCCTGCCTGGGGTTCCGGGTTCGATTTCCGGCCGGGGCAGATATTTATGTGACAGATAAATATTTGTACTCGGGTCATGGGTGTTGTTTTGATGTCTAATTTGTGTCATCCATGCCAATGAGTGTGTAGCGTTTATTTTCAATTTGTTATTTATGTCGCAGGGAAATGATGAGCATGATAATTTCTGTAGTGAATTTCATTGATTTCATTAATTGATGAAGCTATTAAGGGAATTCCTTAGGGCTTACTGGCCGGAAACCACCACGCTTGCCAAGTGCAATTTGCAGAATTCATACACTTCCTTCACTAAAGAAAATGAGTTAATTTTTCGTATATTTTGACCAGATAGCCAATACATTCTTTCTTCTCTCCTTTATTGACCTGCCTTTGGTGTTGTTTAAGACTACTGACCACTTGCGATCAGATGCATCTGCTCTGCGTCTATTAACATAAAAAAAACGAAATGTGTGCTGGGACACATTACATAGTAGAAGTGAAACTTTAACGGACGTGTCCGTTTCAATAAAATTTTGTTTAAAAAAATATTTCAATAAAAAATATTTCAAGAAAAAACATTCCAAAATATTTAAAAAAATATTCCACAAAAAAGATTTCAAAAATAAATATTTTAAATATTTACAACGAATGGTAACGTATTTATGTTTAATATTTATTTCAAATATTTCCACGCCATATATCGTCTACCCCTCCACGCGGCCGTTACAAATTTTCGTGACAGAAAAATCCTAATACCCCGTCTATATACAAGTTTCACTTCAAATATCCTAGTATCAACAAACTTACTTGAACAACATCACACATAAGCCCGGTAGTATGGAACCCCTCGGACGAGATGGCCACCGTCACATCTCTCTTCATCTTGCTCTGGGTCCTCATCTCCTGCAGTTTAGCTTCTTTAGCGGCCAGCTTCTGACGCTCGGTAAACGTCGGCTTAGCCATATTGGCTATCAGGTGACGGTACTTCACGTAGTACCGCCAAGCTTTTTGATACCTAGAAATATTCATAGGTGTTACATCTAAAAATCTTATTAAAGCTTGTGGGAATGTTTGTTTCTCCCTTACGGAAAAACTACTGAACGAATTTTCATGAAATTTAGCACAGGTAGACCATCTGGTTCTGGAATAAGATTATTATTTACTTATTATCTCGAAAAACACGGGCAAAGCCGCGCACAAAGCGCTAGTAAACTAATATGACTAAATAACATTTTTATAATAGCTTTCCGTACCTCTTCTCCATATAAACTTTATGTCAAATCTCACACCTCTACGAGCTTGCAATATCCTTTAAAAGGTGACTATTTATCTAATTCCATAAGCATTCACAACTCTCTTTCACATTAAATAATACTAAAACTCTGAATAGTACTAGAAGTTGTTAGAAATTTTAAAACATATAACTTCAGTGAACGAATTTACGTTAGTATCTTATATTAGTTCCTTGATGTAACTTACTCAGGGTTACCAGCATAGCTGAGTTGCGGGGGTCGTATTCCAAAGTGCACTATTTCCGGGTAGTAAGTATAATTTTCCACTTCTTCGCCAGGCTTGCTTGTTGGGGGGCTTCGGTCTAGCTGATCCACGCGAACTGAACAGGGCTTCTTACCGGGATACGTTACTATCATGCCTGAAATACTTTTTGATGTAAAACATCTATAGGCGAGGGGTAAAACTGATTTTTGGCGCGGTGAGTGGCGACGCTTCGCCGCACTATATTATTATGGTAGGGCAATGTGAAAAAATAATAATAACACAATGTGGGTAATCATAAATAAACTTAGTTTGATAGGCTGTAGCATACAATAGGACAAAACTGTTATCATTTTCTGGAGAAAATTCGTAATATTGTATTTTTTCATCATGCCATATTTAGTTCCTGTCATAATCTGTACTTTTATGCCTATTAGTTGTATAAAATAATTTCGATGTTTCACATCTGCCAGCCGGCCCATGGCGGCTCACATTTTTTGTTAGTGCCTCTACTCTACAAATGGCCAAAATTTTGGATGGCAATGAGTTAATAAGGAAATAAGGTTGTTAAGAGACTAACAAAATAGATACACAATTAATGCATAAAATAATAGTATAGTATATAAGTATATAATATAGACAAAGTAATGGTTAATTTGATTTAAATTGAAGTGAATTTAGGTTACTAACAGGAATCGTCAAAAATAAAATGCTTTTATATTTATGTCTACAAATCAAATTGATAGTGATAGTGATAGCCTAGTGGTTAGAACGTTGGTCTCCCGAACGCGGGGGTCCGGGTTCAAATCCTGGCACGCACCTCTAATTTTCAAATATTATGTGCGTATTACAAGTTAATTATCACTTGCTTCGGTGAAGGAAAACATCGTGAGGAAACCTGCACACCTGAGAGTTCTCCATAATGTTCTCAAAGGTGTGTGAAGTCTACCAATCCGCACTTGGCCAGCGTAGTAGACTATGGCCTGTACCCCTCACATTGTGAGCGGAGACCCCGAGCCCAGCAGTGGGACAATTACGGGTTATTGCTTTGCTTTGCTACAAATCAAATTAAATATTTTATTTTTATTTGTTTATCTTTGTACACGAAGGAAATCTTACACTAAACAACAATGATAGACACATTTGCACAAAGGAACTGCTTATTTATTTAAGAAATCTCTTCCAGCAGCCCTGTGAGAAGGGGAGATATTTATTTGTATCTTAAATTTGAAGTAGGATTTTCCATGTCATATTAAAATTTTATCTAGTAATAATATCAAATTGATATTGCTAATATCGGAACGCCAAATGCAAATTCACATTCAATACAATTCGCATACATTTGATTACGATTTAACTTTTAACCATAATAAGTACCTTTAATTTTATCAACAAATTTCTGCCAGCTATAGTGATCCATTTTATGCACGTCTTGTAGAGTCTCCGGCGGTATCAACAACCCACTCTCGTCCACTAAATATTTTAAAATTTCACACATAGACAATACCTGAAAAAATATTCATTAAACATATTATTTTACATATTTTTTTCAAGATTTTAATAAGAATAATAATTATTTCAAGATTTTAGTAGGAGGAAAAACAATTTTACATTTTAGGAAAAAAAAATATTTTTTAGCACTAAGGGACAGACAGGGCTATACTGCGGACGGACGAATAGACAGACATGACCAAACTTTAAGTGTCTTGTTTTAAACATACTGAACATACAGAATGTTACTGTTACTGTTGAAAACCCTACGAAAAAAAATAAAGAACTACTAGAGATACTAAATAAAACTAGTAGAGACATTTAGTCTTAAGCTAATGCTGGCCATACACGATCAAGTATACTTGTCAAGTTTGCAGCGGACTTAATGCGGCATCCAGTAAACTTGACGGTGTATGGCCACGGTATAGCTATCTGGCCATATACCTATCTCGTGCACACTGGATGCCGCATCAAGTCAAACTGCAAACTTGACAAGTACACTTGATCGTGTATGGCAAGCTTAAGAGCCATTTCGCAAAACTCGGTTGATAAACTATAGGTATTTGAAGCGGCTCCGCGGCGTGATATTGCCTCGCGCGGCTCGCGTCGCGCTTGACCTCAGTTCTGTGCGAGTAATCTTCTTGATACTTTCAAACGTAAAAATTTTAAAATTATGAACATATAATTTTAATTATACACTTTGTGACCACATACATGTATCTGGTTTGTGACAATATAAGTTTATATAACAATTAAGAGTACAATGTAGTAGTACCATTATCGGTAACTTATTTACATAATACATTTTAGGTACCTACTTAGGTACATCACAATAAAGATGTCCAATAGATGCATATTGCAAAAATCAATATTTTGGCAAATCAACGTGAAAAATTAAAAATCACGTTTTTTCAAGGTGATCTATAAAATGCAATATGCATCCATTTTGCCTGCGATATTCGCAGCGCGTCGAAATACATAGGTATACCTAAATTCAAATCAATCGGAGGGTATAGAACCGGGAAATCCCGGAACCGAAAATCCCGGGATTTACAAAGGAATACGGTACTTTTCAAAAGAACCAGGAAACAAAATAAAAGAACCGGGAAACAAAATAAAAGAACCGGGATTTTCTGAACTTTTGGGAAATAAAAATATGTCGCGTCGTGATACAAAAGATAACGTAAAAATAAAGGTAAATACAATCCATACACAAAAATGATTACAGCTTTAAAAAGAAGATATTCAGAACGTCGGCTACATGAAGCAGCTATACTAATATAATATTATTTACACAACCCAGATCGATATTTTTCTAATATAAATGAAGATGATTTAACTCTTTTTTCTCGTCCAAGCAGTGCTGAATTGTGCAATACAATTGTGTTGCTTTCATACAATTAATACGAAACTTATGTTTGCATGTAAGGTATAATAGTATGATGGTTACTCAATCACGGCAAACGACTATACGGATTTGGGTAGAAAACAGTTTTTCCCTATTTAATGCTCCTGAGAGATAAAATAGGAAACGCGATACTAACTATTTTCACGCGGGGAAAGCCGTGGTAAAATAATCCCGAAAGAACTGAAAATCCCGGGAATCCCGGTTCCAGCATAGGCGAGTACCGAAAATCCCGGTAATTTAAAACAGGATCGGTTTTCGATACCCTAATCATTACCGTGATACAAAAGATGACGTAAAAATAAAGGTAAATACAATCCATACACAAAAATGATTACAGCTTTAAAAAGAAGATATTCAGAACACTATTCTTTGATATTAAAAACGAATTCTTTATAGTTTTCTGTTGGTTTACAAAACAAAATATTGACAATAGTCTAGTATAATAAATTATGAGAAACGAAATTCGCACTTTCCTCCCAAACCACTTGCTCTACAAGAAAAATGTATGGCACATAAAATGTCAATCTTTTTATGGGCTACAACTTTTACTCGATCCTTTCGGAAATCGTCTAGGACGCACCGTTTAGGAGATATAAGGAGTTTTCGGAAAATTTGGGAGGGGGGGGGGTTAAGGTTGGGCCCAATAAGATTGGGTAATGTTGCAAGTATGAGTTCCACAGGGCGGATGGAAATTCAGTCGGAAATCGTCTAGGACGTACCGTTTAGGAGATATATGGTATTTTAGGAAAATTTGGGGAGGGGGGGGGGTAAAAGTGGGTTCAGTAAGATTTAGCAATAAGGTTTGGGGGTTTACTAAAGGGGGTTGAAATTTCCGTCTAAACTTGTCTAGGACGCACCGTCTCCGAGATATCCGGGATTTCCGGTTTTCCAAAAATCTATATCCCGATATCCTGATCTGCCGATCTGCGCCTACCTGATGAGTGCGGTATTTGCCCGGATGCCTCCCAGATTATCACGACGCAAAATTCCACTTTTGGGTGAAGAACTGAGGGGGGGGGGGGGGTATAGGGGGAGGCGAGGGGTTGTGAAGGGAAAAAATGAGAGGGTGATTTGTATTTGTGTTGTGTATTTGAGATACGTGAGTTTTGGGGAGTTGACGGAACTTGGGTGCACGAGAGTTTCCAAACAACGAATGTATTATCTTTGACTAATAATAAGTGACTATAGCTGACTAATGTCGGAGCTTCTATCATTCCAACATTTTGGCTTAGCAATAGGGTCCCGTTGACACCGTTTGGGTACGGAACTCTATAAAGTACAGATTGATCTAAAAGTTGTATAAATAAAGGGTATGTGTATACAAGTCATAATTATTTATTATTTTTTTTCTATGTAAATATGTAATTTACACATACATATAACAAAAAACCTAAATACTGTAAACAGTAACTAATGTCTAAAAACGGACAATGTTTTATTTCAAATTACAGCAGTGACTTCCAACCCAATAGGGGTTGAATTTCCAAAAATCCGATAGCCTAAAGCCTTCTTCGATAAATGAACTATCCAATACAAAAAGAATTTTTCAATTCAAACCAGTAGTTCCTGAGATTAGCGCGTTCAACCAAACAAACAAACAAACTTTTCAGCTTTATAATATTACAATAGTAATAGTATAGATTAGTATAGATATAGTTATATTTTGTACATATGTATGTTCGTGATTTTCTCCGTTACTACTTACACTACATAAATTGGAAAGAAATAGTTACTTAATTTCTATTGTTTTCTTCAAACCAAAGATGTTTAAAGCAGAATATTACGCAAACGGACCCCTGAATTGAAAAATGGTCTTTTGAAACCTATAATATTTTTGAAAGACCTTTTCAACGATACCCCACATTAAGGGGTAGGCGAAGATAAAATCATACGGAACGGACAGACGGACGGACGGAAGGACGGACGGCCGGACGGGCTAGCCGGCCGGTTGAAATAACGAACGGACTAGACATGATTCCGATTTGACTACAAAACCCTGAAAGTTATAGAAAACTAAAAATAATACAATTGACTGTAACTAAAAATTCTCACGTGATCAAGACTGTTCAATGGCAATATAATTACGTTACTTTTACGAAATCTATTCCTTAGATGGCTAAAGCAAAAATTGACATAGGTCCGACGTCCAAGAGTGCTGCCGCACGACTGATTTGATTTCGCGCCAGTTCGTATCTTTATATGGTAAAGTTAATTCGTTTTAATAAATTATTTTTTGCAGTAAGATAAAAAAAAAAATACGTGTCATATTCGACAAAGACCATATTTTATTACTACATAAATTTTTGATGGGAAATACGCTTTATTGAATACAAAAATCGATGGTAAAGTCATGGCATAAACCATGAAAATTGGTAATGTTATTGAATTAATTTTGAAACGAATATTATAGTAATCGTATATCCCTTGTAATAAATGCAAAATATAATATATGAGTGTTCTCTAGACATTTTTTTTTACTCAATTTAATAAAACTTAATAAAGAAAATCAGTGTATGAAATTGACTCTGTCGTCCTTTTGCTGAAAAATAGTTATGCTAGATTGACAGTTACGCAGAAACAAATTAATATTTTCAAAATTCCGGTAAATGAAGATCCAAGATGAAGGATTGATCTATTTTATGAGTTCATTTGCCAGCATTAATATCTTTCTTATGATACTAATTTTTGACATCAAATTCTTCATTCCGCGCGTCTAACCGCGAAATGGCTCTTAAGCAAGTGAATAGCAAAATTTAATTACTTACCTCGCACCCGCCCTCTGGTAAATACCGGACAAAACGCGGCATAAAGTGGAACTGCGAACAAGAAGTCTCTGTACCTTTGCCCAGATCTAAATCAACTAATTCTAGTAACTCGTAGAACAGGTACTCCTCTGGAAATAAAAAAGAAATGAAGTTCATATACATATGTATGGAAAAATTCTCTTGGCCGAAAAAAATAAAGAACTGGGCTCTCAAGACCCTGCCAACACGAGTCGTTTATCAGCTAACTCAAGCAAAGTGTACTTGACAAGAAAAATAGTCGTATGCCAACTCCGATCTGAACAAAATTCAACCGTAAGCTCTCATGCAATAAAGCTCATATTTCGATGCTCTCCTATGAGTCGAGTTTTAGTATAGTACAAAATTAACTTACACTGTCTTTTTATCTACATTATTTGTATTTTAAAAATAAGGCAGACACAAAATGAAAATAATTTAAACGTGAATAATAATTTAATGCCAAAACTAATTTCCGTTCACCATTAATTATTTTTATAACTAATTTAAATTTTTTTTTCAAAAAAAGTGGTGCTAACACCCCAACTATATTTATTTATTTATTATTTTATTTATTTATTATTTATAATTCTTACCAAAAAGATCTAGTTCTCGTATTGAGAAGTTAGTTGGAGCGGCTTCTTCAACATACAAGATTGTGTACTCGATATTGAACCTTATCACCTTGCATTTGGGTAGCTTGGCCAGTTTGTAATGAGAAAACATTGAAAATCCAGAGAACAAAAATTCATGTTCGTCGTGAGCAATGATTGTCGGTGCCTTTATCAGGAAGTTCGTTGGAGGGGATACTGTTATGCTGAAATTAAAAAGAAGATAGCATTGAAATGTACGTAGTATAACATTATACACTGCAACATAGTACAATAATCAATGCATAAAAAATAAAATGCTATGCTAAAAGCATAGAGCGATTATTAATCGCAGTCAGTACGCGATCATGTGCACTTGATCAAGCGTCATGCGGACTTGACGCGGCATCCAGTATACTTGATCGTGTATGGCCACGGTAAGCTATCTGGCCATATATTTATCTCATGCACACTGGATAGCGCGTCAAGTCAAACTGCTGACTAGATCAAGTACACATGATTGTGTATGGCCTCCATTAGGTAAGCTGAATTTAATAATTGTTCCAATACTTTAGTAAAATACTGGCCTAAACACACATGTTTGTTAATGTGTTAAATAAAAAAACCATACTCACTGGTAATGATAGAGCTTGTTGAGGTTATTTTGCGTAGGAATGCACTTGGGGAAGGTCAGTTCGCCAGCGTACACTCCGTGCCGCATGCCGTGTCTGCGCGCGCGCACGCTGCAGCGACACAGCGGGCCGCCGTTCATCTCGCCCGTGTTGTTGAACCTGAGGGGTTTAAAAATACATATACATTTTTGCCTTCAGTGTTGCATGGACAACGATAGCCACTTACCATCAGGTGGATCGTCAGCTCGTTTGCCGACTATTTATTTATTTAAACTTCATTGATCACAAAATCAGTGATAGCCTAGTGGTTAGAATGTTGGTCTCCGGAACGCAGGGGTTCGAGTTCAAATCCTGGCACGCAACTCTAATTTTCAAATTACGTGCCTATTACAAGTTAATCTTCACTTGCTTCGGTGAAGGAAAACATCGTGAGGTAACTGCACACAGGAGAGTTCTCCATAAAGTTCTCAAAGGTGTGTGAAGTCTACCAATCCGCAGTTAGCCAGCCTGGTAGACTATGGCCTGTACCCTTCACATTGTGAGAGGAGACCCCAAGCCCAGCAGTGGAACCATTATTGGTTGTTGCTTCGCTTTTTTTCTTTGCTCTTGACCACAAAATCACGGTACAATTGGCGAGCTTAATGCTTAAATGCATTCTCTAGCAGCTAACCATTAGGCCAAACAGATATCCATGAAGAGCAGTATTAACTATTGTTGGTAAATTAAAATATAAAGCAACAAAAAAACAGTGTATAGAATAGTAATCAAGTCATTAAAAAAGTCCACTCTTGAGGTGGCCTGGATCATATTCCACCTAGCTGCTCCAGTGCGGATTGGAGGAGGATACCATTCACTCCATGTATATATAGGCATTGGTTATACATATAACTAACTTACCATAGTTCTGGGTGAAGTCGTCTGGGATGGCTCTGTTTCCTTTGCAATTCTAACATGATTCTGTCATTGTATCCTTGCAGCCCATCATCATCCAGGCAGTCATCACTGTCTGATGAAGATGAACTTCTTTCTTCCACTAAAAACATATTGAATCTGTTATAAATAGAGAAATATGCAACATATTCATGAACAATCAATAAAATTCAAGTTTGTAGTATAAATGTAGAGCTAATAAAAAATTAAGAGGAACATAATATGGAAATGTTGTAGTCCTAGCAGTCTTGAAATGTTTTATGGTCTGTTTTTTTTTAAATTAATTTAGTTAATTTATAATTATTAAATTACTTGACCTTGATTGACTTGTGTTTGACCACAATCCCACCTAAGTATATTACCATGTTTTCACCCCATCTAAACCAGTTCTAATGGTAATTCATATGCTAATATTATTGGTGTAATATTTAGCTAATTATATTTACCTAAAGTTGTTATGTTAACTATGAAAAAAATATCATAAAATTAAGCTAGTACTATCCCTCATGTTTCTTCACTGTGTTGGTTGGAAGAAAATGCTGTACTAGCATTTCATTTTGTTTCAATTATTAAGATGAATTTTGTTAAACAAGTACATAATTTTGTTCACTGTAGTTTCAAAGGAGATATTTTTTCCAAGGAAACTAAGGTGCATTGACTTATATTACCATTCAGTTCTGTACTTACTTTTGTGAGAGCACATTTTAACTTTTGGAGGTTTTAGAGGTGGCATCTCATCAACTTCTGGGCGAGCCTTCCGGCCCCTTTCAATCAGTGTGGTAAAAAACAAGTCACATAATTTTTCCAATTTTGTAGTTTGTTCAATTTCACCATTACTATTTGTTTTATAATATAGTTCAGCTGGTGAACTTCGATACCACATTTTTACTGACTGAAAGAACAATTTTTTTTTTAATTTGTACAATACCATTTAGGAGTAAAACTAATTTAATATAAATTTAATTATAAATGTAGTAAATGATCATACAATCCATTTTCATTGTGGCACTGCAACTTATCTCTAAGTAAATCTCACAGATGTAAACATTCTGAAACTGATTCTGAAACAGTATTCTTCAGAATTGATGCAGTACTTGAATTGTAATACTAAATTATTCTTCAATCACAAAATACTAAAATACTAACTTGTTCATCATCAGAATTATGCTCCCTAGACCATTGCTCCATTTTTTTTATGAGATCTTCAGATGTCTTGCAATAATTCTTTCTACAAAACAATATAAAATATTAGTTAGTGAAAAGAAAAAAAATGGCATAGTATGACATTTTAATAACAGCAGATTTTTACCGATAGTCTTCTAAAATCTTCTCCCGGTCTGTCATGGTTTAGAAACAGACAAATGCCTGGAGCGCGGAGGAGACATGTGAGGCCTACTGTAGCTGCTGGATCTCCTACTATAAGAATGGGAATCCCTGGATCGTTCTTTTTCATGCACTGAACTAGACTTTCTTTCTCCAGTAAGACTAAGGATTTTACTTCGTTCTTCTTCTCGTAGATCTTTAAAATGAGATGGACTTCGCAACCTTTGAAGCCGATCACGTTTTTCTTGGTATGCTTTTAAATTTATCATAGTATTCTCTTCTGCGCTCCTTTTCCTCTTCTTTTAAACTCTTTATTATGCTATGTCTAGAAGGACTACGGCTGTAATGCCTGTGACTAATGCTAGGACTGCGTCTGTAATGGCTGCGATGACTGCTAGGACTACGACTTGACCTATGGTTATGGTAGCCCTTACCCTCATAATCATGACTTCTGCTTCTATATGACAATGAACATGAACTTTCTTCCCTGTGCCTATATTCTCGAGAGTGATGAGAGTGGCTTCTTGACAGATACTCTCTAGTGCTCTTAGTACTTTGGTAACTCCTTTCAGAGCCACTTGGTGAGGAGTGCCTCTTGGAGTGTTTCGGATACATTTCCCAAGTCCTAGGCTCATGCTGGATATTCTTAGCAGAATGGGATGTGGATTGCTTAGAGGTGTAATAATAATAGTCTGAATACATTGATGGAGGATTCATTTGTGGTGGAGGGGGTGGGGGAGCGGTAAAATAGGTCTTTGGTGGCGGGTAATAGGAAGATGGCGGCGGAGGCGGGGGCGGCCCTGCCGGATACATGATTGATGGAGGAACCGGCACCGGCCTTTCAGGCGGCGGCACGTTTAATGGACCAATGGACGGCGGTGGACCAATATAAGGTGGCGGCTTATAAAGAGTCGGCGGTGGAATTGACGTTGGAATAATATTCGGAGGAGGCATATGCAACTTCGGCGGCGGTACGCTATACTTCAAATTTGGATCCATATCAATTTGATTGATTATTTTCGCTTCGGCCGAATTCGTCCTTTTCGGTTCCAGGCAACGCAACGTAGTGATTTGATTACTGTTTATGTTTATATCTCAGTTCAGGTTTCTCTTTCTTTGATTGCACAGACTAGATTGATGCACTGAGTTATGAATGTGCTCGTGCTGCATTCAACATTCAAAGTTTTCTATGACATTGTATACACAACGATTCTTATGCAACATAACACAAGATTGTTAGGGAAATATTTAAAGTAACTAACAAAGGTGACAAAGACTCATAAATTATATCTAATTCTGCTACGAATGTTGTGAGAAATCAAATAAAAATTTAAATTTTCAATGTTCGCACACTTGGTTTTATTTCACGTCAAACGGTCAAACGTCAAAAATAAACGACGAACGTCAGTTCAGTCAGATACGTCAATCCGTCAGTCACTCATAAACCATAAGTCATCATGGTCTTACATTAAACGTCCTCTGTGGTAGGTATAAGAAGAAAAATTTAATAGAAAAAAAGGAGAACTTAGATATAGCAATGACAAAATAAAAAGAGAGGACAGGCCCTAATTTGCGTATATATTTTTTCATTATACATGTATTGTGCAAATATGACCCGAAATACCAAAAATATATATGTCTTCTTCTTACACGTTACAATATGGATTTGTAGAAAAAGTACAATACATATAGCATATTTCAATTTTCTAGTAACATTTTAATAAAGTCTATGCAAGCCCCGCCTTGAAGCGCTTTTCGATTCGGACGCCATTTATTGAAACGAACATCCTAAGTAGTTCGGCTGTCATCTAATGCGTTGTTCGAAGTTTATTTTTGATTTTAATAGTGCATTTGTGTATTTTGCTACTTTTTATTGTGTATCTAAAGTGAACTAAGTAAAACCTAACATGGCAAAGTGTTGCATCAGAGGGTGCAATTCAAACTTTCGAAAAAATTACGAAGGATTATCATTCTGCAGGTTAGTTGTAATTTTCATGTGTATTTTGGGTTTATTAAGATTATGTGTCTACATTAGGAATTCTGGACTGCGTTTTCCGCTATTATCTATAATTTCTGATAACTAGTTTCAACATAAATAGATCAAGTAAATATTTGAAATGGTTACAAACACACCTAGCGTTGTACCGTACTTTTCGAGTTATCGATATTATATGCAACATTTATTTACATTAGTGATTAAATACTGTTTACCAAAATGTCGCTTTGCCAATGTATCGAAATTCAGAGCCATTGTCATGTTTCTGGAAATAATATTTAAACATAATATTGCACATGATTATTACGAGTAGATAATAGCACAAACTATTAAAAGATTATTAATACTGCTCCTACTGAACTGAAGCTTCTTCCAATAATGGAAGTGTTTGCCCATAATCACCAAGCTGGGCAGGCAGGATTGTGATTGTAGTAAATGGTAGTTGTTACATAGAGGACGCTTCTGCCTGTTCTCCATTATATTCCCTTATTTGCCTCTTATGACACCTGGGGCAAAAAGAGGGATGGCGACAATTGTATTTTGTTCTGCTGTCACCACACAGCTGATAAGGATATAATTTTATATTTTTAAGCAGTGATCTAAAATACATGTGAACTTATTTTATCATGGATTTATAACATTATTTTATCGGTGCATGTATTTTTTTTAGATTTCCGAAGAATGAAGGACTTAAAAAATTATGGACTGATGATATAGGAGGACCTGCAGGAGTAATATGAATATGCTCCAAGGATTAAGAAAAAAAACTGCGAATAGGACGTTGGATGTTATTAGGCTAAAGGATGATGTGGTTCCCACTCTTTTTCAGTAAGTATACCTACATTTTTTATAATGTAGTGTAATGAATGCTTGTCTAGGCTCTTTGTTGTCTATACTTTTAAATGTTAATGTAGGTTATTATTCTTTTAGTTTATTTTACACATAATTATACTAAATTGTTGTCATATAAACTTTTGATTTCCATGTTTTATTGTGATAACTATACATTGCATATTCAGTGATAATCTAGCACAGTAATAACTTAATAAGTAAGTAATAATATATGTTTTCTTGCAGCGTATAAGCCCATTGACATCAATAAACTTAATCTGATTTACATGGATCAACTGCCAACGACACCAACAAATATGGATGTAGACTTAACAGTTAATATAGGAGTCAGTACCATGGTGAGTATTTTCATCATATCATATAAAAAGAAATCAACTCTCTGATGTATTAATGTACAAAAAAATGATTTCAAATTAAAAATGCTGTTACAACAATTATTTATACAAAAAATCTTTATCAGTTTAAAGCATTTTTATATCTCGTATGTATATGGAATAATCGCCTGGCCACACTTAATGATTATACTCTATATTTAATTGTATATGGATATCCTAGTTAATACTTAATATATTGTAAATTACTTTCCAGGTTTTAGCAGCTAAATCTGAAGATAAAATTAAAACATTAGGCAGACAAGTACAAGAACAGCGTAAGAAAATAAAGATGCTGAAGCAGAAAGTATCGACATATCAAATCAAAATTGACGAGTTGGGGAAACAAAATTTAATTTATAAAAATAAACCTGATAGGTATTATATGTACCTAATGGTGCCAGAAATACAGACTATGATCCTAGTTCAGGCATCAGACAGTTTTAAATACATGCAATTAAAATGTAACAACTAAAACTGTAACACTGTCAATAAACGATTATTTCATTTCATTTCATTTCAATGGTAACATTTTCAATAGCGTCAACAGCAAACATGAGAGTTCGTATGAATTAGTTTAATTAAATCAGTAATTATGACTTCTTTATTATCTTTTGTTCTACGATAGTTTTAATTTTTTTTAGATGAACAGCAAATGACGGCACCGTCCACCGTCTTTCGCAGTTCAAGCCTCGGAAGAAAAGGGTCCAAAGTGACTACGAGAAATACCTTAGGTTTATCTTTATAAATTAAATTATATTGTTCGCGCTTGCTACCAACATTACTCGGGACGAAGGAGGTGAGGCGGGGGCTCCAGCCCTTTGCCCGCGCCTATGAACGCCTGCCAACCAGGGACTCCTCTCCTCACGCGTATCGCCATCAGACTTAATAGCATTCTAGACCAATTACTATAAGCTGTATCTTTGTAATATGGTAATTGTTTGCAATAAATATTGTGAAGTTTAACCTTCTTTCTCTCATGTACATGCGTGTACATATATCATATATATTTTATTTCGCAAGAACCTTGAAGTGTACCCAAGATCTTAGGAGACCTATATTTGCGTTTGACAATCACCTTTTCCCTCCTGAATTGTTGAATGCTGAAACACTATGTTGGAACATTAGGTTGGATCTTGCTATTTTGAATACATAACAAAACAAAATTCTTTGCGAGATTTAGCCAGAAGTAAGTGTAAAACATAATTATAACGATTAAAAAACTTCTATTTCGGACTACCACAGAAAATGAATTATAGGTATTTTTGTCTTAAAATATTATATCGATATGTAAAAATACAACACTATTTTTATGGGTGGAGCATGGGCGAAGTCGACGCCATTTTAGAGACCTATTTGGCTTCAGATCACGTGACCTTAGGGCCTGTCCTCTCTTTTTATTTTGTCATTGAGATATAGTCAGTGTCGCCAAGACCAAAAACTGAATTACGGTAGATCCACAGACATTATATGTCTGAAATAACGTGAATATTCCGTGAAATAACGTAAATTCTAATAAAATACGGTAGATTGTACGAGATTTGAGTTTTTCCCACACTAAAATCAGATTTTTGTGTGCTTTCAACCAGAGATTTAGAATCACTATACTTGAACAGAGGCCTTAGTGCAACTTTTACGTGACTTAACGGACTCGCTACGTAAATGCGAGTTGGCTACAATTTGTATGGGATGGGACCGAAGCTTTTCTTCTCACTGCCGCTAGATGGCTCTGCTTTCAAGTTTTACTTTTTAGTTTTCATCAAAATCGGCCCCGAGACCTCAAGCATTTTTCGCTATTCCTCGTAGTTTCGGATTTGGCCGTCCACGCACACTTGGAAAATTCCCCCGTGTATAAAAGTAACTTTTTAATAAAATTTTTGAAATCGGATACGGCAACAACTGAAGTAGGGTAAGGCGGGGCAAAATGTTACATAAATGTTGATGCTCAAAATATTTATTAAATTAATGACATTTATAGTAATCTACGAGACCCATGCCCAGTAGTGGGCCATTAATGGGTTGAAGCCATAGTAATCTAAAATTAATCAATACATAATAGTATTTAAAGTAGTAAACATAAAAAGTTTAGACCACACGGCTGAAGTAGAACTTCTTTATTATGGGTTTACATTGATAAATTAATATTTTTGAACAGATTTTATGAAGTAAAACTTCTTAACGCACGCTTGACTTGGGGAGTAAGCTGGTGAGTGGTGAGTATGTAAGGTGCGTTGGGGTAAGATCGTATATGGGGGAAGACCGTTTTTGTTAAATATATTCCGAATTAGTAGTTATTTTTATAATCTGGCAACAAAGCCTGAGACGCCTTTTCGTATTGCCCCACGTCCCAGTTCGTGTTGGTCGTTCCGACGCATCAGGTGTGAGTTATGCACGAGAAACAGAAAGTGTCGACTTTTAGGATAATTTACGAAATCCGGATTTACCCCAAACAACATTTTGCTGGCTTTTTTGGTGAGTATTAACAATTTTTTAAAATAATAAATTTTTGAGTTATCAGGATACGTGGTGTCTTTTAATATATCTGTTTAAAATAAGCTAAATGTGATTATAGGCTGAGTTCCGGACTTTCCCCAAGCAGATATTAATAGGTGAAGTTCGGACTAAATCTGAAAATTCTGAAACTGAAGTGAAAATGCATGAGGTTGTAAAACTTTATTTTAATCCGAACTTTAACACCCGATGTTTCATGGTGTTGCAATCTATCGCTATGTAGCTGATCTTGTTGATAAACAAAATTTCTCATGAAGTTAGTGCTTTGTTTTATTTTATTACGTGAATTCATTTGTATTTTATTACCTTTAATTATGTTTTCTTAAAATATTATTATTAATAGATTTTTAAGATGCCTTTTACGGTCCGAACATAAAATGTAATGTGTATAATTATCTATCTTTAACTAAGCATTTTCTTTGTAGGGTCATAATGCCGCGTCAGTACGAGAGAAAGTCACTGCGGGCAACATCATATTCGCAGGAGGATTTAATATCGGCAGTAGAACGAATAAAAAGCGGAGAATAGCATAAATAAGAAGTTTAATAAATCTTTGATTAGCTGAACAATTGTAAGGTTTTATTTATTGATCCAACACATAAAAGTGTAACCTATCCAATCTTAAATATGCTAATAGATAAATAATTTTGACTGAAAGAAAAGCTTATCAGGATCAGGAACACGGAAGTTTGAGAGCCATGAAAATTTGAGATTTGGTCTAGTGGGGTAAGGTCGGACGTCCAAAACAAAAAAAAAATACTTTTGTTATAATACTACTTTTTTTTACAATATATAAAAATTTCCAAAGAAAATCTTGTAGGACATATAAAAACAGATATTTTCGTTCTATGAAATCTGTGTTTTAAGGCACAATGGCGATTTTAGAAGGTAGTCCGATCTTTACCCATGAACGTCCGATTTTTCCCAAGGTTTTAAAATTTTATTCATATTTTAAACACCCGATAAATAGTAGGTGCTTCATTTATAACAACATTAAACACATTCTGTCTTATAGGTTATTTATTAACAATGAATTTTCACTATAATTCATTGTGCTAACTATTGTAACTTTCGCACAAAATAAAGTTTGCCAACATCTTCCAAATACAACTAAAAACCGTCCGAACATACCCCAACGCACCTTAACAAGAGCGTTACGAAAAGTGTAATCGGGTGAGGCGAACCGCGAACGGTAGTTGAGAAGGAGATATAAGTTAGTGAAGTTAGAGAGTTACGTTTCGTATATTACTGTAGGAGCAAGAGAGAGGCGCGAGCGCACTGCGCACGTTTTCTTTCTCTCTTCCTCTCATAGCCAGTGCGTGAAATATATGCATATCTCAGTCAGTAGTCGGTAGTTCGGTAACATTACAAATTACAATACAGGAAAATTGGAAAAAAAAGGATTATATTTTTATTCAATTAGCAAGTTACACTAGATTGTGACATACATTTATTATTTTTGCACTACCCAAACATTCACTGCCCTTGTAAAAAACACCAAATTGCCCTTCAGTAAGTGCTCTTAATTGTTGTCCAAGCAAAATTGTAAGACCTTCAACATTCTTCACAACTCTACAGGGTACCAATGGCTTTGTATGTTGAAACCTGAAGGAACAATGCAAAACATTGCCATTTCTTAATTCCAATGGCTCGGTATTTATCCAATGTGGTTTATTTGTGAAGCATAAATCATTCCATAATGCTCTATGTTTGGTTCCGGCTACCTAGAAATAAAAAATGCGTATTTTAATGACATAAATTTTTTTTTATCATTCTTCCAACATGTTGAATTTCATTACAGCAAAAAAAAGTCAAAAAGTGCTATAATAATAAAATTATACTTGGTTTTATTTTTATGCATAAGTTATGCTCAAAAACAAGACAGCAAAAAACAGCTCACAACACATGGCTTGATCGCACAAAGCATGAGGTAATGCTCTATTTGACCTGGACATAAGACTATAATGCCCCAACTCAGAGTTGCTAACTGTAACTTTAATTGCTCCTCAGTAAAAAATCACCATACAAATTCTGTACTAAGAAGCTATTTAAGTAACCGTTAGTGATTCTGAGTTGGGGCGTATGTAACTTAAAGTTTGCTTACCACATAAATATTATTAGTTTGTAAATCTTTTTGAAATACAAAATATGGTTCCTTCCAGTTACACAAACAGCACCTTTGGCCAACAGTCCACATATGGATGCCTTCATGTTCACCAACAGTTTGGCCAGTGTCCACATCAATGAAGAATCCTTTTCTTGACTGAATATACTGTAAAGACATAAGATTTCTGTAATACTTCTATATTAATTTAAAAGATGTGCTGAGGAGTTCTTTCGCCATTTCTTCTCCTCCATGACAAAGCACTTTTCCGAAATGATAGTAGATTAATATAATGTTCATAAGTGTATTGAAAAAATACCCACATGGTTAAATGAGTTTGAATTTTTAAATAAGTAGTCTCTGTGGTAAAAATATGTTTAATTTTTGAAATATAATTATTTTGGAATTGAGTGTCAGTGCTACTTCAAATTCATTTGGCAAGCGTAATCTGCAAAGGATTTTTTGGTCTATGCCTGCATAGATAAACTTTTCTTTTTATTACTCCCTTCAATAGTCAATGCTAGGAGAGGACTTTTGCATATTTCATGACCTACAACCAAGCAAAAAGGAGAAAGAACTGTCATAATTGTTTTGTCCTATGACACTTGTTCAAATTTTTCTCAGTCAAGTTACCACTTCATTGAACTTGTTTGGTTGAAAACATTAAACTAACTGATGAGAGTTAAGCCCAGGGACTGAATTGTAAATTGGTTGGCTTTTCATTACTGCAGATGGTTTGTTACATCGCATTAATTAGTAATTATTTGGCTCAATGTATTTCCTTTCGCGACTATCACTGGGATTGCTGACACCTTATCTGTGTACGCCTTCCTATCCATTTTTCGAATTCACAGTCACAAATTGTATTAAGTAGTATCACTAATAATTAATATTTTTTTGTCACATCCTTCAATGTCCTTTTTCAATACTTTTATCAGGAGATTCATTCATTCATTAAGTGGATGCCTATCCACTTAAAACTTCTTCAAAATAGCACAGACTAATTAAATCATAAGCTATAGTACAAAAGTACAGGACAATAGTAATTCAATTCAAAAACAATGAAGTGTATTAATTAAATCACTTACATCATCAATGAAGTCTTTGAATCGTCGTTTGCCAATGAAGCATATGCCAGTACTATCTCTCTTATTTGCCACTTGTGTAAAACCCTCAGCCTTAGCAATTTCTCTGACTTTTGTTTTTAACAAATTTGCCAAAGGAAACATGCATTTTCTAAGGGAGAACTGCTTCACTTGTGATAAGAAGAATGTTTGGTCCTTGTGCTTATCTATTGGCTGTAACAATTTGACACCTGTTGAAGACAAAAGCTGATTATGATCTGAGGATTATTGTGTGAATATTGCAAATTATCTGAGGTAACAGTTAATACACACCTTCATCTTCTTTATAGTTCTCTAAGAATGGCCCAAAAGAAGTATTAGCATAATGCCCAGTAGCAATGGCATCAACACCTAAATTATTCCTGCAATGTTCAAAAAAGCTATCAAACTTAATATACCTATTGCACAGAATATCGGGATTGGGTGTAAAGCCTGTTTCATATTCTTTAAGCAAGACACTGAATACCTCATTCCAATATTCTTTTATGAAGTAAACTCTATGCAATGGTATACTCAGCTTACGGCACACAAATGATGCATCTTCGAAATCTTTTTCGTCAGAACAAGATCCAATTTCATAATTACTATCCCAGTTTCGCATAAACACCCCTTGAACTTGATAATCTGTAATACAATATTCTTTGCTGCATTAAGGCCATATCAATTCATAGGTTACATGAATAATTCTTAAAATGAATAAAGTACTACTAACTCGCTCTTTTCAGAAGCAGTGCTGCAACAGCACTGTCTACGCCACCTGATATACCAACTGCTACTTTTTTGAACATTTTTGATGCTTATTTTTATTTAAAGAAGGCATTTGATAAAAATTCTTCCAAGTATATACATAGAGTTACATAGGTAGGTATCTTGTATCTTCTTGGATTAAAAAAAGCAAATAGGGCAAGTTCCTGAAATTCAGTGTATAATCCCGAACTCAGAAGACGCAACGCAATAGATAAAGTTGTATTATTTTCAAAATTGCTAATAAAAAATTTGACATTTCATTTGACGATCTTATCTTTTTGACATTTAGCATAGACACGAATTTCATGTCATGCAATGATTCATGGATATATTTTCTATCGATCACTGACCTTGTAGAGGTACCTGAAGCACGATGACGTCATATCTTAAGGACTATTTGACTAATCACAGTCCGGATTGAGGGTCCTTCATAATTGTAGGTTGTCCACACAGAAAAATTATGTCCTATTTTGACGTGGTTCTTTAAAATGTTTAATATTGGTAATTTTTATCGTGGTAAAAAAATATAATATTAATATTAACATTTTATTAAAATTTCTTCAAAATTAGTGAATTTAAAATATTTTCTCACTGATAATTTTTTTTCACAAAATCTACATCTATGGCAGATTTATTTATATTGTATTTAAAACGTGATTATGTACTCTGTAATTTCTGTGACTGACACAGTGTCACCTGTCAATCCTGTCATCAGTCATGTCAATTAACACATTAATTGAAAGTACACTACCTCTGTAAATTCTGTCTGTGATGTGAAGAAATCCTCTCAGCCCTCTCAGGATTTGATTTAAATTAATTTAGCCAATAAAATATTAAATTTGTCCGTTCTGACTTCTGCTTGTAGACAGCATTACAGAATACAGTTACTGTAATAACGGAAAAAATGGCGGAAACTACTGAAAAAGTTGAAAGCAGTTGTGATGCTCGCCGAAGGATTCTCAATATTGCTGTATCCACTGTTTTATTGGAATCTGGATTCGACTCTACTGATAAAATGTCTTTAGAAACTTTAACTGAAGTTTTACAATGTTGTAAGTTGATTGACTTTCATTGTGTTCACGTTTCATGTTTAATAAAATTTAGACACCATTGTAATTGGTTAAAAAACCTCTACAAGCTCCAACCATTCTCATGTATTAACTCTTGCTACCTTATTCTAAATCCAACCCTCCAACCACAGACTTAAAAAAAGAACCAAACGGATTGTTAGCAACAAATTTAGTGAAGCACACGTAGAAATACCAACTCCTCTATTTGTATAAGTATCACACGCACACATTGACACCATACTGTTATTAATCGGCCACCATTACCGCGTCGGATTGGTCGGACCACACTAAAATTTACGCACACATGGTAAGCAGGCGGCGTCAATCTCGATAAGACAAGGTGACGTCTATTCTTTTTTCAAGTCTGTGCCTCCAACACTACTAAAAATGTGTCTAATAGCTTGAAATTACTTGCAAGTTTATTGCAGTCTTAGAATAGTTTGAAAAACACTTAAATCAATTTTATTCCAAACATAATATCTGATAGATGGATGATTGTTCATTATGTCCAAAACACACAACAGGTAATGCAAGGGAAGTGTGTAAGAATTTTTATTGTTACTTTTAATTTTATAGTACTCTATAAGATCACTAGTTGGCTTTGTCTCTTGTATAGCTAAAATTTCCTTCAAGCTTAATAACTTCTCCTTTTTTAGTTTTCACAGAGCTTGGTAACTCAGCAAGAGGTTATTGTGAGCTCTCAGGTCGTGTGGAGCCAGTGCTCGGAGATGTAGTAATGGGGCTCGTCAACATGGGTATGTATTAATATTAAGCATATATAATCAGAATTACATAAACTGAGACCTGCATTATGAACTTTTATAAAACCATTCATGTTCTAGGCAATTAATTTCTCGGGCTTTAAACGACGTATGATTGACTAAAAAGTGTCACGTGACCGCTTTCCTAACATGAATTTGACGTTTACACTGTAACTTGGCTGGAATTAAGAGTTCATAATAAGAATCTATTTATAATATATAATAACTTATGTAATAATCATTTGTAATTTTGCAATATTTCCAGGAATAAGTCTCCAAAGAATAGAACAATATGCATCTAGGCCAAAAAGGCATGTCATCCAGCCACTTCAGCAGGCCCAAGCTCCTCGAACACCAGCCATGTTGTCGGCTGGATCCAAAGCTAAGCCTGCTCCTCATATACCATTCCATCTTCCACCTCTACCAGATCCACATGCTTACATAAGGACTCCTGTAAGTTTTATTAATAGAACTTTAAAAACTGATCTATGATAAAATGCATGTCATGATGTCTCTGAGTTGGGGTGTTAGTATTCAAAATTAATTAATAATATAAATAAATCAATATATTATTATAGTTAAGTAACTAAAATTAAACTTAAATGTTAAATAAATATTGGTGTTTGTTTTCAATAGACTCACAAGCAACCTGTAACTGAATACGAAGCTATCAGAGAGAAGGCTGCTACTCAAAAGAGAGACATTGAAAGGGCTTTGACCAAATTCCTAGCCAAGACAAGTGAAACACACAATCTATTCAACACAGAAGATAACCAAGTTTTCCCATGTAAGTCTAAAGCAAGTTGCTTCTTGTATTTTGGTTGATAGAGCTTTAGGGTGTAAGCTGTAGGGACCATGGACTGCAAGGCAGCCCCCACTGCTCATAGTGCACCCTGTTGTACAACGAATGAGGCTGTAGAGACAGTTCCAAGGAATTTGACCCTGAATGGTGGTAGGATTTTTTACTGGATTAGCAACCAACCACCTTGAAAAAAGTAAAGTTTTTGTTGTCAAAGTTGCAATAAAATTTAAAGGAATTTTTATTTTCATTTTATTCATTTGTTGTACTGGTTTTAATTTTTTGTAATTTTTTTTCAGTGATAGCCTGCAAACCTACATTCCCAGCTTACTTACCATGCTTGCTACCAACTGATCAAGTATTTGATTTTGATGAACTTGAGTATCACTTCCAAGTAGCTAATAGAACAGAAGATTTACCAGCAGATAAGAAAGGTATTGTTTTTTTGCTTTTTTCATCAGGTTGATGATTTGAGGACGTCTGATTGGCAAAGGCGGAGAATTACATTAGTACCGCCCATAACGTGACCACAGCTAGAATCCTGAATGTAACAAAAATGTTCTATTCTATGTAAGCATTAGAAAAAAACATAACTTATTTCATTATTGGAAACCTTTGTGGGGAAATCTGCATACTTGTTGCAAAAATGTCTTCAAGGTTGTTTGTAACCTGTACCCTAAATAATTGTGCGACTCAGTAGTGAGGGAGGAGGGAGGTTGTGATGAGTTATTTGGGTCAATACAGAATGAAAAATCACTTAAAAAGTTGTGAATGACCTCATTTTGTTTTTTTTACAGACCAATCAGATAATGAAGGGGAGAATGGAGCTGACAATGAAAATGCAAATAATTCACAATCAGAAACACAGGATATCCCTTCGGTGTCAAGTCCTGAACGAAGCAAAACATGAAAAATTATAACTGACTTTATAAATTTATCTATGTCTATCTGAAAGCTACTAATTAGCTTATCAGTTTAAAGTAATTCAAATATTGTTGTCAAAATGGCAATTTTAATGTAATATATAAGTAGAAATAAGCAAAATATTTTAGCTTCTTGCTAAAAGCAGTTAAGTAGGATTAAGCAAACCAAAAGGGAAAAGAAATTAAACAATGTGTCTATAAAAGTTTTTTTTATTTAATCTTACACATATAAAAATTACTTCAAAGATGCCGAGTTAATGACAGGCAGTACTTTAATGCCGTCCCTGTTGACAACAGTCACTTGGAAGTTGGGAAGGCTGACAAACAAACGCCTGTGGACCTCTTGAACACACTTCTTCAGTATTTCATAAGCTTCTTCTTCAGTTGCATCTGGAGAAAGTAGTTTTTATTAATTGACTATCATATTTACATATATTAATATAAATTCACCAGTACTAAACACATTGATCTGAGCAGTTAGAGCAAAAAAGCAAAAAAAAAATATACCTATTTGTATGACTAGTGTTACAGATTCAATTACTCACATTGTCAATATAGTTTTTCATTAATTACAAAACAAGAAGGCTTTTAATAAATTAGTAAGAATAAAAAAAGTATAATCTCACCCTTTTTATGATATCGGTCCATAATACTCAAACTAAGGAAGCCACCAAATCCATGGGCAGCAAAGGGCACCTTCACACTGGATGCCAGGTAGTCCATAAAGTACAGCTCTGGGCCATTTTCTTTGTCATAGCCACCCATCAGCAAATTCACAAAGTATGGAGACTGCAAAAGAACAATGTATCTCTATGTTAAATATCAGGTGCATGAAAATTATCTTTTACAATCTGTATCTGTATTTATTAAAAATGTAAAAATCTATTTATTTTCTTGTCTGTGAAGAAAATCCTTTATCTTTCAAATAGAATCTAGGACCTAAGGTTTCTTGAGAAATTAGGCATTCCTAATATCTAACTCAAAACATTTTATGTTTACACCCTATTAATATATCATACTTTCTTTACTGTCAATGAAATAAATGAATAACATAATAATAATAATTGAGGGCTAAGTTTCTTAGTGACAATAGTGTCATAATTTACTTACACTGCTTCTGAGATATTCAGCAAGATTACGACGAGTGAAATTCGCCGCTGCCGAAGGCCCCAGTTCATAGCCATTACGCATCTTGTATAGTTGAATGTTTTTAGCTATGTATTCTGCAAACTGAGTTGTATCACCGGAGTCGCCAATCACACCCATTACTAACTTATCGGAAATCTTGTAGATCTTTTCTTCATCTGTGTAAAAATAATGAAGTTTTATTGACAGGAATTTCATTGAGGATAAGTTGACAAGTTTGGGAAGGTTTTTAAAGTGCACATTCTAAAATCCTTATTTATTGTAATACAAAACATGACAAACAACGTGTTCTTCTCCTATTCTTAGTCAGTTTTGGAACTTGGGGAATAAAACTATAGCCTCAAAGGCCTACCTGTTATTTTAAATTCAAAGAGTTGTACAAGACTAGACAACACCCGATAGTGGATGAAGGTATAATTAAATCTGATTACATTTCTTTTTTTTATAAAAACAAGCTCAGATTTGTTACAGGGCAGAGGCACAAACTGCAGACTCACCGTCTTTCATCACCATTATACTGTGACTATTAGTTTGGTCGGCAGCAATCATGACGAAATCATCGCATTGTATTCCCAAAAGACATTGCAAGTTAATATTAGACATATTTGCAGGTAATATTAAACCAAACCAAACTTTAAACCTACACCAAATGAAAGCCGAAAATTACAACCACAACACAACTGACTGACAGAATGAAAAATGACAATTCTCAACCAAATTTGTCAAATCATTTTGTAGATAGTAATATTTGCCACAGATGATAATAAATATAGACTCATAACTCTTAACAATAGTCTGTGCTATTGGGTATTATATTATCTATAATTATGTTACCTATTGATTTGATTTTTAATCATTTATGACATTTGTTGTCACTTCGTGTCAAAAAAAATTATTAGACGTGCACGAAAAAAGCCTAGTTTCAGTTTTGCCAATTATATTAAACCTAGGTGTTTACTAAATGGTAAAAAAGTTTTTCGTATCATTTTTAAACCTTTCTAAAGAAACATAGCATTATTATAAAACTAAAGATCCTACATATAAAATCCTAGACTGGAAAGTCCACATCGTACATTGGTATGCTTTCACTTTTATTTCGTAAAAAACTATGCAATAAACGAATCTGGCTTGCGTTAGTCTTTTTTTACTCCAACACTAATCCAGGCTTTTATATTTCTATTACACCTTTTCAAGCTACATAATTATATTTCAGTCGTGTCCTTTGTCTTCATTTTTATATTTCTGTCTAGATTCAGTGGGTTAAATTAATCAGCTACATTAAGTATTTATGTTTTAAATTTCAGATTAATAATAGTTCTTCTTATCTCCAAAAACATTGAAAATGGTGAGAGTTTATTCCCTGGCTGTTCTTTACAAAGGAGTGAACAGTGCTACTATCCTGAAGGCATGCTACGATTTGCAGAGCTTTAGTTTCTTTCAGAGAGGTTCAGTACAGGAATTTATGACATTTGTGAGTAAGACTGTAGTAGAGAGAACCCAACAAGCCTCAAGACAGTCTGTGAAGGAGGGTGAGTACATGTTACAGGTGTATGTAAGAGCAGATAATCTTGCGGGCGTGTTTATATCGGATCATGAGTATCCTAGTAGAGTCGCCCACACACTGATCACTAAGATACTGGATGAGTTCTCAGCCAAAGTTCCTCCAAACACTTGGGCCACAGCTAATGAGGCTACAGTAGATTTTCCAATGCTACCACAATACTTAACTAAGTATCAAAATCCGCAAGAAGCTGATGCTTTAACAAAAATACAGACTGATTTGGATGAAACAAAAATTATATTACATGATACTATAAAGGCAGTTTTGGAGAGAGGAGAGAAATTGGACGACCTAGTAGCTAAGTCTGATAGTCTTTCAATGCACAGTAAGGCATTCTACAAAACTGCTAAAAAGACTAACAGTTGCTGTAATTTCTGAAATATGGAGTATATTTGCGGTCATATAGCTATGTATCTATAGGAACAATTTATAAATGTTTATGAATATGAATAGTTTCTGCTGTTCTTTGTATGTTATTTAATGTTTGTTAATGTGTGAGATTAAGCTTCATGTGAAGGTCCTGTTTAAGTAAACAATTGTTATAAAATATATGTGGTGATACACTATATTACTAGTAGTTAATCTTAGTGTAAGGCACCAAATAAACAGCATTTGAAATAGGAATAATATTAGTACTTTTTATTTTTTTATGCAGATATATGGTTATAGTAATAGCATTGGATGTAATGGAATTTTCTAGTGCTTTTAACTGCCATATATGAAAAGTTTTATTAAGTTTTAATAATACATAGTATGATTATAGAGAGTATTGGTCTTAAATTTATTATCAAGTTGATCTACTGAAAATGATAATGTATTAATATTATTGTTTATAAACAGCTCATTACCCCAATAAACCACATTAAATAATCCAGGAAAATTATGTAAAATTAGATTAAAGTGAGTAAGCTTTGTAAATATTTTTTTCAGAAACGCTACACATGTTGACAACTTTATTAAACTTTGCTTTTGCAGACTTATCTATATTTTTAGGCAGTGGTGTAAAGCAAAGCAACAAAATGTGATAAACATTTGGTGTGAATATTAAATTAAATTAAAAGATAGTTATGTGTAGTTTATTCATTTATGTATGAAGTTCTATAGAGTTTTAGTTTATTATACACATATTATATTTCACATAGATATGTATCACTAACTAAAAATATTTGCACAATATAAGATTACTTGTATAATTATTTGGAAGTAGTAATGGTGTTTTAAGTAATGGTTTTATAAGAAGCAAAGTATTTAACAGTGTTAAGGTGTTTATTCTAAATTTCATTGTACTGTTTCTTATTGACAATAATGTTTCTAAAGCTCATACAATCTGCAGTATAGTGTGTGAATCAATCCATTCTATTTGACAGTAACAATCTATTAGACATTATAAAGCAGAATATAAAGATGTTTCAAAATGTAGTTAAGGCTAGCTGTGTGTAAGCTATTTGAAAAATTAGGGAAGCATTTCTAACAGATTAAGAAGTACTTGACAGAAGTAATAGCGGACAGTATACTGTCATAACATCAAAAAAATTAACAACTATGTTGTATGGACTACTAATTTAGCTATATATGTATTTGAACTGTGTAATTATGTATCTATATTGCCTTTGTTAAATTTTAAGGATTTTTCTGATTTTTGAAGTAACTAAAGACAATATATTTTCACTGATTCTAGTAGGAATATATTGGTCGTATCTATTATAATTTTTGATAGTAGATTTACTGATTCCTGATGAAATCAATAGAATAAATAAACTAATTATATATTATAACTCATTACATTTTCTCCATGCGCAATCATCACACAGAAGAATGTGGATTGTATTCCATTCTTTATTCTTTCATATACTTAAGTTGTTTTACAGAAATTATTAGTTTTTACTTAATCTTTGATCATCTTAATCATTATCTATGTTTTAGAATAATCAGACCAAGAAAACTGAACATTGCTATCCAAGTATGCTTGCAATTTGAATGTTAAGGAAGACTATTGCTACAGATAAATCCATCTATTCTTAAGGTAGGTGGTGAATGATCAATCATACCTTTGCATTGTAAACATTGATTAGAATTAACATTATGGACTTGAAATCTGCATTCAATCACCTAAGATGAAAAAGCCCAGTAAAGACAAAGTATTTAATTTAACTGTGTGTTAGTTTAGGTAAGGCAAAAAGTGGCTCTTTTACACATGCGCAATAAGGAACCCCTGTGTAGAGGGGTTCCGTCGAAAATTGACGTAGTCACATTGAGTGTGATTGACTTGGTTATTATACCTTATAAATAATATTGGAAACTTACCAATGTTGGGATTATAATGTAAAATACTACAAACAAACTATTTTAGATTAGCCAATCAGAGTGTTTTGAATTGTAATAGGTATACAACTACATATTTACATGTGTTACTATTTTTAAAATGAATCAAAAATAGTTCTAACGATAGCGAAAATCTGTCTTAGATTCAAATTCTACGACCTCTGCAATTATCCTCGGATTTTCGTTATAAAAGCTTATTAACGTAGTGAAATAGACCACATGTTTTGTTACTCATCACGTCAATTTTCTATAAGGAATTTAGTGTCATAATATGTGTCTATATTCTATACCTGTATATAACGTGCCTGTTATTCCAAGATTTGTTAATAAACAGCATTATACTGTTTAAATTTTTTCATTGTTCAAATTAATTTAATCGTCGCTTTGGTGTCGCTGTTGTCCATGGGCGACGATAGCTATTTACCATCAGGCGGATCTCTGGGTGGATCGTAGCGTGAGCTCGTGTATCGGCTAGTTACATAAAATGCTAATTCCTAAAGCCTGTTACGTAGTACACTAGTACAAGCTATATTTGGAATGGAATATTTGGATTGTAAGGCTGCTTTTCCACCAGAGATGTGCTGTGTTACGTTGCTATGGATGCGTTTGAAATCCACCAATCATATTCATTGGTGCACATAGCTTAGCACTGGTGGAAACGGATTCAACTAAGATATGTTTTTATATGGAAGGATGCGTGCTATGGATGTGTGCTATGGATGCGTGCTATGGATGCCGTCTATGGGCCGTCGCGAGTGGATCTCCCCTCGCCGCTTCCCTACTATCGATACATAGCATAGCTCGAACATCGCATCTTTCCTCGCACAGCTACATAGCTTACTATTGGTGGAAACGGTCACATATTTTCGTAGCGTAGATTTCACATCTTCGCAGCATAGCTGCATAGCACATCTCTGGTGGAAAAGCACCCTAAGATGTTTAGAGACTCCATCCTTCATCCTCGAATCCATTGCTTCGTGGCAAATCCATTCTATGGCGTTCATCAATTTCATTCGTCGGTAGTCAGCTATTAATTTAAAAAGTTATACCTCTATGATAGATATGTATAATGGTACCACATGGATGAACTTTTAAAACCAAATCCTAAATCATACTTAAAACACTAACCATTATCAGGGCCGTTGCTACCGCCGGTGCTATTAATTATAAGGAACCCCTCACCAGCTTATAAGGGACCCCTCACCAGCTTATAAGGGACCCCTCACCAGCTTATAAGGGACCCCTCACCCGCTTATAAGGGACCCCCCACCGGCTTAAAAGGGACCCGACTAGAAGCTTAATGGCGCACGCTCATGAGATCAACCTAGCGCCCTTTTTTATCGTACTTCGCTACATAAAAAAGCTCGCCTGCCACCCTGAATTCGTTACTGTTGGCGCCCCTTTTTTCTCCTGAAAGACAGTTAACACACTTTGTGTGTATTATGCCTATTGTCTCACAAACTAATCTCAATAGGTGTGTATGGAACACAGTGCATGAAATTTTTGGTTCCATCTAGAGATATTATTTCTTACCTTCATACGCTCACTTCTCAGTCGACCTTTTTAATATTTTATAGGTCTGCCATTGAGTAGCATAATACTATAAAGTAGGTATTACAGTATTAGTACAGGACCAAGTACTAAAATAAGAGATTTTATAGCCTGTAGCCTCGTTGGTAGCAACCCTGCCTGCGAAGCGAGAGGGTCCCGGGTTCGATTCTCGGCCGGGACAGATATTTGTGTGACAGATAAATATTTGTACTCGGGTCATGGGTGTTATTGTGATGTGTTGTGTCTTGTCCGTGCCACCCGCGACACAGGTGGAAAACCAACTACGGGGGCATGAGTGTGTTAGCGTTTATTTAAAAAATAAACCTTAGTTGTAATTTGAAACGAAATAAAAGATAGTTTGAAATAAAAATACATATATTAATTTTACATCAATATTAAATTACAGCCAACGTAACTATGTAGGTTACAATAATAAAAATATACCTATATAATTTCCATTGAAACAAATAAATAATAAAAACAAGGTATTCTCCTTATTAGTAAACCTAATGCTAAAAATGTCATTGACTATATGAAGGTTGCAACTGCGGAATACCAGGTAACATTCATTATTATTAAAACAATCGCGACTACAAGCAAGGGAGAGCTCACTTATAGCAATAGTTATTATTATGGAATTTACTCATTAACTCTATAATTAATTAATAATTAGCAACTATGCTAGTGGATTACCGATGCCATAACATCATCAACGCGTATACAATACAAGTATAATTAGAATTCGACAACAAACTTTTACATTCGCTAATTAAGGCGTTAAGAAACAAAGTACCTTTCAGTTGTAGGTAATAAAATGGTAAACTAATAATCAAGTTTAATTTTTGGATTTTGGAACATATTATTCAAACTTTAAAATACAAAACCTTTAAAATAAAATGTTTACAGAGTGCCCCTTATCTGAGTATACATACATTGTCATCTAAATATTCCACTGGCATAGTAACTTAAATAGAAAAGAGATTGGTAGGTATTACGTTGTTACTGAGTAATAGATTTTGCAGCTAATTTTTTGGCATCAAGCAGTGAAAAGAAATAAATAGAAAACAAAAGCTTTGGAATAGACAACCAGTGAGATTGTGATGATTTATGATTGGTAAAATTATATTACTAGAATAAAAATCAAAACCTAGAATACATAATTTAACAAAATAAAGTGACCTGTATAATATTGTGATACAAAGAAGATCTGATGTTTACTAATCAATAAAAAATTGATTTATAAATTAACTCTAAGCTTACATGATTTTTAAAATAATATTAACCGAGAAATCTCACTGGAAAGATAACAAATTTTCGAAGTAAGTATTACTAATAAAATAAGAATATGTACAACATAAAAAATAACATTAACCGAAAGATAGCCAACAACAGTTCCAAGACACAATGGTAGAAAATAGAAAATGAAATCAAAAGTATCTACACAAATTGCAAACGTATAAATGCCCTTTTTATAACTATCCACGTGGGTAGTATAACGTTAAATATATTCTTTATTTGTATATTCCGTACTACTTCAAAAATTACCGACCAAATACACAAATGTGCTACGAATTGATTAGAAGAAATATCAAGAGAAAACGATTTTATCTTACACTACATGGAGTTGCTTTTGGCAGGAGAAAACGGGTGAAGGTAAGTTTTTTCCATAAATGGAGTGAGTAGTGTAAATTCTTCATATTCATCAGCGACACGTTTGTATATTTGGACATTAATCTCTAATGATAAAGAGATTTCACTATAATAGTCATACAACATTCTCTTTATTTAACACACAAGTGTTTTTGTTACATCTATGCACTAATATTACATTAAAAATATGTTTAAGTGTTCCCAATAGTTATTTTTCAATTATGTAAAACATTGGTTGTAACAAAACATTTTGATGCACGTATGAAAATGTCGATTTTTTGGATCCTTCACGTGCTTACCAAAAAATTCAGTCTTCGGAAAATAATGTACAGAGCAAATAAACAGAACCAAAATTCATGCAACCGATAATATGGTCAATTTTGAATAATCGCATCACGGGCCAAAAAGCGATTTGAGTCAATTCCTTTGAAGGCAGAATACAGACGATTCATTTAGTTAAATAGATGTTACAAAACCTACAATGGATTAACACCCAGAGTAAGAAAAAACTAATCGCAGGAAGTCTTCAAGCTACAAGCTTTTTACACAAACATCGAAAGTTGTTCTTAATTCGAGAAATACGACAAATATGACGGTAAAATTACCTCCATCTACTATATAAAACTCCATCCTAAAACTTTAGTTATCATTTATAATACATAAATCTATCACGTTACGAAAAAAAGCACTATGGATGGAGCTAGGGGATTGTGACATTAGACAATATTTATAAGTTTACATAACATTATTGTAAATAAACATTTCACTACGTTTTTACAATATAGTCTGTATAAAAAGCTGAATTGTGTAATTTTTTTAACCCATCCAATAGTTTTGTCAATTTTGCCATGGTTTAAATTAATTTGAAAGTATGACGAGCATTTTAGTAAATAAATTTTAACTTGCCAAATTTCGAACATTAAATTAGTAGAAAGAAACTAGCAGACGTCTATATTAAAAAAAAATAGTAACAATAATTACAATTATTGTAACCACATAAATGCTTTATGAATAGCCAAATAAGAGTGAAATCGCACACATGCTTAAACCAATACTAGAAAATTGAGAATAAATAGGACACAGGAGATCCTAAAGCAAAATAAAACATATCGCTATCCACAATTATGCATATTCATCATGATCTTATAACTACTTATAATATGTAAAAGGCATCGTTTGATACAAATTATTTATTCTGATGATCGTCCGTGAACGAAACGGCTAAACACATGAGACATCCTACGACAAATCACAATACAAGCAACGCAACCGAACGGCAACTCAAACATAAATAATACAACGTATAGTCAAATCCATAATTAGGCGAACTGTTTCTCAACTCACTGTGAACAAAATTACAATATGTAGTGTTGATATTTCTATAATAAATCAATTAATCTCCAACTAAGTATAGGTATGTGAAACCAATAAGCATAATTATCGATTTTATTAAATTCTCGATTGCCATTAATAAATATTTAATTATTCAATGATGACTAAAGTTAAGTTGAAATTTAAAGTTACAAAAAAATTGCACGACTCCAAAATATCGATAACAGTGCCCAACTCGTGGTTATACTTGTTTACATTGAATTGTCAAACTAGTCGGTCTAATTACGGATTCTGTTTAGCATCACTAACGGCGAAGATCACACAATCTACGTTTGCTTCGGGAAACGAGTTCTTTGTACTAATAAGGATTTGAAACACTACGGGGTCGACTATCGCCATCGGCGTTCACTCGCAAGGTACCGGTGCGTTTGTAGGCACCCGTATTTGCACTGGTGTGTTCATTAGGCACCTGTATTTACCGCGATCGCGTTCACTTATTAGGCACCTGTATTTTCTTGGACCTGAAGTCGTATATCTTGCGGCAGAATAGCACGAGGTCCGGCGACACCTGTGGGGGGAGCTTGGTGTCGTTGGGGGCCACCGCCGCCGTCACCTCAGCGGCCGGCATCGTCGGGACTATAGAGGGCGCTATCTGGATACCCTCCTCCGCCGCCTTTAGCCGCTTGCGATACCTAAGGAAGCAACATCGATGTCAATCTATACATATAAATAAACAGAAGTTTCTGCTCAACAGAGGGCTCTCCTAATTGAAGCCACTCTGACCGGCCTTGGGCCTGAATCCAGCGGTTTCCCGCTCTGAGTTCAGTCCACCTACAAGTATTATGTTAATCAGTTTTTTACTTCAGTGAAGTTGATTTTTCCTTTTTAAAAAGTGGCAATTGGATGGATTTTGATAAAAGGTCCAATAAACAACATTGAAGTCATCCTGAAGTTTTGTAATTTAGTCATTGCTACAAAATTACCTGCATTGGTAATCACTAATCAATAATCATTAACAAAATACCTTTTTTATGGAAATAATCGAAAAACAACCTGACGATCCACTTGATGGTAAGTGGCTATCGTCGCCCAAGGACATCAGCATCACCAAACGATACGTTTATTTATTTATTCTTTATTGTATTCACCTACACAGGAGATGCAAAGGGCGAATTTAATGCCTATTGGCATTCTCTACCAGCCAACCCAGTGTGACGGAGAGAAATGCGAGGTAGGGTAGGTGTAAATAGACAATTACACACAAACAATAAAATAAAAAATTACAACTAACTATAAGTTAATGACAAAACGCGCAATGCGTTGCCGTCTAAGAAAAAAAAATACAGTCGAATTGAGAACCTCCTCCTTTTTTTGAAGTCGGTTAAAAAAGAAAAGAAAAGGTATAGAGAGTGGAAACAGAACTGACCGGCAGTACTCGTTAAAGGTGAGTACGTAGCACTTGTCCTCGATGCAGGCGACGGAGTTGGCGTCCCGGTGGCGCGAGGCGAACACCTCGTCCGGCGCGTCCTCCGCCTGGCGCCCGCGCTGTGTGTGCTCCGGCCGGTAGTACCACACCAGCGACACCATCATCTCGCCTGGAACCATTACGATGCCACACATTATACATAAATATACATTATATACTTCATTTTTAAGACGAGACTTATTTGGTAAACAAACTTAGCACTACTTTTTATGGAAATATTAATTTAAATTGATTAAAAAAATAATTAATGGTGAACTTAATTTAGTTTCGGCACTAAATGTTCAGTCGTCTTTAAATTATTATCATTTTGTGTCAGTTTTATCGACCAAAAAAATGTACTATACCTACTAGCAAAACCGTTAACATTAACGTGACCGCAGATCAGAGGGATAACAAAGAACCGATGTTGCCAGGTCCAAAAACTGGATTACGGTATTTTCTTCCGTGAAATACTGTAGTTTCTAATAAAATACGGTAGAATTTACTATGGGCACTAAAATAGTTATGTTAGACTAATACACTGAATATGGTAGATCTTTTTTTTTTTTTTTTTTAACGATGGGAAATGCTTTTACGCACGGAGTGTGGGACTCGCCGGCCTACTGCCGGAATACCCACTAAAACCCATCGGGCACCATCCTCAGCGCAAGGGAGGGCTCCGGGATCTCTGTGTAGAACGCACCGGTGCCCTCCAGCGCGGTGCCTTGGCAGGCTCGTCACGGGAGTCACGACTCCCCCGGCGCGGGACGTAAATGACGTCTGCCGCGACGGCTCCTCCTCCGAGCGGGATCCGAGCGTTCTCGGCTTCGCTCGGCGTCCTCCTTCGCGAGCATTACTGCGTCGCAGAAGGAGGTGACGCTTCGCCACGATTCCCCGCTCCGGAGCATCGCCGCGACCACCGCTGCCGGGGAAAGATCTTGCCCAATTTCGTTCGTGAGGATCCGCCGCTCTGACTCCCATGCAGGGCAGTTCTCGAGCGTGTGCTGCGCGGAATCCTCCAAGTGGCCGCAGTGATGACACTGTGCCGCCTCCTCCCTACCTATTCTATGCAGATACTCACCGAAGCAGCCATGTCCGGTGAGTATCTGGGTGAGGCGATAGGTGACGTTACCCTTGCTCTCAAGCCATCGCTTGAGGTTTGGCAGGACAGCCCTTACGATACGCTGGCGCGCACTGCGAGGCTCTGCCAATCGCTCGCGCCAGCGCACCAAAGCCCGCCTTTTCGACCTTCGTCGTAGCTCTCCGATCGCCTCCTGGGGGTCGTCCCGCTGGCGGAGGTCGCGGATCTTATGAAAGACCTCTGCGTCCATATCCGCCAGAATGTCCAGGGGCGGAAACCGCGCCAGGATTGCTGCCGCCTCGTGCGAAATTGTCCGGTACCCTCGAGCAATTCTGATGGCGATCACGCGCTGCGCAGCGTTGAGTTTCGCTGCGCGCCGCTTGTTGCTCGAGAGCCGGCCAGCCCATACGGGCGCTCCGTAGAGCGCCATAGAGCGCACCACGCCTGCGTAGAGGCGGCGGACTTCTCCTCTTGGTCCCCCGAGATTCGGCAGCAATTTGTGCATCGCACCTGCTACCTTGTGAATCCGGGGGACGAGACGATCGAAGTGCTCGTCGAAGGTCCATCGGCTGTCCAGCACCAGCCCCAGGTAGGTCATGCTACGGCCGACCTGAACGTCAACGTCACCTATCCTCACCGATGTGCTCGGAGGGTCCTCTCTGCGACGAAGGCCGTGGAGCCATAGCGCCTCGGTCTTGTTTGGCGCTATTGCCAGATCCAGTTTTCGGATCCCGGCCACTACCCGTGCCACCCCGAACTCGGCCAGCCTCGCCGTCCTGGAGAAGGACTCCCCTTCGGAGAGGACGAGAGTGTCGTCGGCGTAACAGACGACGCTCACACCAGGTGGAAGCGTCGTCCTTAACACCGCATCATACCCGAGGTTCCAGAGGAGTGGCCCTAAGACTGACCCCTGTGGAACCCCGCGCACGACCTCTCTCTCCAGGACACGGCCATCACGCCCAGGGTAGCAGATCTTACGACCGCTGAGATAGGCCCGGATCACATTCCTTAGGTAGGGAGGGACCCCGTGGTATGTGAGCGCCTCCATTATCGCCTTCCCAGGGAGGGAGTTGAAGGCGTTTACTATATCTAGGCTTACAGCCAGGACTACTCTCCCCTGGGATATGGCCTCCCCCGATATCTCCCGCACACGGAGGACGGCGTCCAATGTTGAACGCCGTCGGCGGAACCCAAATTGGTTCGGGGACAAGTCGGGACCATGACGCCCGAGGTGGTCATATATCCGCCCGGCAATTACTCGCTCGAAGAGCTTTCCCACGTCGTCCAGGAGACAGATTGGCCGGTAGGCTGCTGGCGAGTCTACTTACTGGTTTGCCCCGCTTGTGTAGAAGCACCAGTCTCGCCAGTTTCCACTCGGACGGATATTGGCCGCTTCTGAGGCAGCTGGTGAAGAGGCGCAGTACTGCAGGCTCCGGTACGGAGCGGACATCCTCCTCTGTCTCCGGGAACAGCGTGTCCAGCACCTGAGACAGGAAGGCGGGATCCAAGGATTCCGTGAGGGGTGGGGCCCACGGGCGTAATTTGCCCATGACCATCTTGTATGGCCGCCCCCACGGATCTCTGTCCAGACCATCCAGGAGATCGCGCCAGTTACGGGCCTTGCTGTCGGCAATGGCCAGTTGCAGCCTCACCGTCGCGGCGCGATACTCCCGGTATTTCTCCGCCTTTTCCTCCGCAGTGGCGCTGCGGCGTCTTCGAGCTCGTGTGTACCTTCTCCGCGAGGACAGGCAAGCCACGCGCAGTTGCGCGATAGTCTGCGACCACCAGTATGCCGGTCCCCTACTGGTTCCCCCTTTGACTCTCGGCATAGCGGTGTCGCAGATGGATTCCATGTCCTCGCGGAGACGGGCAGCCTCCACCTCAGGGCCCTCGACTTCTCTTTCGGCGGGACTAGACCAGTCCATGACGTGGGCTGCCGCGACCAGTTTGTCACGGTCAAGTCGTTTGACCGCCCAACGCCGTGGAAGAGCGCTTGACTGGCGGACCTCTCGGACACCGTGCAGCGTAACATTGAGGGTTATGTGACGGTGGTCCGAGAGTGTGACCAGCTCCTCTGCCACTCTCCAACCATGGTAGATCTACCGTAACTATTCGGTACCTACCTGGCAACACTGCAGCGAACTGAACGTGAAACGCACTAAATAATTATACAAACGGTTGTTTTTTTTAATGGGGATAGGCAAACGAGCTAGCAATCCACCTGTTGGTAAGTGGCTATCGTCGCCCATGGACATCAGTAACACAAAAGGCGTTGCCGGTCAAGAAAGGGAGCAGAAAATGAAAGTGTGTACTGTGTGTAATGTGTGAACTGACCGTCATCGGGGTTCTCCCACAAACTAGCGATCCGCGCGACGAAGGGTTGCGCGCGCGCGAGCGACGCCCGCAGTAGCACGCAGTCGCCACGCGCCACGCGGTCACCGCTCGCGTGCGTCATGCGCGACCAACATCGCGCCGTGCGGTCCAATCGGGAGTCGTTCTGAACGATACAAGGTTAAACGCTTAATAAACAAACATGTTTTATCTTTATCGTATTTCATATGAGTGAATGAAACCAAACACTATAAGCCTTCTATAATATAATTTTGCTTGTTTTTAACCGACTTCAAAAAAAGGAGGAGGTTCTCAATTCGACTAAATATTTTTTTTTATTTTTATGTTTGTTACCTCAGAATTTTATTTTCGACTGGGTGAATCGATTTCGATGATTCTTTTTTATTGTTATTGGAAAGGATGTTGTGTGTGGATGATATGTATGACAATTCAGTTTAAAATTAACTTCTATATTATAGATTTTTCTACGACATTGGTCGTGTTCTTACGAGAACAGTGTAAAAATCTAAAAGGATTTTATTCATTTAATCCTCAGATTAAAGAAATTTAATCATTTAAAAGTGATCACTTACATTGAGGTAGACTTTGGATACATGATGATCTCCGTCCCAGTTCCATCCATTACTCCAGCGTGGTTGCGTACGGGGTTGTAGCGCCGGCGGTGTCAGTGGAACCGTCATCCTCCGGACCCTTCGCCCCCCGCTTCGCCTTCTCTTCGTGCTTCGCCCCGATGTGGGCGGGGGAGTCGCACACGCATCTTCAACGACTAACGCTGCCTCGTTAGTCTTCAACACAGTCTTCTTCGAAACCAATAGCTTGGCTACTTTTTCAACACTCTTGCCTTTCATTTCTCCAGGCTTCTCGGCTAACTTACACCTCTTAGGCACAAGTTTTTCGACTCTCAGCTTATCTTTCTCTGTTACTTCTGGTAGCGATTGTTGTTCATCATTCTTAGATTTCGAGGTCTCCACTTCCGTAATTTTTGCTTGCTTCTTTGAAACTAATAATTTGACCAATTTCTCGACATTCTTTCCTTTACATTCTCCGGTTTTTTCAGCTACTTTGGTTTTGTTCAAGCCTGCGTCGCATTTTATTGGTTCTGGTATTGTATCGTCTATCTTCTTTGGACTTTCTTTATTCACACATCCTGCACTTTCAATAACTTTGTTTTGTGCACATTGAGATTCTTCAGGCTTTTCAATATTTGAAAGTTTTAAGTCTTCCAATTTATTTGAAACTGGTTTGGGTTTCACTATTTTCTTAACTAAATTTAAAACATCTTCGGGAACTACACTGGTTTTGTTAACATCATCACTTTTACAATCGTCTTGATCACTTTTGTCTTTATTTACGTCAATAGCTTTAACATCACTTTTGTCTTTATTTATATCAATAGCTTTTATATCACTTGTTTCAACAAATATGTTATTTTCTAATAATGATTTTTCTTTAACTATCACTTTGAATTCACGCTCTTCTTTGAAGTTCGCTGATTCGGTGGAAGTTTTTAATACTGATTTTAGACTGTGAATTATCTTGGAGTCAACTTTCTCCACCTTACAAGCATTCTTGATTGCTAGTTTCTTCTCTATATGTTGACTTACAGCGGCAATAGTGTTCGGCCGTACCCCATTAACAGATGCATTTTCCACAATATTATTGTTTATATTTAACGTTTTCTTTACGCAATTTTGTACCACATTTTCATTTGATGGTAAAAATAACTTCGCTGGGTTAATTTCATTGTCTGATGAATAACCCTTAGCATCGACCCTATCAATGCTATTTTTCCTAATGAGATTATCTAGTAAAAGTGCACTTTTAGTCTTAGTTTTTGTAACTAAAGCGTCTTCGGGAATAGCTGCTTTATTTTTAAGGCGCTCTTCATCAGAAATAGTTTCCGTTGATATTTTTTTTACCTTTGGTCCATTTTCAGTAGCATCAGCTTTCCTTTTACATGCTTTCTTTTCTGTATTCGGAGTCCTTGGTGTTCTTTTTGTACTTTGTACAGATTTTTTTCTAGGTTCTTTCGTAGTAGTTTCTGTTCTTATTATTTCTGTTTGTTCACCAGACACTTTTCTTCGCTTTTGTAATTTTACATGTTCTCCGATCCCATTAGTCTTACATACATCTTCTAATTGGACATCCTTCATTTCTATTTCTAACTTAGATTTAGAGTATCTTCTTTTGACAGCTTTCGCTGCATCCGTCGCTTCAGGAATTTCTGGTAATGTAGTCGTAGGATTGTGCTCCTTAAGGGCTTGTGCGTCTGGTTTTCTAGGTGTTGCATAAGTTGGGCCCTCATTCTCCTTCTTGACATCAACGAGGGGGGTAGATCGCTCATCGGAGGAAGACAAGTCGATGGGCGCACAAATGGGCGGTGATATCGCTAGGACATCATCGTCCGCGTCGCTATGTTGCGAGGAAGGTGGTTGGGGAGCTGCTAGGAGCAGGCCGGTGTCGTCGCCTGCTAGGTTTCGCCTCGCCATGGCCTTGCCGAGACGTGCTCGGCGCGGCGCGACGGGGGGAGGTTGGGGAGCGCAGACTCCTGCAGAGCCACGTGCCGGCGAAGGTGGTCCTAAAGCCTCGGCAGGGCCAGGTAGATTGTTGGCCAGTCGTAAGGCGTCGCGGTCGAACAATTCGCGTTTAGGCGAAGCTCCACCGATGGTCGGTAATGGGCAAGGGTGCGGCGCATCCGCCGCAGCCGGTGGCTCGGGCTCTAACGGTGGATCCTGAAACAATAAATAAAACATTATAATAAAAATATCAATTGCACAAATAACACCGATCTAAATAGAGTGTAACTACTGCGTAGTACCAACGTTCACACCAGGTTGTATTGTTGTCAACAATGATCTAACGGACCATTCCGATATGCTCGAATTTATCAATGAGAGAACAGTTAGTCAAAGTCGTTGAACTTGCACCAACAACTATTATTTTCCAACTGAGACATGAGCTTTTAAACAACCGTCAATCCAATACGTGGCCATGACGGGTGAAATGAGAATCTCGTCCCATCTAGCTGAATAAATAAACTTTGCTCGGAAGTCACACGTGATTACATCAAAGTTGATTAAGTTGGAAATCTGTGCAGTGGATTCCATGTTAACGATGTTCTGTAATGGAGCTTGCTTTAACGAATGCATTGTCGTAACTTTGGTTATGCTGATTGGAATACGTACGTAACATCGGTTTCATATGGAGCTTTTATATCTGACACTAAAATAATATCTCATTGTTCGGCATAGTTAGACTTTTAGGACAATATTTATTAGATTATGTATCGTTACAAAAGAAGGCTTTCTAAAATTAAATCATGGTTTTCGAATTACAGAAAAACCTTGAAACATTGTGCGGTGACCATATTGGGCTCATCGCCATTTAACATCAGATGAGTTATGTGGGATAGTCGTCAAGCATTTCTAAGTTCAGTATTATCACAGAAGAAATAATAGTACATATACAATAGTAAGTATAAGTTAGGGGAGGCCTATGTCTAGCAGTGGACCTTCAAGGGCTAATGGATGGATGCAAGGGCGGATCGAGCTTTGGCGCCAGGGGGGATCACATAGTCGTGGTCAAATCACAAGATGTTATAATTTAATTTTGATATTAATCGATAATAAAATAGGTATTTTAAGATAATTATTACCTAATAATTACTTACATATAGTGACAAAAATAAAAAAAAACATTATGTTTAACAATTTAAATAGTGGTCCACCAAAGTCCTGGACTCAACCCAGGGGGGGGGGTCATGACCCCCATGACCCACGCTTGGATGGATGGATGGATGGATGGATGGAATACTAAGTATTAGTATGTTATTGAATAGATTACAACCAATACAACATACCTTGCCGCTGCCGTGCGTGTCGGCGGCGGAGTCTAGTGCGCACGCCCGCACCTTCGGTCGGAAGGCGCCCCCGGGCGGCGCGTGGGCCGTAGGGTTGTCCACCGGGCCGCCACCGGTAGGGGCTTTACCAGTAGCGGGCCCAATAAGGACGTTTTTTGGACACGCGTTCAATGGGCACGGGCATCCGCGGTATTCTGGAACAATCATTGTAAAGTATTATTTAAAAAAAATCACGGTATATACGACTAACGCCCTAACTCACAGTCACTAACGGTTACTTTAATTGCTCCTTAGTAAAGAATCACCATACAAATTCTGTACTAAGAAGCGATTTAAGTAACCATTAGTGACTCTGAGTTGGGGCGTAAACTAGCTTGATTCGCTTTGTTTGTATATTGTTTATAGTATATAGTTTATACTCCTTTTTTTTCTTATTCTTAGTTGTTGGCTGAATATTCAATGTAGGTAGGTACTCGATTACACTGTAAGTCTGATAATCAGATGATGAGGATGTAGGTATGTATAACTTCACATTAGTACTTAAATATTTATGTATGTATGAAGGCACGCGGTTTTTTAACACGCTTTTATAATCTTGACCTGCATGCATGTGTGTCTGTGACGGAATCTCGCAAAGTAATTCACCAATTTCAAGATCAGCTTGAAAATTTGCAATACAATAATTCAGTCAGCGTGATTTTTTACTTTTTAAACTATATTTTGTTTTGTTTCTTGACACAAATGTATACGATATTAGATTTGTGCTTAGACTAACATAATGTATTCTCTGCATTTAAATATATAGGTACCTTGATACTGACCTACGTATGGTATTCTTTGCGGCGAATGTTGGTAGCACGGTGGTGTGCTGTAATACTGCGGCGGCGGGTATGGTTCGCTGCCAACGCCGACCATCTATAACAAAAAAAAATGAAACGCGTCACACAATGATATTAAAATATAGATACGTTATGCCCTTACAAATCAACCAAAAAATCTGTTCCGACCGAGCTACAACACACACGTTTATCTTTTGTTTCACTACATCAATCACTATTACATTGGTAAATTATGTAAAAGGGATGGCACTACTAAAACCATAATAGTGAAAAAGACAGCTAGACGGCCTCACTCAGAGGCAGCTGTCAACTGTCTGAATTAAAATCGCTACACTTGTCTAAATTCGACTGACATAATTTCAGCGCCATCTTGGCATATCTTGTATGTATATCATTGGCGTCACAATTAATAGGTGCATGTTCATACTTCATATGTACATGCAAATCGTTAAAAAATGTATATTATTCTATAGTAATTAACCAGGAATTAAAGAATAAATATCAAACTGACGATCATTACCACATTACACTCAACAATGACAAAGCACGTGCATGCCAAATTCACAGAAATCACAGGCGTAAAAAAATCACATTGAAAAATTGAGTGAGTGTGGTAGTCACAGAGTGAAATCCAGTGTTTTATTTGGTATTCTGACAGTTTCTACAGCCATAATGAGTAAGTGGTATAATAGCTGAATGAACACCCCATAACTGATTATACTTATTAGGTTAGGTATTGTTTCGAACATGTATTATGTACGAGTATGTACATACATAATATGCTTATATTTTTAGACTTGAAATGTCGTGAATCTGATAAGAATCCAGAATCCAGGACAATTTAAACCGCGAGTACTGAGTAAGCAGTAAGCACTGACGTATATCGTGAGTCATTTGTCTGTTCTGTTTACGCCTTGCACGCGCTGTTTGGCCCGGGATACAATTTAACTTTTTTATTTCCGAACTATACTATATACTAGACATGTCACAAAATGTATTCATTTGAGCGGTAATAATCCGAAGGTGGCTTGAGACCACTAAAACAATGCATTAGGCACATCACATTCAGTCCATTGATAAAGTCGATTTTTTGCTTTACCCATACAACAATTTGAAGATAATACATATGTAAAGATGGCGCATCAACGTCAACGTCAACACAAAAACACTGATCTGTCATTCTCATCAGAAATATTGCGTAGCGGAACACGCCGGGTATCCACTAGTAACATAATATAGAAAAGTCAAAAGCAATAGAATTACGAGTAGGTATACTGCCTCAACAGTCTACATTATTATTCTGAGTGTGTAGCTATAAATACATAAATCCACTAGTGCGAATGTCATTTGTCATCACATCAGGCATCGCGATCAGAACTCAGTGACATGTAAAATGCATATAATAAGACCATTATAAGAACTAGCTCCATGGTCTGGTTACTGGGTGAAACGTATGCAAAAATGCGGCCTATTTGTATGTTAATGTCACTGCAAGCCGCGCTCGTTAGCACTCTCTTAGGGATTTGCTTGTGATTTTATTGTGCAATTATCACATTCATTATTAGGCATTAATAAATAATAACTTTATTCAAAGCGATAAGCTTGATATATTGATAAGGTGATAAGGTTAATAGTTTGAAAACTGGTCTAATCAGAGTATAGAGGCAAGCTTATAATATTTAATTCACACTTTAAATATGTCGCATATTTAAAAGTGACTTGAATACTAAGTTAATTGTGAAAATAATGATAAATAAAATCAGCACCTATCTCGGATGTCGTTAGCACGCTCTTATGTCTTAATCACAAATCTTAACGACATCTCGTTTGTATGAAAAAAGAAAAATATCGTACATAAATAAGACTGTCTGTCTGTCTGTCTTTGAGAAGAGTAGCAGAAGTAATAACCTAATACTTTATAAAAACTGGGCAAGCGCGTCAGACCACGCGCAATGTAGGGTTCCGAAGTAGAAGTTTATCGACTATTGCTCATTAACTACTTAATTTATGCTAACATAGCCGTGATAGTTTTCCTTGTAAATTCATCATAATATTATAACCTATTTTGATGAATTTTTTCACTTGTCCAACTTCAACCGTTTAGCCAGCAGGGGGGGGACTCTAACCAATTTGCATTTTAAAGCCAAATATTTCGCAAACTGACCCCTAATTCCAAAAGTAGTCTTAGAAGACCCATAATATTTTTGGAAGACCTTTTCGACGAATAAAAAATTCATCCTCACGTTACCTCTAGGGGAGGTACCCTGAAAAAAAATGTTTTTCTATATTTTATTCTACGATTCTGGAGTTTAAATAAATACATATGTATATCCATGCTAAATTACAGCTTTCTACCTCTAAGGGTCTCGGCGCTTTGCTTCGCACTGACGGATGGACGGACGGACATGACGAAACTACAAGGGTCCCGACCCGATTTTACTTCGGAACCCTAAAAAAAGTAAGTTCTTAATTCGGTTGTATTTTTATGGTGACCTCGTTTATGAACCCATTGTTTCGGGATACTTTCAGATTGATCCCACATTTATCAAAATTCAGGGAACTCCTTAAATATTATGGCGATTTTGTTATAGATTTATCGAAGACAATTTCTTTACAGTCGGGTATATTTTTGTAAAACATAGATTTTATTTTAGTGATTATCAATGTTACAGTTACCTGGGGTTCAGGTTGTGGTGGCGTCATGTGGTAAGACCCTGGTGGCCTGTAGTACCTCCCGTAGCACAGATCTGTGGGGTAGTACGGCGTCCCATACTGGTGCAGCATCTGAAAGAAAATTACTGTTTACAACAACCATATCTCGCTCATAGGCCAGCGCGCGGCGGCTTGGGACGATCCCAAGAGATCGACAAAGTTAAGCAACAGCGGGCGCGGTCGGTAGTTGGATGGGTGACCGCTAGTGGCAAAAAATTCTTGAGCGTTTCCGTGCTTCGGAGGGCACGTAAAGCCGTCGGTCCCGGTTGTTATCATAAAGTAACAGTCGTTACCCCATGTCGGAGGCTCTCGGGCGGTTTGAAATCTTCCGACATTCGGGTTGGCCACTAACCCTTTTACCAATCCGCACTGGAGCAGCGTGGTGGAGTATGTTCTAGGCATCCTTAAGAGGATAGAGCCGTGCCCAGTAGTGGGCCATTAATGGGTTGAAACTAAACAATATAATTAGTCTTTTGTTAATCTTTATTTGAATGTACCTGACATACATATCTTATATTGTATTTTATACAATCCTCGACATGATCTGGTATACCAGTCACTAGACTTTAAATTAAAATAAATATACTATCAGTGATACGCATTATCATGATGCCTAATCACATATAAAACTTTCTACTCATTACATTAAATCGCTTCATTATTTTGTTGCATACATTTTATGAATGGGTCCTCAAATTTTATTAACCCTCTAACGACTAAACATTCCTGTCGAGCATTCATTCAATATTTCATTTTGATACGCGCGACGTAGCGACTAGCGAGGCGAAGCACGTAATAATAGAAAAAGTTGGCGCCTACATGTTTTATGGAAGTATAAGGCCATTGAATATTAGGTCATATTTCAATAAACTATAGTTACGTCAAGTGTGAAAACTTCCGTTTCTATGTCATTAAAATTGGAGGGGGTTAAATTAAAAATCCGGCCAAGAGCGAGTCGGGCCACATGTTATGAATTCAGTGGGCAGTAATTAATTGTCTATTAGGCGTTAAATTGTGAAGCTTAACTAGCTCAATTTTCACACATCAGCGATATTTTTTCGTACTAATAAAGAATATTTAGAAACTCATCTCTTAGAGAGGGGTAACATGTTTCTAATTTTTATTATTCCCCAACTTATTTTCATGTTCCAATATTTCCATGGAAAAAGTTCAGCTATTCAGTTAGTGTAAGTGTACGTACATATAAAAATTTTAAGAGAATTAATAGGTACGTAGGTACGTTTTGAATTTACGAAAAAAAAACGAATTCACTTCTGATAATTTACTTTAGAATTATGTCAAATAAGTTTTCGAACATTCAAAGCTATTTTTCAAAGGAAAATATTGTCTCTATTTATATTCTCGGAAATTAAAAATGCCATATCAAGTTAAAATGTCTTTTGAAGATTCTTTTTACTGTGAAATCTGTTAAGACTACGAATTTTCTTCAGAGTTAAATTGAATTCAAAGTTACCCAAAAGTGCACTATGGCGTTTAAAGTTCTGTTCAAAGTTTCAACGACACTAAACTCCATAGTCTGCAACGTTGAGTCATAAATAAAAATGAATATTAAATTAAACAAATTTCTGAACAATGTAATGTAACACATACACGTAGGTACAATTTTCCCTTCGTCATCTTCCCAAAGGTTATCTGGAAGAGATCGCTATTTAGCGATAAGATCGCTTTTTGTGCACTAATAATATCAACATTGTAAAGCTTTTACTGACTCTGTAAAGGTGTGCAACGATTTTCATGAAATTTAGTACGCAGAGGGTTTCGGGGGCAATAAATCGATCTAGCTAGGATTCATTTTTAAAAAATGTCGTTTTATCCGTGTTTTCAGGCAATGAAAAACGGCTATAGGTAATAGACTCTTCCTGACATCTATTGGCGAGTAGCTACACTAAAGCTAAAGCAGATAGCGTTGTTAAGCAATACTAAACCGCGCTAAGCTCGGTCATCCGGGTACTAACACAATTAAATTACACAAAAAGACAACTCATTTGAAATATCTGAAATAAACCTGCATGTTAACTCAATAAAGAGACCTGCATACAATGACATTAAACTCCAGCAAATACTTAAATTACAACACTTTTAACTGTTTTTTACTAAGGACCCACCCAGTAGTGTTGGTAAATAAAAGAACGTAGTTACACGCCATTAGTTACGAATTAACATTGAAGTATATGAATGGTCCCTTGTTAATGGCCCGTTATCGCGTATGGTGTGTGGTCTCCCTACTTGTGAGTTGTGCTCGTAAAAAATACTAACACGATAAAATGTAGCCATTACCGTCGCTGTAGAAGCTTTAAATTCTCTTGCCTACTAAAGTTTCTAATACTCTCAATTTCAGAGTTTAAAACCAAGATTATACCTACCTAAAGATGAACGGGGAAAACTTTAAATTTTATTATGATTTTATTTTTATTAACAACCAGCCCGCCACGGTCTACATCTCCACCCCAGCTTTGTACCGTATTTTTTTAAATGGAAATAGCCGGCATAAAAAACGAGCTGACGATCCACCTGATGGTAAGTGGCTATCGTCACCCATGGACATCAGTGCAAAACCAAAAGCATCAATAATGCGCTGCCAGCCTAGAAACAGAGAAGAAAAAGAAAGAAAGATCGTTTCGTGGATGAATCAAGCAAGAGGATGGGTAGCTATCCAGATGAATCCCACGAAGAAATTATACCTAATAGTACCTAATAATGGTATTTATGAAGTATTAAAATCAATACTACCAAATATAATTCCTCCCAGGGTTCCTACCTGGGCCGGATTAACTGGCCTCTTACGACACCCATCCGGCGTGGGATTGGGGTTTAGAAAGGCATTAGAATAGAACTCACCGGTGGATGCGGCGCGTGGTAGTGTGGTGTCGGATGGTATCTGGTGAGAGCGCGCTCTGCGTCCGGGCTGCTCTCCTTTATTAGCGGTCCGGCCGGCTGGTAATAACCTGAAACAATGGATAAGGCATTTGAATACGTTGTTACTGTTAGACTACCAACAATTAAACATTTTCCTATATTTTTACAGAAACTGACAAAAAAAAGTGTGAATATGGCTATCAAATCAAAATTAGAAAAGTTTGGATTCTTTGGAAAATTATCTGGAAATTATTACAGAAAACCGGATATTTCTAAAAGAATCCAGACATTTTAGTTACAAAATCTATTCTTATATATTGTTTGTCCTTTTGCATTTGAAGTAAGTTTTAAAAGGCGGGTAGACCTACCCTTGTCCACTACTAGCTCTAATATTATGTACCTATGTATTAGATAGGTACTTGCAAGTATGACTCTTATTCGCATTCAGTTTAATTAATCGCAAAATAAACCAGATCGCAAAACAAAGTTAGTATTGTATTTGTAATCATGATAACTGCGTGTAGTCATGCACAACAGTAGGTACCTATTTATTTATTTATTTATTAGTATTAAGTTAAGCTCCATTCTAGCTCTAGGTATCTACGTTATCAAACCAAAATCACAATAAATTAATTCACTTCTGACCAAACACGTCTAGTGTCAGTATCAATTAAGTAGTTTGAATTGTTTTATAAATAATATTTGACGGCAGCGGCAGGTATCGTATCGTACGGCTTCCGTGTACGTGAGCTTAAAATTACCTAAAGTGATAATTGGATTAGATTTCTGAGAAATACAATGACTAAGTTTTAGCACGAAACACAACTGAGTAGTGGATATCAAATCATGGCTTTTAATTACATAAATGACTGTAAGATATCGATGTTTTATAACCAAAGGACACAGACTTAAAAAAAAGAACCAGACGGATTGTCAGCAACAAATTCAGTGGAGCACCCATAGTAATACCAACTCCTCTATTCGTACAAGTATCACACGCACACATTGACACCATGCTGTTATTAATCGGCCGCAATTAAAAAAAATTCAGGATTTTTAAAATAAATGCGGTGCGTGTGAGGGATAGTGCACGAAGCTGATATGTAATAGGTTAATCAGAGTGATTAGTGCGAGTTTTACATGACATAACAGGCTTACAAAGTAAATGCGAGTTGGCTAAAATTTGTATGGGGCCGAAGCATTTCTTTTCACTGCCGCTAGATTGCTCTGCTTCGGTCCCATACAAAAAGCCAACTCGCATTTACTTTGCGAGCCCGTTATGTCACGTAAAACTCGCACTAAGCAGTTAAGCACAAAGGTTGTTGTAACCATTACGGAAAGTCTCTTTTGAAAGCGTTTGCGACAGTATCTTATATGACTATTTGTGGATATCAGGCCTTTTGTCAGGACTTTTAAATCTTTTAATTTTCCACCTGGTAACCCTAACCGATTGAAGCTTAAGTTGGAAGTGATTGCTTCTTGAAAATCTAAGCGCATCTAGATATACATAGGGGAACATACCAAAACCACGTGCCTCATTTAGGGGGGGGAGGGGGGTCTTCAAAACACCACGATTGGTCACAGAGGGGAGGGGGGGGGTTTAGATTTTTGTCACGTAGTCAATATTTTAGCAACCATTGCGCCACAAAGTCGTCAAATATAAGCAAAATTATTATTTTTTAACTCTGTTTTTGCAAAAAAGTATTGAAAACCGTATTTATCAATTACCACGTGAAAACTAGGGGGGAGGGGGGGGTCTTCTCATACATATACTACGGATGATCACGAAGGGGGGGAGGGGGCTAAAAAGTTGGAAAAAATTGGTTACGTGGTTTTGGTATGTTCCCATAGGTACTACAAGAGTTTTAACCAGAAAAAAATATTTTTCGCGACAACGTTTCAGTTTTCTGGGATTGGTCAACGTGAACTAGACGTTCGTGTAATAAACGTAACCTCGTAAACAAACATTGTACTGTCGGATATCCTATAGACTACAATTATACGACATGTCAAGTTAATCACGGTTGCTTATAATTATATACTCGTATATGTAGAAGCTTACATACTGAGTGGTCTGTCAATAGCATTACGATTCTAATCTAGGTGTTCTATTAATGTTAATGCATGCTAATTAAGCAGGCATCTAAATACATCTTGAGGTCGGTTATAGCCTTTGAGTCGACCGTTTCTGCTAGCTTATATCAACTGCAACATTCATAATGAAATAATGAATTAATTATTTAAAATGGCATTGTGTAATATTATTTTTCTTGTTGTTGTTTATTTTTACGCAACTAATTCGATTCGTTGCTGTTTACACTGATAACTGAAAATACGTGAACTTACTGATCTTAAAATTAGACCTATTTCCATTTTAAATATTACCTATAAGTAGGTATAGATACTTAGCGCACCTGTAACATGTTCTTAATAAAATGAAATAATTTAAAAGTAGAGCCGGTTAATAAAAGTCTATTCTAACAAATAGTTAAAGAATACCGATATTGTTATCGATAATGTGACAGATAAAGAGATTACGTAACATTGTTCGAAGACCTATTTTTTGTAGAAACATCAAACATCTTCGATTCAATAAAATGGACTTCAGTCGCAGCTATCAACATAAAGTATCATTTAACTATGATCATCGAAATTTTAGAACCAATTAACAATCTATACTAATACTAGCTGTCCGGGCGAACTTCGTATCGCCTAACAATCATATTAAAAAATAGGGGTTTATGTTAGAAAGGTGAAAATTTGGGGTTGTATGTTTTTTTTAATGCCATATCTAGTTTAAAAATACACTACGATTTAAGGTTTATGACAACGACAACAAATCTGTTACCAACATCAACATAACGTGATGCATGCGTAGGTACCTACAGGGTATAGGTTTCATTAATACTCTCCTGTGATGTAACATTTTAATCCAAACAGATCAGCTTTTACAAAGACCTTTGTTTACGAACATCGCGTTGTTTTCATTAAGAGGCGTGTGCCTGATGGCACTCGTAGCCAATTAAGATAAAATTCAGCGATAAACCTATTATGAAAAGCTTTTTAATTTTAATAGAAACAACTAAATATATTATTTCCAAAGCGCTCATAGCCCAGCGGCTTGCGTCGATCTTAAGCGATTGACAAAGTTAAGTAACAGCAGGCGTGGTCGGTAGTTGGATGGGTGACCGCTAGTGGGAAAAAATTCTTGAGCGTTTTCGTGCTTCGGAGGGCACGTAAGGCAGTCGGTACCGGTTGTTATCATAAGATAACAGTCGTTAAGCCATGTCGGAGGTTCTCGGGCGGTTTGAAAACTTCCGACACTCAGGTTGGCCACTAACCACTCCACCAATCCGCACTGGAGCAGCGTGGTGGAGTATGCACTAGGCCTCCTCATGAGGCCACCCGCCACGGCTCGGCACCCACGGCACGGGGCTACCCGTGCCCAGTAGTGGGCCATTAATGGGTTGAAGCCATTTCTAAAGTAACACTAATTGAGGACTTTAATGTAATTTATGGTTGGTACACCTTTTACTTTAGTGCTAATAAATGTATGTAATGAGTAGTAAAATCATAATAAATATGGTCGTGTGATTTGATTGAACTTTAGTTAATTGTGGTAATTTAATTAAATTGGCGCGTAGGCTGCGCCAGGCTTTCATTTTCTAAACAAGCAGTACAAGCACTTGCAATTTATGATTTATGATAATATTATTTATAACTAAGCTTAAGTAGTTGTAATTCACATAATTCATTTATAACTAAATGAGATGAGTACAGCGCTTAACCAACTATCATATAAATAGAAATCCCACAAAACATTGTACCTACCTAAGTAAAAGTTGTCAAGACTCATTACGCTTTCACTTTAGTTTTCAGATCTCATGAAGAGTCAAGCCCTAAAGTACAAAAACTCTCAAGGCTGAACTCTGCACAAATATACATAATATATCATATTATGTAATTTACTTACTTGTGTATACTCGTATTAGCACAAGATTCACACTATTTCACACTAAAATATATTATGTAGATTATGTAGGCACATTAAAATATATCGTACGGGTTATAGGTACCAATTATTATGAAATTAGGTAGTTTTGTGTAACTAGACAGACTAGCATGAGAATCTATTACATTTATTTAATCTAAAATGTTTCCTTAATATTTCCACTTTCACGTTATAACATAACGAGTAACCGCCCTCGCTTTACTTCGGTTTTCTTTATTTTTTACACCTTGGGTTACATTATTGGAGTTTTATTAAGGATCCCTAATTTTTTTGAAAATATAATATAGCCTATGTTACTCGGGGATAGTGTAGCTTTCCAACAGTGAAAGAATTTTTCAAATCGGTTCAGTAGTTTCGGAGCCTATTCAATGCAAACAATCAAATCTTTCCTCTTTATAATATTAGTATAGAAGTATAGATAACGTGCCTCCGCGTTCATTTTTACAGTAAACGATCTCTAGCTATAAAATGTTCAAAGCGATTCAATTTTACATGTGACGGTGTATTGAAATTATAACAATGCAATGTGTCTGTTACGTAATTGAATCATGTTGTAAAATATAAATGTATAAAGTAGTAAAGTGATCTTCGACTACATCTGCAGTGGCGTAATGTTGGTAGCATTGAAATATGTCTTTTTTATTTCAAAAATCATTTAAAAAATGAAAATGTTTTATAGGTCTCGTAATATACATATATTTATTACCTTTATATAGTTATTACCTTTGATGAACATACACTTGATAACAGCGCTATTATCTACGAGTATACTAATGTTATAAAGAGGAAAGATTTGATTGTTTGTTTGCATTGAATAGGCTCCGAAACTACTGATCCGATTTGAAAAATTCTTTCACTGTTGGGAAGCTACACTATCCCCGGGTGACATAGCCTATATTATATTTTTTTACTATTTTTCCCGAAGCAAAGCGAGGGCGATTTCCTAGTTCTAAATAAAACGATTTTTGAGATATACCTAAAAGACACTTAAGTATTTCGATGCTACCAACATCACCCAGGGTCAACTGGCAGAGAATGCCATTAGGCATTAAGTTGCCATTGTAACGCTTACTTTAAGGTGTTGCAAAAGAATAAATAAATAAACATTACACCCAACTGTAGATTTAGTTGAAGATCACTCTAGTCAACTGTAGTGCATCGTACAAAATATAACTGTGGGCGCTAAATTTAAAGCGTTTCGTTTACGAGATATTCAGTCCGGCGGATATGGTTGTCCACGTCCGGACAATATTTTGTCAAGCAGTTATGGACGATAACATCTGTGCTATTTTTTGTCTGTACAAGTGGAACAACACTATGATTTAATTTGACGTCTGTGTTGAAACTATTGAAACGTTGAAACATAGTGGAAGCGACGCGGGCGGGAAACGATATCGGGTTAGGGATTTGTTGAAGCGATGACGACGCGACGTTGACTTCCGAAGTGTTTGTAAAAACCTACTTATTGTTAAAATATTATCAAAATATTCTATGGTCAAGTCTATGACATGTAGGTAAGTCTTGCAATTTAATAAAAATAAAAAAACAGTCTTGTCGCAACAGCTAACATGTTTTATTAGGTTATGGGCCCAGTCCCGCATTTTTTCCAAGTTTAAAAGAATATTTCAAGTATCTTTTTTGTGTGTTTTCCTGCATAATGTCGTCATCAAGTTATAATAGTCAACGTTCCAAAGTTAAGAGGACGTGAGAATTATGATGGTTGGGCGCTCGCGGAAAAACTTTATGGTGTTAGAAGGCACTGATCTGGACAATATTTCGCTGGATTTAAGTGCCAGTGAGCAAGTAAAGGCCAAAGCGAAGTTAGTTATCCTTCGTTATACGTCCATATCAAGACTGAGAACACCGTTAATGCTTTGTGGAAAAAATTGAAGCAGCTGTTTGATGACATCGAATTTACGAGGAAAATCGGTTTGCTTCGATCATTAATATCAATCCGCTGAGAAAATTGCGAACACAACCATGCTAATTTAATTCTGTATTTAATAAGTTATAGTATAGTACTTCTGCTGACGATACCTAATCAAATAAATTAGGTTCGACATTCAGCTGTAAAACATGTTTGTTTTCAGCATTGAAGTACAATGTCATAGAACAGACATCTCAATGACATAGACAAAATGTGTGTCCCGCCCACGCGCCCGGGAGGTTCGATTTTCAAAATTGAGCCCCCGTTCTCCTTTCAAAATCGAACGAATCCATTGAAGATTGAAGCCACGTGGCGCCAATGTATTGGGACATACATGGTGTTCGCGGTGTCGGTTCTATACGCTAGTAATAATACTTCAATGGTTTTCAGTAGGTACTGATGTGATGTCCATGGGCCACTCACCACCAGGTAGATCATCAGCTGTTTATAGTTAGATACATAAAAATAAGAAATTCAAGAAGAAATAATTAGATATACATAATATTATAAGATGTATACCACGTGGTTTATAATACTCGATAAGATATAAAATAAAATTTTGAATATTATTATTATACATTTGTATAATGTTTTTAAAGGGCCATAAAACAACCGTCCAAGATTATTAAAAATAGAAACTATAGGTAATGATGTAATTTTATAGTTTCGCTCTTTGCGTCACAGCGTCGATGGAGTAGGTATTTCTCACGTTGAACAAACAAAAAAACTTGAATTTTTATTTTAATTTACGTAATCCTAGATCAATGCAAGAATAATACAATAAAATTATGAACTTAATAGATTAGTTCCGCTAACCTCCGCGCAGTACATTGGCGCTGCTGTGCGGATTTTACCGTTACAGAGCGTGGTAAGGCGGTCTTAGGTTGGAGTTTGCTTACTTGGCAAGGCAGTAATTGGCACGTAAACGTGTAACATTCTCTTAATTTGAGGCCAACGAAGATGACGAAAATTTTTACATTTACACTGATTTGGATTAATGTGATTTAAACACACACTCGGAAGGTGGTCAAAAATCTTAACAAAGAAAATCTCTACATTTTAAGATAACCTAAATCGCTAGGTTTTATACTTAGTATGTACTTAGATCCCCTATATTGAAAGAAGGTACCTAATAATAGCATTTAACTTCTCAGCCCACAACACATACCTAGGTACTTACCTAGCTGACGTCTTCGTACTCTTTGGTAGCAGGTGTCCCTAACTCCCTATTCAACAGTTTTTTTATATGAGATGTTTCGTCTACCCTTTTGTCGACTACCTATAGGTAGGTATATTTCACTCCTATCAAAAAACATACCTCGTTTCATTACATAATTATGTATCTTACATGTATCATTTGAATGATAGCCAAACGCAGCTATTAAATAGCTTTATGCAAATCACATGATCAAGGAAGTAGGTAGTTAAATTAGCTCGTGACATATTCCACACTCGTGGGATCGGATTGTTTAAAGGGCAAAGTTAATTTGTGGCGGTTGTCGGGCGAGGCGAGACTGGCCACAATGCTACTTATTGTATTGATTAAACTGACCTATTGTTGCATTTAAAATGAACCAAATGAAATAAATACTTCCTAGATTTTTTTATATCTGTATGCGCATTCTGCATTGTACTTACAGTAATAATAATATTTAGCGTAGATGTAGAAAAGATTTCTTACATGGTTAATATAATATTATGTACTAGGTAGGGGAGCGGGGGGCTAGTTGTTACAGAGGTAAGAAGTTACACGCATTTTTTACCGGGATTTTAAACTCTTTGGTGGACGTAATTGGACTCATTTGTTTTCTTATAACATCGTGCATTACATAAAAACGATCAGTGACTCGCCAAGCGCCAAGCTGCTAGGTTGTGTGCATGTGTCTCGATTTCGACCAAGTACGTAAAAAAATCCTTTACGAAATTTTTGATTCTTAATGTCTATATTTTTTATTTTCTCAAAATTTTTAACCTTGAACGTTCATAATATATCTACCTTTAATTTGCAATATTGTTTTTTTCTACTGTCTATATCCATTAATGGTATACTTCAATTTATATTAAAAAACGTGCCATGGGGCAGGTAGTTACAATTTTTTGGGGTAAGTTGTTACATGTAACAACTCACAACTTTCAAGATTTTTTTTGACAACCTGCAAGGCTTACTCTAAAAATATGAATTCACTGCTTCGCGCATAAAGAACATTGACAAAACTGACAGGTGTTACGACGGTACAGAAGCCTAAAAAATAGTTGCTGCCCGTGGTCAAAAACAGGTCGGTGCGATCACATCTGCCGAAGGAGGAACACTTATAACACTTGCATGGCTATAAATGCTGCTGGAAATCCATTCAGTTCCGCCGATGTTCCTGTTTCCCAGAATAAGATACACGGATCTTTTTCTTCGTGCTGGACCATCAGATGCGATTGGAGCGGGCAATTCTTAGGGATGGATGACGGAAGTACAATTTTTAAAATTATATGTACATTTCATTCGACATGTCAAGCCTACAAGCTGAACAGCCGAACAGCCTACTAACCTAAAAGTAAATTTTCACGTCGTTGAGAAAGTTATGAGTGTTATGTTATTTTTCTACAAAAAAAAACTTTAAAAATACAATATAGATATTATAATTACTCTTAAATGTTAAACGACTGTTTAAAGTGTTCTCTTTTGCTTATAGCGTTTTGAAACATTAAAAAATGATTTATCATTGATGATTTTGTTTATTTATCTACCGTAACATCATGCCCCGGAGATGTAACAACTAGCCCCGAAGGGGGGGTAAGTTGTTACAATCGACTTTTTTGGTTAAATTGTCCATTGTGAAAAAAATACATAAATTTCAATAACTTTTCAATCAGATTTTAATAGCTGAATAGACATACTAACGATAAATGCAATTAAATGTATAAATTATTTGATAGCTTTTGTTGTATGGACAATTATCTAAAAATTGTAACAACCCGCCCCCTGCTCCCCTACCTACCTACTCATTATTTCATTCCATTATTCAAATCACTAATAGGTAGGCACATATTTTTATTGTAGGTAGGTAATTGTTAATGTCACAGAGTTTCCAATCGTAGGTAGTATGATGTATCTCTTGAACGTTACCTACTCTTTATTACAAATACCTACTTTCTTATAAAAATCAGATTTATCAACCAAGACATATTTTACTCCTAAAAGCTATGAGTCAGAATACGTACCTACTTATAAATTACATACAATTAAAATAAAACACTCAAGTTTCATTGCAATTAATAACTTTTATATTAAACCTGTAATTTTCTGATCGCATCGCTAGACAAGACTACAGGTGAATTGAATTAATAAAGACAACTATGTAGGTACCTATTTTAAAATATTAGGTTAACTTTGCCTTACTGTTCGAGATAAAATATGGAGGTGTCACAGATACAAATGTGACAATTTAATACGAAGCTGGAAAAACGATAAAGAAAATTATGTTCAAAATTGATGAAAATTATGTGTACCTAAGTGTAGGTATCCAACGTTAGTCAAAGTACGGGCCTAAGGTAACCTAGGTGAAATAAAATAAGGTAAATTCGATAGCAATTTAATCTACTTTTTTCAGTCGATATTTGACAAGGAGACAGATCATTCGATGACGGGTAAGAAGTAGTGAAATTACCTTAAAAGTAAGAAGATAGTAGGTACCTGCTGTGACCTAATAAATCTAATTAACGTCCTAAAACAGATCCGCGATACTAAACCGAAAATTTTAATGACCACATCTAAACCAAAACTTAACTCCACGTTATTCGCACGAGGACTACTAATTTACACACGAATATAATCAAGATAAAGAGACAGCTGCGCACTGTAGCCGCCGCAGATCATAATCGGCTATAAAGACAGACATGGATAATAAAACTATCGATAAATACAGTGATAACTATGTCTTTCAGAGTTGCGGTCAGGGTTGACGTCGATTCTAAATTCTTTCTCTCGGTCAACATTTTATAATAAAATCTTATCACCATATACACTATAGACTTAGACGAATTTGTTCATCATCGTCGTATGATATTATTCTCTTCATTAAATAGCAAAATTATTGAGCAGAGCCAATTCTAGATAGATAGAATTACATAACAAATTACCATTTTAAAACGTCACCCAAAGTTTGGGTTGTGAAGCAAAGTGGTGAAGCTTTAGGGCCACATTGTATGCCAGCCACAAAGAACCACCGACCACCAGCAACTTAAGATTTGTGACTGCAATGTCTTTTGTACTACTGTTAGAATTCAAATTTATTTACCTAATAAATAAAACATTATTTTCCCAACCCTACATGACTTATCGTGATAGCGGACAAATAAATAAAGGCAGGTGTTCGTACGAGAGAAAGATACCAACCGGAATACTAATGATGTCAGCCCCTGACTCTTTTAATTACCTTCTATTGATATTACGATTGTCGTTCACGCTTAAATACCATCACAAGGCAGCTTGGCGTGATTGCATTTTTGGTATTTTATCTTTGTATGAAATAAGAACAATACGTGAAGTGTAGTCCGATCATTTGTAAGTGATCTACTGAGTTTGAGCTAGTTCCGACGCTAAAATGGGCAAAGTTTTGAGCGTTACTGAAGAAAGCGGAAAATCCACTTTCACCCCTCCATCATTCATTAAAAAATACGCAGGTTTAAGCTACGTTATCTCATGTAGGTAACTATATTGATTCTGATGGAGGTTGAAAAATACAAGCGAAAATTTTAAGTTACATAAAATATCTGACATACCTACATTAATTTAATATTGCAAAATCATTGACGAAGTCAATAGTTTAGGAATAGTAAATTTAATTATTATTATTAGTGATGTGTACATCACTTATAACTCCTAAAAATCGTTGTTACGAATATTCGAATCATTATAGTTGTATAATAAATACTAGACATTATTCATTTCATTATTTATGATTTAAAATAACAATGACATTATTGTGAAGTCAGCTTTGCACTGAAAAGAATTTTCCATGATGGCAGCTTTACTGTCCGAGTATCTGCTTCGTTTTGGGACCGTAAGCTGTTTTTGCTAAAGTTTATCCTGTAAACAGTATGTAAGCTGTTTCGAAGTTTTTATAAATGTTTAAATAAAATAACCACATCCAAACTAGTCGTCTAATCACTAATGTGTTTCACAGTAATCTGAAATCTATAGCAAGGGTATTAAATGCATGCCAAACATAGCAAACGCGACATTACAAACTGTCAATTACTACTTTTCAAGTTCAACTTTTTAACTGGTGCAAAAAATCCGATGCGTTTCGTAATTGCAAGCGAACAGTAGAAGCTAGTCAGGTTTTAAAAAAAAATCACGACTTGCAGAACACGACTAAAGAAGCCGGTAGATCGCCTTGAGTCGGTCACAGCTGCTCGCCTCAATAAGGGGGCTATTTTGAAACCACTTTTTGCACTTATTTATTCATTTACCGGTTTCATTGTAGAGTTACAGGATCGCAAAGAAATCTTTCATTGTACGAGTTGCTTTATTAACGCTCAGAAACGACGATAAAAAGTGGAGCTTGACTCGGTTTTCTGTATATTTACTGACAGTACAATTTTCGATTCCTAGGAACTATCTAGTTATTATTTTTACAAATGTTTGTTGTAAAGGTAATTTATATCAGCAGGATCAAGATGGTGAAGATATAATCGATTTTTATGCACAATAATTAGGCTGTTTACTTTTATTATCAATAATTATAGATCATAAATTCCTTATTCATATTCATCTATATTCCTCAGACTCATGGCAGTTTGCCATTAAGGTAGATAGAAAGTATAGAAACTATAGAATAATAAATACCTCGTTAAATCATTTCTTTGTGAAGGTTGAATAGTTTAAAAGCGTAATAATTTATGTTTATCTATTTAACACGCTTATATTAGCTTCACTTGTATGGTAGTGGACGGCTGGACAGGTATGTTCACCAACTTATCGTTTAACAAATAACCAAGCTGCGAAAAACCTACGAATTCAGACAACGTGTCGTTCTGCGTGTGGTATAATTCGAAGCATATTTCGCTATCAAAAGCCAACGCCAAGAAAAAGGAAAAGAACAAGAGAAAAGATTTCAACGGTTTAAGGCTTTGATGAAATTATCCTCATTACTTTGCATGGCTGAGTGTCTCGTGCCAAGATGTCGTACGACGCGACGTACAATGATGGGGATTTTATTGCTTTCTGTAAACACGCTTTGTTGTTTGTTAACTGAAAATGTGATAATAAAATAAACATTGAAATTTTATAAACAATGAATATTTAGAATTATTTTTAAAGATGTGACTCAAATTTATTTACGAGTAACCGCCCTCGCTTTGCTTAGGTTTTCTTTATTTTTTACACCTTGGGTTACATTATTGGAGTTTTATTAAGGATCCCTAATTTTCTTGAAAAAATATAGCTTATGTCACCCGGCGATAGTGTAGCTTCCCAACAGTGAAAGAATTTTTCAAATTAGTTCAGTAGTTTCGGAGCCTATTCAATGCAAAGAAACAATCAAATCTTTCCTCTTTATAATATTAGTATAGATAGTACCTATAGATAAGGTTTGACTCCCTATGGTCTAATAAGTATTTTGGAATGTAAGGTAAACTTCATTCATCCGTGTCCAGAGAGTCCAACCCTGGTCTTGTGTACCCAGTGCTTCCTATGTCCTTGAGTTACCTGGCTCATCTAATAACCAAGGAATACCAAGGAACTCTATTAAAATCTATCTTTACGCTGTAGTACGTTGATAAGTTACTTGATATTGCTTAACAAAGCCAGCGGAAATAGATGTTCGCTGAGCAGTTCAAAATCCCGAGTTCTATCTCAAGCTCAAGCAGAGGCTATGACAAACACTGCTATCGTGGCAACAACGGAATGCCGCTCAACTACAACAGATAGACAAGGAAGATTGTTGAATATGAAAAGGTAATACATATTATTACTGTAGGTAAGTATATACTCATAAAACTAAGTATATTGACTGTTAATTAACCATAATCCCAGGTAAGACACTTATGTGATGCGACGCGGCTCAATACATCGCACCCTAAGTGGAAAAAAGAAATCATCTTACGTTGAATTTTAGTTATTAATATGATTGGAAAGAGGGACAAAAGCTGCATATGCTCAATCTTTTTCAAATTTTTATCATTAATCTTGACGATTTTGAGCAAGAAATCGTAATGTAAATTCCTTAGATTTTTAGAATTCCTTTCCTTAAATTCCTTCCATTTTTTGCTCTCTTGTAAAATTGCAATTTTCATCTTATGCCTTTTTTCCACTGAGCCTGCGACATATAAACAAAACACTGCAACGTAGATTTAAACGCGTTCCTTTTCTTGTGCCCTAGGATTATTATAGAAGGCCTTACACCTGCTCTAACTCCCTAGATTTTGGACTGTTTTAGTAGGTACATGTTAAACAAAAATTACTTTCTATAATGAGATGAAAGACGAAAACAACGTATGGTATGGTTGTCCCAAAATTATGTCAACTAGAAACCAGACGTAAAGCAAGAAAATAAACCATCATACCGGTAGAGTTATTTGACACCCGAAACATTCTATCGACGCTTGAAAGGAAAAATTAACTAAACGACATTGAAATAACTTTACAGGAGAGCAGTTTAAAGTTGGAATTTTTAGAAAAAAGTCAATTATTTTTTTGTAATCCTCCTACCGACGTTATTCTTACTGTTTTGGAATCTTTATTTTATCATCTATATTGTGGCATATACAACAACTTTTGTAAAAATTCAACTTTAAACTGCTCTCCTGTAAAGTTAGCTCAATGTCGCTTAGTTAATTTTTCCTTTTAAGCGTCGCTATGAATGTTCTGAAATTTTTTGTAGCGTTTCAATTTATCGTGTGTTGCTAAGGTAAGCATTGCGTACTAATAAATTAACAGTTCTGTTATAAATTATAAATATATTTTTTTGTAGTAGCATTCAAATCACAAGTGGTACTAAATTGATCGGAATAATAATATTATTTACATCGTTGATCATACTATTATACAGTTTATTTTGTTCCCTTAATTCTTTTAATAACCCATTTCAGCAGAGAAATCTTTATTGGAAAATTTTAAACTGACGTATTATTTTTAATATACTTATAATATTTTTAATATAAATTCCATACTTATTTGGAATTGCATTAAAATTAACATTAATATAAGAATCGTATCTACCTTTACATATTTATATTAACGACAAAAAATTGAAAAACAGGTAACTGAATGATACGACGCAGTTACCTACCTATTTCACAGAAAATAAAATTCAATCTAAACACAAGAGCAAGAGTGCAAACATACTTGAGTGTAAATCAATCCGAGGTTTAAACCAAGCAATACGATCTGGCCTAAGTGCCTTAATGGCGGCATTTGAAATACGTACCTACTGATTGCCTTACCTCTAACGATTTTATGTGTTAAAAGGTTATCTATTCGTCGCTTATATTTCATTATAATGTATCTTCACAATTTGACTTAAGTAGTTGTCGTTGTTAGATTTGAAAATAATTATTTCATGGGAATCATTAAAGTTTCGACGTAGGTAATAATAATATATGGCTTAACTATCGTTGATTATATCGTCGGATGCAAATAAACTTCATCGAAGACTAGGTTGACGTTTAATTTCAGTCTTTTAAAACAATACAAGGTTATCTTATTACAGCTTGTGAACGTGAAAACATTAACACAATCTAGCGCTTAAAGCGTTCGCGCTGAAAGCATTAAAATAAACACAAATCCCTTTGGAATGTATCACAGCATTTCCAGCGCTCGTAGTGCTTGCTATAAGCGTTTAAACTTCAATTTACCGCAATTCGCGTTCTCTAGTGATTTTATCTAGTGTGCGGGCACGCGGTGTGGCCCGCTAATTGAACGGTTAGCCCGGAGTGTGACCGCTGCGTGCGAACGGCGTGTTTGTTAAGCTATTATACGGCATTATACGTAGGCGGATCCTATAGGCTTGCTTCTAGCTTTATGACGTGAAGACAGCCTATTTTAAGCGATATACGTGTTTTCGGAGGAATGTAGATGAAAGGTTAAGATGCACGAAGTACCTAGTTAGTAGAATCACAGATAACTACACAGTCTACACATCAAGGTAGAAGCAGGTAGATATAAGCAAAACAGAAGTACATAGGTACCGTACCGAATTTCTGTTTTTTGAAAGTACTCAAATAAATCTTCTACGATTTGAAATTATGTGGCATGCAATCCAAACTTTAAGTGGCTATTGAAACCCATGGACAACCATTGTTTATTGCAAACAATTGAACCTACCTATTGCATGGCGTATCTAAAGTTTTATTTCAGTAAGGCTATTCAAGGATAAATTAAGGCCACTGATCTCAGGCTACGTCTTAGGATTAAGATGGCATTTAGTTTAGACAGTAAGCACTAGCCTAGCTTCGAGTCCCTTCTAACCTAAACACTATCAAGTAGCGAGTGTACACAAATATTATAGGTACACAAAGTTATGGACAACCCAGAAATACGTTAAATTTATAATTATAAGAATTGTACAATATTACTTGTTTGTGTTAGGTTATATCGCCTCTAGTGCCGGTATACGATACAAGAACTCTAAAACAGGTTTTCAAACAAACAACGTACCTACCTATCTATTTGTTCGACATTACTGTAATAGACAGGGATTTGTTTTATTTAAATATTGAGGTTATATTTTTCTTCTTTTTGTTGTTGTTTGAGCATGTAGAATTCTTAAGCAAAGTTATAACTATGGCTAAAACATAGCCTAAAATCATACGAATGAGACGTAAGTGATACGAATCTAACAGTTAAAGGTCCTCCAAAAAAGTAGCTATAATTTTTTTATTTTCCATTTTAATTCACATTTTGTTCGACGTTTCCAACGAGTTATTAATACATGCTATTTATAGAGCCGAGCGTGATGATTGTGCCACAAGGTACTCAATGAACGAAAATAACTTTAATAATAAATCTTCGAAGCGTCTATAAATATCTTAGATATAGCGTCGAACTCGAGAACGTTTCATTGCTTTTCCGCGATGATTTCAAAATATGTAATTACTTGTAAAACACACTAGAAGCAACACCGTATAAAACACACTGTTCCAGACAAGATAAAACAATTACATAAGTCGTTGTTTGTTGGGTACCAAATAGCTAAACAATAAAGTTACTACAATAATTACATTAAGTACTTACATTTGAAGTTGCATTTACGTCAAAGCAAACAAATTAGCTTTCCACTCAAACATTAGATGAAACTCGTGTTTCACTAACAGATATTTAACCAAGTCTGAACATAAGAGATTTTCCTCTAATATTCTACAAGCATTTTCTCAAACTAATATTATTAAGAGACAAAGTTTGTTCTTAGTTGGGATAATCTATGGATAGATTGAAAGCGACTTACGTAAGTTTTGTTTGATGTTACGATTCATAAGTCAAACTTTGGAAGAGTTAACCAACTAGGTATATATTTAATAAACTGACACGAGAAAGTTCGTATAATATTTATTATTATTAACTCCGACGAAAACAGAGGAGTGTTGTAAGTTTAACGTGTCTGTGTGTCTGTGTATCTTGTATGGTTGCCTGTGACATCGTAGCTCGCAAACTGATGAACCGATTTTGATATAATTTTTTTTATTTGAAAGGTGACTTGACTTAATCGAGAGTATGTGCTATGTTTATTGAAAATAAAACTGTTAGGGGAGTTTTTTAAATTTAAATTTAAAATTATGATTTAATTTGTCTACATACGACTACTCACAGAACATCTAATAATTAGTTAGAAGGGGCATAGCACGTAATTTGTATGGGAACCGCTGTCGCCGTTTCAATAAACACTACTAACGAAAATGAACAAATACGCACGAGGATTGTTATGTGTGCATGAAGTAGGCGTGACTCTGTAGCCAGGGATTGATTGTCGATAAATTTTTATCGGTATTTATTTTCGCAAGGTATACTTATTCATTATATACTTTTATACTTTTTGATTGAAATTACTTACTCCGTCGACAGACTCATATTTCATCATGGCCTCCGAAACAAAGTTTTTTCCAATTACCGCACATGAAGGCATTTTTATGTAATTAAGTCGCAGTATTTTGCAGTACTTTTCTCCGTTGGAGTTTGCGAGTCACTAAACAGCGCAATCGCGTGTTTTTGTGCGATGTGCGCATTTGATCACAGTATTGGCGCGCCTACCTTGCCCACAATTCCTTTCTAACTAATTATTAGATGTTCTGTGCGACTACTCGTATGTAGTATACGAGTACAAAAGGAACTGAATTGGTTTTCATTTAAAAATCTATTCCAAAACATACATTTATCTAATCATAATAATTAATCTATAAATATTATATGTCAACATCTGTGCGTGTATTATTACTTATCCCGGTAAATGGATGACTTACCGTTAGCTATTTAGTAACTAGGAATTTTTATCAAAAATTATAATACCAGGAAAGAAGCGGGAGAAAAAGTAACTTGTTACAAATTTCAGAATAACAATTACCATCGTTTATATCGTGTGCTGTATCGTTGGTATCGAGAACGCGTAACATTGCCAAATCGTCTTAACTCTTAACAAATTAGGGTTTTTATACGTGCACGTGCGTAGCCGTTGCAATGACGTAAATCGATACCCGATCCCATCGCGATCTCCGATCCAATCACGACGACTTTCTCACGTTCTCAGGGTACAGTTAGGGCTGTCGACGATGTCTTTTGGTGCTCGTGGTATGTGGTATCGTATATCAGGACTACAGAATACAGGATGCCCTAAGTAGGTATGTATAATGTCCTCGCTGAAGGACTATGCATAAATACAATAATATTTTTTCTTTACAAGACGCAATTAGTTAATACTAAAACTTCAGAACAGGCGGTCTTTATAATTTTAAACTTAAGTTGCTTTTTCAAAAGAGAGTACATAGTAAAATTAAAATAACATTTAGTCACCTTAACACCTAGGCTTTAAAGAAAGATGTGTTTCGGTAGGAAGAGGAAAAGACAATGATATTTACACATTAGTCCGGTAAATTGTCTCCTTTCACAAAAATAGTAAATAATACTGAGTTAAAAGAGAACTAAGTATTACTTACCTACTTAGGTTAGGGGCCGTCCATTAATCACGTGACGTTTTTTTAGCATTTTTTAAACCCCCCCTCCCCCTTGGTGATATGTAGTGAGGTTTAAGACTAACCCCCCCCCCCCCTCCCCCAACATCACGTGTATTTTTCCTTTCATATACTCTGCAAAAAGGTCTTTATACAGATCACCTACTTCCGACATTGTTTAAATTTTAATCCAAAACATGCCGAGCCGGGCAGTCGGTGGCGGCGCGTGAGGCCTTCGTTCGTTGCCTGGCAACGGCAAGTCAAAGTCACACTACACGCTGCTTTTCTATTTAAAAATCGCGCGTTTGACGAAAAAATAAATACACGTGATATCTTGCTACACCCCCCCTCCCCCTTCGTGCTATTTTCGTGATTTTTGTCAAACCCCTCCCCCCCCTTGCAAGCCTCACGTGATTAATGGACGGCCCCTTACAATGTTCACAGTTGCGGTAGTCACATAGCAGGTGAATTGTATGCCCTTTTCTTACTACCATAATTATGCACGAAATAAGAACTTAAAAATATCAAAAAACCTGCTTTTTTAGCGATATGGACTTGCTGGCGAAGTTAAATTAATTTTTTGAGATAACATCCAATGCTGGTTTAAGCATTACCAGCGCTCTGGGCGAGATTTCTACGGCGCCCCTATCTACCATTGAAACCTATACAAAAATAATAAATATGTAAGGTCAACTCGTCGAAGACCGGCATACTTCATTAAAAATTTAATTCATTAGGCAAATTTTGCCATTTCTATAACATTTTAGGCAAATTTTATTGAATTAGGTAATCATATATTTAGTTGACCATTAAAAAAAACTCTAAAAATTACTTTAAGGTTATCGATTAATGAAATAAAAATTAATTTTGAAAAAATCGTGAAATAGACGGACTTTACTACCACGTCGGATAAGACCGTCTTGTGGAAAAAAAACCTACAAATAGTCGGCTTACGTGAATATAGACATTGTATACGCGTATGTATTTCAACGCCATTTAAATGTGTGCTATCGTTTTTCATATTAAACGCTCTTATCGTCATAAATCGCAAAAAAATACGTAAGTCGGGTAAGTCCGGTATAGATCGAAATTCAGGGGTAAAAAACAATTAAATCAAATTAAAAAATCGTTTTTTTTTTGTATGTCAGTTTTATTAAAAGGAATCGCCTTCTTTAGGTCTACCATTTAAGAGATCAAAAACCAACTTACTTAATCAAAGTAGGTACTAAAATACACCTTCTGCTATATTCATATTATAATTGTTTTTTTTTTCAGCGCTAGTGCTAATAAATTCGTCGAAAGTATAAAATAAAATATTATAATAGCATAAATGTATGAGTCAAAGAAAAATAATAAAATAACACGGCAATTGAAATGAAATATCGATTATCTATTTTAAGAGTAGACCTTAAGAGGTTTTAAGAGAGACTCACTAGGCAGGAAGCTTAAATATACGAATCATATGTATAAGGATTAATTTTATAAAATTTGCTTAGGCGAAAAAGGTTTATTACATCTGGAAACGACGAAGACCGGCACATGCCGATCTTTCCCTCCAAGAACTAGACGGACTTCTCCACTATTGCAATTTGAGGATTGGTTTTTTCACTAGATGTAACTTCGTAAAAAATATGTTTTATTCTATTCTAATATAATATTTAGATAATAATATTGATAATTAATTATATTAGCTACACAAACCTTGATAAATATGATGAAAAACCACTTAAAATATTTTTTTGCCAATGTGTTGCTAGGTCGTGTTGCAAGTTGATAGCCCGACTAAATTTTAAACGTATTTTTTTCTCTTTGTGTTATAAATAGCGCCATCTATGTCAATTTATTGAAACTAAAACAGTTTAAAGTGTTTGTACGCTGGGTTGTATTTGCTGTAGTTATTCAGAATTCGTTGTATTTCTTACTGTACGGTCCTACCCTCCAGACGGTCTTCGCCGAGTTGACCTTATGTAAATCGGCATATTTGTTATTTTTAAGTTACAGCTTTCTAGCAAAGGGTCTAGATTCTATGCTGCGGACGGACGGACGGACGGACCGACGGAAGGACAGACATGACGAAACTATAACGCTTTCGTTATGACTAGCTGGGGCGCATCTTCTTTCCTTAACAAATGTTCATGATAGTTACTAACGTCCCAACTCAGAGTCACTAAATGTTACTTAAATCGCTCCTTAGTAAAGAATCGCCATACAAATTCTGTACTAAGGAGCGATTTAAATAACTAGTGACTCTTGAGTTAGGGCGTAAGAGTACAAAATTTTTATGCCATATATCATTTTAAACGGGATAACCAATGAAGAATATGACTCACGTACATAAGCTGGGATTTCCAACAGCGTTGCGATTAGATAGTGAAAAATTACATTTATTTTTCTGTTTCTTAGAATTAGTTATGAACTAAATACTTCTTTTCAATTGAGATTATTAGTACTTATGTAAATACTGTATATCTATCATTTATTTTTAAGAAGCGACGAAATAAACATAATTATACCTATTGTATGTATATTGCACACAATCAGTTCCTGGAACATTTTAAATTTAAACGTAGACCATAATTAAACAAGCGACATTTCCGAAGATGCAACTGACATCCTTACTAGAACAGTAGCCGTGGTAGCCGCGCGATTACAGCCGGTATTTCAAGAAAATAAGCTGTTCGGTGCATAATTTTTCAAACGCCAATTCGTAACGGTCGCTCGCGTGGCGGTAATGCACAGACCACCGAGGTCGACGATACTGTGACCAATTGCCTACCATTGTTGTGATAGGCGTTCCACAACCGCTCGCGTAAATGGCCACTGGTTGCTACTTTACTAGACGATACGATAACGGCGCGATAAAGACAGCAGACACCGGTTGAATTCAAAATTTCAAAATTCAAAATAATTTATTCATATAGGTGTCACTGGTACACTTATGCACGTCATTTTTTGGCTTTTCGGAAAGGTGTTTTGTCATGGAGGAGAAGAAAAGCCTAAGGAAACTCCTCAGCACATCTTTTAAAAATAAAAATACAAAGGTAGGTATTATATTATTACAAAAAATATTACCAACTTGAACGAAACTGGTGGCAGAGGGTCATTTCCATGCGTCTTTGTCATTTAAGTACTCATCTACAGTATAGTAACCTTAAGAGTTGAGATTCAACTGGTACTGCCGCACTTTAGCTATAACATTTACTGGTGTGGTGTGGCAGCAGCTTCAAGCTCCACGCCACTCGCATGCGAGTAACCGATTTTTTAGCTGGATGAGGCCCGCATGCGAGGTGCTGGGTTCTGTTCTGTATGGCATACGAGTAGGTTTTGTACACGCTTTAATGCCGACCAATGAATTTCATTCTTTCGCCGCATGTCGCGCAACCCGCAGGTGTGTCAACCTTTGACATACTTTACTTTGATGTGCTTTCATAAGATAATAAGAACAGTGTCCGCTTTCGGTGTAACACCGAGTTAACGACCAATGAAAATGCGCCCTAGGATGTCGTCGTCGTGTCGTGCATTGAAAAGACAACAATTAAAGACCAAGTCTTTATATATATTTATATATTTCTTTGATAGTATCTCTCGTATGTCAAAGAAAGTTGGAACTTTTATCGGTAATGCCGTCGCATTTTGAGCCCCGAATAAGGTTTCAGAATTGTGTATGCACCATCAAAAGTTTTTGTCAGTACAATTAATTGCAATTAATTGTGTTGGAGAGCAAGCGTTATTTTCAGACTCGTTACAAAGTATGTTTGAGCCACTTAAGACTGTTTAAGAGATACTCATACAATATACAATTCACTCTTGTCTTGTATCCAAAAATTAAACATATTTAACTTATACAGTACTTCTGGTCTATTATGCACTTTTATAAAACCATTCATGTTCCTGGCAATTCATTTCTCGGGCTTTAAACGACGTATGATTGGCAAAAAAAGTGTCACGTGACCGCTTTCGTAACATGAATTTGACGTTTACACTGGAACTTGGCTGGAATTCATAACAGACCGCCTAGTTAGTATCATCACATGTACAGAAATATTCAAAACCTACCGCTTGATCCTTCTTATCTCGATTAGGTAGGTATTGTAGAATACCTATGTTATTACATAGGTACATGTAAGGGCCTAAGCAACTTGGGAAATGCATATATAAACACATAATATATGCTAGTATAAATGTAAGTACTTAATATGAGTAAAGATTCAAGCATAAAGTAGGTACTTTATATTAATTTTCAAGCATATTTGACCGTAGAACGAAGTCTCTAAGATCCATAGACCTATATGTACTGCCCTCCTTATGATAAACAACGTATCTGCATTTCAGCAAGTTCCGAGATAAACGCGCCTAAAGTTTTTTTTATTATTTTTGTTGTCACGACTACACTAATTGAGATATTTTCAAAATTGTTAAAATTAATTGTTACTATATGTGTGTATTTTATGACTCATTACATTTTTCTGTTTTCTAAATGTTTTCTGAGTTAATAGAACCCAAAAAGTGTTAATTTTTAAGCAGTTGCATTGCTTATACCTAGGAAAATTATTCAGTTACGTTAATTATCACTAGGAAAGTGCTCTTACGTGTTTATGCCTTGTATTTCTTTCATATAGTTTAACGAAATCCTATAAATAATAATCGCATTGGCTCCTTGTGCCATTAATTAATCAAATTAATGAAATGTACGTAAGTATATTAGTTCATTGCGTCAAATAGACGAGATTTTTGGTATAACTTACCTATTTAATTTCAAAGTTAATAATATATAAAAACTAATATAACTCTAAACGTAATGGACAATACGTTGTTCTTCATAAGGAAGAGAATGAAAATTTTGCACATACGTTGTTTATGCTTACCTTTATTTTTATTTCTATAATACATACGAAAAAATAGATAATAGATCTAGATAGATCTAATTTCGCTGATTACGAATATGCTAATAACTCGTTTTCGCCAAAAATGTCAGATACGTTGTTTATCATAACGAGGGCAGTGTATCTCAGATCATGTGAATTAAACCCATATTTTTATCTCTTACTGTGCTTGATATCGACATAACACTCTCTTTCCAATACCGTACTTTTTCATACCGACCAGATTTACGTAAAACGAAATCGTATTCCTCTCATTCAAACGGGTAAGCAAAAAATGGGTGCGCTATTTGAAATTCGTGATTCGATATCATTTGAATATAGTACCGTGAGTTGCTATTGTTTAAGCGTGAAAACAATTGGCAACGTCCATCGCGTACGCTGATTTGATAGATGTTTTGCAGTAAGCTGCGACGAATAATAAATAGAAACATTAAATCCACGGCAAAACTTAAAAACGTATCAACTACCTATACATATTTCATTGGAGATCAATCGCCACTGGTTATACTGAGGACTAAGAACTCCTCAATTATAATTGTCACACAAGAAATATTTTTCACACTAGAATTTCTTATTCCACATTAAACGTACGAATATCTGCTATAGCTATGGGGAAATTGTAGCCTAGTAGTGACAATACTGACAATACATGTCACCAACGTCAAAGAAGTTTTACTTCAATCGCGCGTGAAGATTACACGCACAGTTTTTTTATTAAATGAATAGTCTGAATGGGCCTAGAAAAGTTTCGTTGGTTCAAGAGAGCTTTTCACGTCTCTCATTGGAGCACTGATTCGGATTTGTGCCGCCAATTGTTTACAAACATACGCTATTAGTGATTTACGCTTTAAATGGTATAAACTGATATAATATGAGAATGTGACTGCCAGATTAGAGTAAAAATAAGCATAAATTTTACGTATTCTCTACGGCTGCCAGTGAAAATTATAATTATGTATTACTTAATTTCCTGTCTGAAATTCTGAACCAAAATTAAGAATTGAGAACTTTTGCAAGAAACAAAAATTTATTTTGGTTAGAAATGATGAAATGATGTCTCGTATATGTACAAGACTGGTGACTCGCATATACCTAAGTTATAGTGCAGCAATCATTTACAATTTGTACGTGTGCTAGAAAAGACAAATTGAATGAAAAATCCCCGGCAAGTGCGTGTCAGGCCACGCGCAATGTAGGGTTCCGAAGTAGTAAATTTTGTATCGACTATTACTTAATAACTACTTATGCTAACATAACCGTGATAGTTTTATTTGTAAATTCATCATATAAGGGAACATACCAAAACCACGTGCCTCATTTAGGGGGGGGAGGGGGGTCTACAAAACACCACGATTGGTCACAGAGGGGGGGGGGGGGTTTAGGTTTTAGTCACGTAGTCAATATTTTAGCAACCATTGCGCCACAAAGTCGTCAAATATAAGCAAAATTATTATTTTTTAACTCTGTTTTTGCAAAAAAGTATTTAAAACCGCATTTATCAATTACCACGTGAAAACTAGGGGGGAGGGGGGAAGGGGTCTTCTCATATACTACGGATGGTCACGAAGGGGGGGAGGGGGGTAAAAAGTTGGAAAAAATGGGTTACGTGGTTTTGGTATGTTCCCTAACCTACTTTTGAGAATTTTTTCACTTGTGCAACTCCTACCGTTTAGCCAGCAGGGGGAGGGACACCTTGACTATAATCAAAATTAGCACTTTAAAGCCAAATATTTCGCAAACGGACCCCTAATTCCAAAAATGGTCTTAGAATACATATAACATTTTTGGAGGACCTTTTCAATGATACCCCACACTTTAGGGTATGCGATGAATAAAATATTCATCCTAACGTTACCTGTAGAGGAGGTATCTACCTACCCTGAAAAAAAATGTTTTTCAATATTTTATTCTACGATTCTGGAGCTTTATTAAATATGTATATCCATGCCAAATTACTGCTTTTTAGCACTAAGAGTCTCGCCGCGGCCTCTTTGCTTCGGATAGACGGACGGACAGACAGCCGGAGAGACAGACATAATGAAACTATAAGTGTTCCGATTTTACTTCGGAACCCTAAAAAGGTTCTCATATAAAATTCTTCCATGTCCCTCAATCAAATAAAATGTCTTCGATCAAGTCACCTCGTCCTACTACTAATTATGGAGATACGGACAGTGGACACACATAGTAAATAACTATAATTGCTGCGCGGGACTAAAAAATTCAATTCAATGGTCGCTACGCGCGACGCTTTGACCACATGTGAATTGAAACACGTTTTGCTCATTTACCATAACTAGTTCCCGCCGTGTAAATAATTCCGATTGATTCTTTCCATATCAGTACGTTCACTAATGAGAAGGGGTTAGGAGCCGATTGTTTATGCCATAACGGTTTAATTATTTTAAGGGCCCTTTTATGGTTTATGTTTCGCAGGAATATATTATGTATCTTTTTATTATGAACTAAAATCTTATGAAAGTATGTAAAAAATATTATAGACAGCGGTGGTTTAACCGTACGGAAATCAAAAGTACAATCATTGTAATACGCCTGAAACAACTCTAGTTTCTCGTTTGACTTACTTGGGACGGATTACACTTAATAGGTATCATGTTTATAATATCAGGATGTGTTTGTGGATTCCTCGATATAAGTATCTAATTAAGTAATAAGTTTCATTAATTCACTAAGAACCGTCATTGAAAGCTACGATCACAGAATGTTTTGTTTCTTTAGCACGAAGCATTCACCGTTATATGTAGCGCTGGCTAGCCAGCTCCTTTGCTTGAACTTGGCTTGACACGCTGCCGCGTGTCTAGATTTCTTTATAAAATTCTCTATATTAAAAATCAGTATGTATTGAAATAACATTATTTCTCTTTATATCGATGTTTCATATCAAAGAAAATTTTCGTTATTCATAGCCCTATTCACATTTGCTGGATATGAAAAATGTTACCATTTTCCCGATATGTTTCCTTTCCGGGTTTCGACTGAGCTCGTTTGAATAAACTGTGAAAATGGATGGGAAATTTTTGAGTTTTCTTGCGTTCTTTCACCCTCCAACATTTAATTTTACAGTGAGGAAAATCTCCGGCCTCCAATGGCAGTCCAATAGATTAATGCTCGTCATTTGGCTTAAATAATTAATTTTGTCGGCCTCGTAAACAATTTAATTTATGCTTCAACAATGGTTTTAATGAGCATCATTTTTCGAGTCATTTTTTAAGCCTCGATTTAACTTTACTCCGAGATTTTACTATTGGAGTAGGTAATATAGACTTCTCAAAATTTGTTATTGTTAGCAAAGTTATTAAATAAAAGATAAACAAAAATTCTATAACTAAATAAATGAATTAAAGATAAGAACAATTACTTCATTCAATGCACTCTCGAAATCCCTGGTCCTTAAACACACTTAGCGTTCAGAATAGAATATTTCTGTACAAAATTTAAATAGCGCGTTTCATACTCGTATTAGGATGACGCTAAGTCAATGACCGCGACGGAATGACGTAATCAAATAAATAATTCGTTCTAGCTGAATTAATGTCGCTTGAATCGAGGAAATCGTGTTACAAAAAAAATCTTGAATGTATTGCGATTGACAAAACAGTTTTCATTATACCAACACGTATGAAATATCGTCCTCTTTCGTTTGAAATACAATAATTCGCTATTAAAACATGGGTTTTTAAGCATTTAGCTGATAAAACTACACTCGCATGTAGTATAACGTTTGTACCTACTGCTGTACTTACTTTTAGATAAATTTATGTTGTTATTCTGTTGTTTAGTAGGTACATTGCTTGGTAACAACCGCTTTATAAATAATAAAACTTGAGAGGTATCAAGGGACACCCGGATAGAACGAAGTTCCTTTCGATATTTCCTATTTTACTTATGTTAGGGCCAAAGAATCTCAACAGCGTGATTCAGAAAGTTGTACAGCGCCATCTAGTTTCAACTAGTTACAACTTTCTGAATCACGCTGTTGAGATTCTTTGGCCCTAACATAAGTAAAATAGCAAAAAGTGTCGTCACGACTTTTCGTAAGAATCAAAAAGTGTCGTAAGAATTTTTTCCGTCTAGCCCCCTTTCACAACGCGCGATAAGGAACTTCGTTCCAATAATACAAAAAGGACTGAGAACACAATATGTTTTCCGAGATAATGTTTTTATACTTAGTATGTAATAATATGTTGTTAAAGTAGTTTAACCAGCTTAAAAAAAGTACAAGAATTGCATCCCACATTACCCTTTAACCCTTACCTAACACTTACGGTAACAAAAGCAAGAATTACCATTCGTATTTTAGATGTAATTACTGGGATCAACGACATAGTTTCCCGTAGTGTTTTTATGAAAAGTCCGTGTTTATTTTTTGCGAGCTAGAGTCAGAGATCGTATTCGCGAGGTCATCGTCCTTAGATTGGGTGGAATAGACAAGCGGAGTTCCGAGTTTTTTTCCATCGGCCTTTTTGTTGTTCTTTCGTGCGTTACCCTCGTGCCTTTGTTTAGTTGCCTAGTATCTGTACGTGGAAATGAAACCCAGCTATTGTTTTAACGTAGTTCAACCCATAAACGGCTTACAGCAGAGCAAAGGTCTCTCTTTGTGATAGAGGCCGGTAGTGTTTTCGACAAACGTGCTCTAATGTGGATTAATGAAGGGGTTATTGACCAACCCAAGAATCTTAAGATCTTCTGCCATTCGAATGACTTTGCGACAATCTGACGATGACATTCGGAATGGCTTAACGTACCTTCGGAAGCACGGAAGTGCCCAAGAACCTATGCTACTAGCTATCAGGCGCTATCACCCGTCTTTGTGGCTGCGACTACAACAAACCAAAGCAGCAACAACCAAGCAATCCAGTCGTAAGCGGTTCACATTCGCGGTGCACTACGTGGTACATAAGTAATTATTTGCTAGACTTAAGTATCCTCTACCGTGTACACAAGTAGAATCTTTCATTTTATCTCTTCCGCGGGTTTACACGCTTTCTTCTGAAACGAACATTCTTCGTAGCAGAGGGCTATAAATAAAATAATTTGACACGGGGCCAAGTTAACGAGCGTTTGTTATTCAGCACTATAATAATATTAGCGGATCTCAGTACTCGTTTGAACGGAGCTTATCTTTCATACTGGGCTCATCTGTATGATAAATTGTCAAACATCTATTGAAGTATGAAACGGATCGCGGCAAATATCAAGCGGGCAGATAACTTGTTTAAATGGATCATTATTATAATAGAAATGTAGGATGTTGATAAATACATAAAATCAAAGCAAAAGCAACAACCCATAATTGTCCCACTGCTGGGCTCGGGGTCTCCTCTCACAATGTGAGGGGTACAGGCCATAGTCTACCACGCTGGCCAAGTGCGGATTGGTAGACTTCACACACCTTTGAGAACATTATGGAGAACTCTACGGTGTGCAGGTTTCCTCACGATGTTTTTCTTCACCGAAGCAAGTGATAATTAACTAGTAATACGCACATAATATTTGAAAATTAGAGGTGCGTGCCAGGATTTGAACCCGGGCCCCCGCGTTCGGGAGACCAACGTTCTAACCACTAGCCTATCACTGCTAAATACATACCTAGTTATATTTGACTGTTAAATGAATGGACTAGTACTCTAGTCCATTCATTTCAGATTTCAATGTATGGGCGAAACGGCAATATTTGTGAAACTGCTGCTATGTTCTACCTATAGGGTACTCACCTATAGGTAGGTAGAACATAGCAGCAGTTAAAATCAGTCAGCATTCGGAAAAGGAATTACCTAAGTACGCAGGGCATCATTCTAAAACCTTCTGTAATTATTGATATTGCAGATTGTTTGTGTTATTATTAATGTTAAATGGTACCTGTATACATAAGGTATGATTTAACATTGATAATAACGTAAACAATATGAAATATGCATGATTTGCGGTTAAATATTACAGACAAAACGGTACTAAAAGATGCTTGTTTTGGAAACTGGAAACTATAATTCGTAGGTATGCAAATGAATATAGAAACTTATTTGTAGGTAATTTGTCAATAAATAATTTACTCCTTGTCCATTTTGTTCTAACTTGTATGGTTTTTCTGAAAATTAAGTAAATCTGTAAAATGGGAAACTTCAAGGGGGGAGGGTGGATGCGGACGGGAGAGAGAGGGGAAGACTGGTTTTTTTAATGTACCTACTCATATTATAAAGGTACAACAGCACTGCAGCAGTAACACAAAATTATAAATAATGCCGCCAAAAAATCTAGAATGAGGACTAGGTCAATCCTCAATGTCTACCAAATATTAATCATCATTCTATTATGTATTTCAGGTAATTAATGTCATTCGCCCCAACTCAGAGACATTAACGGTTACTTTAATCTCTCCTTAGTATAGAGTCATCATACAAATTCTGTACGTTTGAAGCGATTTAAGTACCCGTTAGTGACTGTGAATTGGGCGTTAATACCTAACCTTAGCTTTATCTTTTTACTTTATATTTCCCTTACTGCGGATAGTGGTTTCATTTTTTTTACTTACTTATCCTTCAAGGAAGAAAGATAATACAACCAGCCTACTCGTAGTGGAAGGAATCTAGGTAGGTACCATAGTAGGATCTACTCGTACCTACCTATAGCTAATCTATCGAATATTGCTATCTTTCTTTTGACACCGACTAGACTGCTCTGATGTTGTCCTATTTATGAGATACTCGTAGAGCTATAATAATCTCAAGGTAATTGACGTTAATTCACAAATTCTCATTCGTCGTCAAACAAGGTTAGCTAATTAATTTATATGCTAGAGCCTAGAAGTCAATTTGAATTTTGATCACATTAGAATACCTAAGGTTGGGGTTTTTATGAAACTAAAGTGATTTAAGAGCCATTTCGCAAAACTCGGTTGATAAACTATAGGTATTTGAAGCGGCTCCGCGGCGTGATATTGCCTCGCGCGGCTCGCGTCGCGCTTGACCTCAGTTCTGTGCGAGTAATCTTCTTGATACTTTCAAACGTAAAAATTTTAAAATTATGAACATATAATTTTAATTATACACTTTGTGACCACATACATGTATCTGGTTTGTGACAATATAAGTTTAAATAACCATTAAGAGTACAATGTAGTAGTACCATTATCGGTAACTTATTTACATAATACATTTTAGGTACCTACTTAGGTACATCACAATAAAGATGTCCAATAGATGCATATTGCAAAAATCAATATTTTGGCAAATCAACGTGAAAAATTAAAAATCACGTTTTTTCAAGGTGATCTATAAAATGCAATATGTGTCCATTTTGCCTGCGATATTCGCAACGCGTCGAAATACATAGGTATACCTAAATTCAAATCAATCGGAGGGTATAGAACCGGGAAATCCCGGAACCGAAAATCCCGGGATTTACAAAGGAATACGGTAATTTTTTAAAAGAACCAGGAAACAAAATAAAAGAACCGGGAAACAAAATAAAAGAACCGGGATTTTCTGAACTTTTGGGAAATAAAAATATGTCGCGTCGTGATACAAAAGATAACGTAAAAATAAAGGTAAATACAATCCATACACAAAAATGATTACAGCTTTAAAAAGAAGATATTCAGAACACTATTCTTTGAATGTTAAAAACGAATTCTTTATTGTTTTCTGTTGGTTTACAAAACAAAATATTGACAATAGTCTAGTATAATAAATTATGAGAAACGAAATTCGCACTTTCCTCCCAAACCACTTGCTCTACAAGAAAAATGTATGGCACATAAAATGTCAATCTTTTTATGGGCTACAACTTTTACTCGATCCTTTCGGAAATCGTCTAGGACGCACCGTTTAGGAGATATAAGGAGTTTTCGGAAAATTTGGGAGGGGGGGGGGGGGTTAAGGTTGGGCCCAATAAGATTGGGTAATGTTGCAAGTATGAGTTCCACAGGGCGGATGGAAATTCAGTCGGAAATCGTCTAGGACGTACCGTTTAGGAGATATATGGTATTTTAGGAAAATTTGGGGAGGGGGGGGGGTAAAAGTGGGTTCAGTAAGATTTAGCAATAAGGTTTGGGGGTTTACTAAAGGGGGTTGAAATTTCCGTCTAAACTTGTCTAGGACGCACCGTCTCCGAGATATCCGGGATTTCCGGTTTTCCAAAAATCTATATCCCGATATCCTGATCTGCCGATCTGCGCCTACCTGATGAGTGCGGTATTTGCCCGGATGCCTCCCAGATTATCACGACGCAAAATTCCACTTTTGGGTGAAGAACTGAGGAGTATACCCCCCCCGGGTATAGGGGGAGGCGAGGGGTTGTGAAGGGAAAAAATGAGAGGGTGATTTGTATATGTGTTGTGTATTTGAGATACGTGAGTTTTGGGGAGTTGACGGAACTTGGGTGCACGAGTTTCCAAACAACGAATGTATTATCTTTGACTAATAATAAGTGACTATAGCTGATTAATGTCGGAGCTTCTATCATTCCAACATTTTGGCTTAGCAATAGGGTCCCGTTGACACCGTTTGGGTACGGAACTCTATAAAGTGCAGATTGATCTAAAAGTTGTATAAATAAAGGGTATGTGTACCTATACAAGTTATAATTATTTTTTTTTTCTATGTAAATATGTAATTTACACATATAACAAATAACCTAAATACTGTAAACAGTAACTAATGTCTAAAAACGGACAATGTTTTATTTCAAATTACAGCAGTGACTTCCAACCCAATAGGGGTTGAATTTCCAAAAATCCGATAGCCTAAAGCCTTCTTCGATAAATGAACTATCCAATACAAAAAGAATTTTTCAATTCAAACCAGTAGTTCCTGAGATTAGCGCGTTCAACCAAACAAACAAACAAACTTTTCAGCTTTATAATATTGTATTACAATAGTAATAGTATAGATTAGTATAAATATAGTTATATTTTGTACATATGTATGTTCGTGATTTTCTCCGTTACTACTTACACTACATAAATTGGAAAGAAATAGTTACTTAATTTCTATTGTTTTCTTCAAACCAAAGATGTTTAAAGCAGAATATTACGCAAACGGACCCCTGAATTGAGAAATGGTCTTTTGAAACCTATAATATTTTTGAAAGACCTTTTCAACGATACCCCACATTAAGGGGTAGACGAAGAAAAAATCGTACGGAACGGACAGACGGACGGAAGGACGGACGGCCGGACGGGCTAGCCGGCCGGTTGAAATAACGAACGGACTAGACATGATTCCGATTTGACTACAAAACCCTGAAAATTATAGAAAACTAAAAATAATACAATTGACTGTAACTAAAAATTCTCACGTGATCAAGACTGTTCAATGGCAATATAATTACGTTACTTTTACGAAATCTATTCCTTAGATGGCTAAAGCAAAAATTGACATAGGTCCGACGTCCAAGAGTGCTGCCGCACGACTGATTTGATTTCGCGCCAGTTCGTATCTTTATATGGTAAAGTAAATTCGTTTTAATAAATTATTTTTTGCAGTAAGATAAAAAAAAATTACGTGTCATATTCGACAAAGACCATATTTTATTACTACATAAATTTTTGATGGGAAATACGCTTTATTGAATACAAAAATCGATGGTAAAGTCATGGCATAAACCATGAAAATTGGTAATGTTATTGAATTAATTTTGAAACGAATATTATAGTAATCGTATATCCCTTGTAATAAATGCAAAATATAATATATGAGTGTTCTCTAGACATTTTTTTTTACTCAATTTAATAAAACTTAATAAAGAAAATCAGTGTATGAAATTGACTCTGTCGTCCTTTTGCTGAAAAATAGTTATGCTAGATTGACAGTTACGCAGAAACAAATTAATATTTTCAAAATTCCGGTAAATGAAGATCCAAGATGAAGGATTGATCTATTTTATGAGTTCATTTGCCAGCATTAATATCTTTCTTATGATACTAATTTTTGACATCAAATTCTTCATTCCGCGCGTCTAACCGCGAAATGGCTCTTAACAATTTAATTCATTTATTTATTCGCATTATTTAAGTTAGGTATTTATTATGAAAATATAAGTAGGTATCTAATAGGTATTAACCAATCGGACCGACGAGTCTATTCGTATTCAAAATGAAACCGTGTGTCATTGTCATTATAAATCCGTGAATTCCGTGATAGAGGAGATTCTATTCGAAGGCGGCCTAAAATTGGAGGCATCTATTAGAAATGGTTGGAATTTTACGTTCATTTAATGCTTGTCCGAGTTTATTTGTAATTAGTATTCAGTCTAAATGTGACAAATTAATATTATAATTTATTAACCATATTAATTACAATTTATTTATTTATTTCACTCTTTATTGTTAACCTAAAAAAATAGATCACAATGGGCGGACTTAATGCCTAATATTATTATGGCATTCTCCACCAGTCAACCCTGGGTGATAGTTAAAATTTGCGGTAGGTGCTAAAAGAAATAAAATTTGCTTTAAAATAAAACTTAGACCTACCTATTTACGCTTGTATCAAAGTGATCAAAAATATTATCATCAACAGTACCTAAGTACCTACGATAAGCACTGTTTAAAATGGCGGTCGGTGAATATAAATAAAACACAATTTGTGGATCGGCCTTACCCCTGTGACCTTGGGGCACGAGGGGCCAACCCTCCAGCAATGATCGCTATGACGCGATGACGCAGTATGTAGGTACAATGCGCTACAGCTTACTAACGCGTCGAGTGACTCGAGTAGCGTCAAGTCTGACGTAAAATGGATTCATTTGTGTCACCAAAGGCTTTCATTGACGTGCACTTAGGTATAACTAATGTTTATTTTAGAATTTTTAAGTGCGTTACGTCATTCCCCTAACAGCTACCTAACTTGTTTTACGCAAAATGTGTAATGATTTTTTAACGTGCTCGTAGATATTTGATAATATTCCTACTTTGTACTTTTAGGATATAAAAACATTACAAAGGAGCCCATCTGAGTGTTTAAATGTTATTGACTACTTAGGTTACATTATTTGATGACGTAAAATTATTTACCTACCTTTTATCATCTGAAAAAACTTCCCTAATTTAATGGGCTATGATTTTTTAAATACATTTAATTATGTAATGTAGGACACATTGTACATTTTTGAATATAAAAAAAAACATTAGATATAACTAATTAACTCCTACTTAATATAAATTATAATTAAGTATCTGTACCTACCTAATTAATCAAAGTTTTAAAATATTTTGTATCTGTATATGTAACAAGATATCTAAAGCCGACATTACCTTTCTTTCGTACGACCATGCGTGAATTATCATGTCTGGATTTATTTATCAGCTAAATAAAAACACAGCAATACTAACTAATCGCTCTAAGAATTTTCTTTGATAAAAAGATATGTGAAAACATAGACTGAACCAGCGAAATAGAAATCGTAGTTCACAGAATACAAACGACGAAACGGGTTGTCAGCACAATTGTTCTCGCTGACAGTTTATTCGTACAAGTTGACCGGAAGGGAGGAATATCAACGTGAAAGGTCGGCTTAACGGTTGACGATTGAATCGAAACTACGATTTACGGAAAAACGGAGTAGCCGACTGAAAATACATTGTTCAATAAAACTGTTCACAACAAATTCATGTTTATCAAGTGACGAACGCGTGTGTCATCAACTGCTGCTGTTTTTGTCCTGTGATATTAATTGGAAAGGTGCTGTACCTAATAGTTTTTGTTTCATCGTGAATAGGGATGTTGACTAATTTTAGGATTCAATTTTATTTTATAGATAGAACCTCAATATTCACGAAAAAAATATTATAAAAATAATAATCTTCAATTTAAAAACAAAAATTGATAAATAAAAATCATTATCAAACCCACCAAAAACGTCACGTGACGTCACTAAACGATATTCAATACTATCTGTCTGCTAAGTTTGTTGAATTTCCATATAAAATTGTTCCAATGACGTCATATTCTCAAAATGGCGTTTGAGGTCACGTGACAGTGAGTACAATTTTTAACATTTTAAAGTAATGATATTTAATTTATTGTGATTGATTTCAATAAAAAAATCATATTTTAGGCCTTTAAATATTACCTCTAATATTTTAGACATAAATTTATATTAATTTATATTTATTGACACTAAGAGGCCTAAAATATGATTGCCTATCCTAAAATATGATTGCCATCCCTATTAAACTCGAAAAGTAAAAAAATAATTCATATTTATTTTGTAAACAGTTTAACGCCCAAACTCAGAGTCGCTACCTACTGGTTACTTTAATCGCTCCTTAGTAAAGAATCGCCATACAAATACTGTACTAAGGAGCGATTTAAATAACCGTCAGTGACTCTGAGTTGGGGTGGGGCGAAGACTAATTTGTCTAAAGTCTAAACCTTACCTACTTCTGTAAATATTCTCAAAATATCTCAGTAACTAGGAAGGTATTCACTACCAAATTTGAATGATAACCTTCCTAAGTGAAGTTGTCTCATGATAAAAGCAAGATATGGAAATACTTCAGACAGCTATGGCCACGGCCTTATGCCTCCGACAAGATTACTTATCAGCATCACAAAGCAGTCTACACCACACGAACGCTTAAATATTCAACTTCCTTTAAATCATACACAACTGCGGTAGAGATAACAGCTCCATTCACAGCGCGATTGAATATCTATAAACGCACAATAACAATGATATGAGTAAATCAGTAAACGATTCAACTCATGCGCATGCCGATGTTAATGGAGTTAATGTGAGTTATAACGAGATATGAAGATATACTGAGTCAGAAAGAGACAAAACGAACGATTAATAAAATAACTAACACACTAGGCAGCCTTTATTACTGACCTTTTTACAGTCACATAATTACGTTTAAATGGCAAGTTCTTATATAGCCTTCGTTATTCATAACTTAAAATAACTAGTTCTGTATGTAATAATATGCATAACTGATATAAAAATATGTCTCATTTTTTGTGTTGCTTTTAATCGTTCTTAATTAAATAATAAAAGATGCTAGACTAGTAGAGTACACCTAAGTAAGAAGCATGCAAGTATTTATACTATTAAGACATTTTCGTTGAACAATGAGTGTCTGTTCATGGAACTAACTATTCAGTCAAGGAAAGTTTTGGTATTGGAATGAAGGAACACGTCATATCAGAATAACAATTGGAACTGAAATAGACACGTGGCATTGATATAACGTATCCAAAAATATATATTTGTTTGGCAACAAAGCTTAGTGAAACAACAGATCTAGGTTTACCATAATTATATGCACGCTGAGAAAATATCGTCTATGTACTTTGGATAGGTATTTTTGTTTTTGAATTTCTTCAACACAATTTTGGCGCGAGGTGGTGGAAAATAAATGTACTGGGCAATTATGGAACAGAACTTTAAGAACTTTTTTTTTTTTTTTTTTTAATCTTTATTTATTTATAGAGGGTTTAGTCATACATTTGACTATGTCACCCTCGTAAGGCTATTGATCCTATTTAAGATACACCAGAAAAATATAACTGGATCAGTATCTTGGCCTCTTCTGAACCAGGAGAGGCCAAGATACTGTTACAAATACCAACTTGGTTATTTATATACTTTAGATTATGGCGTATTTCTTCATTCCGAACACAACTTTAAGAACTTGTCTGTTAAATGCAGATTTAAATATTAGTAGGATATCTACTTTTTATTTCAAAAGGTAACACTAGTAGGTGGGTAGCAGTAGTTTACTGATAAACTATACCAAGTTGTAGGATATCAAACGTAGCAATTGCAACTACATAGTAGGTACCTCATATTTCCCGCTTCATTACGAGTACATACTTATCAAATTCAAATAACTCCTTTAGGCAACAGTCTAACGAGATCATTGCTTCACTAAAATTACTAGTAGTCTATTACTGGCACTATCTTATACATCGAGGCGTACCTATCTACTTAAGTAATTATCCTGCACCAGTAATTCCAACAGAGCTCCTGTCTCTGTGCTACTCGCTTGTTTTAGAATAAAACATTTTTTTAGGTCAGAGCAGGAAGGCACCCAGCCTTGGAAATTTTTAAATTTAATGTTTTTTCGTAAAGGACCTAAAAACTGGTATCAACACTATCAACCTACTTTCGTGTTCCTGTGCCAGAGAAAATAGAGAAAAGGTGCTGCATAAGGTTTCAAACATACCTAATATTTCAGGACGTAAACGAACTGGGTAGATATTGTTTATAAACAGTTATATTTTGTAACATTAATAAACTTTTAAAAACCATCTAGCATTTAAAAATCCTTATGAGCCTCGGGGCATTATGCATTATTAAAGATCTGTGATAAATAAATTCACCTAACACATAATAATTATTATTAAGATAGGTATGCATATAGTTTCTAGTGGCATTGTTGTGTGATACGGGAAGCAATGCTAATTCCTTAAGTTTTAATCCTAAAGCTCCTAAGCTTTGGTTTTTGGAATTTAACTCCTTAGTATGAAAATTTATGAAGAGTAAAATCAAACTTTCTCCGTTACCTTATGCGTTACGTTATACGTTATGTTTGTAATTCGTAACACAGAATCTATTAATGTAAATTTGTGTAAAGAAAACGTTACGTTACATTAAATAATTAATATATTAATATTAATATGAATCAAACATGCTTTCAATGCTTTATACCTAATCGTTCGTAAGGAGTAAACTCCAGTCGAGCGTCGGAGCTGACACACACAATTTTTTGTATTGTTTATTGTGTGTTATAAATATAAACCACATAAGGCTTTTTATTTTGTTGTAAGTTATAGGAGTGCATACGCCTTTATTTCTCGGTCAACGTACCTGGCACCTTCCAATTTTCGGGAACACTCCTACTGCCTGTGGACAACACGCTTCAAATGGGTATATGATGAAGTTAAGCAGTAGTTATTTATTAACATATTATTTACGAGTAATCGCCCTCGCTTTGCTTCGGTTTTCTTTATTTTTTACACCTTGGGTTACATTATTGGAGTTTTATTAAGGATCCCTAATTTTTTGAAAATATAATATAGCCTATGTTACTCGGGGATAGTGTAGCTTTCCAACAGTGTAAGAGTTTTTCAAATCGGTTCAGTAGTTTCGGAGCCTATTCAATGCAAACAATCAAATATTTCCTCTTTATTATTAGTATAGATGAATAATATTAAAGAAACACATCCACAACAAGGCACACCTGATATTAATATAGAAACCTATATTATTTAAATTCCTGTATGAAGTTATTTAATACACACGGCTATTTACGCTATAAGTTTTGCGCTACTTGAATATTTTTCGTATAACCAAACATTTGTTCAAATAAGACCGGTAAATGTAATGTAACGTAGGTACGTTATTCGCTAAAATAACTTTAAATAGATATCTATTACCTACAGGCCACGGTGGATGTGCACAAAACCGTGTTCATAATTTTATCGCTCAAATGGATTCCTTGATGACTTTATAATATGCACATAGTTAATATTTTATTCACAATGCGTCGGAACTGTCGGATAACATGCTGATAGAATTTGTGATTCAATAATGGCATAATTATGTAGGATAATGTATTCTTGCATAGTGGTAATTTTAGTATTACTATACTTATCTCGTATTTGCGAAAAAATGTTTAAACCCACAATTTAGGTAATTATGCATACCTACTTCCAAATAATAAATTGCAAAAAAATTATTTGTTTACTGAAAAGTGTAATTGTTTACTTTATTTGATCTATTTCTTCCTTAAATAAACTAATAAAAAAGGTTCTACGTTAAAGACTAAAGTTTTAACGTGAGTAAAAAAGGTTTTAAACAGCAGATATTCATGGCTAGCTTTAGATTGCTAATTAAAAGTTATTATTAATAAAGAATAAAATATTCAATATCAAGTACAACAAACTGCAGAAATGGGTTACTAAGCCAGCGGAACTTATTTTATATATTTTCTGTGTCAGTCGTCAAATATTAAATCCCGGTCTTCAGTTCACGCACTGTTGACTTGCGGGTTTAACAACCACCACGATAAATATTTCAGCTGACTTTATGAGCTCACCTGATGGAAATAGATATGTGTATCGTAAACACGGACGCGTGAAGTGGATAAGGGACGGGATTTCCTCACGTCCAGATGCTATTCATTGTTGCTCGTTGTCCTAAAAAATTTCTGAGAGCTTGTATAAATGTTTTGTTCAATTAAATCGAAATATGTTTTGTGTAAGTAGTTAAATTTTGTGATTATTTTATTTTCAAGTAGTGGATACCCAGCGTGTTTCAAGTTGGATCTTACAACTTCCACTACGTTAAAATTTTTTCTGATGACAATCACAGATAGGTGTTGACAGTCTGTTTATGCGCCATCTTTACATATTATTATCTTTAAATTAATTATTGTATGGGAAAAGTGGAAAATCGACTTTATCAATGGACTGAACGTGCCTAATGCATTGTTTTGGTGGTCTCAAACCACTTTCGGGTTACCTATTGCTTTTCAAATGAAACCATTCTGTATTAATTTAAGTATCCAGATTTGTAATAAAATAAGGAACACTTTAGTACATTGAATACTAGCAGTGATAGCCTAGTGGTTAGAACGTTGGTCTCCCGAACGCGGGGGCCCGGGTTCAAATCCTGGCACGCACCTCTAATTTTCAAATATTATGTGCGTATTACAAGTTAATTATCACTTGCTTCGGTGAAGGAAAACATCGTGAGGAAACCTGCACACCGGAGAGTTCTCCATAATGTTCTCAAAGGTGTGTGAAGTCTACCAATCCGCACTTGGCCAGCGTGGTAGACTATGGCCTATACCCCTCACATTGTGAGAGGAGACCCCGAGCCCAGCAGTGGGACAATTGTGGGTTGTTGCTTTGCTTTGCTTTTTAGTACATTGTATTAATAGATCAGTATTTAGGTATTGTATAAATTGTCCCGGACATTCTTTTATTGCAACATGCGTTTTCACGCTTTTCACACGAGTTATGTACAGCTACACTGCTGTTCCATTAAATGTACAAATTCGCGCGGCAAAGTTGAAGTACTCTTGTTGATAGGTAGGATAGGATTTGTATGTACCTAACAATAAAACAAGTTAGACAGCAGTTCAAAAGTATTTCGCTGAAAGCTGAAATTCCAACAGATAAATAATTAAATAAGCTTTTGACTGGAATATCGCGCTTGTCTCAGGTATTTGAATGCAGTAGCATAGACATTTATTTGTGAACATTCTCTTGTGCCATTAACAATTTTATAGTTCTGTGTAATGATAATGTAGGCTTTCACGAAGTACTTTAGTTCCCTATAATATATACACCCGGTAAACTGGCCATGATTCTGGGCTATTAAAATAAACATATTATTATTTATAATATTATTCATACCTATAAATCCTGCTAAGGAAATTCTTTAAATTACCTACTAATTACCCTCATAATCATCTTTTGAATATTTAATGCGACTGATAATAAAGCGCAGAGAGAACGAAAAATAAGTTTGTTTACTTGCTACTTAGTAGACAGAAAGTTTAGTAAGAAGCTATAAAAATATTTTTTCGCGTTGAAAAATGCGACGCCTAACTAAATGTATGGTGATTATAATAACGCATTTAACATACAAACCGGTAGTCGGGAATTAGTCACGGCCGCACGCTATCGAGTCGATCTCGGGCGTAAATTAAATTAACAATTAATCTCCGAGAACAGGATTGGGAATGGGGAACATGTCCTGTTATGATTGCTCGTAATTAGTTCACAACACTGATATATAATTTTATTTGTTAATTGTTATTGTTTTGTTGGAAGTGTGAACTTAATAAAATGAAGAATACGTGTTAATGTTAATGTTTTATTGATTACTGAATCCGACATATATCTATAATTATGTACTAATACTACATATAAAGCTGAAGAGTTTGTTTGGTTGAACGCGCTAATCTCAGGAACTACCTACCTACTGGTTTGAATTCAAAAAAATATTTTTGTGTTTGATAGTCCATTCATCGAGGAAGGCTATAGGCTATATAAAACCATATATTTTAGTTAACACTTTACAATACTCTTAACAATAATTATCTTTTAAAATAAATATTTTGTTGTATTGCCACCCGTGGACATTAACCGGCTTTCTCTAAATTTTATCATTAAGTGGACAGCCGAGAAGGAAGTGAAGAACCAGTAATTTTTTTATATTAATAACGTAAATATTTTTTAATATAAATAAATCTATTAACGACCCGTGTGGCGCAATGGTTACCATGCCGGATCGCCGCGCCAAGGGTCGAGGGTGTTCGATTCCCAGCGAGGAGGAAATTTGAATGATGAGTTTGAATTTCTGTTCTCGGTCTGGGTGTGAGTGTCCTTGTCTTGTGTGTTGTCCATGACACCCACGACACAGGGAATCCTAGTGTGGGGCTATGAGTGTGAAGCGTTATTTAGTGTGAAGCGTTATAAATAATAAAAATTTACTATTAACTAGTTAACCTTCTTGTTGTGTTGTAAAACTCTTTGTGAGATAATAAACATATTGCCATAGACTTACTTACCTATATGTCAATTTACTGTATGGAAAATCTAGAATAATTTAGGATTTTAGTTCAAGGCGGTTAGCAGTATGTTCAGTAAATTATTGGGTTCTCTTTGACGTTATGATTACGCTTACCTTTACGTACACGGACTATGTATATTTAATAAAGTTTGAGTTAGGACAGGACGTGGGTAAACAATCTTCAGATTATCTATTTTAATCAAATTGATCAGGCAACATGTCCGATTTTGGGAATGGACCGTTTATTACGAAGATATCTCTAATCAATAAGCATTGATGAATATTGAATAAGTATTATGTACCTACTCCCTGGTATTGTTTATAAATATAAAACATCAAAAAAAAATCATTTTGCTCAATCAATGCTATAGTTTAAAAAAATACAGGATGAGCTTTTTTTCAAAATCAACGGGTTCGATTCCTGGCCTGAAATATAGATTTTTCGTATACCATTACTGCCTAGAATTCGATACTTGTTAGCGACACTATTAAATGGTATAATAATGTAGGATGTTTTGTTATAAAAATCGGCCCCGAGACTCCTTTGACCACTTTTCGCAAAATCATCCTTTACATATTATGGGTAGTATTTCATTGATAATTAAAGTAATAACACAAACATTCTGTTGTATTAAACTAAGGATTTAAAAGTTGATTATATGTTTGATAATTATCGAATAATTATCAAGATAATTATAAGATAACTATCAATTATCAAGAGGCATATTTATCGTGATAATTTCAAACCCTGTAGATTGCAGTGAGAATAAATTTCCATTCAAGTTTACCACTAGAGTTTATGTCAGATTTGTCCAATGTAAAACAGTGATAAGCATCAAACCAGGCAGAGCAGGTCATAAAAAGTATGTGTGTGCGTTTGTGTGTGTTTGTGTGTGTGTGTTTGTGTGTGTGTGTTTGTGTGTGTGTGTGTGTGTTTATGAATTCGACTCGCGCGCCGACGTGCCAAATGTATGACGGCCACCGAATTTTAAGCAACATCGTATTATTGATAGTTGGATTTATGCCGCATTTTATTCCGTGTTATGTTAACAACAACAAGGTTATCTACATTGCGCCGTGTTTGAAAAAAGATTACGTAAAATCAAAGGACAATAGGAAGGCGAGTGTGTAATTTAAATCTGTTTGATTCTTTTATTTACATATCCTTCGACATTTTACCCACCAACTAATGCAGCACCTGTACCTTATATAACTTCATTTATTTGATGTAGGTAGCTGTGTCGAGCTTTGAACATAAATAATAAATTCTAATGCTATTTATAATATTTCATATAGCTAACAAGTTTTTATTAAGTCGTACAAGATGACAGAAAGGCATTTAAACACCGAGGCGAATGTGGTTTACTCTGCGATGGGTCCACAGGTGGGCGGGCAACTTTTTCCACTTAACTTAATTAAATTGTTGCTTTGTGTAACCGCTGTAAGATATCTCAACGTTTATTGTTCAAATGTACAATAAATTGTTTGTTTTTAGCTTTGTTTCAATTAAAACGGCAATAAACTCAATGTTTTAACTTCAAGTCATTTGCGGAATGTGCACACGTTAATTTTATTTCCAACATTTTATTTTAAAATATTTGCAAAAACTGTCGATTGCGTCATCTGATGGCAAGCGATCGATATACTAGCAGCAAATTTTTCATTATACCTACTCGCTTTTAATTTACAGCTACATCTCCAAAAAAAAAACAACAGTGAGTTCACATTGTATAAAGCCAGCAATTTCCAATACTAGAGATTGCTATAAATTCGGAATTTCTCGTTTTGTTTGAGCTATGTTTGAGGATTGGGATTTGGGAATCAACTAGTGTAAGTACCTACTTATACTGCTTAGGTGCACGTTGAGCTGTTGTAACCTCAAAGATACTAAAAGTTAACCAAACAATTACTCCAATTATATTACGTTTATCTTTATGTAGATTTAATTGTTGTTACATAAACATTATTTCAGGAATTTTAGAGGTAAGATTGATGCTATTACGTTATTAGCAGAACCTTGTAGTGACAAGGCAAATTAAGTTGAGGTGTTATTGCTCGACTCCAACGGCTAAGATAACCCTTACATTGGAGATCCATAAAGAAATATGATTGTATTTTAATTAAAGATCCAGATTCGATTCATAATTTTTGAATAGCTACCATAAAAGTAATCGCGTTTTTTACACAGAATATTCTTAAGATCATTTCTATTTTCTATCAACTGAAATCATAATATACCTATTAGGTACCTACTTCTAAAAAACTTTGCAAACCCTGGCAGACTTAACACCCCTAAACTCACAAGTCCAGGCCAAGAGTAAGAGTTTGAGCTTCATATTTCAAAGAGATTAAACTAAGAGACTGTTTATTGTCCAAGTTTAGGGCCTGTAATACAAATATATCTATTTATGTTAAGTAATGTACCCTTAGAAAGTTATTGAAAGTTATTGAATTTGCATTCGCAGGCAATAGGTATGTAGTTCGAGAGTAATTACCTGATTGTAGCCAGATGAGTTTAATCTTGAGCCTTTGACGGGTCACTGTGAATACCGATAGCTTTATCGAAATTCCGGGTAATGGTCGTAGCGCACATATCAACTCGGAAAGGGATCGGCACCGGATCGCCTCGCCGTCAACCTAACGTAAGCTCGGCTACGGCTAGGCGACGCCGCGCTTACGGCTCGCCGGCCGCTGGTTGACGGAATGAATGACAGCAGTTCGCCGACGCAACGGTAGCCGCGGCGCGGCGCGCGCACGAGGAAACGAGTCGACGGATAGCGTACGGTGAGACGTAAGCGCGGGTACGGCAAGTCGTCCACGCACCGTAAGCTTGTCTCGAGGCGAGGCGATTACGTTACGGATCCGATAAGTGTGCTTTACAGTAGGGAGTTTCATACAAAGAATACTGACATACAAGAGTTGATACGTTTACGTTCCGTTTACGAGTTGATATGTGTGCTATGACCATAAGTCAAAGCAGATCGATAGTAGATTAGCTTAATATAAGTTAGATACGTGTGTTGTATTGTATGGAAATAAGAATATGTGCGACTATTGCGCACTATACTTTCTTATTCTAAGTAGGTGCCGAACCTATACCTAATGAATCATGTGACTTTCATTGCTTTGCATATGTAATCCTTTTTAATATTATAAATGTGAAATATTATAGAGGTTTGTTCCTCAATCACGTCACAACTACTTAACTGATTTGTTCAGCGAGGAATGGAGATAGTCTATACCCTGGGTTAACACATAGGCTACTTTTTATCGCGGAAAAGTTCCTGAACTTATCCGGGATACAAAGATTCCCACGGGAATCATCTAATATCTAATATGGTTCTATAAATCTAAATTATTTAATAAAATATTTCGTTTCAAAACCACTCTACCGAGGGGGAAGCCGCGTGCAAAAGCTAGTCTAACATAATATTTTAACACGTAGAGCTATTTAAATGGCAAAATACTTTAAGAGTGTTTATTTTGATTATGGTGCATGTAGTATAAGTCCACAATATTGGGACAATTAAGCTATCTAGTCAAACTTGTTTTTAAAAAAGAATATAAGAGTCAACTTTGATTTTGCTTTTCGAAGCATTTTGAATTTGCACTCACAAAAACTTTGATAATCCTTAGTTTATTTATTTATTTATTTATTTATAACTTTATTATACCTTTAATCATAATGGTACAAAAGGTGGGCTTAATGCTAGAAGCATTCTCTGCCAGCCGACCTTTGGGAAAACAGATACATCTAAGACCATCTAACAGATCATCTTTATTTGAAAGAAAGAAACAATGCGATTATAATAATGAAATAATTGTTTGATTGCAAATGCAAGATCGCAGTTATTTACGTAGGTATGTACTACGTAAGGTAGGTGGACCATGGAAGGCCATGCTCCTTGTAAGGCCAATTATTTAAAAGTCGCATTTATTGCCATCCGATGACAATTTCCTTCCACTTACACTAACATCCATCGAATTCAAGTACACAAACGTGGCGGCGAGTCCCTCGCACCGCTATTTTATCAATGCGGGCCCTCTCTTTGTTGACTTCGGTCATCGATGTTAAAATTGTAATATTTGCTCTTAGTAAAATGTAAATTTTCAAGTAAATAAACTATTGTTTTCTTTATTTTTTTACTCTAAATTGATAATATAAGGATTTGCTACGGCACTGAAGAAAAAAATATTACTTTAATTCCAATACAATTAAAATATTGGTAGTTTTCCTAGGAAAGCCAATGGTTCCTTGTAAGGCCGATCAAAAAGTTGACAGTTGGCCTTGCTAGGGCACAAGGTTCTTCCTAGGAACATCTAGAAACTATGAAAATATTAATACTTTGTTTTCACTTGTAAATACATATCTGGAAATTTAAACCAATGTGCAAGTTAATATATTGCTACCACTTAGTTAAAGGCCCCCAATTCCGAGGTGTTCTAACATTTTGGCCTTACAAGGAACAGACCCTTAAGAAGGCCATTTTAATCAGTTTTATATTTTTATCATTTTACTATAAAGGTTATTGGCAACTTATTTGATTTCGATTTATTACTCATTTATATTATTTTTAAAACAATTACACAAATACATTCTTAGTTTTACGATAGAGTTCTAGTAATGTTCGTTGATTATTTTTTATCTGAATATGTGATGGTAGGCATTTAATATTCCGTTTTAATGAAACATCTTTTTATGTAGTTTAAGTATAAGTAGATATTTTAATGTTCACAATGTTAGTTTTAAGTTAAACGACTGATTTATTATATTGGCCTTGTATGGAGCCTTGTTCCTTGCAAGGCCATTTGGCAGAGGTTATTTAAACTTAAGTTTATTAAATAATGGTTAAACCTTTTATAAAAAAAAATGTTTTATATGATACATAATAAGACAAAGCGTTACTTAATGATTTGTTTGATTCATTTAACCAGTAAATAACGAAGTAGTGACTGTTTAATCGTTAGAGTGGCCTTCCATGGTCCACCCACAAGTTCAGAGTTATGAAATGACGTGTTTCTGCTGACGTCAAAACTTCAAATGACATTTTTAATAGGTGTATTTTTATTAATTAAGATTGCATATCTGTATTATGCTTAATTATATTTTTTAGAATATTATTAAGGGCAACGAATGTGCTCATTTAAAAGGTCTTTGGTCTCAGTTCTGTAATTAAATGTTAATTTATTGAGTTGAACTCATTCAGGAAAAACACTGTCCATTTTTGCCTCATTGTGAATAACTGATGATGTATGTAAACATCACGTCACACAGTTTAGCAAAATGCTCGAAGTTTTATTCAAGCCATATTATGAAAAATGGTTCATGATTTAATTGAGATGAATCATAATTTGGCTGGCTTTCCTAACGTGGGGATAAGGAAAACGGAGGAAGAGTCACTAACGGTGAATATTACGACGGTATTGCGGGAGCAAGTGGGTACATTATGATCCAATGAGAAAATAAATCAATAATCCCCGACCAGTTGGAATTACGACCTGGAGTAGACAGCGGGTATCCGCTGGATTCAGAAGGCTCAGAAGTGGCGTATGTATTAGGGTAGGCTTATGCTTATAAAGGCAGATGGTTAAATACCTAAACGAATATACAAGCACTACAAAGACAGTGCAACAATAAACAATGAATCGTTTCAAAAACCATCAAGGGTTAAAATCCAGAATCCAATGAAATCTATTGAGCGCTCAACATAGCTACTTTACAGTAAAATATCGCAAAACAATTTGTTAGGTTTCCCACCCGTAAATGTTTAATCCCGTCATTAAGCCGGACACGCGCTAATATTTGAGGTAATTCTAAACCATTTACCGACTCACCATTTTACCACCCTCTATTTGCGAACCGCACAGGAACCACACTAGACCCTTAAAATAAAGCTGCAGGTCATTGAAGTATAATGTCATAGAACAGACATCTCGAACAAAATGTGTCTCGCTCGGGAGGTTCCATTTTCAAAATTGAGCCCCCGTTGTCCTTTCAAAATCGAACGAATCCATTGAAGATTGAAGCCCAGTGGCGCCAATTCATTGGGACATAATTATATCGTGTTCGCGGTGTCGGTTCTATACGCTAGTAATAATACTTCAATGCTGCAGGCTGCATGTATGTTTTTTACTATAATAATGATTAATTGTTATCAAAAATTCTTACTATTGTATTCTTGAATTATCTCAATATAAGTGGACCTACCTATAACCAATAACTCTTAATACTAGAAGATAGTAAGTAGTAGTAGATAAAAAAAGATACCAAAATCTTTAGCAAAATTGCACCACTTTCCGCAAAATACTGCGAAATTAATTGTTTAGATTACCCCACATGCCGATGTTTAGGCCAACCCGTGATTATCCGATACACGCGTTAATATTTGTGGTTATCTAGTGAGGACCACGGACGATTCCAGGACCGCACACGATCCCAATTACGGTATTACGGCACAGTGCCGGCCGATGTTAAAACAATACCAATTTGTTTTGTTATTGTATTGATAGGCAATACATGGATTGGATCCTGTTGCTCGGTAAAATCTAAAAGAATTTGACTGTTTTAACTGATTATGACTCAAATTAAAGTTAAGTTATAAACCTGCTGATATGCTAGTGTGTTTGTGTGTGTAGTTGTGAATGCGCGTGTTGTTTTAAGTGTTATTTTAATTTAAATAGCTTCAACGCTTATCGGCGCCGTTAATGCGCGCAGTAACCACCTAAACATGTAACTCATATTGAGATTTAAAAATATATACCTATTTACGACAAATAACACGGTCTGTGTATACAAACATAAATTAAGTTACAGCGGAATGTGCATTTTAAATGAAGTTGAATTAATAAATTGGATGGTGTGAATACTCGTAGCATCATTATTCACATCGTTCACATCGCATTCTTATCAGTGGGAAAGTATGTAGGTAATAAGCGTTACCGACCTATTTTTAACGATGACATTTACATTTTTTACATTAAAATTACATTTTATACAATGTTGCTATGTCGCTCGCTAGCCTAATGAGAACGGAAGGGCTAACTAATCCCATAATAAACAAGTATCACAAATAGATGTTTACCCTCAGCATGAGATGTGAGTTCAGCGGGCCTATTATGAACTTTTATAAAACCATTCATGTTCCAGGCAATTCATTTCTTGGCTTTAAACGACGTATGATAGGTTAAAAAGTGTCACGTGACCGCTTTCGTAACACGAATTTGACGTTTACACTGGAACTTGGCTGGAATTAATCAGTCAATCAATCAATCAATCAATAAATTTATTGTGGACTATAGGTACAATTTTAGTTGTAATATAATTATAACAGTTTACATGTAGGTATCTCTATTTCCTGCCTCGTTGAGGCGTACAAGTAAATTAAGAGTTCATAATAGACCGCCAGGTATTACAGTTATAGCCGGTCAACTAGTGTCGAGCTTGAAAGAGGTTTGTAATTAAATGGTTGACCTCTGACCTCTGACCGCTTGACAAAACTTACTTGAGCGCCTCCATGCTTCGGATGGCACGCAAAGTCATCAGTCACCTAAGCGCTCACATACCTCCTACCAGGCTAGACGGATTGCGGGTAGCATGGTTTTTTTCGAATGGTTAGTTGCTGTTGACCCTAGAGGCATTTACAGCTTAAGGCTTCCCGCCCACGTCAGACTTTTTGTAGGACTGATAATCGGGCCGATTTTTCCTCTGATTCTTATGACTGATTTTGTGGCCGACTCGCTATTCGACCACGACCGATAATCGGTGACCGATTTTTGACTTCCCTTGCAAGTGCACGTGGCCGACTGTCGGTGAGTCGGTGAGAACGCATACATTTCCGAACGTTCCATTTTTCACCGATATCGGTCGGAATGCACCGATTTTATTTCTGACCGACTTTTTGTAGGACGTGTGCGTTGCACCATTGCTATCAGTACGTTCTATTTTTCTTCTACAAAAAATCGGTCACCGATTATCGGACGTGGGCGGGAAGCCTTACGCGAGCAGAGGCGCGTTTGCAGAAGGGCGAGCTTGGAAAGGTTTAGCAAGGTAGCTGGGTAATACATTTTCAGCCAAATCGGTGAAGTAGTTGTGACGTGATTGAGGAACAAACAACCAAACATCTTCACAAAGTTTCACATTTATAATATTAATGGGATAAATTGGTTGTTACTGGTTCCGAAAATAAATATAAATTACCTAAACACCGTCACGACCTTCTCGTGACTTTACTAAAACTACTTAAAGAATATTGTCCCAAGTTTCCTTATGCAAAATACTTATAGTTGATATTTCCGCAAATATACCTACTCTTGTCACACAAATTTTAGTTTTTTCAATAACGTCTATTAATATTACTTAAAATTCAAAGGTTTATTTAATTTGCATACGTTACGAATCAATAATTGTATCGAATTTCAAGTAATGGCATTATTAAGGCACTCGTGTGTAATTAATATACACTTTATGACGTCTAATTCTTGGTATTAAAATATTATTAGATATTATTAGTTTGGAGGCAACTGGGAGCCTGGGAACACGTGTAGAAACACTTTCGAAACACCTTCAACGTAATTAAAACATATTATTATGTAGCTATTTGACACGTGGTAATAACACAAGGTACATACCTATCATAATAACTAAACTTACATTTGCTTAATAGTTACCTATGTAAAAAAATTCGGACACTCAGAAAAAAACCCAAAAATTAATGAAAATAGAATATCTGTATCACTCACTATTGTACAGCTTCTTCGAACACATCTCATGTATCACAACGAGATTTTTTGCCAATTATTCCTGACCAATTGTCACAAGAACGTCCTACCCGGGTAAGATGCCGATAAAGTAAGAGTAACATTGCTATCATCAAATAATTACTGCGTATATCACGATATCACTGGTGATAATGTTGAGGTCGCAACTGCTTCTACGAGGTCATATCGCGACCTTCACAAAAATTAGCACGACCAAGTCGACCAAATATGCATAATATAATATATTATCACCAGCCAGTATCGATAATGGCCAACGATAACCCGTGAAGTAGACAGGTTGGCTAACATAAGGAAGTTATGCTATTGTGCGGTTTTGCGACGGCCGAAACTACCGACCTTGCACATTTGTTTGCGTTTCATCGCCTCCGGTCTGTTAGGACTGATTCCTATATTGTACTGATTTCATAATGAACAAATATCAAAATCACCTTTTCCCAAAATGACTGATTTTCTAAATGTCTTTGTTTCAGAATGTCGGAAACTTTTATTGTCTGACAGAAAAGGTACAGTCACGAGCATAAATATATTACTATGGACACGTCAGAAATAATATCTACTCAAGAATGCGTTCAATAATATTTATCTGCACGAACGCAACAAAAATTTTATATGTGATATTCATAGACAGCATATTAAAGTTACGACAAAATTATCTGATAAAAAGTACATCAAATAATTGTGACAACCACCCAAAGCAAAAATATGTGACGACATTAGTAACAAAATAATGTGATCACCCTCGGAGTGCAAATATATGTTTGCCGTCTAATTCTACGTTTCTGTAAGCATTTACATTGATTCCTCAATCATAATTATGCATAAATATATGACGTTCAATAGTTGGCAAAAATATCTGACGTGAATCTTTTATTTTTATGCTTTTTACCCGACTGCGCGACGCAAAGCAGGGTAATGTGTTTATCAGTCTATGTATGTTCCTATGTGGCGACGCGTTGTAGAGAAACGGGTTGACCAATTTTGATGATTCTTTTTTAATCGAAATCTTGTGCTTGTAGTGTGGACCCACTTAAAGAGCGAGATCTGACAATGGCATCTATGTCAAAAACATATAAGTCTTAAATTTGCATTAAGTGTGTGGTGGTGGTGATTGTGGTCAAGCATTAACTTATTTGTGTAAAAAAAAGTATATGCGCGATAAATGGACGAATAACTCAATACACGCCAACCGATTTTGATGATTCTTTTTTTATTGGATGCCTGCTTCATTTGAAGTCGGTTATTTTTTTGTTAAAATTTTAGATTATTATAGATATATAAGATTGACGTTGTTTAAGAATAATATTGTTTTGTTTCATACAGAGAGTAGAATTTTTGTTGTTTAAATATAAGATTTAAAAATAAAGTGTTACTGACTGTACATGAATTTGACAGTTTTATTTCCGACATTCTGAAACAAAGACATTTAGAAAATCAGTCATTTTGGGAAAAGGTGATTTTGACATTTGTTCATTATGAAATCAGTACAATATAGGAATCAGTCCTAACAGACCGGAGGCGTTTCATTATTCTACAGTATCTACGTCATTACTGAACATCACGAATATAATATTGCTAAACAAAATATATTTACGTTATTAAAATTTAAAATCACAGCGTTTAAAGAAAGTACAGGTATAACATAACAAAGGAATTAATTCTAGTAAAAAAAGTAAAGACAAAACGTCATAACTCAATATGTGCCTAGTTTAAAATCTTGAAAAAGAAGAAAAGCTTCTTCTTAGTGAACTGATCTTTATTAAAACAGACAATACATTGATCTCAATAATATAACATTATTTCAATTAGAGAGTACTAGTCAGTTTCTGCCTCAGATGTGGTCTGTGCTTTCCGTTTACAAAATGAAAACAGGTATTGTAAAACCGTTTATTGGTGCTTTTCGTCTTTGTTTTTGTTGAATTTGAAGTGTTCATTACTTCAATTGTCGCGGCGAGATACTGAAAGAGGATTTTTACGTCTTATGCGTTGCCACTCTAAACATCAGCGTTATTTATTGCAGACAAAATTAACTCGTGTTAGTCACCTAGCTCGAAAAAACTCGTGGGTGTCAATTAGGCAGCCTCATTTCTTTAGACGTGTTAGGGTTGTCAAGGTTTTAATTATTGCTATAACTTTTAACGTACCTGATGAGAAGCACCAAAAACATGAGAGGTGTCAAGGGACACCCGGATGGAACGAAGTTCCTTTCGATTTAAGTATTGTTGAATCACGCTAGTAGCGCCATCTCTGTAAAACTCTCTGAATCACTTCAAAATAAGTTGAATCCTAAAAAAATTTTTTTTTTTAAACGATTTTATTTCAATAATGTTTAGTTTATAAAATTAGCTACAAGTTGTGAAAATTTCAAGTCTCTACGTAAAATAGAACATAGAGAATTATGCGTCTAAAGTCTGAAAATCGTTTTTTTTAATTTAACAACAAATAAACAATGAAAATTAGTTTAAAATATGATTTTCGTGTATTGTCATCGGAAATACACATGTCTGCCAAATTTCATCAATTTTCATTAAAGGGAAGTCATTCAAATTAACGTTACAAGATTTGATGCTTTGATGCTTTGATGCTCCGAAGTGAAGCTAAATAAAAGCGTTTAAAAAGTGTCGTCATTCGTAAGAATCAAAAAGTGTCGTATTTTTCCGTCTAGCCCCCTTTCACAACGCGCGATAAGGAACTTCGTTCCAATTGTTCAGTTACCTATGTTTGTAAATTAAAATTCAAAATTATTTAATCACGTGGATATTTTTGGTAGGTATATCTTCAATACGTACACTTATGAACGCAATGACTTCAAAAGTAAGGATAGGCCCGTCGGAATAATTTAGGAACATTTTACACAAATGTTTTTCATACAAGGAAAAAATAGAGCCATCTCTCTCACTCCACCTTTCTTTTACTTTCTAATTTAATACGTACTGAGCGTAGGTCCAGTTGGATCAGTTTACATTTACATGCTTAATCTTAAGCGTTTGCTTTTTTCATTGAAAATCAATTTCAATAAAGGAAGAAAGAATTTGGAATATCAAGGAAAGAATAACTCACCTTCTTAACCTACTCAAGTTATCACATTTTATTTTAGAAGCGGATGATTCTCCAGTACAGAAGCAGTGTCGTTGTCAAGCACTTATTTCATGTAAAAAAGTGCCCTTCACAAACAAAAGTTAATTATCTGAATTTAGACAAAACAAACCAGTTTAAACTATCCAAAACGTTTACACTTCAAACATCTAAGAAGTTATTTATAGATTGGATACTCGAACGAGCACACAAATCGCTTCATAACTAAATAAACATTCAAGCCCTAGCTTCTTCGGCTAATTATATCGATAATCAATCGAGAAAGTGGTGCTCGCGACACGAATAGAGTCGCTACAATATCGAAATATTTCTCGCTCCAATCGGCGTGACGTAGTCAGACGTCGTTCTTAGGGAGAAGGGCATTATGATCGAAAATTGTTTGAATCTCACGTAGAGAGATGCAACTGATACAATAATAGATTACGGTGTGTAAAGCTGACGCACCGGCTTCGTTAATATTATTTATGTCCTATGCGGGCCGACACAATATCACTTATTAATTATTTGATGAGACGGAATGACGCTCAACTCGTTTTATTATAGTAGTCGCGCGTGGGAACTTGTTTGACGCGATTTAAACGTTAAAATTGGCTGTTTTGATGTAAAGGTCAGGATAGGAGAGGGTTAAAACTAAAAGGTCAGCATAGAACACACGTGTAGCCTACGTTATTTTATCTAAAGATGGACTATATTTAGCTCAAATAACGTAGTACATATTAGCATTCGTTGTTTATACACCCGAATCTTCTATTTTTAGTATTCTGATAAATTTAGCTGCGTGGATACGTATAGTGTTGTTATTTAACACGCATTTTAAGTGAAATTGAATGCCTCATAAATCTCAACATCAGTCAAACTGATATATGTAATTGAATTAAACAACAACAATAATAAACTAATAACAATATAAATACATTACCTACTCGTGAGTCGTGGCATAGGAATAGTTAGTTAGTTTTTATGGGGAATTTGTTGAATTTTTCTTACTACCTTCACAAACTACCTAAACGTTTTAGCATTTAGAAAAATAATGAATGATTCTTATTCACCGCTTTTATTTAAATGGCAGTCTTTCATCTTACGCTTATTTACTTTTAAGGTATCTTAAGTCATACGGAAAGAGTTTGTTTTAATGACATAACAGAAGTTACAAAAAGTAGTAAGTTTAATTTAAGATAGCTGCAAAAAAAAATTAAGAATCGTTTGCAATTTAATCTCTTTATTTGTTGTAAAACAAATTTTATCGTGTCGCGCTTTTCAAATGCCGATTTGGCAGTGCTAATTTGCAATTACAATTAAGCTCACTTCAATGCTATTCATTACAGCAAGATTGGCGCATTGGATTTTGCACAGAACATCTAATAATTAGTTAGAAGGGGCATAGCACGTAATTTGTATGGGAACCGCTGTCGCCGTTTCAATAAACACTACTAACGAAAATGAACAAATACGCACGAGGATTGTTATGTGTGCATGAAGTAGGCGTGACTCTGTAGCTAGGGATTGATTGTCGATAAATTTTTATCGGTATTTATTTTCGCAAGGTATACTTATTCAATATATACTTTTATACTTTTTGATTGAAATTACTTACTCCGTCGACAGACTCATATTTCATCATGGCCTCCGAAACAAAGTTTTTTCCAATTACCGCACATGAAGGTATTTTTACGTAATTAAGTCGCAGTATTTTGCAGTACTTTTCTCCGTTGGAGTTTGCGAGTCACTAAACAGCGCAATCGCGTGTTTTTGTGCGATGTGCGCATTTGATCACAGTATTGGCGCGCCTACCTTGCCCACAATTCCTTTCTAACTAATTATTAGATGTTCTGTGGGATTTTGGTACGAGTCGTTATATATTATGTAAGTGGGTACGGAGTAGAATTGTTTGAAATCGTTTAAATCATTTATTAAAGAATAAGACAAGAAATCAACAAGAAAAATCTTTTAAATCTACGCGAACCTACACCTCAAAACCGAGTTTTGTTCAAGAAAACTTTGTTAAAATAGATCTTTTATATCAAAATTAAAATATGTATACCGACTAAGTAACGCAGGTAAGGCCCGTGAATTACAAGATGACCATAGTAAAAGTAAACGTTCCTTACAAAATTGGAATGCAAAATGAGCATCTGAATACATTTCACTCCCTATTGGGAGTAACTGAAATATGAAATGCTTATGTTAGAACACTGTTGTAACACTTTTAACTGCTTTGTTTTTGGTGTTTAAAATTTAAATGTACCGATTAAACAAAGCTACTATGGAAAGTTCTCGCGCGCAGCGAACTGAAAAGTTTTGTATTAAAAATAGATAGGTACGTATCTACCCCCGTTCAACAATGGAGTAAAATAAATTATTTCAACTTCAGTATTGAAAGTATCTGCGCTTTATAAATAGGCTGTAAATAAACAAAATGGAATGAAATACTTATTCCATTTTCTTTGTAGTTAATTGCGAGTAATTTTAATCGAGTAAGTGAAGATGTAATGCAATACGTTATTTAACATTTATGTAGATATACATTACATATGTACAGGCCACCTGATCATTTTATTTTAATCTACAGTCACTATCCGTCGATCGAGTATTCGTTATCATCAAAGGAAAATAATAAACTTCTAATGATCTAAATATCCAATAAAACTTCTCGGAGTTTTCTCTCTAGTTGACCCCATTTGAGCAAAGGCGAGATAGTAAGCATGTAAACAAGGTTTGGTTTATTAATATGGACAATAAAGGGAACGCGGGGCGATGCGGGCTCGGCGGAACGGAACGACCCGTTGACCCACTCTCCCCTCTCCTCACTTGATTACTGCACTGAGGATTCAATTGGACAAAGGCAGAAAACACGGTTAATACGATTATATTCATAAAGTTCCCCGCCGCTGAGTAAAGAGTAATTCTAGCGATTCGGATTTGGGCTCTAGATAACGAGATTGAGAGCGCGCTTTGTTAGAGGCGAATGCCTGTAGAAATAGGATTTGAGTCCACGCCACGACCCGCTCGTATTAGTTTCCACTTCCACTCGCTAATTTGCTACCAAGTATTTTTAATCAAGGCTTAGTTTTATCTTATTGACATTGTGTCTAGGGCTGTTGCACATTACAATTGTTTTTTTTCTTTGTGACTAATCTGAGTATAGGTGTTTGAATTTCATGGTTTTTATAAACAAGCTTGTGTGTTTCCTAAACAAAAACTTACCATAGGGGGCTTGGAGCATTGGGTCACATAAATTGCATGGTTCAGCCGGCTTACCTGGAACAAATAAAATATTGATATTATACTCATAGATTTACACAATAATCTAAGACGTACCTATAGGATACGTATCTTTGCAATTAAATATTGCATATTATTTATAATATTAATTTAAATCATAAATAATCGAAATTACTGCTTAGCGATATTTAAAACTCTTTATCTCTCGTTTCACAAGTTATAGTTTACCTTCAATAATATTTAGGCAGCCTTTGAGGTCGTGTAAAAAATCAGAACTATTTAAAATTAAGGGTAGGTAGGTATTAGTTACATGAAATCCAAATACAACGAGAAAAAATACGATAATATTAGTAACAATTATATAGTAACTTATAAATGAAAATGTAAAACACTCGCTATGTCAAAATTATCCAACAGTTTTATGTACAAATTTAAGAGACGATAAAAAGGTAAGGTAAGGTTAAAAAGGTTCCATACACTGTCACGCGTTCGTATCCGCAATTCCGTACTTACGCATCGGATGAATGGGTGCCTAAAGCCGTTTCACTAAATAGTCACAAATAGACGGTAACAAGTAGGCTTTTTAAACCACTATACAATAGCATGATCTATTCATATCAAGGTATTTATGCGTCAAAATAGCACGTTTCGAAGCCGTCACGTCTGCATGCAAGCCTAGTTAGAGTTAGAGAGGACTCACAAGAACGGATCAGTGATAAGAACTGAATAGTTTGGAGATCCGTTTAGTTGCAAAAACGTTACGCCAGCTCTGCTATATTATTATACACGTTCATTTTACCGGTAGAAGCGCAGTATGTCCAAAGAGCACTTACCTATTTAGATTTGAGACTCTTGCAACGCTTAAATAGGATTGAACGCCTCATGAAAAATTTATACTTACCATCATCGTGATGTATGAATTGTTCTGCTGAATCTGAAAAATTTAATTTGAAGTTCAACTTTGTTCAAAGTTTATTAACCATGTGTAATTTTGTTTGCCCGAATGAACTTCATACACCTTTTGTTCCATAATCGGAGTTATATCTAGGTATATTTCGCAGTTTATTACTCTCCGTTTATCCGCCGTTATCGTTTCAGTTTTTCTTTAGCATAATTTTGAATTATACGTTTTATTTTTGATAATTTGTCGAATGTATTTTGTCCCAGTGGGAGGAAACAACAGTACTCAAACATCCCCCGATACGATCCTACGTTGCATAATTTAGCATTTGAAAAATGAAAATAATATCGTTTAGCAACAAATAATAAAAAAGTTAATTAAAGTAGTGAATAAACTAAGATAATAACATCTTATCTTTACGCAGTTCTTTTTACAATGTAGGTACCTTTTATCGATTTGATAATCACATAATACAATACGTATTTGTTCTGTATTCTGAGACTAAGTAACACTACACCATCTGTAGACGCAACACGTCATGTCTTTTTCTATCACTTTTTCTATCATACCCCTTTTCAAATCACTCTTCTAATCTTACACATAATCCTTCCATATTTTTTCGTTCTTCCGTTTCCGTTAATACGTCTACTAAAGACGAGATTCCTTCCTTCACTAGATCCGTATAAGAACCGATAAAAACCACTTTAATGAGATAAAAAAAACAATCATTCCATTGAGGTACACGTGCCGTGTCGGTCAAATGCGCCGAAGAGAGATCATGGTGCTAGTAATTATAGCGGGTTATTCCCATTTGTCCCCACCTCGTTTGTCACCACTGGTGACAAATGGGAATTTTTTTCCCATTTGTCCCCACTGGTGACAAATGGGAATAAAATCCTTCCCATTTGTCCCACTACACAGACCACCAATAAATTGATACGCCCTCAGTAGTGGCGATGCTAGAGCTGAATATATAGTAATGCTTATGTTTTTTTCGCGAATTATGATAAACAGATGATATATTGATTATTTAATGCAATTTTCACTTGCAAAACATATATTTTTAACCGACTACAAAAAAGGAGGAGGTTATCAATGTCGCGTATGTTTTTTTTCTTTGTATGTTCACCGATTACTATAAGATGGTACGACCAATTTGGACATTGTCATCCTAAAATAAAGATTTTTTTTTAATATAGATACTCCACCCACAAAAATTCTATACATAAACATGTTTAACTCGGCGAAACATAGGTACATGTCGTAATTGAGGTGCAAGTACAATGCGCGCCTTGTAAACAAACTGTGTAGTAAATATAATCTTCAAGGGGTATAAAAAATAGATAGAAGCTGATTCTCAGATCTACTGAATATGCATATAAAATTTCATAAAAATTGGTCAAGCCGTTTCGGAGGAGTATAGTAACTAACATTGTGACACGAGAATTTTATATATAAGACTAGCTGACCGGGTGAATTACGTATCGCCTAAAAATCATATTAAAAATTAGAGGTTGGTGTTAGAAGGGTGAAAATTTAGAGTTGTGTATATTTTTAGTGCCACATTATAAAAAAAAATAGGGGTGGACAACCCTTATGACTTAGGGGTATGAAAAATAGATAGAGCAGATTCTCAGACCTACTGAATATGCATATAAAATTTCATAAAAATCGGTCAAGACGTTTCGGAGGAGTATGGTAAGTAACATTGTGATACGAGAATTTTATATATAAGAATATTGTGTATTTGTAAGTTTGTTGTAACTTGATTGTTGATTTTTCATAGAGAATAAGTAAATTATTGTTAATTAATCGTTGAGTAATGTGTAAAAATTGTTTGAAAAATATGACTTTGTTTCATTGCTTATAGACTTTAAGGCACTAATATTTGATAAAAATAATATAATAAATAAAAATATAGTTTTAAGTAACGTGTAATTGGTCCCATTCCTTGAAGCAATTTTCTATTCAATACCGTTTAAAACATTCAAATCGGTAGAACCGTCTTAGAGTAATCGGTGAACATACAAAGAAAAAAAACATACGCGACATTGATAACCTCCTCCTTTTTTGTAGTCGGTTAAAAATATATGTTTTGCAAGTGAAAATTGCATTAAATAATCAATATATCATCTGTTTATCATAATTCGCGAAAAAAACATAAGCATTACTATATATTCAGCTCTAGCATCGCCACTACTGAGGGCGTATCAATTTATTGGTGGTCTATATAGTGGGACAAATGGGAAGGATTTTGTTCCCATTTGTCACCAGTGGGGACAAATGGGAAGGATTTTGTTCCCATTTGTCACCAGTGGGGACAAATGGGAAGGATTTTATTCCCATTTGTCACCAGTGGGGACAAATGGGAAGGATTTTATTCCCATTTGTCACCAGTGGGGACAAATGGGAAAAAAAATCCCATTTGTCACCAGTGGTGACAAACGAGGTGGGGACAAATGGGAATAACCCATTATAGCGTGTACTAGGCGCTACTGAACGGCCAATAGTTCTATAGCTCGCTAGACGCTATTGTAGTATGGACAGGATTACAAGAACTAATGAATTATCAACATAATTATAACAGGAGGGTTTTATACATGGCGGTTCGAAGGATCGCGAAGGATGGCTGTTTATTTCCGTGAATAATGGTTTTTATTAAATACTGATAACCGCCCTCGCGTTGGTTTTCGTAAAGATCCTATTTATAAATCTAAAATCTAACAGCCTAGAAAAACTTTATCACTGACCACAATCACTAAATTATTGTTGTCAAGCCTAACTTCAAAGAAATGGTATCAAATATAAAATAAATTGGTAATTTAACCTACTACGACTCTAAAAAGGCTTTGCCATGTTACTTCTACATATACCTAATTATTTTGGACTCATCATTATTTACTTCAATTAGACCGTTGAAATGAATCAGCTAACTAGACGACGAACACTCAACTAACAACTGCAACTGACCTACGTAGTACGTACTAACATTACAAAATCAATGATATTATTAGTAAAAAAGGTAGATAATAATTATGTCACTACGCGCCGAAGATGAAGATCGTAAGAGCAGTCAATTGACCTCGTCTGCTCGTAGTCGCTCTGTCAATACAAGACCATAGGCAGTTTTGTTGTTGTCAGAAGTGCTTGAGATTTGACATACAACGTTAAAATGTTAAAGGTTTAGTTTAATTTGCGTCTGTGTCACGACAAAGACTTATGGATCGTTGGATGTTCAGTTGTTTTGCACTTTTGATTCTGTTAAGCTACTTTTGCGGCCGACTGTACAAAATACGATAGCACTAAAATAAAAGAAATTAATCCGACCCGACCTGATTCACAATTTGAATTGCACGTAGATACACGCTCGAAGTCGTGTGTGCGTCGGCGATAATTACAAGCCTTCGTAACAAACTAATCTCCGCTATCGCGATTTTATCTCTGCATTCTAATTTTACAAGACGGGAAACAAATTGATATCTTATCTTTTATTTTTTATTGATATGAAAGTAATAAAGATGTTAACGGCCATGGACATAACAGAACTGATCTTGATTTGGAAATCTTATTTATGCGGAAATGTAAATGGGCTGAGAGAGGTCATTCTACCATCAATTAATTTCCGACCATTGCCTAATATTATTACGCCAATTAATATTAATTTATTTATTCTAATTTCCTTCTTCAATATAGGTACTAGCTTTTGTAACAAAACCATTGTTTTGGATCACCAGTACGTATTTTATCCATGTTATTATTAGGAAGTGTTGAGATTGTAGGTCAATAAACGTACATTTCAGAGCTTCGATGTCGCCGCGATAAATAATTCAGTGCCTCAGGATTGCCTTCCCCACTTCTGATATAAAATAAACGTCCTTTTACCCTAAATTTATATAATATTTGTTGCGAATTTATACGTGTTGTTCTCATAAAAATAATGGGGCTTAAGTATGTGTTAGAATTGTTATTCGTTATATACTTCGTAAATTGTAAAAAAAGTATAAAAAGTCTTTGTTCTTATATCTTTGTAAAAACAATAGGTAGATAAGTTCTTTTAAACGTTCCAATTGACCTAAGGAAAATCAAAATCTACCTAAGGTTTTCGGAAAAATTCTAACACAGGCAGGTACCTACCTAAGCTATAAGTACACGAAATAAAATCACATGTTTCATCAAAGAACACCATTGCCAAAACCAAGCACCCGATTTCTTAATAACATTGTTAAAGTTGTGTGAAATCTATTAATCATCGCTTGGCCACGGTTATATACTATGTAGGTACCTACCCAACCCATACTCTGCCATCTTTGGTAAGCCCACATTGTGACTTGTGATGTGAGAGAAAGCGCAGTAAGTAGAACAGTTAAGATTTAAACCGTTGTCAAACTCTATGCTTATGTTCCTGATTGTCTACTCGAAAGCACACATAATAAAGACACGATATTATGCCGAATAAGGCTCGAACACACGCTAGGTTACAAATTGTATTCAGTGACAACAAGCGAAGCGTCGAGCTTGTTTTGATAGGATAGGGTGTCAATGGATGTGTTGTGTTGCTGGCCGATGTCGTGCGACAAATTATTGGCCATTGCCGAAGCGCTTTTGTCGAATACACCGATAAAAATATATTATGTTGCTTATACTAAAATACCGTTTATACGATAAGCTTGTACATAAAATATTATACGTACACTCTACGTTAACCGCAGAGGCTTTAACTTTCAAAGTATCTAACTGAAATATTATAGACTATAGTGTGTAAGTAGGTAGCTAAAATTACCTACTTAATTTAACTAAAAAAAAATCCGCTTTAAAGCTCATCAATTTAAATTAGGCACAATAAGCAATATTAATCTGTTATTAGTGACTATAATAACATAATACATTTTACAGCCATAGTTCACAACAAATCTTAGTAGGTAAGGAAACTAATTGAAATGCTAATACCGGAAGTTAGATACTAGATACTCATTAAGAGTAATAAACGATCAATCCATTCCTTATACAATTAAATTCAATTCAATTTATTAATATTCTAGAATGTCTGTTCTGCCTATTTGTTATAAGAACTTATATGGGCCTACACAAGTATTGTTTGCACCGGCACGATTGACGCGGGACGCCGAGTGGCCACCTTGCCGCCTTCGCAATTCGTATCGTGGCCGCCTTCCACTGAGAAACGCGCTCTTTCTCACTGTTTGCACGCCTGCGGGCATATTCAAAATTATATTATGTGGCCCCGCTCGGCAACTTTAAATACTGACAGACACCGATCTGTTTTCATTCTGTTTTATTACAAATTCTGTATCTTATGGGAACAAAAGACAGCTGATGTAGGTAGGTACAGATTTTATTCGCCTACTACTTTCCTAGATCAAGACAGGGTTGTGCTATTTAGTAGGATTAAAAAAATATAATACCTACTCATCTAAAACTGCGTTTATTTCATTAATCCATAATATATTTATATAAAACGCAAATGTTTGTACGGATGTCCTTTATAAACTGAAACCATCCAACCGATAGGTACTTATGCCTCAAAATGGTTTCATTTGAAACATTCGGGCGATTTATACAGTCGATTTTCCACTTTTCCCATACAACAATTTGAAGATAATACGTAAAGATGGCATATCAACGTCATTCTCATCCGAAAACTTTTTAATGTAGTGGAACAGTCTAAAAATAAAAATTAATTACCCTCGTAAGTCGGCAGTCCAAGATACTTAATCTTGGGTCAAATTAAACCTACGAAGATATCTGAAATAATTATGTGTCAATTAAAGAGAAACCTAATGCTTTCTATATCTACTTTTTTTAATAACAACCGACAAAGAAGCAAACGCACTACGTGATGGTAGGCTAAGTGGTAACCGCCGCGCCCTCCTTGCACATCTACAAAATCAGGACACAGTGAGTAATTTTGGCTTAGTTGCGGCCACGTATAGTTTATCTGTTTATTCGAAAGAGATTGATATTATTATGGCTAACGATTGATGAAAATTCATACACTTTTCTGTAGGTATACTTTTAGAAATATATATTTTTTTGTAAAAGGTAACTTAATTAATTTGTTACTCCTAAAATATAGTTTTAATTTTTGGTAAAAACATTAATTGTGTCATAATTTACCGTGTTTTTATGTATAATAGTTTTTGGGTAGGTTATAGCTATGAACCTCTTTAATGAGAATATATTTTATTTATTCGAAAATAATGTATAAAAAATATATGGCATTTCTGCCATAGAATTATACCAATTATACCATTCTATGGGTTTTTCTCGATAATCACAAAAACTCAGAAAATAATTAAAAAAAGCTTCAGTGTCTTCAAACCTCTAAAACAGTTACAGCTATCAATTAACCACAAACTATACATGGCCGCAACTAACAATAGGTAAGCCAAACTTACCTACTGTGCAGGGGCGTCACACAGCGTTGCCACTTGCCAGACAACGAGGAAGTGAATCACCCTTATAATATAGCTAGTTAATGATTCAAGCTTCCTAATATTATTACATATTTAATGGTTAAACAAACTTATCTTGTGACGTTTGACCATAATTATTATTGAGATTTATAACCCTCCCAAACCCAGATTTTATGGAAAATTTTAACACTAATCATAATAATTATTACATAATGCAGGCTTTATTATTATTAGACTTTATTATTATGTAATATTATGTAGCTCGCCATTTGTACCGTGTTATTTTATTGTGGTCGATAAAGGTTAAATAAATAAATATAAATACACTCCAAAACTCATGTGTCGCATATAGGTATTTACATATCTAGAAAAACATGATTCACAGCTGTATTTAAGCAATTGGATCATAAAATACCAACACGTGATAAGGTAAGATAAAATAAAGTTGTTACGCCAATTTACACATATTTTTATGATATCTAGAAATGAATATATAACGACGAAGAAATATAATAACATAATGTATACTTTAATGTTTATTTCTAAAGTATTGCACCATGTTATAACGGGACTATTTAAAGTTAATACCTACCTATACGATTTTCAACAACAATTATACTAAATAATAGTAGTCAATTAATAACATCTTATATTATATTATATGCAGTGCATAATTTGAAGCTTAGAATTTGTCATTTTTTTATGGAAATAGCCGGCAAACGAGCTGATCCACCTGATGGTAAGTGGCTATCGCCGCCCATGAAAATCAGCAACACCAAAGCCGTCACTGAAAGAAAGAAGAAAAAGAAAGAAAGACTAAATCGAAATGAATGAAATTGAATTAATTGTATCTTTACTAAAATAAAGTACCTACCTACTTAGACAATAACACCTTATTTCTACCATAATAACAACTTTATTTTCTCCTGTATCTTATAAGATGATAAAAGGTAAAATTGACTTATTAGGTACTTCATATTTAAAAGTACATTTTGCTAATATGGTAATAAATATTTATCTACGATAAAACAACGCTGACTACAAAGTACCAAGAAATTAGCTAACATTGTCGATAACACAGGAAGTGTGCTTAAGTCATAAATCCTGCTAACAATAAGTCGAATAACTTCTCGTTTATAGCCATAATCCATCAATTACTTTTTACTTATCAGAATAAAAACACTTAATGTATTCGATTTCAATATTTATCGCTCGTACTAACCAAATACGTATGACACGCTTCATTCCATATAGACAATCGTAGCAAGAAGTTAAATAGAAACAATATATTGCGATCGTTTTATTTCGCGGTCGATGTAAAATTGTAAACTTTGTTCGTAGCATTCACGTATGTATTTCACGTTAACCATTTAAGAGTTAAAGAGGGGAGAGAATACAAGGGGTCGCGGTCCGCTGGTTGCTTTAGTTAACTTTTTATAGCCCTTGAACCATGCTTTACGAAGGGTTACCGTACTTACTTTAGTTACATTTTAGTTACATTTACATAGCTTTAAAACTTTAATCGAGAATGTTATACGGAAAATTGATGTGTGATTTTTCAGTTCAGCATGGATAAATATTATAATTGATTTGAATGTAAATAGGTAGAGGTATGCTTAACTAAATGTGTTGTCCTAATTTTGTTTGTCGTAATATGTACCAAACTATGTATGTCAATTCCACTATTTTCTTGCAATAGTAACTACCTACTTATTATCGACATCATTAGTTTATTATTATGTATTACAAAATAATCTGCAAAGATATTTCAAATAAAAAAAATTCTGTGCTTATTATTAAATTATTGTGAATTATTTGGAACATTTTGTCTTGTTTGGTTCTTCTATAGACTTCTATAGTCCAGAACGCCCGCGACGCTGAAGACCGCAATAAGTGAAGACGCATCGCAAGGGTTGCATAGGCCAATGACAACAGAGCATCATCAACCACGATCACTCTGTCAAGAGTGAACGACTGAGGAGGTCTTGTTTGGTACGTGTTTTAAAACCACGCGACCTTGTGCCTTATCAATGTTATCATGAATCTCGTTAAATAACTATAAAAACAGTGAAAGCAGATAGTGCAAGTCCGTTTGTATAATTATCTTTCACGAAAACATTATCCTTTTGATAAGCATTATGTAAACAGATAACCTATTGATTTAATTTTTAAGGTATATATTTCATTTTATTCTACGCTTGAAGTATAAAAATAATTTATAATATCTACTTAAAATCATTATTCAAAGTTTATCAGAATGAATTTAGTTTAGAAACCTAAACTGAAACAGAAAATTTTCATATTAGTCAGTATCGGAATATGTTGCTATAAAATTCTGAATAAAATAACATAAAAAATACATATTTCTTATTTTATACGCATTTTTTTATGCTTTGAGTAGGCAAACGAGCAGACGGGTCACTTGAATGGTAAGTGATCACCGCCGCCCATGGATATTAGCAACACCGTGGGCATCACCAATGCGTTGCCGACCAAAAAGGAAACGACAGACCCGCTTTTTGAAAGACCCTTTATCATAGCTTAGAGGGAACACCGATGCAGGAAGTTCGTTCCACAGTTACGTGCGAGGTAGAAAATGACGTGAGAACCGAACTGTGGACGAACGACAGGTATCAAGGTAGTCTAGTAAGTAGGTTAGTCAGTCTGTAAGTTTGGGATCGTCGACAAGATCGTCGTTGAATTCGATTGGATCCGTTCAATCACTTGGCCAGTCGGGGCTCCGGCCCAAAGATGGGAACAGTACCTACTCCATGTGTGGTCGAATTTGCGCCTTATAGAGCATCAACAATGGATTTTTTTAACTGTTAAACTGGACTAAATTTAGCTTGTAAACTTATATCATACTTTCTATAGAAATAGTAGAGACGCAGATAGGTACCTATAGTACAGCAATGCAGAGCATTCAGCGCTATCTATGCCTCCTGCAATGCACTCGCATAGATCTACAGAAGCCTTGCCAAAAACAGAATCTTTTATTTTTACTATCAATATCAATAAAACAATTGTAGGTACTTTAATTGGACAAGGTTCTGCGCTATTAAATGTATCCAGAAATATTTTGCGTTTATTGGGTAGGTAAGTGCGTTGGGGTAAGATCGTATATGGGGGAAGACCGTTTTTGTTAAATATATTCCGAATTAGTAGTTATTTTTACAATCTGGCAACAAAGCCTGAGACGCCTTTTCGTATTGCCCCACGTCCAAGTTCGTGTTGGTCGCTCTGACGCATCAGGTGTGAGTTATGCACGAGAAACAGAAAGTGTCGACTTTTAGGATAATTTACGAAATCCGGATTTACCCCAAACAACATTTTGCTGGCTTTTTTGGTGAGTATTAACTATTTTTTCAAATAATAAATTTTTGAGTTATCAGGATACGTGGTGTCTTTTAATATATCTGTTTAAAATAGGCTAAATGTGATTATAGGATGAGTTCCGGACTTTCCCCAAGCAGATATTAATAGGTGAAGTTCGGACTAAAAATAATCGGATCTGAAAATTCTGAAATTGAAGTGAAAATGCATGAGGTTGTAAAACTTTATTTTAATCCGAACTTTAACACCCGATGTTTCATGGTGTTGCAATCTATCGCTATGTAGCTGATCTTGTTGATAAACAAAATTTCTCATGAAGTTAGTGCTTTGTTTTATTTTATTACGTGAATTCATTTGTATTTTATTACCTTTAATTATGTTTTCTTAAAATATTATTGTTAATAGATTTTTAAGATGCCTTTTACGGGCCGAACATAAAATGTAATGTGTATAATTATCTATCTTTAACTAAGCATTTTCTTTGTAGGGTCATAATGCCGCGTCAGTACGAGAGAAAGTCACTGCGGGCAACATCATATTCGCAGGAGGATTTAATATCGGCAGTAGAACGAATAAAAAGCGGAGAATAGCATAAATAAGAAGTTTAATAAATCTTTGATTAGCTGAACAATTGTAAGGTTTTATTTATTGATCCAACACATAAAAGTGTAACCTATCCAATCTTAAATATGCTAATAGATAAATAATTTTGACTGAAAGAAAAGCTTATCAGGATCAGGAACACGGAAGTTTGAGAGCCATGAAAATTTGAGATTTGGTCTAGTGGGGTAAGGTCGGACGTCCAAAACAAAAAAAAAATACTTTTGTTATAATACTACTTTTTTTTACAATATATAAAAATTTCCAAAGAAAATCTTGTAGGACATATAAGAACAGATATTTTCGTTCTATGAAATCTGTGTTTTAAGGCACAATGGCGATTTTAGAAGGTAGTCCGATCTTTACCCATGAACGTCCGATTTTTCCCAAGGTTTTAAAATTTTATTCATATTTTAAACACCCGATAAATAGTAGGTGCTTCATTTATAACAACATTAAACACATTCTGTCTTATAGGTTATTTATTAACAATGAATTTTCACTATAATTCATTGTGCTAACTATTGTAACTTTCGCACAAAATAAAGTTTGCCAACATCTTCCAAATACAACTAAAAACCGTCCGAACATACCCCAACGCACCTTAATTTTATAGATTACTAATTTGTATTAGTAATACTTTCGCATACATTTTTTTGTACTCGTAACTATAAATTTAGGTACGTATACTTAATGCATGCCATTTAGTGATATTTGTTTTTTTTTTAATAGTAGGTATTATAAAAAATCATGAAGTTCTACAAGATTGTACGTTGTAGCGTCTCAGATTTGTAAATACAAGACATCCTACATTTAATTTGCGTTGACCGACTTGTCAGTTCAAGTCTAATGCTCCCACCGAGGAATACCTACCCAACGGAAATTCGAACTTGCAGTTGTGAGGGGCTGTGCACTATCTATGAAAGCTTAATTGTATAATAATCAACCCCCTGCTATTGTGTATGGATTAGAATGGCGAGCACGTATCAGATTATATGGCAAGGACGTGAAATTGAGTCATTGTCTCTTCGAAATTCATTCAGGCTTATTTCGATAACTGATAAAAATGTGTTTGATGCATAGAGGTACGACTTGAGAGTAAATCAGATTATTTTCGGATGGAAGTAGGTATTCGGACGGAAATAAGCTATTAGTCTGCTGAATCTCAAATGAAAACAAAACCATAAACAAAATTGAAGTACCTACCTACAGATACATAATTCTATTAAGATTACGTTGAATCTATTTGTGACATGTCTATAGATTAAATAAGTATCACGGGGTAATGAATAAGGTATTATTAACGGTAACGGTATTATTAACAGCTTTATATTCTATTTTGTAAAGTATTATACTTATTTTAAATTAAGTTAAATTTGTAATTAAGTTTAATTTTTTTGGTAACACGTGTCACCAACGTCAATAATTAAGTTTTACTTCAATCGCGCGTAAAGATTACACGCACACACTTTTTATTTTTTGCAAAAAGATTTATTACACACATCGAAATACATAATTTTAATAGTAGGAACCTACTAACTACTACTAAGTACCTAGATATTTATTTTAATCTCGGCTTTAATAGGTACTTACCTAATCCGATTCTAAACTAAAGTGCTTGAAGGCGGCACTAAGTTGAAGCGATTCAATATAACACGACGATGAATGTAAGATACCACTGCACTGTACTGTACCTATTGTACACATTAGAAAGTAGCTCTAAAAACCTATTATCTAGAATCTAGAATAACTCAAAAGCTTTTCGTGTCTATAGTAATTTTAGTTCTCCTTGAAGCTTTTCGTGTTTATAGTCATTTTAGTTCTTAAAAACGATTAATAAAACCCTTATTTTAAAGGATTCTTCGTAGTTTTTGTATGACGAAATATGTAGTTAGGTAGGTACCGTATTTTTACGGACAATGCGTTTGTCCATTGCAACATCGGATGGATTACTCATCCAAACAGGAAAAGATGAGTCACGGGAAGTTCCGTGGCGTCATCCTGAAGCGACCGCCCCTCGTTGGATTACAGCTTATCAGGTACCTAATATTATATCTATATCTAATGTAAATAATAAAAGCTAAGCTTATCTAGGACAAGACAAGCTATGAAATTGTGAACAAGCTATGAATTGACACTACAGTGCAATAAATAAATGATCACAGTCACACAGGTAGGATTTACGAGGAAACATAAAAGTATTTTTAAATTATTTATTAGCTACAAATGATTTCACAGCTTATCCGTGGTTCAGTCATACTCCTCATCTACAATTAGGTACAAATTAACTACAAACGTAATATAAATTTAAAGTACTTAGGACCCTAGGTATGATTTCGCCTTTACTATTTCAACATCCTTGTTATACTCACTTACATTAAGGATCAAAGCAAGGCAATTTCGGCAAGGCGATATCGGTTGTGACAATATTGTCTGTACAATCATTATGTACCTACTATTATTTCTTCTGTGGTACAATGTTATAATACCTATCATTGTCGGTGTCGGTATACCTACAACAGTTTCAGAAGCGTAGAACACGTTTAAAGTTTACTTTACAATTTTACAATAGGTTACATTGTTGCCTGTACGTTATTGCTTGGTAAGCTTTATTTAATTGTTTGCAGGAAAACATGAAAAGATTCAGATAATAATTCTAATATTTTTTTAGGACTGTCTAAATCCAAAAGCTTCAAGTTATACATTAAACCATAAACTGATGTCTTGGGTTTGATGTTTTCGAATATCGCTATCGTTGGCTAAACGTTATATTACCTACAGGTTATATTTCTGTCTGGAACCCCCCCTCCATCTTTTTTGATAGGTACATCAATGAGGTAGGCACGAAGATTCTACTCTTTGTTCCGTTCGCTAGATGTGTAGGTAGTATTCATCGTTTTTCATAGTGTTTTCGTTTATTCGTTCGTTTCTTACGATGAAACGTTGTGTTTAGGGACCTTTCTTCTATTTTCTTTGAAAGATTTGGTCTGCTCATTGTTACTTCAATCGGCTAGCTATGTGAGCTATTTCAGTATTAATCTTATGATTGCTTAGAAATCGCTGTCAAGTTCTTGAAACGAGTGATATTGGGTTACAAGATAATGCCTAAGCCCAAGTAACGTGGATTTAAGTGACATTGAAGACTTTTTTTATTAAAAAGTTTTCCCTATTGTTTAGTAAGGTAAGTGTCGTTATAAATACACTTAATTTACGACGTTTCTGTGAATAAAATATAGTATTTAATCTTATCGAATCTGTAAAGGATGACTGTCGACGTTCAACAACGACACTAGGTACCGACTAATGGTGAACGCACATAGTAAATACATACAATATCCGCACCGTACGCGCCCGCGGCCATACGTACCATATGCAGCCGCATAATTATGTCATCCGCATCGGGCTCTCATATTGCACCCTCAGTGGAAAAAAGCATAAGTCGTGTTACTTTGAATTTTAGTTATTAATATGATTGGAAAGAGGGATAAAAGCTGCATATGGTCAATTTTTAATTTTTTTTAATCATTAATCTTCACGGTTTTGTGCAAGAAATCGTAATGTTAATTCCTTTGACTACTTACTGATATTTTAACAGTTTTTTCCTTTGCAATTTAAATTTTCATCTTATGCAATCATTAATGCAATTTTCATTTTTCCACTGAGGGTACGATATGATTTCATACAAATGTGGCGCGTTGGGCGCGTACGGACATATTGTGTGTTCAACATAATCCTATACATAATAGGTAGGTAGGTAAATATTTGCAAAAAAATATTAATCTAAATTAAAAATTACTTTATGACTGCCAGGAATTGAATCCTAGACCATGCGGCAATCACTACCAACAACACATTATAACACCATTACCGGCATGACCGCTCGTTTCTCATGTTAATTTATATACAAATAGCAGTAAAGTTGTGAAGGAATTTAATTGCATCAATAAATAAAGTAAGAGCAATAGATAAAGTGCTAGAGTGGTGTGAGGTCGGATCGGTCCGGATCTCACGGACGGCGAGGTCGACAATCACATGCCTAGTTGCAGTCGATATTTAACTCGAATTTATCAACTAGTACGTCACTAGTCTACGTATCATTTAAGCGCTACGAGCTATAACTGAGGTTGAGTTGTTGTGGACGCCGTCGTTGGATGGATGTATGTTGATTCTATTAATGTCAAGACTGGCTGTTGCTTATAGAATAAATATAGCTGTATTTGTTAGGTATGTCTTATACAAAAATCAAGGAAAAATGAGTCATTCTACGATAAGAGGTTTTGCGAACATAGAGAAAATTTTAATTATTTAGCATGTTATAAAATTAAAAGAACACAATAATCAATTAGGTTGGCCGTCCGCTTGTTAGCTATTTAGAAGACCTGATTTGAAGGCCTTTTAGGAACTGAGATAAGGATTTCCATGCGACAGAATTTCTAATCAGGAGACTAAGTAGCACGTAAATACTTTTAAAACTTAATTTTAAATCCCCCAAACAGTAAAGTACGATAAATCGGAGCAAACAATCGGTATTCACGACATTACAAAACAGTCAATGCTATTATTACGTATATTAAACGCGATGTTTCATCGTGTAAACAACACATGTCTTACAATTAATATACGTTGCGGCTAAGTGTTTAAGTATTTAACTCCATGTAAAGAAGTCCACAATAGAACCGTCAACAAAGTAAAACTTGAGTCTTTGTTATGCAAAAAAGTTAAATGTCAGTGTGCAAAGAGAACGAGAAAGACACTCCACGTTTTATGTTTTTATGATTTAAAACTGTACTGTTGATCTTTTTGTTTCTTGCTGTACCCACTACATGTGCGTTAGATCGGTCATTGTATCTCAATTCATTATGATTTAGTATTGTGAATTCACGGCATAATTTCAGTTGCCGTCGTCTAAAAACTTTCATGCGACTTTCAATTAAGGCTTCTTTATTTCTTTACAGTTTACACAAAACACGACATGCGAATGCTCTAATAAAGGTTCCTTTTCATGTATACGAGGTACAAAACCCTTTATTTCGGCAGCTTTTCAAATGTTAATAATGTCCGATATAATTTATGTAATTAGATTATTCCTATTCGGCTCTATATAAATATATATACGTAACGTATATATATATAGGTTTAAGTAAATACTTAAACCTATAGACCGTATAGTTTTCGAGGAAAGAAACATAGCAAGCATAGACTGGCTAACAGTTACCCGTACTTCATACGGTGATTGCAGGTAAAACTATGAAAAATAACCTTTGTTGCTATCACCATAAGTACGCAACTTCCGTGTAATTATTTCACTCAAATGGGTTCTCGAGCATTCCATTCATTTATGGAAATTCAAATGCCTAAGTTGGTGCGTGAGGTGCTACCAGAAAAAACACTCATATAAGTTAATGGGTAATTAACACCTCTACTCCAGTTTTACGATTTAAAATCACAAAATGTTATCGTTCTTTTAGAATATTAAAGCTATTAAGTTTTTGCGTAATCAAAACAGCAATCTGAAGTGGTTGGGTGAAGTAACTTCGGGCGCGGTCGGTATTTGGATGGGTAGCTTGTAGAAATACTTTGATAGCGCCTCCTTGCTTTAGAAGATACATTGAGCAATCTGTTCTGGCCCAGTTGATATCGTTAGATAGCAGTCGTTATGTCATGAAGTCTTTGGGCAGCTTAAGACCTACCGACTCTTGGGTTGACCATTAATCTCCTATCAATTCCATAGTGAAGCAACGTGGTGGGATACGCTACACGCGCTCACATAGTACTACAAAATATTTGCGCAGTGGTATTTGCCATTATAAAAGACAACGTAATTTAATGAACAGAATATAGCATTACCAAAAATCACCGCAATAAAAACGCGGCATTGCATCATAAACTTAAAAGCTGAGAGAATAACAAAACAAATATTTACCTAATGAATATTTCGTAGCTTCTTTGCATGACATAGCCGTGGCCGTTAAAAATACTTCAGCGTTGTGCAAGGCAAGCTTCGTATCTAGATAGACACATCGTGTTTACATTTATTCAAACAATGACCTAACTGTGGAACAAAGAAACTATGACGCAAATTGCCTAAAGTCAACCAAATGTTTAGTAATACGTTTAAATATTTTAATTAGTGTTGTATACCTATTGCATTTAATTATTTATAATAAAATTAATATACGTAGATTATAATCTCACGGTGTGCTTATTTGTACGTAAGTGATGCTATTAACAATTAATCTTGTTGTTGTTTACTACGTAAGTATGCAATTATAATAGCGATAGTACCGTAAAGGAATTTTAGGAACGACGATGTCATTCTACTCACATTACAACCAGTTGTTGAAAGCATGTCTGCACGGAATTAACCAATAATATTTAAATCGTCACAGAGCTGACATGTCTGATATGAAGAGAAAATGTTAGTTTAAACGAGTAGGTACGTTTAATAAGCTATCTTTAAAAATTTAATAGACGTAACCCGTATTTGTACATTGCGCAAAATATTATGTAAACTACGGAAATTATTAACATGCTTTTAATATAGGTTAGTTTAACATTCGCATGCCTTCAATGCTAAGGGTTAGACGGTTTGTTAGGTTGGGTGCATTTTCTAAGTCTAAGTGCACGATACTCACCGAGGGTCGAGTAGTAATCGTGAAGCGTATACAATGGATAGTCACCTAATTTGAAGAGATATGCGGAGAGCAGCACTGCATCATGCCGCGGCTCCATCTGTCCCGGATGGTGGACCGCCGGCCGCATCAGGGAGCTTATAGAGAAGTCGGTCGTTCCTTGACTACCACACCATCCGTTCACACTGCACAACTTGCACTCCTCTTTCATCGTTCCAATATATATATAAATACTCTCTCTATTCCGTTTTTTTTGTACTCGGTTTGTACTGGGCACTGATAAATCACATACAAAAATATCCGTCTGGCTCACACATCACAGAAGTTATCACAGCAGTGTTCGACGCCGTCTGCAATCCATTAAGTCAGGTTCCGATGTTCTTCCACTTTGAAGGCAATACTTATTTGCGTTCACCGAACGCGAATCACACGTAACACTCCGGTGATCTTTGCTCCGGATTTGGCACGAAGGTTACAAAAATAAGAGTTGACGGGAAGAATCTATCGAACAAAATGTTTCGTTATCTCTTGTCGTATTCGTTTTACGCGACTTTGAATTGTTTCGTCAGCTGATCAATCTTCTTCGTTTGACGCGTTTGACCTTTAGCATTATTGAAATGTCTCACGAGGCGATCCCGATTCATAATTCGGTATAGCAATCGCTTGCAACAGTGTGCTCAAGGATATCTCAGCTGAAAATATTCGAAAACAATTCCAAGTAGCGTGCGTTAGTGCCGGTTACATTAGGTTTATCAAGAGATACGATTATGCATATTGTAAACAAGCTAAAATGTTGTACAGTGGTGGTGTCGGCGAGTGCTGCATTGCGGCTTTGCCGGGTCAAAAGGTACAATGCCGTTGTGCGATTTGAGTTTCAAGCAGGCGATGCGCTATTGTTTGTTTTTAAAATCATGGCTATTATCTTCGTACGCACAAACACAACTCTAAATAAAAATTCGCAAACGCACAGCGGTATGGATTCACGTTGATGTTTCTTTTTTACACCAGTTTTGGTTTAATTCGAGTACCTAATAAGTATTGTAAGAATCACTGAAGTCACTGAAGGATTCCAAATAAAACTTAGTGTCGTATTTTGTCTCAGGGTTTTTACAATCTTATTGTAGCTTGCGGTTTCAATTGGAATGTACCCTGTTATGTACAGAGCACCAAAGAAACACATTTCATTCCTCTTTTAATTATTATATCATTTCATGTATTCATCTATAGTCTACCCTAACGATACAACGCTAAATAAGACGGCGCATAGAATATGATAACATAAAAGGTTAACTCAATATCAAAATATTTTAAATGGCTGGCAATAAAAAAAGACGATGTACGCTAACGTCGCTTACGAACAAGTACGTAAATAATACAACGTCTGGTCTGCTATAGACGTCCTTGATGCTTGCGTCAATAAATGACCTAACTGGTCTGACTGAACATTAGTTCAGTCCGTGCAATTTGTACGATGTGCGCTATAACAATATTATTTTCAGGTTCATTTATGGTATTTGAAAATGTGCCTTTGTACTGCGCGATAAAATCAAACCTGTTTTTAGTTTTAAAAAACCGGGCAAGTGCGTGTCAAGCCACGTGCAATGAGGGTTCCGAAGTAGTAAGTTTATCGATTATTAGGCCGCCCGCACTTTGGATACGAATTCATCTCGTACGTATACTTACGATCGTGGTCGTACGAATTGAGTGCGCACAGTGCATACGTTTTTCTCCGTCAAATAGGTAGTTTTCTAGTAACAACACATTTGTAAAGTCTTCTTTGGTTGGAGCGCGATGAATAATCTGTATGTTCACGATAATAATTCTCTTATAACACGGAGACTGCGGTGGCGTCGTCGCTGTCGTAGAACCGAATGGGTGCGAGAAATATATTTAAAAAGACACGATTTTGGTGAATTTCATCATATTATGGAAGACTTATATAATGACCACACACTGTTTCATGGTTATGTACGCATGAAAAAAGAAAATTCATTAATTTATGTCCGTAAACATAGTTAATGAATTTTTCTACATCCATTTTTTAAGTTTCGACGTACGAATGTGTTTTAAAATCCCAACAAGTTCGGATTGTGTTCGGACGTCGGATGTACACGTACGTATACGCACGACTAACTCGCACCCAGTGTGCGCGCTCCCATAGTAGTTGGAAGGTCGGGATCGTTCGTGCGTGTTCGTACGTGTACTTACGAGTAAAATTCGTACGAAAACGTGTCCAAAGTGCGCATGGCCTTACTCTTTAACTACATTGCTAACATCGCCGTGATAGTTTTCCTTGTAAATTCGTCATATAACCTATTTTTGAGAATTTTTTCATTTGTCCAACCAAAATTCTCTAACCAAAATTAGCACTTTAAAGCCAAGTATTTCGTAAACGGACCCCTAATTTCAAAAATGGTCTTTGAAGACCCATAATATTTTTGGAAGACCTTTTCAACTATACCCACACTAAAGGGTACGTGACGAATAAAAAATTCATCCTCACGTTACCTGTAGGGGAGGTAGCCTAAAAAAAAAGGTTTTTGAATATTTTATTGTACGATTTTGGAGTTTTAATAAATATGTATATCCTAGCACTATATATTTCTAGCACTAAGGGACTTAGCACTTTGCTTCGGACAGACAGACGGACAGACGGACATGACAAAACTATAAGGGTTCCTTCCGATTTTACTTCGGAACCCTAAAAAGGTTCACCTAATAAATTCCTGGACCAAATGTTTACAGTACTTTCCATTCTATCGCGTCACGACGATGATTTACGACTTCTAGACGCGGACGCAATTGTTGTTTATTTACTCTAAATAAAGCGAATAAGCATTCCAATCCAATTTTACTGGTAGTTATGCCTAACCTAAGGCTAATATTAGGTATTAAGTACATTATTTTTTCAGACTGTTAATAAATAAAGATTCGTTTCGTATTCCCGCCCCAAAATTCATTAAATACGTAAGACGCGTACATGTCATTAGTTAGAACGAGTTCGATTTATTTAACCGCACTGACGTCGAAAAATTCGAGAGTTTCAAGATTTTGTATTGGGTAATGTGAGAATAGCGTCGCAGTTTGCAGCGGCCTTGGATCGGCACATAAACACCCGTCACGTGTTTGTCTGATCGCAGACAACTATAACTATTATTATACTCTATCCTTTTATATATTATTATTAGGAAATCGCGCTCGCTTCGCTTCAGGAAAAATAGTAAAAAAAATATATAATATAGCCTATGTCACCCGGGGATAGTGTAGCTTCCCAACAGTGAATTTTACAAATCGGTTCGGTAGTTTCGGAGCCTGTTCAATGCAAACAAACAATCAAATTTTTCCTCATTATAATATTAGTACTGATATATTCCGAAAATACACAAATATTTTACATGATATCAAAGATACATAAAAACAGACATCATAATTATTTTGTAGCTTAAATCTGGTTCAGCTGCAGGCGCTGCAGTTAAAGAAGACTTAACACTATTTAATTATTATTACACAACTTCACCCAATATAGTTAACAAACGCCGAACGAACCAAAATACAAATCCGTTAACGATCAAACTCCTTATTCACGGTGAATCTTCCGTAACACTTCCAAAAAATTATAAAGCACGTAATGATAGATGTTACCGCACGTGCGATGGGGAAGGCAGCTGCGATGACAGCTGGCAAGTCGACGGAAGAACCCTCCCCTCCTGCACCCCGCCTCGTCTACCTGCCTTTGCCTCACACGACTTGACCGAAGCAAATTAAACATTTCAAGCCACGTGTAACAAACCACCTCAAGCCTCAACGCTTCCTCATATTTTAAGAACTTGCCACCATTTAATTAGCTCAAATGAGACCAGAAAATCACCGCGCTAATTCGATTCGCACATGCAACGTACACGCGCTGAAATTGCTTTTTAACACGTTACAAAATGTAAGTTGAATATTTCAGTGTTTACATAAATAATTGTTCTTGTAAACATACACTTAATTCTAAAATTCTTGCACTAGCTAATGTCGAGACATAGCGGCAAATATTTGGCAGTGACTTTTGGCGGTCGCCCAGTAGGACAACGAATATACTGTATGGTTTAACGCTCCAAAAGAATATTATATTAGGATAGGACGTAGTTCATTATACAGCAAATACTATGAAAGTTATTTGAAGCAGAAAATATAACGTTTATTACGTTGATTTGTAGCCCTATTTACTACATTCATTCCAAAAAAAGGAACAAGAAAACCAAAGAAAATAATCTAAGTACAATGATAACTTATTAGCTAACGATCGAAAATAAATGATAATGTAAAATATGATGTAAACCGCGTAAACTGTGATGTAAATTCTGTTTGTGTTAATGTTGAGATTATCATTACATTACACAGTGACATAATTCTGCCATCTTCATCAGTAAATCAGACTTCTGATAAATTAATTTCCAGGTAAACTCCATAACAGTAGGTGTTTGATTAATAATGTGAGTTAATTAAGGACCTTATTACCAAGAATACGATCATTAATCATGCAAACATAATTATTTGTGCTAAAACATGACAAGTCATTGGACAGGCGGTGGCACGGTGGCACCCTTCAATGCAGTTGGCAAGTGGTATTGGCGAGGGCCCAATGTGCATGGCCTAGCCACCCGCCAGATAATAACGTTATCACAATGCATTGTTTGTTAACCAGCCGTTGAGCTATTGAAAATCGATAGCTCTTGCAATTTATACTTCTTAGTTCTTAACTAAGTTGTTTAAATCTGTCTTAGTGCGTAAGTCTTAATGCTATATAAGAGTCTGACTACTTTAGTGCACCATGCATGATCGAGCTATGAACGTAATAATTTTACTATCACTTATATATTTTACATTTTATAGAGTATTTGGTACGTTATCTATACTAATATTATAAAGCTGAAGAGTTTGTTTGGTTGAACGCGCTAATATCAGGAACTACTTACTGGTTTGGATTGAAAAATTCTTGTGTTGGATAGTTCATTTATCGAGGAAGGCTTTAGGATTTATAACATCCCGCTGCGACCAATAGGAGCGAAGCATCAATGGAAAATGTTGCAAAAACGGGAAAAAATATTCCTTTTTGAGAGCTTCCGTTGCGTGCGCTGCGTAAACGGTTAAAGTTACGCAAAAATCAAGTATTGAAGTATGATTGAAATGTTTCGGAGAGGGGAGGGAAAGGAGGGGTAGAGGAGGGAGAGGGAATTTAATGGTCTCTGATTTGATAAACCTACCAAACCTATAAAAGTTAAATGTAATACATAACAAAGTACGAGTACAATGATTAATAGGCGATACGAAGTTCGCCGAATCAGCTAGTTATACTCGTAGTAAAATTGACACTTGAGAGAATTATGAAGAAGACACTGTTCAAATTGCATTGCTTTCGGAGGTTGGTATTTGCAGTGCAATATGCAATGTGCGCGACGCTGCGGCGTAGGCTACACGGTAGATAATAACGTTATCATGATGGATTGTTTGTTAACCGGCCTTTGAGTTATTGGAAATCGATAACTCTTTCATTATCTACTACCTTCAGTTAAAACTCAATATGTCCGCTTCCCCAAAGGTGTTCAATTAATAACATGTTATTATGGGAGCTTATTGTGTTTGGGCTGAAATTAGGGGACATGTGTTTGTTTATTGTGGCATTATTCAACCAGTCTTTTGTAATTAATTACGTAGGTTTAGTATGTAAATATAATTTAGCATTCAAGTTTATTTCCTGTGTATTATATTATAACTCTTAAGGTTTTCAGTATTTTGCAACGACTTACAAAAAATGAAAAATATTCTGTCAACATTTTACATAAATTGCAGACTATGCATTAGCCAACAAATTAATCTATTAAGTAATGCGTAGAAAGATTCAGTACGTAAAAAAGATGTGAGAGTCGAGTTTATCGCGAATTTAAATTTATCAGCAATGATTAACGTTTACCGATATCTTTGACACTGATAACTCGATACCAAAATATAATTTCTATGCTTCTTCGGTGCTTTGTATGAATATCACTTCATAATTAGAACATACTATCTATGAAAAATGTAATAAAATAATGTTTTTTAAATACTTTCAGTGCTCAAGAATTTTGTAATAAAAAATTGTGAAGGACAAAAAATTTTTTTACAGCTTTTGTGTAATAGGTAATATCTACTGGTACCTAGTTATTACAGTTACCTACATAATATGAATTCGGTTCAACTTTAACAGTAAATCGATCAACTCGCAATAAACTTTAAAAACGCAAAGGAGCTTGTTGATCATTATCAAAGCATATATTGGCGAAGTATGTAACACGAGTAGATTCGACGAAAGCACGGCGCGGTTTCACAAGACTCACAAATTGCTTACATAAGCTCGCTTGCGTAAACCCCACTTAGGTGCAGAGTTGCTCGTAACTAAGCTTTAGCTTTTTCACCTATACGCTCCATTGTGCGAAATATCAAATCAATTATATCTGCTCAGTCAACTCGGTTGAAACAATGATGTTTAAGCCATTTATAAAAGTTCAACTAGAGATGGATTACACTATTACACAATTAGGTTCGCAATTCTTTTGTCACTGGATTTGTTGAGAGATTTGACTTTAAGTAATTTCCTGAGTTAAAAGTTTGTCACCTGAAGTTCCTAATTTATGTTGATACTTTAAGGAATGACTAGCTTTAAAGGTATAAATCAATATCAGGCTTATAAATAATCTGGGTCTATTAGACCAATAAAGTAGCGTAACGATTGTCGACAGAGATATTTTGTTATTGTATGACTCAGTAGGTTATTTCAATATATGTAGATAACTAAATAAATTTGTTCGAAATGTTTTACCAGACTGACATAAAATAAGTAAATGAGCGTAGGTATATAAAACAAGACAAAGAATTTATGAAAGATGTAATTGATAAGGAAAAGTAAGTTAAATATAAATTCATTCTGCAATAGGTGAAAGTTAGAACTAGGTATAAAGTGGATTACACTACGACAACTAAGGAGAACAGAACACGGCTTAAGCTATCTCCTTAAAACAATTTAAAACAAATTACGAGTGCTAGAAAGTTGTAGAGCACGACGCAGTTATTGGTAAAGGGAATAAACTAACACATAAATCAGAGATGAACAATGGCGATTCGTGCCGAACCGGCGACCCACATACGTCGCGGTAGAAAGGAGCGGTGAAAAACTTTCAACGTTGGACGAGTAACGGGGCCCAGATAATCAGTCTAATTTAACTTGATGACGTGACACCGATAATTTATGTTATTTGACTCACTCATAATAAATCCCTCCATTAATTCAATAATAAATACGCCGTGATTCAATTCGCTGAATTTATTAAACGCGAATATGTTAAGCGATATTCAAACCGCCTAATTAGGCTGGAATGTGAAATAAGGCGCAAACTTCAATCGAAGACTGTGGATAGGATTTATCGTATGATTGTGTATGTTAGAGAATTATACATATAGTTACGTATCACATTTACAGAAGTTGGCCTTAAGAGGCATGATAGTAATAGCATTATTAATCGGACCACCTGGTTAGAACAATTCTAGCATTGCCTTCACACATCGTTTGCAAAATTAATGACTATGATTGCTCATATACTCGTACAAGCGCGCCTATGGATTCTCAAATAAAAATAGACTATGACGTCTCTGACATATAGTTTTCAACTCTCGCAAACAGATAACCGGATATCCTTTACAGTACAGATATAAAAAATATAATTTTCATATACTTAATTGTGGATTCTTTACTCCGAGGCGGAATTTGTATCGAGGTCATACTTTTTGGAATATTAGATTACCGATTTTATCCTACAGATATCGACAGAGGCCCGACTACGTGATTTATAACAGAAATCGGGTTCGAATGTATAAAGAAGACTTTATTTTATGGACAAGATAAGGGACATTGATCTGTGAATTTAAATTTTCAATATTTATTTATTTATCTGCTACACTCCCTAACCTTGTAAATAATAAAGGATTGTTACATCTAGTATTAGCATACCTATAAATAGCTGTAAATATTCCGATTTAACATACGTCATAGCGAATGTTAAAACAGCGGTAGGTTAAGCGTTTGAGATGGTGCAGGCAGACAAGACATTACAATAATCTATCGGCGTAACAGTAACTATCGGTGGTGGTGTGAAACTTTGCAATAGAGCTACCTATCTCCCTGTGCCGGCCGCAGGGCTGGAGAAAGTGAGCCTTTCACTCCGCCCGTCGCTGCTTGCTTAAACACGCTAATCTAAACGATCACACACTGATACAACCATAACACAATATGTACTCCTTATCTCAATTATTATTATAGGTATATTTAATTTTGTGCTAATTATTCATAGCGATTTTGAAGACTAACTTTGATTTTTGATATGGATGTGTAGTTCAATATAGTTAACCTATGTATCTATGTTTGAAATATTTTCAGTCAGATATTGCCTTAAGAAATCCAAGATTTTGTCATCCGTCCTTTCTAGTTTAAATGCTATTAAAAGAATAAGTAGGTCTTAAGAGTTATTCTAGGTTTAAATTATAGATTTTTGACAATATTTAGTAACGAGATAAGCGGTAGGCACTTCAGACTTAATGGCTAGTTTATCCAATCTTCTGTTCTGTAATAGTTTTTAGCTTGTAGTTTAACTATCACAAGAGACGGTAAATGATATATTTCTTCTTCTAAGTCGCTGCACTCATGGCACAGTGATGGTGGTCATTCGGTATTTGTGGCACGCCTCACAACTCGCAGCCATTCTTCACGAATCGCTGCTCTTCGTGTACATTCGTGGACGGGGGCGTCCACGGCAGCTTTAATCTGGTCTTTCCAGCGCATCGGTGATCTGCCATAAGGTCTTGTGCCTTCAACTTTACCTTGTACTACAAGTTTTTCAATGGAACCATGTCCACGCCGCGAAACATGTCCAAAGAACGACAGAATGCTATAGCTCTTATTGTGAAAGACAGACGCTGTTTTACACCTATCTCCTTGAGAATAGATATATTTGTGCGAAAAGAAGTCCAGGAAACTCGCAACATTCTTCTCCAGCACCACATTTCTAGACCGTCTACCTGCCACCTCACACTCTCCCGCAGGGTCCACGTTTCTGCCGCATAGAGAAATATGGGGAATATCAGCGCCTTGGCTAGGCGGGTTTTGGTGGTTTTTAAAATATTACGGTTTCCCCATACTCTCTTCATCTTATTCATAGCAGACCTCGTAATTGCCATGGGTCGCTTTATCTCATTCATGCATCCGCCACTATTTGAGATAAGTGCCCCTAGATATATGTATGACTGCACCACTTGGCAATTCACAATTTGGGTGATTTCGGGCAAGTTGTTATTGACCCTGTCCACAATCATAATCTTGGTCTTGTTGCTGTCGATTTTAAGTCCGATTTCCAGGCTAGTGCGCTCTAATCTCTGCAACAGTTGTTCCAAATGACGATCACTGTATGCGAATAAGGTGGTATCCACCAATCCAACCCGCCAATTGAAACTCCATCTGTCCAATCTTCAAGGGTGATCCTCATTATAAGCTCTGTGTAGAATCTACACAGAATCTCAACATCTACACTGTAGATGTTAAACAGAAGCGGGGATATTATGCACCCTTGACGAACTCCGGCACTTGGGTGAAAATGGCTTGAATAATTATCGTCTGCTCTTACAGATGCTGTTCCGTCTTCATAAAGCCGTTTAAGGAGGTGTACGAGGTGTGTTGGGGTGCCCATTTCTAAAAGAGTATTCCAAAGTTTGGGCCATTTAATGAAATCGAAGGCCTTCGCAAAATCTATATGAATATGAATATTTAGGTACGCTATATATAATATTAATACATATTTTATATACCTATGTCATAGTCCGTTTTTAGGGTTCCGAAGTGAAATCGGAACCCTTATAATTTATTATAGGTCTTCTAAGATCATTTTTGGAATAAGTGCTAATTTTGGTTAGAGTTAAGTGTCCCCCTCCTGCTGGCTAAACGGTTAGAGTTGGAAAAGAGAAAAATTCTCAAAAATAAACCTATTTTTGAGAATTTTTCATACATAACCAACATAACCATGTTATAATGAATGTACAAGGAAAATTAACACGGCTAAGTTAGTATTAACAGTTAATGAGTAATAATCGACTTATTACTTCGGAATCCTACATTGCGCGTGGCCTGACACCCACTTGCCCAGTTTTAGTAGGTATTTGTTGTTATAGCGGCAACAGAAATACATCATCTGTGAAAATTTCAACTGTCTAGCGTTCACGAGATACAGCCTGGTAACAGATAGATGGACAATGGAGTCTTAGTAATAGGGTCCCGTTTTTACCTTTTGGGTACGGAACCCAAAAAAGTAGTGCCGTGATTGTTTACCAACTTAAAAGTCGTCTTAAAAAATTAACATAATTAGTGTGGAAGAATGTAAAAGTTTACCATCTTTTTATGATTCATAAAACACAGAATGGATAAGGTCAAATGAAACTTAAATGGAAAATAAATAATATTTTAAATTATCTCTAGTATTGAAAATTGATTGAATTTGGTTTACAGTTCACATAACTATGTGGCTAGGTAGGCAGGATAAGGACCTACTAATAGCAATTTCAAGAAGTTGGATCATTTACTGCCTACTACCAACAGCATAAACCTAGCTTCTACAGTTAATGATTGTTAAGCATCTACTTTATAAACTATTGTGTGAACCTCAGGTGTGAACCAACTAATTATTAAGTTATTATTATAACTGGTGGTAATCAAAATAAGTCTTAAAGTTATACGAGTACTAGGTTTTAAGCAGTAAATATATAATATTCTCTGCAACCTAGGCATTACAAGATTTATGTACCTAATTAATAGAATTGGTAGGACTAGACCAGGTAGGTACATAAATATCAGTACCTAACTGGGCTACCTGCCTAAAGCAATTTATCCTATTATTAATCCTACTAGGTATACTTATACTATAGACAAAAATGCATTGTGTTTGTAGTAACATACTTATAGCTGCATAATAATTAATTCTGTATAGCTTAGCTTATGAAAATGTTTGTTTGTAACTGAGAAACGGCGGCACAAGGTAGATTGAGTACACAGATTAAGTTATGTGCTGACCGAATTAATGTTTAATAGGCTGTTGACATTTCGTAAAGAAGGTAATAATGGTAATGCAACAGCTATCCATTTTCGCCGTGAAATTGCTTAGTTGGTAAATCCGTCATAACTGTCACCGCGGCCGGTAACCGGCAACCGGCAACCGGCGTGCACACGGTAAACGGCTACACCGGCCGGCCGACGCACTTCAATCCAGATTCAGTAACACTTCGCTATCATCAACATTAATACATCATTAACAGCCACTGATCGGAACTCGGAATCCGTACACAATACGGCAACATTCACACAATTTGATCGCTACAGACTTCCGATCAACGCTCGCCGACCACCGCTATACGTGTGACATTTATTTACATGTTTGAAGTTCGGTTACGTTTCACGATTCGCACACTTCCCGGTCGATCCACAGGTTTGGCACAACACGACACTGACAACGAGCGGGGACGCGGTATTCTGGTAAGTTCGCGAACGGAAACCGTACACGGTTAGTGCGTCGTGTTTACAGTTGGCGCGGCGCTTCCACGATCGCGCGAGACAAACGCACGCCTCTAGAGTTGACAGTCGACTGGCGTGAAGTGGCGCGTAGTAAAGAAAGCTGCGCGACAGAGGGGGCGGCGGGGGGTGGGGGGCTCGCGGGGGGCGGCGCACCTGCGGCGGGAGCGCCTCTGGCGACGCGGCAAAGCTTCCCGCTGAACTACGCAATAAACGCTCGATAAACTTTCTCATTAGGCGCGCCTAACCGTGTGACCGTAAGCTCGTTTCTGCGTGCACATTTAAATGCAATGCAATACGACAACATCCACGAGAGCAATTCACACGACAGTGTCTACGATGAGCTTTCGTTTTGCGCGGGCTTTTGTGAAACGCCTGCGCCTGCGCATGACAGACTTGCGCACGCCTGCCGCGGGGTTTTAAAATATATAAAATCAAATAAATGTTCTTTTATGTCCCTGGTTTGTTTAATTATGCAGTGCATTATTTCCTTATTTACCTACAAATTTTATTTTTAGCTACATATATATTATATTTCTATAAAATAATTATATTCAGTGTAATCATTTTACTATTATATTTAATTAATCAGAAACTTTTGATTGATTCGGGAGCTTAAATTTTGCGCTGGTTTTACATTAAGTACCAGGCGATTTGCATTATTTGCATCTAGATATGCATTTTGATTTACGTATAGTCGAATTCTGACATATCTAATAAAATACTACAGCTTAGACCAGGCGTTTTACCAAAAAAATATATCAGATAAAGTACCCCGTTTCATGTGAAGAAATGTAAATTAATTTAAGTGTTACAGTGAAAATTACTCGCAAAGTCGCAACTGAAGCGTGGTAGATACCTATTCAGTAAATTTCAGTACCTATCATAGTAGCTACAAAAGTCCCTTTCCTCGAAACCGATATTCCATTAAAGCATTGCTGATATGAGTCAGTTCTTTTTGGTAAACAATGTTGGCGCTACTTTTTATTGAAATTTTAATTTATTTTAATAAGAAAAACAATCACGATGTAATGGAAGTTGCGCACGCCGATGTAAGTATCTAACAAAGGATACATTTTTGATAGTGAGCACTATTATGTACTATTTTGTGTTCTGTGGTATGCATATCGGGTTGGAATAACATGGGTTTGGAGTACTTTGGAGACGGTAATCCTACCGAATAATAATTAAATAGATCGGACTAACTTACCAAGTGACGTCCGATCCTAGATAGGACCACTTGCTGGTCACAGATTCTATTGTCACATTTGATACCACTGTCATTCATCACTGCCATAACTTCCCCAATTAAAATTGGATGGTACTAGAAGACGTAAGTTCGAGAGGGGGTCGTGTTTCTTCAACATGGTAGCTTTTAGGTCTGCATTGATGATCTACATCAGTGAGAATAGCTGACCAACGTGTAGCTATGCTCTCATATAAGTATGTAGAATTACACGTAGTTTGCTTACCATCCTGACCTAGGAGCTCTTCGCCGTCTGCTGGCAGAGAGCTATCGTTCTTTACCTGGTGTTGTTGTATTGGCGAGGTACCTGTTCTTCCGTAGTAGTCTGCCCCCCCCTCTCTCTTTCTGTCTGACTGCGTCTCAGTCAGTTTTGGAAGTCAGAGTCGATGATCGGCTGTGGATATTAGAATTGAAGGAAAGGAGCGGCGCCTGCTTCTATGATTTCTCGAGCATCGGCTTGATCGACTCCGATTATGAGGCGAACGGCTTCTGGTTGTGCGACTAGAGTCTGTTCCACCCTCGTCTCTCGTAAAAGCTCCATGAATCCCTTCTCCCCGCGTAACATGCGGCACCACTAGCTAACCTCTCGTGAAAGCATGTGCGTGGTGTGGTACCTATTTTTATAGGTGGTTACAATATCCTGTCGCGTTACATGCGGGACCACTAGCTAACCTCTCGTGAAAGCATGTGCGTGGTACCTACTTGTAATAGGTGGTCACAATATCTTATCGCGGAACACGCGGCACCACTAGCTAACCTCTCGTGAAAGAATGTGCGTGGTGTGGTACCTATTTTTATAAGTGGTTACAATATCCTGTGGCGTTACATGCGGGACCGCTAGCTAACCTCTCGTGAAAGCATTTGCGTGGTACCTATTTGTTATAGGTGGTAACAATATCTTGGGGCGTAAAATGCGGCACCATTAGCTAACCCCTCGTGAAAGCCGAAATATGGTAGTTACCTATTTGTTATAGGTAGACACAACATCGTTCTCATGGTTAACCTCTCGTGAAAACTCCAGAGACTAGTGTGTGCAATAAAAATTGTCGAAGTAACATCAGGGGCAAAAATCTGCGTTTAATTAAGCTATCAAAAGTTATCAAAACATACCGCCGTTTCTAAGACGGGATCTATTCATGCGTTTTTCCAACTCTAGAATCCGTTGACTCAATTATTTTTCATTTTCACTTTTCATATTTTCCCATATTTAATTCAAATTAGGCGTACTATAATAACTGAAAAAGTACTGTAAAAGGACTGTAAAAACGATTATAAAATTCGAAAATAAAATGAAAATAAAATTTCGTGACAGCACGTTTTGCACAAAAAAGCACAATGACATTGCCAGTGGTGGACGGATGGAGCTAGGGACGTACCACAGAGAATGAAGAACGCGCTTATCTTTAAACATTGTGACGGCAAGTAGCACAGAGCACGTACTACATAGTACAAAATATGAGGACGAGATTACTTCACATAATTACCTGTGAGATTTACACCATGAGGTAGGTAAGTAGAATCTATTTATGCATTTTATTACCTATTTATTTATGTTGCAAATAATATGCAATAATTGTAATTTTTTTGTAACAATGTCACAGATGGTTCAATATTTTAAGTAAAGATCATCTGCATAAATTATATTTATCTACCTACGCTACATCACGTGTTGGAGGAACGCAATCACAATGAGGAAAACTTTTGTTTGGCTTTTGGCAGAATATTAGCTCTTTATGGCCCCTGCACAAATAATGAAGAAACTATTTGTCGTACCCGACTGATCTAACTAAATAAGAGTAAGATAAAAATCTGATTCTTGATCGACAATGCTGCATTGAATCTGTGGTTCCATTACTATATGCATCTAAAGCCTAATTGTTGATAGAGTCGGCCTCTAAGCTTCCGATTTGCAAAACGAGCCACCTTAATACAGTATTAACCTAAATACTATGACCTAGTGGCTGAGATAAGACATAAATTAAGTAATATACACCGACGTGTACGAAACGAAACGAACTTGAATTTGTATTGTGTTGAATTGCAAATGATTGGTTGATTGATCACGCTATAGGATATATTTTAGGGATAAACCTTCGAACCCTTTAATTTAAGACCTTACTCCCCTACAATTTTTTAACATAAAATTTGAAGGGTTAAAATAAAACGAATTGCGCCAAATGGTAAGTGTTGCGCCGATTTTGGACAAAGTAAAACTAGAAGAGTCGCCAACGCTTAACCAGCATTGAAGGAGAGCTCTTCAGGAACCCCCCATGTTAGAGCGCTCCGGGATAACTTCAGAAAATCTTGTGGAAGTTTGTACGTAGGTATGCAGCAGAAACGATCTTGAAAAACGAACTGTGGGAAATTGCTACGTATCCAAACCAGTCCAGAAAATAGCCGACAAACCAGCTGATAATCTACTTGATGGTAAGTGCCTATCGTCGCCCATGGAAATTTGCGATACCAAAAGAAATGAAAAAGAAGAAAAGAAAAGAAAAAGAAAGAGACGTAGGAATGAACCAATACTTCCTTAGATCCGGTCAGATAACAAAAATACCACTTTTTTTCAGAAATTACTTGGATCTTAAAGGCCCGATCTTAGAGAAGCAAAAAAGTTTTCGCAGCTGACAAGTACGACATATTTATGATAGGTGTCCACTGATAACATTACATAATGATATCGTATGGATATTTCATATATTTCTCATGAAAATAGTATGAAACTTGTTATTGTTGCTGACATTTAGAAACAATTTGTTTTTTGGAAAAAAAATTGGTTGTCTGTAAAGTCGGTTTACGGACAATGGTTTTACGTGATAACGTCTATTTCGTAGAAGAATAATTTATGATATAAATAATGTAATGTAAGAACGTAATGGAAGCCCTACGCACGGAGCCGCGGTGCTACTCGCCAGTTGTGTCAGCTTGAACATGGCTTGACGCGCCACCGCGACCCGCGTATCTAGCTAGATTATAATATTAAATTTCATACTAACTATACGATTTTAAACATATTTGAGTTGAAAATTTGGTTTAAATCGTTTTAAATATCAGGAGCTGCGCGACATCTGTGATTTTCTTGACTACAACTAAAGTCCGAGTCGATGTACTGTGTAAAGTTCTTTCAAGTAGTTCATACCTATAAACAGAGATGACGCTATTGTAGATTTTCGTTTTTATATAATAATAATACGTACGAGCTACGAGAAATCATTTCTTTTCAAAAGATTGTAAAATAAAATAAAAATGAAATGAAAAATGCCTTCCAAGCGGACCGATTACGCTTGAGTGGGAGAGAGACGGCCGGTCTAGCGTGCCTCTCTCTCTAATGCTGCGCGCGCTTCCGTAACGTTACTCCGGCCGTTACTAGGTTTTCGTGAATGCCTCTCAGGCTCATCGTCTTTATAAACGTTATCACGTTAAAATCCACAAAAATGATTAAATCTTAATAAGGAATTGTAACATTTATAATCTATTAATTTTATATTTGGTAATGAATGGTGAAAATAATGTTCTTTTAATTTTATCTGGAAGAATTTAGTGTGACAAATCTGAGGAGACGAGAAACGTGCAGCAGACCGTTTGATATAATGAGTATCACCGCCGCCCGTGGACATCACTAGCACCAAGAGACATCATTGATATGTTGACGACCAAGAAAAGCTGAATAATTTCATTTTATCTCTATAGATTATAGACATAATTAATGCCACGCCGCGGCGCCGCCTCATGGTAAGAAGCGATAAAGCTTGACTTCTAATATAGCTAAACTCAATACAACCGCCGGGCTTTTGTGTGCGACCCGCCGGCCTTTTGTGGTTGGCCCATCTGGAGTTAGATTATTTTAAACCATTTTGAATTTCGCGGCCAATAAAAAATTTTGACCGCGCTGAATAAATAGATCCTGCATAACACTATCACATCGGGTGTGCAGTGCATTGATACGGTAATTTGCTGTAATATAACGCAATTTATTCATTTATTTTTAAATTTTCAGCAAATATCTGATTGTATCACGGCAACACATCATTTTAGTATTTTCGTAAACCTTTAGGACTGCAACGTGTTTGAAACGTCAGGAAATGACAAAAAATGTTAAAATATACGCGATTAACGAGTTGTTTAAAGCAATGTGTAAAATTGCGAAAACCTAGGATTTTTTACCAATTTTTTTTTCTTGCCCGCAACACCATAGCTAACACGAGTTTGTGAACCTTATGAAAAAAAAAGATTGAGTACCATTGATTCTAATGCTAACTATAAGCGCACTAACTAGGTATAAGCTAGCACCTAGTCTAAGGAAGCACCTAGTCACTCTTCTCTTTGTTTGTTATTCAGTGCTTACGGGTCGTGTTTCTCTGTAATATAACTATCGGTTTGCAATAAAGAAGATTTTTATGTCGCTATCGCAAATGTGAGTAGACACTTTGTTTTATACGTGATATTATGTCATGCAGTTATACGAGTAGTACGTTATTAGGGCAATTACATAAAGTTGACAAATGTAAGTACTGTTTACATTATTATAAAGTAGTGCTTGCAACCCTAGCCGAGTAATGTAAACAATCAACGACAGTCATGATAAAAATTTCATGTAAAGAACTGTGAAGCGCTCTTACAGCTACAGCGGAGAATATCACTTAGCTAGTCGCGTTGTAAGGAAAATACTCGTGCTTAGTGTGCGAGAGACTGTTCATTAAAATGTAGATACGAGTAGTTACGTTTCTACTCTTTGAGGTTTTAAATAGGATGGTCTTAACAAATTAGAAGTTTATTATAGACGAGTGGATGATCCGGTGCAAACAGTGTTGCCAGGTACCACATGATTACGGTAGACCTACCGTATTCAGCTTTGAGCTACCGTCTAAAATATTTTTTAACGTGTTTTTAATACAGTTCACCGTATTTTACCCACATCTGATTTCAGTAGGAAAAATTAAGGTTTTCTCATACAATCTACCGTATTTTATAAGAATCTCTATGGTATGTCATGGAACAATCTACCGTAATCTAGTTTTTTGACCTGGCGACACTGGGTGCTAGCGACACGATAGTCACCCGCTACAAAATTTTACATTTGTTGGTAAATTCCATCCATCCATCCATCCTTCCATCTATCAACCTTTAGAGGTCAACTCTTGGACATAGGCCTCCCCTAATATGCGCTACTCTGATTGGTCTCCTTTCTGACTCCTTTTACCGAGGCGTGGTCTCAATTCGAGGACTGTTTTAGCTTGTTGTTGTTTGTTGGTAAAGGAGAATGCCCATTTAGTATGGAGAAATGTACTGACTTTAACATTTTTGTGTCTTGATAAAAATACCTTTATTTGAATAAGTTATCTTAATAAATTACACATACTAACTTTAGTCAATGATAATATTAGGAAATAAGAGATTTTAAACAAAATTAATTTGTATTTAGGTTATGGTAAACTCAGAGTAATATGGACTCTATGCAGGCGTATTAAAGTCAATTGCGTATGTAATATCGATTTTTTAAGTTTCAAATTCATTTGACAGTTCCCAAACACCATGTAGTTTGTAATGTATTATATTCACAGAACACTATTACTCCTGGCCGACAGTCCCCTTACGTCATCTAGTTTGTTGTCATGGATATATTATACTATAACTGTTGTATCATAATTTTAATCGAATCACTGCAACCTATTGGCCCGAAGGATCTTAAAAGATTCCTGATTGGCCTTTATCAAAACATAAATGGCCCAATGGTTTTCTTTTGTAAAACGGAAGTAAAGTTACTTATTAATTTCAGAAAATTATTCCCAATAAGGATTTTTTTAGGAAATAGGGTAAAATACTTGAAATATTTTAATTAAATTTTTTGTCCAAAAATCATTGTGACACAATTATTTTTTTAAGAGTACTGGCTATGGGCATTCTCCTTTTATTGTGATTTAATTACTTTATCATTACATAATTGTAGTTTGTAATTAAATGTAAATGTTTGAGGTTAATAATCTCCTTTGATTTCCAAGAGGAAATTTTGCAGCACAGCGCTTTTTATAATTATGTTAAATAAATTGACCATGGTATTTTTATTCAAGAGATTTTACAAAATCTGCTAAGTTAATTACAGCTAGATTTCCAAGAAATATAATACTTTGTTAAAAAAATTCTGCTAGCAGTGATAATTGAGTTTATTCGTTTTTATTCAGGAAGTTAGGCTTAGATAACTGACGTCATGGTTAGCGTTGTACGCTTGCCTAGTGACAAATGACGTCACCTCTCATATCAAGCGGACGGATTTGAGGGTTACCGGCTTTATTCGACTTTTATGATGTAACAGCCCTGAAACGTTTTACACGTGAAATAGGGCAATGATTTAAAATAGCAAAAAAGGCTAACGAATATTGTACTCAAACAGTCAGTGATTTCCATGGTATTTGTTTTATCCAATTAAATAGAGTCCAATTCAATAAAGTGAATAATCGTAACATGTACCACAAAAATGTATTTATTACATTTTTTAAAGAGTAAAGTTATTTTTCTCGTGAATTGAGGTGTGGAAAGTTGGCTGTACCTAAAACAAATTATTTCGTCGCAATACGAGAATGAAGCGACACATCCCAGACAAAAGTTAGTAATGTTTCTTCATCACCACTTAACAACAGTTGGGATTATTCCCAAGCATTAAAATGTTGTATAAATAAAAAAATTAAGGAGAAGTTAAAAAAAATATTTTAACAAAGAAAAATATTAAAAAAATCCCGACTGCGTAAAAAAACTAAAAAGAAAAAAAAATTAAAAATTATGAAAGGAACCTAAAAAATATTTTTGAAAATCTATTAAACGATAGGTTAAAATTTTTTTTTAAAGATACAATATTGCGTCAAAAATCACCCATTTTAAGTTTTTTTTTCAATTTTTTATATACCCACTGTCACTCTCATTTAAAACGAATGTAACGTCATCTCTCAAGCTGAAATCGATCAAGCCGTTTAGGCTACAGAGCGTGCCAAAGAAATACACATATTATGTACATGTAATACGAGTATTATGTACATATATATAGGTACATACACTCGAAAAACATAACCCTCCTTTTGGCGCAGTCGGGTAAAAATTAGAACTGTTCGGCCTGATATTGATGACGTAGAAAAGGCGCTGAAGGCGGCCGTTCCTAAATATTTTTTACCTATATTTTTCTTTTTATAGTTGCTTGCATGGGTACATTGCGACTCCAAAGTATAATTGCAAACAGAGATAACAATGTTATATACTACTCGTATACCTAATTTTGTAATAGGACACCTGACCCTAGCTAGCAGTGGGACAGTTATGGCTTGTAATGATGAAGATGATATACCTAACCATTAACTTAAAAGAAAGACTAATGAAATTGAACAGAAAACAATTCCTTTCCAAGAAAGGTCGAACACTGTTTGCAATGGCTTCAGTCAATACAATGTCACTCGTCTCGTGTCCAGTAGAAACAAAAATGAAATAAAATTACTTTCCGACGAAAATTCCATAACTGTTTCATTCAAGGGATTCAAGGCACGTTGGGTCTATAATTGCCCATAGGGTGCGTTCACATTTACGTTACTTATAGGTATTATTTAATTCCGCTTCAAAACACAAGTTTTAATCTATACATGTCTATAACACAAAAAATGTTTGTACGGATGTCCTTTATTGACTCTGAAACCATCCAACCGATATGCCTCAAATTGGTTTCGTTTGAAAGGCGATCGTTTGAGACCACTAAAACAACGCATTAGGCATATTCGGTCCATTGATAAAGTCGATTTTTCGCTTTTACCATACAAAGTTTATAGCGTAGAGAAACCCGTCGTGTATCCACTAGTATATTCGAAATTCGTTTTGACAAATAAGTTATATGAATAAATCCACATAAACACTGTTAGTAGGTACGTCCAAGTTATGGGGATCATTTCTTAATTTTTATATCGAGGGTCGATCCAATATTTCATATTTATTGTACTTAATATTTTGTGTATATCTTTACTTATTAAAAATATTTATTTTCAGTTTTCACGTATAAGCTTATATTTGGCTTAAGGAACATCTAAACACTTGAGACGTTTCTATAGATACTATATTATTATCTCTATTCTTATGGCCTTGTAGAAGAGGATGAAGATTGAAGAGTATGAGTATTTTTAAGATATAAGTGTACAGATATATAGAAAACAAGGTATACCTACTTATAGAAAACAAGAATTGTATCATATAACCGATTTTTTAATTAAGTATCATAGCTTTAAACCATTGATGGCTAATTACTGAGCACAGGTCTCTCGTGTTTTCTAACTGCGCATATGAACCGCCAAGTAGACTAAACGTTAGTATAATTTTAAGTGCATTATACTACACAGGTCGTCCTGGTAGTCCCGCGTCGGGGAAATATTACAATGTTATCCGTGACATTTTTCTGATAATGATAAATAATCACTTCAATAAAAAAATAACTAGCTAGTAGAAGCACTAAAGTTAGTTTTAGTGACTTACCATAAGGTGATTCATTACGTTTTTTTTATTCACAAAAAAATTGAACGCTATTTATGGTGAACGTCGCTTTACTTTTTGGCGCATAGCTCGCCACGTGGGAGTAACACGTGGACTGTCCGCGGCACGTGGCGGCCAGCTATCGCTATCATATTAACTATGCACGGACTAACTTGTCAATTCTGTTACACTTTGTTTGCATGAATATCAAGTTGCCACTTGCCGGCGCAACTGTAACTCTTACCGACGTGTAAACATGTGTTGTGGATTTATGTAGAGCTGCAAGTAGGGATTGCAATCCGGTGTCATTTTCAATCCGGCCGGATTTTACCGGATTTATATCAATCCGGCCGGATCCGGTCACGCCAATTTTTGGCAAAATAATCACCCTGTTGCTAGTGTAGATGCTTCGATTGCCTGGTATTGATGTTGAAATTAATCTAGTATTGCAATCGGCTATTTCTAACGTTCAATAGGGGTGTAATGTACAACATAAATTACTGAATGGATAAAATGAAAGTTATAAAAGCGTGAAATCCGGTAAATTCCACAGGATCCGGTATGCGTAAAAAAGGCCAGATCCAGCCAGATACCGGATTGCAATCCCTACCTGCATGTGTATTTGCTTTTATATGCAAGGAGGAACTATTCCTTACCTGCCCGATAGCAAGTAGAAAGGAAAAATATAGATAAATATATGTATAGAAGATTAAACCTATATTATAAGCTAGTTGTGTGCGACTTCATCTTTTACGCTTTAAATATATAATACATATCCTTAATTCGATTAAGAAACCGCGATAATGAATCCTAAAATCAATCAAGACTGCTGAAATGTCGCGATTGCAATTATTTTTTAATCGATCGCGACATCAAGATTTACGCTTCCAGGAGGACCCAATTTAAATGTAAGAAATGCAACCGAGAAAGGCAAAGCGAGTACAATAATCACGAAATAATTTCGATAATGCCTTCGTGACTTGTTTGAGTAAGCTGATTGTGTATATGCTTAAAATTGCGAATGTGTTGGCAGACGATTACCATTAATTACAGTATACTTTACGCCTGGATGATTAAACGACTCTAAAATTTAAAAAACAATATAAGAAACAAACGTGTCGTTGAAAACTAAAGGCAGATAGAGCGCGCAGTACACGAAAATGAAGCCACCAAAGCAAATACAAACATTATTTATGATTTAGAAAATTTTACCGTTTAGAACTACGCAAAAAAAATAACAAGCGTTTATTTTCTAAAATTTTCTAAACCGTAAATAATGTTTGTATTTGCTTTAGTGGCTTCACTTTCGTGTATCTACTGCGCACTTTATCTGCCTTTTGTTTTATAATCTGAAATGATTTGTAATTTTAAAGTTTCTCTTTGTTTGTGTCTAGATACACATGTTTTATATGCAGTGTAACAACATCTACTATTAATTAATAAGACCCGTGGGTTATAAAGAGCTGATGCCAGAAATACAGGCTTTGATCCTAGAAGTTCTAAATGCGTGTAATTTGAATGTAAACAACTATGATTGTAACATTGTCAATGAACGCTTATTATTATAAAATTGTTACTAGCTTACTAGCTTTACCCACGTATTCCAAGGGAACTAACAATCAGTTATTTAACATGCATGGCACATTCCTGATGCAAGAATAAATAAGTAACAGTTCCAAAATTTAAACGATACCTAAATCCTGATGGCGGTAAGTTATGCTAGATACTACGCACTACTATAATTGTACATCTATCTATCTATAAATTTACAAAAATGTATCAAAAACCTTTATACATTATTTCTGTAATTGATCTCCTTTATTTTTATGTATATACATAAACAATAAATAAATAAATAATGTGCTGTCACTTCACCCGCGAGTTCAGCGGCCATCGCTTATTTCTCTGTCGGTGTAATGTGTCGGTGAGATCACTTAGCATGCATTCTCTTGCAATATAAAACCTGATTCTATCAAACTTATAGTTCTTTAAAAAGTACCATGAATTCTTCAGTAAAGAACATTGGAGCGTCGTCAGCGACAACTTCCCCTCTATTGTTTGAAAGCTTTCAAGAACTCAAGATTAAACCTAAAGAACGAAGTATCCAAAGCGAATAACAATTGATCAAGTCGTACGATGGGAAAGATGAAAAACTTTATCGGATATTAAAGTAACATTCTCAGATACTGAGCTTGTATTTCCGACCGAATCCGTAAATTGGTGGCGTAGTTCTGAAGTCGTAGAGCAAACAAGATTGTCCAGAGAACTAGGCCAGTCAGTGCAGTGGCATGAAGCATTGAGAGGTTATTCCTCCGTCAATAAACAAACACTTTATATATACTATTTTAAGGTACTAACCGGTTGAAATGCATAGTCTATCATGATCGTGAGTATCATGACATTAATAACGAAGACATACTTTCATCAATATGAACTTATCGAGTAAACTTCATTGTTAAAAATGTATTCTACGATCTTAATTAGAAAGAATTAACACTGGAATTACAGTGAAAATATTAGTAGGGATGAAAAATATTCGTTGAGCATACAATCCATAGAACATCTAATAAATAGTAAATGTACTAATTATTAGATGTTCTGTGATACACTCGTACCATCAATCTATTTTTCAGAGCATTATCTATTTTTGACTTCTATAGAGTAGTACAGTTGTACTACTACGTTGTATGAAACCTAGTTAGGTTTCATAGCTAATGAAATTACTGTAATGTTATCGCTCGTTGATGGAAATGAAGGTGAAATTTGAAGGAAAGCTTTCCTAACACGTGTGTAAAATAGTCAAATAAAAAAAAGCAACGTCGTTAAAGAAGCGTATTATTTGTTCTAGAGTTCAGTGGTTTTAGATTCAGTTTAAGTTCAATTTATGTGAGCTTTTAAAGTTAATTTTGTATAAGAAAAGGGACTTTTAAAATAAAACTTCTTTAGGCGCGACTTGAGAGTAACTCAGATTATTTTTCGGACGGAAGTATTCGAACGGAAGTATTCGGACGGAAATGAACGCTCTATAGTCTTATCTGTTGGCGCCGTTTTGGAAAACAGAAACTTAAAAGAATGTTGTGATACATATTACACTTTTTAACTTCCGACGCATTAACGAGGAGTGTTATAAGTTTGACGTATCAAATGAAAGGATTTGATTTGTGTATTATAAAATTGGTTGTTTGACAGGGGGAGGGGATAGTTATGGGGAAGGGGATGAATTTTCTGAATTCAGGGAACATACCTGACTGGGGTATCAAAAAGTTTAATTTTTATATTTTTATATATACATTTTTATATATACATTTTTATATATATTTTTATATATACGTGTCATCCACGCCAAAGAACATTAGTTTTACTTCAATCGCGTGTAAAGATTACACGCACGCACTTTTTTTGGCTTTACTTTTACTGCTCCGTACCTATAGGTACTACCTATCTACTATGATTAAAACCCATGTTACCATTACATGATTGTAAGTAGAAAGTAATTTAGATTTAGTCCCGTGACTTGCAAAGCGATATCTTTGGATACCTCGTCTGGAATATACAGATATTTACTGAGACCCGTCGACATTCAAAGCCAGCTAGTCTAGCCCCGATTTACAACCTGGCTATCGTACTACGAAGTTTATGTACAGCCCTATTCCAAGTGAGCAGCGTATAGTTTATTTGCATGTGATTTTTAGGATTTAAATGATATAAAAATGAAATATGACATGAAAACCGAATCTCGAATAGATTCGTAGTCGTTTATCACAGTCGATTTTCTTATTTTGACGAGGCAATATTTATGTTATAAATTATAATTCTGTGCCTCTGATCTGAACGAGAATATCTTATTTACTAGGGTGAATTACAGATCTTTAGAAATTTTAATGTATGTTTGTTGTACCTACTGTAGGTACTGAATGGAAAATGTTTAATTTTAATACTCGTATTTATAGGCTTATTCGCACTGGAGCGGCGTGGTGGAGTATGCTCTAGGCCTCCTCAAGAAGGAGAGACCCGTGCCCAGTAGTGGGCCATTAATGGGTTGAAGCCAGCCATAGAGTAAGGCGGTAAATACCATTTCGCACTTACATCAGTAGAAAAGCATCGGTGATGCCTTTGATATACTGAGTCAGTCCATGGACGATGACGACCACTCATCAAGTGGCTCGTCTGCTCGTTTGCCATCTTTTTGGGCAGACAAGGAGTATTTATGCATAGGCATGCTTTATTAAAAACATGTAGAAACAATGACTTTTGAACATAGGGGCTAGACTGCATAATTCTCTTATTTTTTTGTTGTCAACGGGATTCAAAGACTGTGATGTCTAAAGAGAGATGATATAAACAGTATTTCATAAAATTTTAAAAAAGTATACAAATATAGAATTCAACTAATTGTAAAAAACTAAAATAATTTTACATCAAAAATATATATTTAATTTGTAAACTTAGACAGATAACTGATAAATCAATCGGTAATCACTTCATTGTCTACTTCTATTAAAGCATGGACGAGATATTTCACTTCCTTTGTCTTCACATTTCGACTCTGAACTTAAAACCTCTGTCCTAATATTAGCGTGAGTGTATCTTTACTTTGTATTAAGTGTTGTCGATAACAAATAATTTTTCTATACCTATTCGTGACACATGAGAAGTTCCCGCACACCGCCGCGGGCTATGAGCTACGACATGCGAGCGTAATGTTTTCATTATCTGTCGTCGTCGCCACAGACTGCCACAGACTAAGCGGCGAGGGTGGCTCGGAACGCTTGATTGATTTTAATTGCTTTTTAAACTGTGGATGTTAACGAGTCTATTCCGAACGCTCCGATGATACTCTTCGATTGTAAGCTCAGTTTTGATTAGGTACCTATATTGTTATTAAGTTCTTTGGTTTTCTGAAGATTCAGATTTTTTCGGATGGAATTACGCTCTATATTCTATAGTCCGTTGACACAGCTTCCTCTATTTAAAAACAAAAACTTATAGAATGTTGTTGTATACATATACATATAACACCATTATAACACATGCATTTTGTAACAAGGTTATACTGACAAGAGCTAACCTAACCTTCAATTTTATTTTTCATTCACAATCGATAAAATTATTTACAACTGACAAAATATCTGGTAGGTATGTTGCAAAATCAAGCGTTGGTTTCGAGTCGAAACTTTCGACCTTGATTTTGTCTACGCGATTCCTGTCTTCTTTGTGGACACCAAGTTAAATATCGCCGAAATAAACAATTCACCATAATTAGATGGTTGAAGTTACATAAGCCCAAAAATCAATATTGCGGTGGGGTATCCAACCACGCGACTGTATGGTATTGTAGACTGTTTATTCGATGGGTATTTAAACTAATTAATTGTCGGCATTCACAACCATAATTCCTACAAATTATAGCCTCGCAGCGATGCAAGCATATAATTCCACTCGTATAGACGTGAGCTCATTAACATTTTCCGTTCCCATTACGGAAACAGGCGCGGGTCGTTCCAAGCTAAACCGCGCGAAACCAATCTTCTTTTTGTTTGTTAAAAAGAAAAAAGAATGAAAAAACTCAAAAAGTTCCAACCAGCTGCGCCCGAGCATCCTGTCTACGTCACTACACCTTGTTTCGCCCATTGATCATGGCGACATACATCCGTCCTTTACTGTCAAACTCGGTTCGGCTTCGAGAGGAAAGAGATATCAATAGAGCGGCAACTACATTCAGATACTCATAATAACGGCAGTCTTTCACAAAGCGCCTACTTTGATAATATTATACTTTGGCCGAGACGAATATGTTGTTTTAGTAAAGTGTGAAGTTTATGACCACCAAGAGACACTATCGATTGTAAAATACTTAAGTAGCCTTATCTGTCACTGTACTGACATAATTACTAATCGTGTTTCTAGGAATGATGATATTTATGGAACTTACATTAAGTATTAATTCCGCTATACCTACAGCAAATACAAAAACTTACCATACCTGTGCAATTTGTCGATGCGTTCCCATTGAATCTTGAATCTTGAGAGTTTTTTCCTTATAGCACCGTTCAGTCAATAACTGTTACAAATTATTGACGCCTTTAGCGAAAGATTAAATTACATTGTAAGCGGTATGCGGGCAATATTAATTAATTCGTTGTTTATTAAAAGATATCCCTTTTATAGTCAATATGACTCTTCAAACGAGTTATAATTTACAGAGAGCTTTTAATCACAGACTTTGTGATTATCATTGTATTCTAGGTAAAGCAGTTAAGCACATTTTGTTTACTTTTCTTCCAAATCCAAGAAAATACACAAAAATTGAGCAAGTTTTATAATAGCTAGAAAGAAGAGCAGTTAAAGTTAGAAACGTTTTTGAATATTCACGTTCTGTAGTTTTAGTAGGTTTAATTACAACGTTTATAATACTACCATGATAGCAGTTCTCTAGTACAGCAAGTTGGTTAAAGTAAAATGCTTATTTATTACATTTACTACAAATCCTAACATTATTTTTAGGTAATTTACTCAAGTACCTACGTAATAGTACATTTGATAAGTCTAAATGAAAAGGCGTAGTTAATCTAATGCACCGAGTAGAGTACTTACATAATAAGTAGCGAGTAAGGTGTAAAGTCGTGTCATATTTACAGTACAATCACGTAGGTCCTACGCCTTTATCTGTCATTTGTCACCCATTGATAGTGAAAGGCTGATTTCACTTACCGCACAGCACAATCTATCGGCTTGTTTGTTGTTGATAACTGACGGTTAAGGTCAGCCCTTATCTCTCAGGGTGCCGTGTGACCCTACGCAACCGACATTCCACATGCATAGATAATGTTTCCTGTTTAAAATGCTTTTTGTTGCTACTACAAATTTTTACAACTTCATTTATATTTATGAAATTTAACTTTGATTGACATCTTTACTTTTACCGCCTTCGCTTCTAACAAAACATAGTACGTTCGGGAAACAGAACCGAAATATTACTGTATTTTTTAACGTTTTAGTTTCATTCATGTTTACAAAATAAACTCGCATAGAAAGACAGACAAAAATAACTAAGTCTAGATAGGTATACTATAATTCGGCCTCGTTATGTTATTATTAGTATAGTATAGTGAAGATGTAATAAATAAGAGTTCGTTGCCCCGATTTACTGAAATTAATAAAAACGAAAAATGTACCTATATGTAAATGTATTGTACAATAACTCTACTGAAAGGTAGGTAGCGTTCGCGACTACAGCGAACATAAAGCCTGTTATTGTTAACACTTATTTTATTAACTCAACCATAACTCTTACATGATATTTCCAGTAAATCATAATTCAATAAAAGGTAAAACGCTCCAACTTATGTGTTTTGCAATACGCTTATGGTTTTTAATTAAATGAAGTGGCACATGAGCACGCAATCCCTTTGCAGGGATCTCTGTACTCTGTTACCATACATGTAAAGTGCTAATAAAAATCTGCAATTCAAAATGATTTTTTTTGCATAGACTGTTCGCACTATCTGTGAGGGTTACCAACCGTCCGAATGGCTCCGGACATGTCCGGATTTTGACCCTCTATCCGACTTCTTTAGGTGTCGTGTATTTTTAAGGTATGTAGTATAAAAAATTAAAAAAAAAAACTACAGTTATGACTAATATCACCAACTAAACAAATGACCAGTTTAAACACAAACTTTACAATTTCAAAAATAAATCGTTTTTGTAACGGACATGTTGTCCGGACTTTTATAGAATTTTTTTCTTAATATCTCAGCTAAATTGTCCTGATTTTTTAAATTTTCAGTTGGTAACCGGTATCGGCTGTCAATCTGTGTCGTGGTTTGATCGTAGAAATGGTAAAAATCATAAAAGGATCGGCTAGTCCGTGACATGGTCACGTTTCATGAAATGACCAATTTGTCGTTTGTTTATTGAGTCGACCCGTCGCCTCGTGTTTGGCTGGGGGTTGTGAGCCAGTTCTTACTTTCTTATATCTAGGTTGCCAATGCGTCGCTTTGCTGTTACGTAAACTGTATTTGCATAAATCAGGATTACAGTTAAAGCGACATTACATTAAGCTGTTGTTATTACGGCTATCGCACGCCCTTATATCGATAAACGAGGCGTAGCTAGATCGTTAGATAAATCTTAACTCAACGCCATCGACAGCTATTACAGCAATTCACAAGATCGTTTACACGAATCTAACTTTCAGCTTCTATCAACTATAGATACGTACCTACCTACAATACATTCAAGTTTGTGGTTTATGTCATTTATGGTTTTAACTTTTAAGTAATTAGGTGTAAAAAGTGTACATAATTGTGTTTTAAATCTACTTGACTCTAGAACATTTTACGTAAGCAATTTCTGAAAGACCTTTTTTACCTTTTTCATAGACGGAAATAAGCTTCTTTTATTCTATTCTATTCTAAAAATACTGTAGACAATGCAATAAACAAGAAAGTGCGGAAAATTTTCCATATTGTCTTTTTATTTGAATGCAAGTCCATCGTTTTTCTTATATTTATATTCGCGTTTTACATGATTAAGATGCTGTTTTAAGCTCGAGATTTGTAATCATACATTCTTTTATTTATGTATATTGTCAAAATGCCCAAAACCAGCGGTTGTCCTATCAGCGTAACGCGACGTCATGGTGTTCCTATCCTATACCATCCTGATAAAGATAACGATGTCCTGAGTATGTCGATACCCTTTGATAAGTTTTATCAAAAATAATCCCTTACACATCACATATCACTCAATAATTTCCAAGGAGTTACCACATTATTTTTAATACTGAAGGAAAGAAACATCTACTTCGAAGAAATCTTATTGTTAGGATAATTCAGCGTATTACCTACCACAAAATATAGGCTAACTGATAATACAGATATCCAACTAGTATAGTGGACTCTACGAGTATTTGACCCACGATAGAGTTAATAGAGTGGTCTTTCGAGTTTCAAATCTACTCTTCTTCGCTGTCTCTTGGCACAATCTCAGTATCTGAAGGTAATTTTATTACTTTTAGATGTATGTGTTGATACTAGATAATAAAGTGTTTAGGTACCTAAACAGAATTGCCTTCTGAAACCTGAAAATCCTAGTGGGGTTGGTAGAAAACACTCAAAGGTGTGCATGACCAGTTTATCAGTTCACCACTTCATCTGGATAAATAAAACAACAGGTGTAAATAATACAAAGCAAAATCACCGTGAGTATGTCATTCTATAAGTACAGAGTCCAAATGGATCAGGATTTTGTCGTATACGAACGTTAGAAACTGTTTTAAACAGAGCGCGACTAGTGTCACATGGAATGTAATTTGAATTCCATTGCACACGTTTGGGATTAGTTGTAGCCTAGAGCCAGATACAATTGACTTTTCACACTACCCCGGATAATGCTTTTGGATGCGAGATTTTTGGGCAAAAACGCTAATTCACGTGGGCAAAAACTTGGTAGAATGACGCTACCGGTATATGAAATAGGCTTATTACAGACAATAATAACGAAATATTGATCTAATTTATTTATTTTCTCTAGAGTCTAGACTATCAACGTACACTTTATTCTAGGCATAAAAGGTATCGCTTTAAAAATACTTAGAAGAAATATTACATTTTAGGAATTATGCGCAGGAATTACATAACAATGATGACGATACTTTTCCTTTCTTTTTCACCATCCAAAGACGATTCAAGGTGATCCCATCGTATCCTTTAGATATAGATTATAGACACTTTGTTTGGTTATTTGTTATGCGTTCCGCAAAGGTGAAAGGACTGGAATACTTGCCCGCATCGGTGTTTCAGTTCGTTTTATACATGAAGAGAGTGTCGTTTAGTGAAGTAGTTAACAGTCTTTTAATATATTCCGCTTTATTACCAAGACTAAACAACAAACCCTGTATCGCCACTTACATTCAAGTGGGAATTAAATCATGCATCGATTATTGTGAACGCGATAACATAGAAATGTACTAGCATATCATGAATAAAAGGAGCTAAAGTAACAAGGTTTAGATTAAGAGGTAGGTACATCGTAGGGGCATTGAACTGTTGCGTAAGTCCCTCAGTAATGAGAGGCTGACGATTCGCGGTAAAAATCGTTACAGCACGCGACAACACATGTAGATTCTGCCAGCAATACGAGTTCCACAGTTACTTAGCGATAGAGGTAGTTATTATTATTATCATATTCATTACTTACGAGTTAGTTACCGTTGAAGCAATTTTTCTAAAGGTATAATTACTTTTTATTTTTTGTAAATAACCGAAAAACATGCAGCTGATTGTTACTTGCTTACAACATTTATTAAATGGATGTCTCTGGCAGTCATATCCAACGCGTTGCCAGCTAATGAAATGGAGAACCCATCTTTTATTTTCCTCTTCATATTTACAAGATCAAAGAACTTTACCGCATATCGAGTATTAGCATCATAAAACAGCGCATAAATATTGAATTGGAGAATCGGTAAATACGGAAGCGTTACAAGCGCTGCCCTCAGTCTACACTCGATATCTCCGTCCGTACAAATGGTTTAATTCCGTGCAATGCAGGAACCAGTTTAACGGTTAGTGTGAACCGTTACTGCAAAATCGTTCCTCACTCTTTGATGGCCGAAGCGTTTACCGATCGCACAAAAACTTTGATGACTCTATATCACTAAGTATCTTTACCTATTTACTTTGATTCTGTGTAATTTGTTACGATAAAAACAAGCGTTTTTACCGTCTAATATTACGATACTTACGTTGTCCACATAGTAGTGATGATAAAAACATCCGAATAATTATAAGGTTTTAAAATTCATTTTTTGTTGTAGAAATATAATATGAACGCAGCCCTTTGTTACTCTGTACCACATATTTGAACGCATCTTTATCTTTATGTGTCTGTACTCTGTACTCTCTGTGCTCTCTCCAATATAGAATGTTGTACTGTCGTTACGCTCCGTCTTTTATTTTCCCTAGTCCCTAGCTCTCTGAATCTAAAAGTTAATACAAGTTTTCATCAGGTTATGGGCCCAGACGCCCGATTAGGTTCGATTAGGGAAAGTTTTCAGGTTTATTTTGTTGCGAAACAGTAATTTGAGTATTAAAATTTTAATAACCTCAATCCGGCTCGGTCGTGAATTTTTTCAAGTTTCAGAGTTCTTTTTCAGCAAAATACATATTGTTGACCATTAATAATGTCATCAAACGGTAGCATAATCAATATAGAAAAACTAAAAGGCCGTGATAATTATGCCACATGGAGTTTTGCTGTAAAGACATATCTGGAACACGAGGACCTGTGGAAATGCGTGGAACACGATGGCAAAGCCGCCTCCGCCTTCACTTCAAGCGATGACACAAAAGCAAGAACGAAAATTATATTGCTAGTTGAACCGATTAATTATATACATATTCAAGAAGCAAAAACGTCCAAGCAGGTATGGAATAACCTCCGAAGTGCTTTTGATGACTCTGGCTTGACACGAAAGGTAGGCTTGCTTCGTGAATTAATAACGACAGACCTTGAGAGCTGTGGCAGTGTAGAAAATTATGTTAACAAAGTTATTACCTGTGCGCACAAGCTGAGGAATATTGGGTTTCTGGTTGATGATGAGTGGTTGGGTACGCTTCTCCTCACAGGGCTACCGGAATCATATAAGCCAATGATAATGGCTATGGAAAGCTCGGGTATAAAAATTAGTACAGATTTAGTAAAGACTAAAATACTACAGGATGTCAAAAATGAAAACACAGCGGCTTTTTATTCAAATTATAATAAAAACAATTCAAAGGCTAACAAACCGTCAGGCAAGGGTCCTAGATGCTTTAAATGCAATAGATATGGTCATATAAGTAAATTTTGTCGCACAAGCAAAGGCTCAAGTCAAAATGCTAAATACAACAAACCGAATGATAAGTCAGATGGGACTTCAGGTTTTGTGGCTGCTTTTTCTGCTTCTCCTGCACTGGAAAAATGCTGTTGGTACCTTGACTCGGGAGCCGCTATGCATATGACTAACAATAAGAACTTGCTTTATGATTTTGAACCTGCTTCAATAAATAACATAACAGTGGCTGATAGTAAGAAGTTACCTGTGAAGGGCTGTGGTAAGGTAAATATACAAAGCTATGATTGTGATAATAACAAGCTGATTGGCACTGTACAGGTGAAAAATGTTTTATATGTCCCAGATTTGGCTGTTAACTTGCTATCAATACATCAAATCACTAAAAATAACTGTCAAGTAAAATTTGATGAGAATTATTGTAGAATTTATCAAAACTCGAAGCTAGTTATGACAGGATATCTACAAAACAGCTTATATGTGATAAATAATGAAACTTTTGTAAAGAATCTGGTATCAAACATCAATTTACTGTACCTTATTCTCCAGAGCAAAATGGTATGAGCGAGCGCATGAATCGAACTCTGGTTGAACGTGCCAAATGCATGCTTATTGATGCCAAATTGCCAAAGAAATTCTGGGCAGAGGCAGTTTCTACTGCTGCTTATGTCATAAATCGCTCACCAACCAAATCTATAGATTATAAAACCCCTGAAGAAATGTGGACGGGTGTGAAGCCAAATTTACAACATATGAGAGTTTTTGGCTGTCCGGCCATGATGCATATACCCAAAGAGAAGCGGTTGAAGTGGGATTGTAAATCCAAAGAGCTAATATTTGTTGGATATTGCCCAGACTCAAAAGGATATAGGTTATTTGATAAAAAAGAAGGAAAAATAGTTAGAAGCAGAGATGTTGTATTTTTAGAGGACAATATTAATAAGAATTTTGCACTAATGCCATTAAAAAGTTCTACAGAGAATAATGAAAGTCTAAATGAAACTGTTGATACCAAAGCAAGCTCATATGAAAGTATTAGCACATCGAAGGAAGATGATAGTTTACAAATTAGTCAAGATGATATTGAAGATGAAGATTATATTCCTGAAGGTAATGTGAAACTGAGCCCACCTCTCTCTAGGACTCGAAACCTGAGACCCAGAAAGAATAGAATAATGCCTACCTACCTGTGTCAAGATATGTCAAAGAATAGTGCTCTATTGCATGACCCACGGACGGTAAATGAAGCCTTAGACAGTGAATGTGCGCAAGAGTGGAGAAATGCAATGGACTGTGAATATAACTCATTAATAGAAAATAATACTTGGACCCTCTCTGAGCTACCACCTGGAAAAAAGGCCATTCCATGTAAATGGGTTTTTAAAACTAAATTGGATGCTGATGGGAACATAATTAAATATAAAGCAAGATTAGTTATAAAGGGATATGAACAGATTTATGGCATTGATTATACTGATGTCTACGCGCCTGTGGTACGCCTTACTTCTATCAGATATTTACTTGCAATGGCAGCTAAGCATCAGCTACAGATTGAGCAAATGGATGCCATAACAGCCTTCTTACAAGGTGATATAGATGTGGAGTTGTACATGACACAACCGCCACTCTATGAAAATGGAGTAAACAGAGTCTGCAAACTTAATAAAAGTATATATGGCTTGAAACAGGCGAGCAGAACATGGAATCAAAAACTAGATAGTTATCTCTTTGAAATTGGATTTAAGAAGTCACAATTGGATCCATGTGTGTATTACATGCACAGTAAAGAAAATATATTATACATAACTCTTTATGTTGATGATTTATTATTATTTTATAATAATATAGAGTATGCAAAGTATATAAAAAGAATAATAATGCAAAAATTTAAAATGAAAGAGCTGGGAAGAGCTAATTATTATATAGGTCTACGAATTACATATGATAAAAAGGGAATTTATATAGATCAATCAAATTACATAGAGAGTACATTGAAGAAATTTGGAATGGAGGACTGCAAGGCTGTGGGAACACCAATGGAAACAGATCTTAAATTTTGTAAACCCACTGATAATAATAATATATTGAGTGAAATACCCTACCAAGAAGCAATGGGTTGTTTATTATATATCTCACAGGGTACACGTCCAGACATCTGCTATGCAGTAAATACACTTAGTCGTTATAATAAAACTCCAACATCAGAACACTGGACAGCTGTAAAGAGGATCTTTCGATATCTACAGGGCACAAAAGATCTTCAGATATTATATAAAAGCCATGTAAACCAAGAAATTACAGGTTATTGTGATTCTGATTGGGCATCATGTACTGAAGAAAGAAAGTCTTGCACGGGATATGTTTTTATGTTTCAAGATGGTGCCATATCATGGAACTCTAAAAGGCAACCAACTATTGCATTATCAACGACTGAAGCAGAATATATGGGGATCTCAGCAGCTGCTAAAGAAGCTCTGTGGCTGAGACAATTACACTGTGAATTATGGCCTTCAACCAAGGCTTCCATTATAACTTTATATTGTGATAATACAAGTGCTATTAAACTTTCAGGTAATTCTGCTTATCACGCTAGAACTAAGCACATCGATGTTCGTCACCATCACATACGTGACAAGGTGAAATCTGGGGACATCCGCATTGAGTATATACCTACCTGCTCGATGCTCGCTGACTGCCTGACCAAAGCCCTGACGAAGCCGAAGCATCATCAGTTCCTGATTGGCATGGGTCTGCGTTCAAGGGAGGATGTAGAAATATAATATGAACGCAGCCCTTTGTTACTCTGTACCACATATTTGAACGCATCTTTATCTTTATGTGTCTGTACTCTGTACTCTCTGTGCTCTCTCCAATATAGAATGTTGTACTGTCGTTACGCTCCGTCTTTTATTTTCCCTAGTCCCTAGCTCTCTGAATCTAAAAGTTAATACAAGTTTTCATCATTTGTTTATTTATTTTTTTATTTCATAAATAAATATTGAGGTACATTATATAATAATATATACATGTACTATGTAATATATAATTATGTAGAAATGGGTATGTATATATCGGTGCAGCCTAAAATAAGTTCGTAATAATCTTTGAAATTAAGAAAAAGGGAACTGTCAAGAGGACAGACAGATTGAGAGTATCGCGAATCAAAGTAATAACTAAATAACTTTGAATTGATAAAATCGGGTGTTATCAGGCAATAAACGAATAGTATCCTTGTGCCTGTCGAATTGTGTGTTTTATTTAGTATCCTGGCAGTCCTGACATATAATTACGCCCACAGAGAGAGATCCATGTTCATAGTACTGAAGTAATCTTTGATACATGGTTTGCAGAGATGATCTGAGTTCATACGAATAAATACCTCCACAGAGCCCTGTGCGATATATATATTGTTTTTGAACACGCACAGTCTACCTTTCTGTCACCTCTCCAGTCGCTGGAAGAAATTTCATTAGAGATAAGCAGTACCTTTGTACATTATATCCTTACTGTTACTGTCCTGTGAATTCTTGTGTGTACATAAATAATAAAATAAATAAATAATAATAACTAAATTTATTATGTAGATTGAAACATTAAAAGATTATATTACTACTTACTACCCATAGCATTGCTAGCGGGAGAGTGGTTTTACCAAACGAAATCACAAACATAAATTTCCCAATCATATAAAAGAACATACAACTGGGATAAAATCTACCCTATTTTCTTTTCTTAGACGTGGACAATATGTGTGCCAAGATTCATCTTAATCCGTACAAAGGTTAGCGCGTGATGAAAAGACAAAATCTCAACATATGTACCTACCTACCATAGGTCTGTCAGCGTGCAGCTATAAAAGCTGCCAAAACAGCTATCATTTGAAAAAGAAGATGATCGTGAAAAAGAAATTATTCTCAATTTTTTTTTAATTAAGCACGTCGTTTTTTTCATTTCATTGCTTGTATTATTTATAAAATTATTTGAAAATCAGAACAAGATGCATTATTATCGTTTCACGGTTAGACCTACCGTAACTATCCGGGAAAATAGTAAAAAATAAATCTCCAATAAAACTATCGTCAGATATCGAATAACAACAGACATCCCTAGTAATTATACATAACGTATAGCTCGCGGTACGAACTTACGGAGTAGAGATTCGTTTGAGTATTAACTTTGTCGCTAGCACATATTAATTAGTTTGGAAACTGCAAGTATTGCAGCTAACATCAAACACGAGTAGAGTTACTGAGCTTGATTACGATCCTGTAAGAGTGCCTACTTATTCTTTTAATTGACTTTGGGCATTAACGTAGCTTCAATGTAGAAGTATAAATTGGCTCGAAAAATCCACCTTAAATCAATTTAGTGTGAAAAACGTAGCTTAAAGTAGGAACAGCTTAAAATTAGTCTTTTCGAGATACTTCCATTGGGTAGGGAATGCATTTTAATGACGTTTTATGGGATTTTTCTGGTCTTAAATATGTATATAAACACAAAATCCTGGTTTTCCGCAAATAAAAATAATAAACAACAAACTAAAGCGATGTTAGATAGATCGGTTAGAATGTAATTTCTTGACTGACAAAAGATCTAAATATAACTTTCCGATTTTATAAGGTTTTTATCCTCTTACTGTATTTATAGCCCTAACTGTATTTATAGCCTTCAGTGTTTAGGATTAGGAGAGTTCATTGTAGTTTCTGATCTTTCTCAGTTCTGTTAACTTCTGTACATGCTAAGTAAATAATAATACTCATAGTATTTTTAGTGTTTCTCTGTTGTACGAAAATCATTGAAGAAATTAGGAAAATTGTTAAAATATACCAATAATATTGAATTTATGTCCATCGAAGAAAAATCCTTAGAAAGACACGGAGTTTTAAATTTCATACATTAAAATGTAATACAATTAGTCCAAAACGGACTTGAATAGTTTTTCATATTAATATTATTTATTAATGTGTGTGTTTAAAACGACTTAAAAAGTAAGTAGTCTAACAACATAAAGCGAAAACGTTAAGGAAATTCTATGATTAGATGAAAAACGCAGTTTTATCCATTGAAGTATACCTATTGACATAGAACAGACATCTCGGACAAAATGTGTGTCTTGCCCGGGAGGTTCGATTTTCAAAATAGAGCCCCGGTTCTCCTTTCAAAATCAAAGGAATCCATTGAAGATTGAAGCCACGTGGCGCCAATGCATTGGGACATACATGGTGTTCGGGGTGTCTGTTCTATACGCTAGTAATAGTACTTCAATGGTTTTATCCGTTAATGGTTTTTATCTATATTTTTGTTTTTTACATTAATACTGCTACTCAATCATAATATTATGTAAAAATGGCCAGACGTTTTCCAGGCAATCTGGCTATAATCTAAGCGCTACGGGACATTACAATTATTTGCTTATTTATACGGAATAGAGGCGACAGGCTAGCAAAATAGTAACATTAGCATAATCCATAGATCTTAGCTGTTACAACATGTTATAAAATTTAAACTAAAAATTGTTATTTAAATTGTTTGTGTATATAATATAATAAATAAATAAACATTTTAAAATAAACTTGAAATGCTGTTAAAAGATATGAAAACATCTTATCTTATCTGCATAGACCATAACATAGATAATATTGTATACGTGACGTTACACCACAGACCCTTTTCTATAAATACTTTACCGCGGTCAGGGCCTGCTGTAAACGTTTTGTTACAAACACACCCATCAATAGTATCGTGGTGTTTATTTTGTCCTGCAATAATGATGGTTAAATTTTGAACGGTTGGTTTTTATTGCAAATAAATAGAAATAGTTACAGTTAAACATTACTTTACTACTTCCTCTATTTATATTATAAAATGTAACTATTAAACATTAGATATCAAATAACAATAATGTAGGTTACATCAAGAGCAATCATAAATATGATATTTTGGGAATACATCATCAGGCATCATCATCAGGCATCGTTTTAATAGACGTTATCACGTCGAAATTAGGTCAAACTTTAAGGAAATAACATCTTAAAGCCTTAAGGTAGCAAATCGAGTGAAGTCAAAATACAACTATGTACCTACCTTACCGGAAACATGAGTTTTGTTACTTTGATACGGAGTAGGTATACCTATCAGCAGCAATGATCAACAGGCTTTGTATTTACAACGCAGTATGGTTTGTTTTCTCTTACCTGAAACCAAACAAAAACAAAGTTAGATTAAACAACATAAATTTACATGAAACAAGAAACTCGTGTAAAACTTACATTAAGCAAACTGTTAAGACGTTTAATTATTACAAAATTACCAGAATATGACTTCTAAAAACCTTGGAGTCACTGATAAATAAAATGTAAAAGATAAACACATCAAATTAAATAAATATTTTTTCCTCATTTCATATACGAGTATTAAAGTTCCAGGAAGTTTTTTTTCTGAATGATAGATAAATAAAACTGTTTGTTTTTTACAATGACATGAATTACATGAATGTTTATAAAGAAGTCTCATTTTATTTATCTGGTCATCGTATGCGTTTATTTGTGTTATGTATAAATACTTGATTAAAAGGTTCTATTAGTACGAGTATAAGCATTATTCAATAAAATTACCTCAAGAAAATAATCGTTACTAGATAAGCGTAAGTGCGCAAGAATTTTAAACTCTGTTACTAAAGATTTTTTTAATAAAACCTAAAATCAAGTACCTACCTAATTTATTAACTATTGATTAACTATGTATATTCTAAATAACCAATGCGACTAAATGTAACCAACCTTCTTTAAATTCATTTCCTTAAAAACCAACTCCTCAGATTTGAGGTCCTAAAGGAGAACCCCAGTTTCCATAGAAACTCAGGCCTAAGTAAAGTAGACAAGACTGGAAATTGGCTGTTAATTAGATTATTGCAAAAGGTTCAATTTCTCCAATTTTCACGGCTGCCAGCAATGGCCAACTAAGGAAATCCTAGAATGAATCACCTTAATTATAGGTTATGATTATGTCATACTCGTGTCACAGTGCTATTTAATATGTATGTTACACTTACTATAAACCTCTTCTCACAAATACTAACACTTAAACTATGAGTTTAATGGCTAAAACTAAGTTGGCGGGTGTCTATTATACTATCTACTACTTCAATGGTTTTCACCCAAAACGAATGACATGAAAAGGTTGTATAATAAAAGCTATTGCATATTTCAAGAGATTTTATTAGTTATCATTATAATATATTAACATTTCGTCTAGTTGTGCAGGAGGCGCTATATTTCGTTAGTACCTTGCCCAATCAAGATACCTTAATATACTCATTGTAAGTATGGCCACAGCAACTTACTGATCTTCTAAAGATGTACCTATAGGGTACGTTATCCAGTGTTCAGGACTTATTCTGAACCTTTGTCAGTCACAAAACAGGCGATTAAGGAGTCCATATTCATATATGTAGTATTGGTTTACAAGAAATTGTAGCGAAACTTCGAAACACATTCACCAAAACACAAGTACGAAAGCGAATACAATAGAAAATTAAAATCACTGTGTGCGTGTCGATGAGTTTTAATAGTAAATAGGACTCCAAATACGCTGAAAATATTTGATAGTAAAAATATACAAAACACGCGTAGAAAGATGAAAGATCGATGAGAAATATGACAATACAGTGGTGTTATTTATAAATACTAGGGTTACCAAAATGACATTATTAGCGATTACATCATTTTTGTTGTCAATCGATTAATCGATGTCAAAATATTCGAAATGTAATTTAATAAAATTAGCGTAACGATTAAATGGTAATTATAATATATTACATAGTTTTGATTTATATGGAATACGAAAATATGTAAAAAATAAATTAATATTATAATTATAATCAATAAATAATACATAAAATATATTATTATGTTCCATCAATCGATCAATATCAATCGATTCAATCGATTATAAAATCGTATGTAATGAGGTAAATACTGTGAAAACTTTTTTGCATTATTTAGTTCATTTGGCAAGAGCAGCTGAAGCTAAGATTTAAATATGTTTATCTTATAAATAAGACGATTTTTTTGGTATATACATAGTTTACACTTGTCTAGTCCGATGTTCTAGCACAGATAACATATGGTTCGAGGCCGAAAATTGGGGTTCTCCTTTAGTGTCAAATAAAAAGCAGCTAAGCATTGCATAGCTATGGCTAGTATAGATACGATTGCAATGAGTTATAAGAATATAAGAAAACAAAATTCTTACGAAATTAGTTACCTACTACATATAATAATTGTTAACTTGATGAAAAAAAAACCAAGGTCTACAAAGAAAAAGTAACCAGGGCATTCTCGGAATATCTTTTGTAAACTTTTTTAGTGTTAATGGCTGAACGTATCATAAGAAAAACCTTGTTTTTGCATATGAAATGGTTTTACCGCAGATCATAAATCATAGTAACCCCATTCTCGAGACTGGCTGAAAGCTGTGTTCGATATAACTAAACATTAGTAATGCTAGAAAAATAAATATTCCATTTTGCACTACAAGCTCCCAGTGAGCTTCTATATCTATCTAATCTATAAAAAGCAGCGATATTGTAGTGGTTTGAATACTTCCACATGGAATCTTTGGTATTGCACATTTAGTTTTATCTAAGTTATGGGTATTGTGACAATTATTTGCAATAACTTTTATAGAGGAACACATCCGGACAATTTGCATACCTAAGAATTTTCTAGAAAGTTTTCGTAGATGCTTCTATGTTAGCCGTCAATTATATGAGCTAATTTGAATACTCAACCCAGAACCATTTTATGATAAATTGAAGAAACTAAAAGGCACCAAAATTCAAAGTGCAGACGACATAATAAAACCCAAATATGAGACAAAAGAGAAAAAGAGGCCCACATAATACAGTACAAAAGAGTGGTTTGAGAATATTCACTTATTGTTGGAATTTCCAAGCTTTCATGAGACAACGAGGGAATTTCGTCGGTATGCTTAGAAGCTGGCAGTCACGGTAAACCTAGCGAAAGAGGTTGAACATCACATCAGTGAGGTTCAGACTGTACGAATGTTGTTTTCAAATTTCGCTGTATAATATCGACTACGAGATGTTTCCAAATGATTTGTAGGGCTGTCCCGAATCAATCATGCATCATACTTTCGCAAAGTATGATGGATGGATAATTGATTATTGTGTTAATAATAAGTCTTACAATTAAGCCCACATGGCTTAATTTTGTACGCAAAAAATAGTGAGCAGATTAGGGATGAATGCAAATACTAGGGTCTTTAAAAGGATTTGGATGGCCTTATTTTGACACAATAAGAACTCCAATTTTTATTTTATACAAGTGATACTTTGCCCCACAGAAAACCGTTTAAAATTTGAGCGCGGTAAGAAAATATTTAAGAGCATAATACGTATATTAACAACTTTTACGCTAACATTACTGCATTACCTACTGCTAAACAATAAACAATATCTATATTTGTGGAAAACAGTTATTCTTATGATTTTCAGTCAGAAATAAATAGCTCGTTCAAATTCATAACTTCCTGTGCCAACCCTGTCGAAGAGTTCGCCTTTCCGTCGTGTAAAAAGTATTGTATCTATTTGTAGCTACTAGTGTAAGTGCGATTTGCCTACCTACAAGTCTGCAGATAAAGCTATTCTTATAAATTCTTAGAATTGTACTGTTGTTATTTAAAAATGACACATTTCCTATCGAGTTGTTTGAACAAGTTTTTATTTACTCTATTGCATGTCTTAGAAAACAATGGCTTCAACCCATTAAAATAGCTCAGTGCTGTACTCTTAGGAGCTACCTACTACCATCCCAATTCCATTCAATTTCAGTGCGGTTTGGTTGAGAAGTTAGTGGCCAACCCAAGTGTTAAAAGTTTTCATGCTGCCCGAGGATCTTCGACAATAACAACTGGGATCGACGGCTTTACGTGCCCTCCGAAGCACGGAAGCGCTCCATAAATTTTGTCACTAGCGATCTATTCTACTTCCAATTGCGCCAGCTGTTGCTTAACTTTGTCGATCACAGGATGGACACAAGCCGCCGAGCCTCAAAAAGTAAATAAGATATTTATGTAAAATTAAAAAGATTAACTGAAATGATATAATTATCTATATTTTGATGCGATATTCTGGTTTAAACGCATAGTAGCAGAACAAGTAGCTGTTATGGCAAATTATAAGTTAATCCCGTACAAACTCTGGAATAATTTTCCGTTTTTTTACTACGCTAAAGCATGCCAATTTCTACAAAAAGTCTGTAGACAAAGAGAGAAGAAAAATTTTGTGAACTGTTTGCCCTTGTCTATTATTAAATAGAGATTTACTAGGTATAAAGCATCTGATATACGAAACTGCACGAGTAATAACATGAGTTGTTTGTTCTTTTTCGGCGTGTTTTGCAGCGAGCTACGACTTGAAAAACCTTATATTCCTAGCCACCTTTTAGCTTTTGACACCACAAAAATTCTGCTCGTAATTCTAGAGCGTTCGTTGCAAAGTTTTATTACTTTAGATGTTATTTTTATTATATTAATTTGATGGTTTTAACTTTTAAGCCTTTGTCCATTATATTCCTTAATTTCAAAGTTTTTATATCTACTTAATCTGTCTGTTTTTCATAGTATTCGTATTTATGTTGCTTTCATGTTTATGTATAAGACAATATAAAAAGTGACGTGAGACTTATAAATTAAAAGACTAGACTAGACTAGACTAGATTGCTCAGAGAAATGATAGGAATAAGGAAAAACTAAATTCACTTTATTTTCTGGAAATATGGTCATTGGTGATATTAATTCATATTAATCAAAATTCCCACTTTATAATAAAGATAAAAAGGATACAAATAAAATTCGTCCAAATATAATACAAATAAATTTCAGTTTTTAAGTTTCTATATTTTTCTTTTGGTTACTGTCCATTTCTTTCACCTAAAGGTTATCTAGAAGATCTCTTAGCGATAAGAACACCTTTTGTATATCATCTCTAATAGTGTAGTGACATGAAGGCTGTGACGCACCTTATCCTGATTCAACTTTTATATATACTGTCTTCAGTCTTTAGTAAATACACTTCTCGAATAACGCTTGACTCATTGTTATTTAAAAATAGTAACAGCTGCATCTGCGTTGTACTCGTAATTATACAAATTACATTAACACGTTCTCTCTAAAGCTGAACTCAATAACTACGCGAACACTTCAATGCTAATAAACAGCATGTAGATAGACCACACAAGCCGTCGCTTGTGGTCCTCAATCTAGCAGTGGTTATATACTTATTTGTGATGGTTAATGGTATTTTGTGTGTGTGTGTGTGTGTGTGTGTGTGTGTGTGTGTGTGTGTGTGCACGTGCATGTGTGTGCGTACGTTCGTGTGCGTGCGCACGCGCGTGTATGTGTTTGTGTGTGTGAAATCCTTAATCAACTAAAAATTAGGTATGGTTTGGTAGAGTCGCCTATCCATCGATGTAGAATTTATTTCAGTTTCTAGTTCGGTTTTAATTATGGGAGGCCAATATTCAATAATGTACTTTAAAAGGCTGATAGATGGAAAGCAACATGTGCCCTATCGTTGATGTGGCTTGAATGTATACAGGTCCGATGTGTATCTAGAGATACGTTATCTGCATGTTTCATTCTGTGTATCCTTCCAAGTTTCGAATTGACAATCTGAGTTATGTAACACGGGTTCATAGTTTGACAACCCTAAATATCAATTACAGTTGACGTGCTTTTATCTACAGCGACCTTTCATTGGGTCAGGAGAGGACTAATGAGTTGATTTATATTCAAACCTCATCAGAACACTACGTTAGTGTTGATATTGTCCATAATTATGTCCGTTATTATCAAAATAAGTTATTTAATAGCACTTAGTATCGCACGAGTTATAAGGGCTCTGGCTCTTACACGAAAACACGATATGACGTCACGTCGTACTACAGCGTGGCATCATTTCACGATGCGACGACGTATCGTGGAAATCTACGACGAGCAACGTGAAAATTCGCGACACGCGAAGTGAGTACAATTTTCAACATTTTAAATTAATTATATTTAATTTATTGTGATTGATTTCAACAAAAGAATATTATTTTAGGTGTTTAAAAGTTACAGCGTTACGGTTAAGTGGCGGCTAGTGTCGGTCAATGCGCCAACGGCCGTTTTTTCCAGACGACACGACAACGACATCTAACATCTTATGTGTGTATTGTGTACACCCGCAAACTTCCATGCATGCTTGCGAGTAGTCCACAGCTTAAATCAGAACACCAATGATTATTACAGTGTTAGAGTAATGTTTTAAAACAATTTTTATTATTATTATTTATTATTTAACAGTTTATGTACACGTATAACAGTTGTTACAAAAGGTCATGAAAGTGAGTTTGTACATAGGCATTTTAATTGCAGAATGTCACCATTTGAATTATAAAGCAGTAAATAATAATAAATCAATAACACTACACGTTCATAGCCCACACTAAGATTCTCTGTGATTACCATGGACAACAAACAAAGACAGCAACATAAATCCGCACCGAGAACAGAAATTCCAACTCATCATTGAAACTTTCGCCTCGCTGGGAATCGAAATCTCTCGACATAGCGCAGCGCGGCACAGCGGTCCGGCATGGAAATCATTACACCACACGGGTCCTCATGTCGTCAATAAGTAGTTACGTTGTCGTGTCGTACAATGTAAAGACGACCACCGGTTAGTCAATACATCTGAGTCACGTCCTTGACCCGAGCCTCGCAGCTCGCAGTCCGGCAGTTCTGACATTGCAGTGAATATACATATAATAGCTAGGGGTACGCACAGCTATAACACTGATATGACTGCAATCAATTTGCTTTATCAACGATCCGTTATCGAAATTGAACTATAATCTCAACGTAGGCTAAAGTAATTTCACCCAAACCGCAGACGAAAGTAAAAAATGTGGTTGGTGGTTTGAATGATGGTGAAGAGGTAATTCCTTAATGAAGACTTATTGATGCCAATTATTTTATTTATTAACTGTGTGATGACAATTCTTAATCTGTCTTTAAGTATGTTTATTGTGATATAAAAAAATACCGTAGTAATACAAACAATATATACCTAAATCTATTTAAACTAGTCAAAATGTTTAATTATGATGTCTTATAAATACTCTTAATAGGATCGTTTGCTTTTTATTACTTGAATGTAAGTCTTCTTAACAATCTATTAGATAAATAATAATTAATACTTAGGTTATCTCTTACATAGATAGAACACTATATTAAAACTTTAGTGGAACTTATGGGCCGTAGAATATTAACAAACTTATCTTTATTGGTTGTATGTAATTTATTGAAATTGGCAAAATATATAAGTACCTTAATAAGATAAAATTACAAGAGATAACTGTAATAAACTATGGAATGAATGAGGTCGTTTAATATCAGTACTATAATAACAGCATAATATACACATATAAGCAAATCTACTTTTCAACAGTTACATATTATGTGTATTCTACCATAATCTTCATTGGAGAATTAAGAAAAATATAAATATACTCGCATACTTCGTGAAATTTTTCTTCAAATGTTTTCTGAGACAATACACTTCTCTAACTTTTTATATTAGAATACAGTTATTTATCATTACACTTAATTGATTTAAAAAAAACTTTTGAACTCGTCAGCAGCCAACAAAAAGATATAAAGAAAATCTGTTTAGTCTTAGTCTATTTATAAGCTCGTATAGCTACGTATAGCTCGTATTTTTCGCGGTAGTACTCGAGCTAACGTATTATACAAGCTTATATACTAAGAACATAAGAATTTACGAACGTAATCTCAGCCGTAAAATAAGTCAAACTACTTCCTCCGGAGGCTCGTTTTTCATTCTTATGTTTTACTGAAATTATGTTTAATGTTCTATTGTGCATGCAACAATGTCCTAGTGACAAGTGGAAGGCGGCGTAATAGCTTCGACTATTACCGCAAGCATACTACGTCTTTCATTTCTCGACGCTACAATTTCGATTCAATTTGTTTGCACCGAAGTGTTCATAACAGGTTTTGTGTTACCCTTACAACAAATAACTCAAAGCTAAATCTAAAACTTTACGTTTTAAAACTACATATTTTAACGTAAAATTTCTAAATTTTGCGTTACAATTTTTTTTATGTGAATAGCTAATAAACAAGCAGACGAGTTACTTGATGGTAAGTCATCACCGTCTAGTGATATCGGTAAAATTAAAGATAAAACCTATGCGTTGTTCGCCAATAAAGAAGAGAGAAGAATGAAAGAACAGAAATCTAAAAATATACGTACGTTTAAAACTAATTTTCAAATGTTAAGTTATGAATTTTGCCTACGTCGCAATAGATTATTGATTTAGATTTAATCTTATCGCAAGTAAAATCAGCTGCATTTATTTGATACTTGTCTAGTAAAATGTTACGGTGGTACATATTTTGAACAAGGATCGGGGAAAATATAAGGCAAAAGCTAGGCGGCTAGCGGCTGGCGAGGCGACGCGACGCGGCGACGCGACGTCACTCGTATCTGTCGCAGTCGCATGCAATAAAACTAGTTTATAACAGACAGATTCTATATTTATTTTACGCTACTTCAAAGATCGTGAAGGTTACTACGTAATGGGCGAAGTATTTAAATATTATGCATATAGACTATTGCTTATGTTGGACAAAGCTGGTTTTAATCTATAAACAAATTGAATATCATCGAATTCTAAATATAAATTTAAATAGACCTAAAGTTAGTAAAGAAACCTGTGTTTTGATTTCATAGATTTTTTTTATATCGACAAAAATAAACCTTTTTCTAGAATCTATTTATAAACATGCCAGGATTTGTAACAAAAAAAATACTAGTATCGCGGCTTAAACTTGACTAAATCACTGCAAATTGCAAACTGTTCGCTAAGTGTTCCGTCTGTCCATGTACTTTTTTACGTGTTTCTTTAATTTAATCCATCAGTGATACCTTTGGTAGGTACATACATTCAGAAAAACCGCATCAAATAATGTGAATACTTCAGTGTACCTAATTGGTTTCTATTTGTGTGATTTGATATTATATTCATACTATAAGGCACTTCTTGTACTTTAGTTCTATGATCGAAACAAACCAACAAGAGGTAATAAATGAGAGAATAATTTGTTTTTCCTCTAACTAAGCCCCTTGTGGTTTTCCTGCTTGCACTGTCATTGACGCTATGTATTCAAGTATAAAGATGATCGTTAGCGAATATTATGAAAGTATTTCTATTGAGGTGGATTATACCTATATTAAAATGATTGCATTTTGCTTCAGCCTCGTATCTAGTAACTAGAACAACTATCTATCGTATATCTCCGAGTTTTAGAATTTTATATTTAGAATGAGCTAGACAATACAGAGCCTAGAAAAAGAAGGATTTTTTAAAAGGAAGAAAGCATCTTGCTGCGATGTTGTTTCCAAATTTTGTGACGTGAAGAAAGCGCTCAATGTCAGTTTAATTAACCTACTTTTTAACTTACCGACTGTAACAAACAGTTGTTATGTGAAAGGTTTTCAGTAAAATATTTTATTGGTAAAATTCTTTTCACCAAATAATATATTTATAGCCAGTTTTTGGCTGGGAGCTCGCATTCAAATTCAGCGAATAGCTCGCGCTCTGGTTTTTGATGCCGCATTGAATTGACCTTTAAGCATGTTAAATTTCTTTACCAGTTCTACTCATTACAAGTTAAGAGTCGCTACACGTTAAGTAATGTAATAATCAATAATGTATGAAACTTTGCAAAATGAAGAAAATAAAGGTTGTGGAATTAACCTTGCATTGCAATCAAGTTGGGCAATTATTGCCCAACATCCATAGATATTTTATATTTCTAATACTTACTGCGTTTTATTTTGTTTGGCTCTAAAATGTGAATAATCCGGCTGGCTTATTTATATTAGTACTAAGGGAGGCATGGTACCTCGTTGCTTTACGTTGATTAGGAACTACAACAATAAAAACAAAGTGTTTATGTAAACTGTGTAATGTAACTTCCGAGTCACGAAAGCATTTATTCAAGATACACATTGTCGCGGTAACATTTCACTAACCAAACAGCAAGAACAATTTAAAAGCCGACCATCAAAATATTATTGAGCAATAAATGTCTAACAGAACACAATACACGATGTTTTCCGAACAAAATTCCCAAGCAAAATACTCGTTCAGGATCACGAAGCATTTTATCCGGCTGCAAGCGTTGGAAATGCGGGAAAAATCAGCGTGTTATTAAATACACCATTACCTTTGAAATTCCAGACGGCCCGGGGATGCTCTGAGCTCAAAGTGTAAAACGTGCGTTATCTTCAACACGCTGGCGGGAACCAACACCGACATTTGAATATACGGTTCCGCTGATACACTTTAAAAATCTTAATAATACGAGCATGTATTTAGTATAATTAAGTGTGTTTTTATTATATGTATGATATTTATTTGATTCGTTTACATGAGAAAAATCAACAAAGGTTTGTCCGTACTTAGTCTATGGAGCTGTAAAACTTATAAACATTAACTTTCATTTTCATATTGCCCTTTTGGGCGACTAGTTTAGCTAGACAGGAAGGAATCTCTTTAGTTGAAGAAAGATGTTTTTAGAAACTTCATTTTTTTTTGATTAAAAACAGCCGTTGCGAGACATTCTTTTCCACTGCACCGGAGTTAATGTAAATAGAGCTGCGACGTCGGTAGTAGTGCCCATTTAGCAACCAGGTGGAATCCACTCTTTCGTTGTTTTTATATTAAAAGAATAGGTAAATAGAAGGTTTACCGCGGCATAAAGTGACGTGCCTTATCTCTAAACAGGTGGGCTGCCACCTGAACAACATATTTCAAAGGTTTTCTGTTTTTTATGAACCTACTTCTATATTAAGTACGTATTTTAATTCACTGTACAAAGCAGAGAAAATAATACTCTATATTGTTTATTTATTATGACTGACTCATGAAATTTATTCATGGATACATTCGGAGAAAACAAAATTCGGTCTTATTGTTGAAGCTTTCTTCCAGACAACTTTCGAATAAAGAATTTGAAAGAAGAATTATTTTACATGTAGTGCAATATTTGAAATAAAATATTTAAACGCCAGCAGGTATTGTAAAATTCGTATGCGTTGGTATATGATTTGATATATTTTTTTATCTCCGTATGTTATTTGTATTGAAGCGTATTTATAGAAACGACGATTTTGGACGATTTTGTATATCTACCACCAATAAGATTTATAAGATATATTTGCAACTTTCAAATTTTAACATCATAATAGGAAACTTATAAGCATGTTTTTTGCCGCATACTTCACAAGGACATAGAAGTAGTGTCAGAAAATATTTTTTGGACCACCTCATAAACAAGAAAAAATACGTACCTACTCTGCAATGAGCTATACTTAAATATATCAAATTCATTTTACCCTGAGAACCCATTTTAAACATGCCTTTTAAAATATGCATTATTGGAAAGGACCTACTCAGTTTCACGAGTGCAATCGAAACTTGAATAAATTATGAGAGAAGCTAACGTTGTAAAGTGGAATAGACTGTAGAGGCAGACTCTCTAGTTTAGAACGAAGTATGATATAATTGTTTTACAAACAAATGGTAGCGGTAACAGCTCTCTGTTTAAAGATTAAAGTATAATCTCAGCGTGGCACAGAAGCGAGAAAGGCAGAACAAGTCGTTGAGTAAAAAGAAGTCTTTAGAAGTCATGGCCCCGAGGGTGTCGCCGGCCCAGTTTAAGAATTTTGTCGCTTGTGTTTAAAAATGCTCAAAGTGCTCGACTTTATCTTGTTGCAGTTTTAGTTTAATATTGACTGTGAGTTACCTACTCCTTCTTTGATTGGTTTACGCTTAAATAATACACGTTAATAATTACAGTTAATTGTTATTTTTTTGTGATGTTATTCTCTATTAATTAAATTGGAGTAAGGATAAACTGTAGGTTTGCAAATGGTGCTTGCTGTTTTGTAAAGAACCATTATTGCTCTTAAAATGTATGGTACATTATGTACATTTTGACCGATTTAACTTATTTTCTATAGATAATAAAATGTTTTTGTAAGCTGATACGCTTTCCATGGATAAACCTGCGTTAAAAAATCCAATGTTATATTTTTTATCCTGTTTTTAACCAAAAGTTTTTTTTTTCTTATAAAACGCAAATAAAATAAACTTGTAACAGATGAAATGATGTAGGTATGAAATGAATTGTAGTCGAGCTACCAAAGCCAGGTCATATTTGATTCATAAATAACTTCACTATTGGAGCAATGAACTATAGAAACATGGAATTGAGCCTTTTAATTACAATAATTTCCCATTGTCTTTTATACATACAGTTTGCATAGGTATCGGCAGTAACAGTGAGTGAAACAGGTCGTAACGTCTACTTTACAATTATAATGTAGCAATAATTAAAAATTTATTACCTCTTAACCGGTTTCTGACATTAATATTTTGTGCCTTATCCAATACCGATATAGAAATCGCTGATTGCGAGAGACGATTGGTCGGGTTATAACTGCATTGATATTTACCGAAATGCATCAATTAAGACATTTGTGGCAATTATTATAAATATATGGACTCCATTTAGTTTTATTTTTGTTTATGCTTTCATTTATGTACGCTCAGATAACATAAATGACTTAATATATGGAGGGAAACTCAGATTAAGGAATTATTTAATAAAATATGAGGGTTATGGATGATGCAAAGCAAAGCAAAGCAAAGCAAAGCAATAACCCATAATTGTCCCACTGCTGGGCTCGGGGTCTCCTCTCACAATGTGAGGGGTGCAGGCCATAGTCTACCACGCTGGCCAAGTGCGGATTGGTAGACTTCACACACCTTTGAGAACATTATGGAGAACTCTCAGGTGTGCAGGTTTCCTCACGATGTTTTCCTTCACCGAAGCAAGTGATAATTAACTTGTAATACGCACATAATATTAGAAAATTAGAGGTGCGTGCCAGGATTTGAACCCGGGCCCCCGCGTTCGGGAGACCAACGTTCTAACCACTAGGCTATCACTGCTGTCTGTATGGATGATGATCTTATATATCTATGATGTTCTTATATTATTTGGCGTGGTCAAATTCAGTCTCAAATAAAATGAAATAATAAATAAATAAACGCTTCACACTCATAGCCCCACACTAGGATTCCCTGTGTCGTGGGTGCCATGGACAACACACAAGACAAGGACATTCACACCCAGACCGAGAACAGAAATTCAAACTCATCATTCAAATTTCCGCCTCGCTGGGAATCGAACCAGGATCCTTGGCGCAAACGATCCGGCATGGTAACCATCGCGCCACAATGGTCGTCAAATAACAATTCATTGTTGTTTGTTTAGTAATTGTTAATTAGACTGAATATATTACTCTATAAGCCCGTTGGAAGATAATCTTGGGCCATGTAGTAGGATTAAATCGTATCAACCGCACTACAAAGTAAAAAGTAAATGCGAACAAAGTGACAACGCGACGTTTGGGCGAAACGCCACGGATACAATGTATTTTTAGTAACTTACTTTAGTTATCTTAAAGTTGCCGCAACTAAAACACTTCTAAACTTTAGGAACTATTTAAAATTTAAATTGTTTATGTAGTTACAGCTTGGAACATACTGCAAAAGTAGTTTAATTGACCATGCAGACAGGAATCCAGCGACATCCAACATCCAAATAGCATTGTTAACTTAATAAAGGCGGGAAGCTCAGTGGCTCGGTCTGTATTTTGATACGAGTAATAAAATTATACTCAGGAGGTAAATGGTATTTTAGAGTAGGTATATCGGATAATCAAACTGTGTTTTTTTCCATTGTGAATGGAGACCCCGAGCCCAGCTGTGGGACAATTATGGGTTGTTGCTTTTGCATAGGATAAAAATGGAACCGTACCTAGTATACCGTATAAATATAAATGGAACCGTATGTATACCTAAGCTGGTATACATAAACACGGAAGAGTATTCCGTGTTAAGTACCTAAGTAGAAAGTTTTAAATAATTAAAAGTACCTACTTAAATTTCCACATTTGAGCGAAAATAATATTTAAATCATCATTTGTAGTCCGGCACCCTATCCATGTAATTCCAGTTCAAATTTCACCAGTTTTTTTAACCTAGCTTAACGAAGTTTCGTTTTCAAATGAGCTTAGTATTTTCATCAGCTTCGCCGCAGTGACAAAAGAATAAAACAATGGGGTGCAGTTTATTTTCATGGGGCATTGTACGAGGGATTCATTCATTGAAAGTGGTTGAAAGTCTCAATTATACTAATACTGGTTTCACCTTAGTCTTTCAATACGAGTACAATATTAACTCGTATTAACGTAACATTTAATTATAAAGTCAATAACGGGGTTAAAAAGAGAAGATAATAATTATTTTCGCTTTACAGTTTTCGCAATTGACTAAATCTACCGCTACTGACTGCCGATTTCAAAGCACTAAGGGGCCAGCCATAAATTATGTCACATATTAGGAGGGGGGGGGGGGTCGATGTAGTGTGACATTGTGTGACAAGGGGTGGGAGGGGTTCTAAATTTTGTGACGTCACATTTCAAAATCAAGTAATTGGTATGTATAGGTAAAGATTAAAAAACAATAAAATTTATTTCTGAACTGCTGTTTTAATTCAATAATTCTAGAAATTATGTAAAATATCATAATATGTGACGTGACACTTGGGGGGAGGTCTCACAAAATAAATGTGACCAGCTGTGACAAGGACGGGGAGGGATCAAAAAGTCATGAAATTAGTGTGACGTAATTTATGGATGGCCCCTAATCTCTAACCACGATACTCCAGTGTGAATTACTTGGGTTGTTCATGACCAACCCTATAGTGTCGGCATGTTTTGTGCAGCCATTTACCGGAATGGTTTAACGAACTCTATTCAACGATACTAATCCCTGTAAGCTCTCAAAAAATTTGCCACACATGAATTGACGGTCACTAATTCTGCTACCGAACCGCGGCGCAGACCGCAGTACTATAATCACATAATCTATATTGAAGAAGCGTGATGGAGTCTCTAGTCCATCTCAATTTCGAGGAGAGACTCGACTAGAAAAAACCGAGTAGGGAATTGTGTCCGTCAGTGAACAGAGGGGGCTGCTAATTGGGTTGAAAATATATCCATGAAATATTTTTTTAATTCCATACTTTAACAAGTCAAGACATTGTAAATGCTAATTCAGATTTATTTGAAGGTCTGGGATGTCTCACAGATTTTCATTGTGATCTGATGCTAAAGCCTAATGCAACTCTATCTATTGAGGTATGCAGAAGGAATGCAGAAGGAATACCAGTCCGTCTTCAGCAACCGTTAAAGCAGGAGCTGGATGCCATGGAGAAAAATGAAGTCTTGTAGTAATGGAAGTTTTGTAGTTCACATAGTGAAAAATTTTCACTAAACTGAAAATTGACAAAATCTCAATATTACTCTTTACCATCATGATTTGCTATAACATATAGGTATGTATTCAAAACAAAACAAATAAAATTGCCTTATTGCATTTAATAACGCTGCATAAATGTATTAGTCCCTACATTTTTTTATGGAAATAGCCGGCAAACGAGCTGACGATCCACCTGATGGTAAGTGGCTATCATCGCCCATGGACATCAGCATCACCAAAAGCTTCACTGATGCGTTGCCGGGCAAGAAAGAGAAGAAAAACAAAGAAAGAACTTGTTTTCAAGCCCCCAGAAACGTTTGGCGGCTGACTCATGCTTAAGGGTGGTAGCTATCCAGGCGAACCCCATGGAGACATAATAATAGTAATACATAATGGTATTCATTATTTATTTATTTATTTATTTATTTATTTAATACTTATTTTATAAACTTGTAACAAACATTACAGAGGATCCAATTCGTTTGTCAAGCTTTCAATGTATTGTATTGCCTGCCGCCCTGCGAATTGCAGCAACCGGTGTGTAAAATATGTCTATGTCTGGGCGATGAGTCACCAAACCGTTGAGCAAGGTCAGTGTTCTGACCAGCGGAGACTCCTTGATTTGGATGAGCCTGCACCCCGGCACTGCGAAAAATTTATGGCGCCGCGCACGAAGAAATTTGTCCGGGACACTAAATGCGATCAGTTTCAGCACTGAGGGGTTGTAGGTATTTCCCCTTATTAAGTTTAAAAAATATTCTATTGATGCGATATTACGCCTGTACTCCAGTGTGTTATATCCCAGCATTCCTAATAAGAAAAGGCTAGGATATACACACGGATAACCGACGTAATACCCATACAGTCTAAAATACAGTATTCTCATGAATTTCTTTTGGAGTTTCTCCAACATAAGCTTATACTTTGCTTCATGTGGACTCCAGATAACTGCGTTTGTCTCAAGTATGCTCCTAACAAAAGAGTTATATAACAGTTTCATAGTAGCAATACTTTCGAGATGGTTAATTTGCCGAATAACAAAACCCAAAGATCTTTGCGCATGTAGCTTGGATATGGTCGCGAAAATTTAGATATGATTGATGATGATTTTGATTATGTAGCATTTATATATGTAGTCTTGTTCTAGTGTTAACTTAGATAACTACTGCTGTTGGTTTAACTACATGCAAAGTTAACCTGTTTTTACAAATGGTTACAAACTCGTAACAACATACTGTTATTTGCAGGAGACCGTTCTGTAAGAGCTTAACTAGGGTTCGAAGTATCGGCCTCTGGTATCGATACCGAGTACTCGTGTGGTATTGATGGGTAAGGTATCGATACCAAAAAAGTATCGGTTCTGAAGTATCGATACTACTCAGTATCGAGTACTCACGAGGATTTTTTTTTATGCCTTGTGCAGGCAAGCGAGCACACGAGTCACCTGATGGTAAGTGATCATCGCCGCCCATGGACATTAGTAACACCGGGGGCGTCACCAATGCGTTGCCGGCCACGAACAAAACAATAGATTCGCTTCTTGAAGGACCCCATGTCATAAGTTTGAGGGAACACCCATGCAGGAAGTTCGTTCCACAGTTTACACGTGCGAGGTAGAAAACTACGCGAGAACCGAACTGTGGACGAAAACCAGGTATCCAGGTGGTGTTGATAGAACCTGGTACACCGAGATGTGCGGTGACGAAAATAAACCGCAGGGATTAAACCAAACAGTTTTTCAGAACATTAACACGCAAAGTGAGCTTACATCTCTCCTCAACTCGAGTGAATCCAGACCGTCTGTATGTTTGGGATCGTCGACAAGACGAATGGCTCGCCTTTGAATTCGGTTGAACGGATCCACTTGGCAAGCTGGGGCTCCGGCCCAAAGGTGGGAACAGTACTCCATGTGTGGCCGAATTTGCGCCTTATAGAGCATTAGTCTATGCTTAGGCGTGAAGTACTGCTTAGCTCTGTTGAGCACTCCCAATTTTCTTCCAGCTAGTTTAGCCTTACTAACCAAGTGGTCCCGAAACTGAACTTCATTTGAACTTCATTCATTCAGAGCTAAAAAAAAGCTCGTCGACAGTGAATTTCATGTCCCGATGACACTTTCTGTTTAGTCCGAGCGCTAAAACGGGTCACAGTAGATCTTTTTCCATATGAAAATACTGAAAAGTACTCAGTATTTTAAAAGTACTCGATACCGACGTTTCATATGAGTACTTGCGAGTAATTACCAGGTACGAGTATCGAGTACTCAGTATCGAGTATCGCGAACAAAAGTATCGATACCTACTCAGTATCGAAAGTATCGTTCGAACCCTAAGCTTAACTCTGAACTCAAATATAATCGCGTTTAACTTTTAGCTCTCCCAAAAGGGTTAAATGATTTAATTACATGTTTAAAGCACTTTTCATCGTTTGACTCATTGTGAAATCAGAGCGAGGAGTATCATTAAGTTATTGTTAATTGATGGCTTAAATAAAAGCGCAATGTTTTCGACATTTCAATGTTCCTAGTTGTTGAGGTATAACTAATTAATAGTTTTTAATTAGGGATGGGCCGACTGGGTTTTGCCGATCAGCCGACTAGCCGAATATTTGGTGAGAAAATTGCCGACTAATCGGCCAACTAGTCGACAATGCCGACCAACCCTTACTTTGGTCAAATATTTATGAATATAAAAGGAATCGATTGCTTCCTGATAAACCTGAAAATCTGACGTTTATTCACCATACCACTCACCATACCACTTTAGTTAGATCCAATAAAATTAAACTACGTTCTATTGATAAACTTTTATTGAAAATATGACTAAGTACAAATAAAAGTATAAACTTGCAAATTATTATTGCCATATATTAGGGATGTTACGAATATTCGCGAATGCATAATTTTTGACGAATGAAAAACAAATTGTATCAAGAAAAATAATTATTATTTATTTTTAACATAAAAATTTTTACTGATACCTATTAATATGTGTCTTTTGTTTATATTGGAATTGAAAAGTTTTAATTCTGAAATAATTTTGAGGTACTTATAAATATGTACGTCCTAAATTTTTCTGTGTAAAGTTTCAAGTTAGGTACATATGTATTATTTTGTTTCCAAAACACATCATCAGAACTTGAAATGGTCGCTGGTTTTGGAATATTATAATTATATTATATTATGATCATTCTGTAAATTTAAATGCTCGTCACCGTTTATTTAAATATCGATATGATGAATAAAATTCAGAAAGCCAGATAACTTGTTGCGCCGAACCTTCCGAATTAAATATTCAACCGATTTCCCGTGATAGAACATACACGCCTGTCGTGTAAATAAAATTTGTGAAATATTTTCAGTTTATCATGGGGTGTTGTTATATTAAAAAGGAATAAAAAAACGTAAAAGCGAGGTATTCACGTGGGTTTAAATTTTGGCATGGTGATATTCCGGTACAAACGATAGCCTAGGCTGATGCGGAAAGCAAACACGAAGTTTCACTATTTTGCCATTGTGACGAACAATAGCGACGCGTCGTCGATGTCTATTCACCATAATGGCGTACAGACCTGACGAATGCGACATCGTGTCGACGCATACTAAGCATCAATTGTATTCACCCATCACTTGTTCACTCTTAATCTGTATATACAGATATAAAAGGCAAAAATGATTGACTGATGTATCAACGCAAAGGCACCTTAGGTAGGGCTAGAAACTTAAAATTTCGCACACGTATTCATCTTATGACGTAGGCATCCAATAAGGAAGGATTTTTCAAAATTCAACCCGCATGGGGTGAAATAGGGGATAAAAGTTAATATGTTGCAGAATAACGTCTGCCGGGTCAGCTAGTTTCTTCATATGGACGGACATTTTCTCATAGTTTTGATAAGATCAAGAAAGTCACCTTTGCAATCGAAAAAACTATGTAGTACAAATCTTCCAATTCTCTACATCTAAATAGTCCAGTGTTTTCTCTCTCTCTCTCTCTATCTCTCTCTTATGAGTGTGTACAAGCGTGACTAATGTCTATGTATCTTAATTGTTACCGGAAAGAAGGGTCGACTGAACAACAATAGATTGTAGTTAATATTGGCCATAAGGATAATGTATTTGTTAGTAGCCATTTAATTAGGGGCGGCATTAATCATAGAAATAACTTCTTTATTTTTTATTGATTTCACGGCCAAGAATGCTTCTCCTCCTTACATCACTATACATTTTATGTAAAACTAGCTGACCCGGCAAACGTTGTTCTGCAATGTTTTATATTTTAATTGTCCCCTTCGCGTCCGGTAGATAGCGATACTGGTACCCACAGCCACTGATACACAGCTGTAAAAATAACTGGTTTTGGTTGCAGATAAGTTAGTGACGCGAAAGCTTAATTAAAACCATCCTTGAATTGTTATATTATACAAAAGACATACTATTGAGCTACTTACAGGAAATAAATCACGAACGTAGATCGTTAACGCTAAGCCGTATTTTCAAGTTTTCTCAAAGAATCAGATTTTTCTTTCTGATTTCTTAAAAAAAATTACTTAATCCCAAATATCAGGTGAACCATTGAAAATTGCTGAACATACACGGGGATTAAATTGGTAGGTATTGAGGTCCCCCAATCTGGGCCTCTGTTGTTCCACCACCCCTACTACACCCTGTATATGTAGGTTGTTACATTTCTGGGGGAGGACACGATGTTATATTAAAAGTAATATTTATAAATAATCTAAGCAAAGAGTAATTTCCATCAGAAAAGAACTACGCAATCTTTTGTTTTAAGCTCGATGATTCTTCCAAATACAAACGAAAGCGTCAGAGACGTCACAGTCAATACAAACTGAGAACAGCACTTTGCCTCCCACATTGTAATAGACAATGGCGGCGGGACGTCTGTCTGTCCGCTGCAATGGCTGCAATGGCGATGGCGGAGGCAAATCTCATGAATGCGATGACATCGTGTTAATGGATATCGAATGAGTTCCGCCCGACAAAAGTTTGTTCTTTTCGGGTTATTACTTTTGTTACTGCTTAGTGATGTACCATGTAAATTTCCAAAAATATGTGATATGATGAATTTACAAGGAAAACTATCACGCCTATGTTAGCATAAGTAGTTAATGAGTAATAGTCGATAAACTTCGGAAACCTACATTGCGCGTGGCCTGACATGCACATGGTATTTTCATATGGTTTTTGATGGTCATCGGTATCATACTGATGCGCCCTTTTAAACTAGGAGTCTCGAGTTCAATTCGTGTATAGGATCATTGACTTTGACTAAAAATTGCAAAATTACAAGCACCAAGTTAATAGATTTATCAGATGCATCTTACAAGCGTAGGGCATTCAGTTTTGAAAATAAATACCTAATGAAATCAAAAAATTCAGACAGTTATTAATATTTTCATTTTATATTTTAATTCAAACCGAGGTAAGTTATTTTCAAGTATTGATCTACTAGCTGACCCGGCGAACTTCGTACCTATCACCTATCAATCAAGGAATGTACCTTGTTGTTACTTTTAACTTTTATAGTTTTGGTAGGCTTAATAAATCAGAGACCATTAAATTCCCTCTCCCTTTCCCTCTCTCTCCCCTCCAACTCTCTCTCCCCTCCCTCTCCGGAACAATTCCATCATACATAATTTTTAACCATTTACGCAACGCCGTTGATTTTATGTGAAAAGAAAAGTATTGTTTTTACTATATTGTCCAAGAAATTTTATTTATTTATTTATTTTTTAATTATTAAAACCTTCCTTGTACCTTAAGAAACATACCAAAAAATTAGCCGAATTGCTCGAGCCATTCTCGACTTTTGGGCTTCAACATTCATTTTTATTTATATAGATAATAGATAATGTAACGTATAAGATAACGTTCAAATAATTTTCTTATCGTGTTATCAGCTTCAGAGTGTATTAAATTGTTTTGACAACTGCCGATGCGAGTATAAATGACCATAATTCAACAATTTCGATATCGTATTGCGTTTTAATTATAATGGTACAGTTTTTTGATAGCTTAAAAACTTGGTTAGTTAAGAAACAAAACCACAGCTTAAAATAAAGTTTTTGTTATATTGAACGTGACGAAATACTGAACTATATTTCGGTGTAAGACAGAATCTGGGTTCGCTGTGGCAGTTTCATTATGAGCCAATCTCACCTAAACTGGTTTGAAACAATGTCAGTGTTATCCGATAGGCCATTATGGTTACATCCACGGCCACTTGATGGTCAGTAATCATTGCCACCGCAGCATTCATTTTATCAGGGGGAAATCTACGACAGAATTATGTTACACAGTACTACAGTAATAGAATTAAGACAATTATGTTAAAACATAAAAGAGAAATAACATTTTATTTTTTTTAAAGATATTTCAAAAGAACCTGTAGCATTCTGAGTTCAGTCCAACATTAGCTGCTGAAATATTTTTCAAATAAATGGCACACTTAAAGCTTACCTTTCGATTTCATTAATACTTAATTTCCGTCACTTCCATCGCATACAATAAACTACTTCCTCACGCTCCGAGAGGCAAGATGTTACAATCAATAAAAATAGTTACCTATAAAAAATTTAATATAAAGGATTAACCTCGATTCTACAAACTGTCTAGCAGATTTATTTCATACTATATAACATGCGACTGTTCTTATAAATGGGTTCGCGTTCACTTGTTCTAAAAAATATTCTACTTCGTTCTCCTTGTAACGGATATGACGAGGTTTTAGTACGGATATGACGACGTTTGCAACAACTAGTTGTATGGAATTGCAATGGATACGACGCAATAAATTGTTTGGTTTTTCTTATTACATTAGCACAACCACAATCCCAGGAGATGGCAAGTGAAATTTCTCCACTTGCCAAGATGCTAAAGGAAATTGGCCAGAGTAGAGTTTTAATCATGAATATTTTAAAATATTTATTTGAATTAAACATGTATTTAATCATTAGTTAATATATTTATTAAAATTAATCCTATATTTCTTAAATTATATGTTTACAGAATTGTATTTTTTTATTTCATTAGAATGATGTACGTGAGTCGTGAACGACTTTAACATTAGTGGACGCCTCAAACAAAATTAACCTCGATTCGCAACCGTGTTCCATAATACTCGTACTTGTAATTTGACTATCTCGTAAATATGATATTCTCCTACCAAGTTTAATGTTAACCTTTAAACAATATTTAGTAATCAAACACAATTGAAACCCTACAAAAGTCAAAATATTTGTTCTAATAAGCTAATGATAAACATGTATCATGTATATTTAGTATTTAAAAATATGTAGTCTTCTTTTTTCTCTTCTTTATTTCTTCCTTTCTCTCTCTTCTTTCTAGATCGATAACGCATAATGATATCTTTAGTGTTGCTCAGCGGTCATAGCAAACTTCCATTCTCCTCAAAATTTGTTCGTCATCGAACTTAGATCAAATTACAGACTCGGTCATTTTTAATAGTTCAATTTTAAATAATCAAATTGATACAGGTAATAGGATCATTAGTAATTCTCAATGTGAACAACCAGTTCACACTGAGTGGTGAGGAGTGGAGAGCGTGGCTGAACATCGCGAGTCGCTCAGAGAGGATTAACCTCGATTTGCGTCTGTCCCGCGTGAAATTTATTTCGAATCAAATTGTCCAGTTACCTACTTTCCACAGTTATTTGAATATCGCTGTTAAATAAATATGTATCTACTATTCGACTTAAAATATCTGGACTAAACTTTTTCGAATTTTAAATATTCTGACAAGATATTTCTTATGTGACTTTTAGCAATAAACGGTTAATTGTTGTCTCAAAAGAATAACAATTCAGGTCTAACTAGCTTAAAGATGTTTTAGTAATCATGACAGTTGATTTTAGTTGAATATATTTTATTCAAATTTTTTTAAAGAGATTTTTGCGATAACGATGTACATACATATTAAGTATTGTTAATTATTAAACAGTCTTCCTAAACAATTGCAAGTTGTTTATTTAAAGTCAATGATATTAAAACTTGTCATTGTTTAAAGTATTATTTTGCACCACTACCTATACCCGCAATTTGATTTGTGTAGCCAAAAGTTTCCTTTTTACTTTACCTTCGTTTCCTTAACTCGATGTGAGACGTGTTTGGATACATTTACAGATAAATCTTACTACTATATCGAACTACGTCCCTAAACGCGTTCACTTAAGGCATCTTGAAAGAGTTCTTGTACAAGTTTGCCAAAACACTTTGATAAGTTTAGAGCCCAAAGTTGGCAAATCACATCGAACTTTCTTGGAGTTGTGCCGAAATTTCAGGAGCTAACAAAACTTTATTCGTTTCCTCATTGCTTTTAATAATTTACTTAACATAACATTGCTCCGATTTAATTCGAATAAGGACCGTAAAGAGCCGGTATTCGGCATCCGACACGTCATGTCGGCGCAAATTATACTGTTATCATTCCAAAGCGGTGTATTATGGGATATTGCCGATATTGGAACGGTTATTCAACTTCGATTAGTTGCTATTGATACTGTTACATTGTACAATGTACCTAGATTTAATTGAACATAAATAAAATACTTAAAAATATAAGTTATGGTTTGATATCCCTTCAAAGGCTACGTTTTAGTCCCGTAAAATAAATGAGTTCCGTTCTATAGACCCCCCATCATCTCCATTTCCTTACTTGTAAAGTTAAATATAATGATTCTTTAAGTAACTATGCTGGTTGTTAGTCTATGCAAATTTTTGCAAGCATTGGATCTTTTGCACGCGGACATCCATACTAACATTGGTTTTATTATTTGTTAATGTTATGATAAAACACAAAACGACTTCGCTAAACTACAATCATTATGAAACTACATGCTTATATTACGCGCATATTCAACTGTCTGGACATGTCTTTAACTTAATGGAGTAACATACGTTCCTGCAGGGTTGAGGTATTTCATAAAACTTTAGTAGAATTCTCGAAACTTCTGTCGAGTAATTTATAAGTTGGTAATCCTGTGCTTGAATTTCGCTGCACATGAAGAATTTTAGTTCACATGTTCTTGATACCGAGATACGTATAATAATTCTATTGAACTAGCAGTTTTACTTACTTCAAGTTTACTATTTGCTGCACCCCACTTTATCTTCATAAAAACCCTATACAATCATAGCCCCACACTAAGATTCCCTGGGTCGTGGGTGTCATGGACAACACACAAAGACAAGAACACACACCCAGACCGAGAACAGAAATTCAAATTCATAATTCAAACCGCCTCGCTGGGAATCGAACCCAGAACTTAGAGCCCACAACGCGACGGTCCGGCATGGTAATCATAACGCTACACGAGTCATCAAAGGTTTCAGTGATTTTTTTTCTTTCACCTGGTAAATTGTCATCGTCACCCATGGGCATTAGTAGCGTCAAGGCATCACCGATGTAATGAAAGAAGAAAAGAGAGAGATAGAAACCAAGTCATAGTAGTAACATACGAGAATAATGTCTTGGTTTATATTATATCCTTTTAGTATGATTCTTGTAGCAGATGTAAATTCCATAATATACTCTCGTACATTATACACAATACTTTACTCGCATGAACTGTCCAAGTTAGTGGGAACTACGAACTCGGGCCGTGTCGTGTCTGTATGCATCAAGTGTTCAGAGTTCTGACTCGCGACGCTTCAACTTAACGTAATAAGTTGCATTTTCTTAGAATTATTCGGAGTTTGTTATACAAGTTTGTGTACTACCTACTCTCATTACTTACATTTCGACGTTACAAAGTGAAAAGAGTGATCTGCAATATAGCTGCTTTGTAGATGACTCTTTTCATTTTGCACCCGTCGATTTGTGTTGTCTAGATTGTATTAATTTGTGCCTTCAGTTTCAGAATAAATCTAATATACAATGTTTTCAGCAAGTCACCAAAGGTCATCAGTAAGTCGTCATAGGAAGATTATTTAGGTACGGAGAGTCATGAGCTATTTATATAAAGATAAAAGCAAACAGCCCTTGCCGCGGCCGTGGCCGTCAAATCTCGGGACTCAAGACTCCTCTTGGAATCGTGGTTGATAAACCCAAGAATTAGTTTAGCTGGGATCCTAAAGTGACCTTTATCGGTTCGATGCCAACGGTTAATAAAGAAACAAATTAACAATATTATTGTTTTATAGTAATCAAAGACCTCTCGTTGTAGAAACATTGTAAAAAGCGAACTTTAAATAGCACATAAACTCTTAAAATAAGCACTTAAAAATAGCATTAAATTCCAAATAGAACCTCGCCATGAAAATTCAATCAAGTTATTTATATCGAGAGACTACAAAATGTAAGTGAATATCTAAGCATAGAGCAGCATAAAGATCGCACCGGTGGCATGAATGAACGTTATCCGATGTTGGATATGACTTATAGAATATTCAATGAACCAGCATCTGCATGCTTGATGGCAAACTCGCCGGCCTCGAGTCGTAAGCACTGATTTCTATACTAATCTCAAGCAAAGCACTTTCTGAGCGGTTTAAATATCGATAACTTTTGAATTTTTTTTTCAACTGTTACATGGCATAAGCAAAGGGTTTAGCCATATTTGTATCTGCATTGTATCACTAGTCTTGTCTTTGCATGTTTTCTGCTAATATAAACACTTACTTTTACTATTTATTAAATCTATTAAGTTATGATGTAACAAAAAATAACAATTATAATTGTACATTTTGATTATGTAATCGTTCCGATATTCTGAGCGATTGATCTGAGACGCAACGTAATACGTAGTGTGTAATACGGAGTACGGAGACGTCAGGATTTATATTCCTTATAGCTATCCTTATTCTTCTTGACTTATACGATTAGTGTCGTTGCAATAAATCTTTCTGTTATATAGCTGCGGGCGAAGAGGAAATCATGACTTAATAATACGATGTGAATAAGTATAATGAAAGTGAATAATAATAAAGCTCAGAGAATAAATAGTCTTCCCTAGACTTCATTAATTTGCATTTGAGACTGGCGTCTCCTCTCGGTAAGTATTCTTGTACGGACACTTTTTATGAGTATATGGCTGATGGTACGTGGTCACTACCGCACGCAGATAAAGATGTCTGCAACACTAAAAACATTGCTGACGCATCACCGACAAAAGTTGTGTTATGAGTATATGGCTGATGGTACGTGGTCACTACCGCACGTAGATAAAGATGTCTGCAACACTAAAAACATTGCTGACGCGTCGCCGACAAAAGTTGTGTATCCAGTTACGTAAGTAGGTCGATCCTAGAGAGGGTAACCCATATACTCGTATTTAAGCGACCATAGGGAGTAAAACCGGAAGAAAATATCTCATTTCCTCGATTGGCGGCTATACATAGTCTTTCCATAAATACTGTTACAGGCTTGTTAAATTTAAATATATACTACTAACGAGAAATATTTCGATTGTTTATGAATGAGGAAAAATCACAATATACAAAAATAATTGATATTGTGCAATTTAATAAAAAGGAGTCGACCTTAACATAGCATTAACTTATTTGTGTAAAAAAAAAAAAAAACCTTAAAAGAAGAAACAGAAGGGTTATTAAATTGCACCGTTATAGCTATTGAGATTTTTAAACTTGTGTAAATTTGAAAAATAATTCATGTGGTTTTTTATCGCACTATCAATTGATATCCTGAAGTTTCGAGCTTCGAAGACTTTAAAAGAAGCAGCTGACCTCGTACGGTTAGAAGTAAATCGCAAGCGATCATCCAAGCAGTACGGGCGAGAATTCAACGAAATCCCGTCCGAAAGGAAATCATTTTAGGTCTTGAGGAATGGATAAGCAAAACTACCATCAAATGAATATTAAATGAAGACCTTGGACCCTGAGCTTATCGACGACAAACAGGGCATTTCCGTAATGAACCTCTAAAAAATTAAGGCTCGATGTTTACAGACATGAACCTCGATTGACTAACTAAGAGGTTGAGGGCCTATATTCAAAATCAGGGAGGACATTTTGTGTAACTTAAATAAAACTTTAATTAACATATAACTATCTTTGTTTTTATATAACTAATTTACAGATTCCAAAAAGAAGTTCCAAAGTGAAGTGTTTGTAACTGTATTCATGGCCAGTATATGGAGAGTCGAACGATCTTTAACACTGCGTCCACAGTAGTTGCTTTAACCACACTGTTAGCGTTTAACATGAAAGTTTAAATTCAAACCGTGGTTTTTCACAGCCGTTGTTGGTTTACAATACATATAGAACGTAATGTGAACGAGGACCGCGCATGAACAAAGTAAACCTCTGTAAAGTGTACTGCAACCAATATTTCCACACAATCAATTTGGTGTTATGACATAATATACCTAATGAATACGATGCAATTATCAGAAACCTCCGATAATGTACTAACCACCAATTTCGTTTGATATTGAAATATTATACAGCTACATGTTTCGTCTATATTTGAGTTCACCTATAGAAAGATTTTATTATAATACCTATGGTTTGTGATATTGTGGTTTTTTCTTTATAATTTTTCCCATGTTGCTGTGGCATCAGAAGTTTATTTATTTGAGTTATTTAATAGTTATTTTGAAGAAATTGATACTTTAAAGCGTTTGAGCTAATAAAGCTTGCTTGGATAAATATGATCATATCAATTAGAACTGTGAATTTACAGTACAATAGATTACAAACCACTATCAAGAGAACTGACATGTCTCTATATTACTTGCATATTCGTAAAAGTTTGAACAAAACGTAAGCCGCTAATAAAAATACCGCTACTCCTTATAACAACTCCAAGCGTAAGTCAAGATTCGGTTCAAACAGCCACTGAGTTGAGATATTTGTGTGGGTGGCTCGTGGCGCCTCACTTGTAAACAGGATATACGAGTCCCGATGCCGGGTCCGACCGAACCAAACAAAACAATACGCCTAGACCGTTATTAGAGTGCGCACTGAAGTGTCTGAACGGTTTTCTTAGGCAAAATAAAAACATTTCAAAAAGTAATACTGCTTGCATCCCTTTTTCTTTCAAAAAGATAAGTTTATAGTTCAAACTAATACGTTATAAAGCTTCTTCGTTTCTTTATTACTTCGCTTTTACGTAATTTCGTCTTGAATACGAAGTTAGCGAGACTTTTTGATACAATCTATAAACTGCATTACCAAAGTTATAAGGTAAGTAATAATTGGGGTAATAAATACAAACTTATTTAATTGGCTTGATAATTAGAAGCTCAATAAAAACTACTTCGTGTTATAGTGATTTGAAATTTTATATGTAATACACGTTCAATTATGATAGCTCCTTCTAACTTCTCTGACATGACTGTCAACATGATTTTTTATAGCCAAAATCCCCAGAAATAAATTTGTTCATTACATATTAAAGATTGACAAATATTCCGAGTAAAAGTTAATTAAGTAAATTAATTAACTAATTATCATTAAGGGAAGGAGTGCCTTTCCTCACCTTTAAGGGCATTGATTATGTAAAATTATTAAATTACAATTCGGTTCTTTGTTACCTTCTGTGCCTTTGTGATTCGACTTCTTTATTAAAAATGTATAAGCATTGAATGCGTAACAAAAAAACAAGATACGTGAGTCATTTCAAATTTTATACTCTAAAAGGCGACGAAATGTCATAACAAAGGAACTAAACGAGCTTATAAGCATAAACTATTGTCGAGAACGATTTTACGTTGCGATATCATAATATAGAAAGTCAATAGATAGATTGATATCGTATTTATTTACCCACAATGAATAAAGACAAATAATGTGTTACAGAAATAAGTTTTACAAAATGTTGCTATAGATATAAAAAGGTGGCCTTATCACTAAGTAGTGATCGAAGCAACCTTTTGTAAAGAAACTTAGTAAACGTTCTGTTAACGAGACAGCAGAGAAATGAAAAGTAATCCATTTTCTTAAATCACGATAGGTAATAAACATTTGATGGTTATTAAGAAGATTAATAAAGAAAGGAATAGGTGTTATCAAATAGGGCTAACATAACTTATTAAAATGCTATTGGATATTCGGCGTGTTCCACTACGCTAAAATAATCTGATGAGAATGACAGATCAGTGTTTTTGTGTTAACGTTGACGTAGATTTTTACATATCTTCAAAATGTTGTATAAGAAAAGTGGAAAATCGACTTTATCAATGAACCGAATGTGCTTAATGTATTGTTTTAGTAGTCTTAAACCACCTTCGGATAATTGCCTTCCAAATGAAACCATTTTGAGGCATATCGGTTAGATGGTTTCAGAGTCTATAAAGGATATCCGTCCAAATATTTTTTTGTGTTAGGTACTAGCATTAAGTTTATCTTGTTACACAAACACCCATGCGCATTTGCTTTTAAAGGAAAAGAGGAAATTGACACTAAAATGATAATTAACGCTTAAGCGAAGGAGCAAGCACAAAAGATCATAGAGAAGTTCGCAATAAAGCGTGACCGTATCACTATTAATTGAGACGTGACGAGCCTGATGGAATCAACAAGTTTGACAAAGCAATATTAGACTTATTATTTACATCGCAAGGTCTACATTTCCCTTAAACTTCCACATCCAGCAGTGTTGATGCTATCGGTCAACACAACAACTGTCGACTGTTCTCACGGTCTGTTTGTGTGTAACAAGGCTCTATTATCCTCGAATATCCTATTCGACGTACATTTGGTTTCTATTCTCTCAAGACTAAAGGTCATGAGACAAGACGGGACTTGTTTATGTTTATTTTCACTATAACTGTAACTCGATTAGATATCTGGGTTGTTACTACTCGTAATATACAATTAGGAGAATCGTGATAGGATTGTAATGATAGGACAGATATACGCAGTATGTTTTGTACACCACCCTCGATTCGTTTCGGGATTTATTTTCATCTGTCCAAGCGTTTTCACAAAAGTAAATTGGAGCAGCGTGGTGGAGTATGGTCTAGGACCTAGGACTCTCTAGGACCGGTGGAGTCTCCTCAGGAAGGAATAGAGACGTGTGCTCTGTAGTGAGCCATTAATGGGTTGAAGCTATACTCATCCGTGCCCGTACGGTAATAATGGAACGCTTATTTATCAGGCGTTCTACACATTTTATGATTTATATTTTATTCATTTAGAGGTAGGTAGATATGTTTTCGTTTTACTACTTGTAAGATATAGAAACATTTAAATAGTATTATCGTCAGCTCATCTGCCGGCTATTTCCATAAAAAAGCCAAAAAATTTGTAACACCGACAAAGCTTGTAAATTGCGAAAAGCCACGCTAAACTATTTAAATGAACTGTAACAAACGCCTGAATGATGAATTAGTCTTCGAGGCACACGGATATTTGTCAACTAATTTATCACTTCAACTGTTACTACGAGTATTGCACGGTTGTGTTGTGACACGAATGACGCGCCCGCGCCACCTATTGTTCACTCTCATTAACGACAGACCAATGAGTGGTAACGAGATTATTTGGTCGCAAATGTCGCAATACATTTTGAATACGATAATTTTTTAGTGGAAGCTTGGCATCATTGCTGATTACACTGATAACTTACTAAAGTCGAACCACCTCTATTTTCAAGCTTTCTTGGTGTAACCTTTGCCCGGCAGCCGGTTTTTGGCGTAAAAACACACAAAATTAAAAAAATATCAATAGGAAACATTTTTCATACAAAACGTATAACAAAATCGCCATATGTGTAATATTTGAGGAGTTATTATCCAATTCCTCAGAGATCCCATCATCAGAACTGAATTTTGAAAAATGAGGGACCAATCTATAAGTAACCCCTATTTGAGAACTGAGAATTGAGTCCAATTTTTTAAGTCGCTTTAAATGTTAATCTTAATTAGTGCAACATACGATAAATACATCTGTGTCAAAGTAAATAGAAATAATGCTAATAGATATTGCACGATGTGGTCACGAACGATGTGGTCATTACGATAATACCGTTCTAGTTCACGTGAAAGCGTTCAAATCGATCTAAACGGTCGCTTAGAGCCATTCATAAATTCGATCGATAAGATCAATAGATTGAGCTGCTAAATCTATCGTAGTTTATGTTGAATCCGCTCACCTCGCATGATGTTTTCGTAATCATCAATTTCAATCTTATATTTGTTCTATTAAGAGCTTTTAAGTGAGTGAAGAGAGAAAAAGATCTTTATCATTTGAATAAAATATAAATAAAGGTGCTGTCGGCGGATGGTAGAAGCAGGTTCGTGGGCGGAATTCGTAAAGGTTTCCGTAGGCTGAGATAGTTGAAGCTTAGTAGACAATATTAGAGACTTATACACGGTTATCTGAAGTTGTATAAAATACGATTATACAGCGATTTTATTACATTTAATAGATAAAAGCATCCAAAAATCCATCCATGAATATTTTAGAATTAGTGAAATACAAGCACATGATAATGAAATATAATTACGATAATTCATTTCAGTTACAGGTATAAATAGTATTTAAATACAGGTATCTGGCTAACTGCGTTTTATTCTGTTTAAATTTCTTTAATTCTATTCTTATTTACAATTTATCAGTAACTGTAAAACTACCTATTAAATGAAAACTCCAATGAAAAAAATAGATGTTGTGTTAATTGTGCATGAAATTGTACACGTAGGTAGCCTTTCACGCCGATGAATTTTCCTTATTATAAATCGCTTAAACATTAGGGAACATACCAAAACCACGTAACCCATTTTTTCCAACTTTTTACCCCTCTCCCCCCCTTCGTGACCATCCGTAGTATATGAGAAGACCCCCCCTCCCCCTAGTTTTCACGTGGTAATTGATAAATACGGTTTTCAATACTTTTTTGCAAAAACAGAGTTAAAAAATAATAATTTTTCTTATATTTGACGACTTGTGTGGCGCAATGGTTGCTAAAATATTGACTACGTGACAAAAACCTAAATCCCCCCTCCCCTCTGTGACCAATCGTGGTGTTTTGAAGACCACCCTCCCCCCCTAAATGAGGCACGTGGTTTTGGTATGTTCCCTTACCCAGTTACTCACGTATCAAAACGGCTGACTTTTATAACTAGGTTGAAATACGACTACAATTAGATTACGATTTCGTACTGTGTTTGCCAAAGTTTCACAAACTCTGAAGACAGCTTTGACGTAATATCATGATAATAGTATTAATTTGGGGCAGTCTCGTTTTGTTGGATATAAATGATATCGAATATTGTACATAGTTTGACCCAAGATATAGAAAGTCACACATTTGATAAAGGTAATAAAATCTTCGCGAATAAAATCTTAGGCTTAGTAAACGTTATATTTTATTTTTGGTTGACTTACGAGTACATACTCATTCATCATTCAGTCGTCAACTATTCAAGGGATTATATAACATGATGATATTTTAGTCGAATTCGCCCTTAGCAGGCGAAACACGAAACATGACAAGCAAACCCTTAATAAATCACAGTTAACGCATGTTGTAGATATTAATATGAAGCAAAACAAACACGTAATTATCTGTTCATTCATTATGATTTGTAGCGCGATGCTTATTCGAGATACAGACTTATTGCTCGGACAATCTAGTTAGGACGATAAAGTTGGCAGAATGTTATGTGCAGTTTGTTGCATTACGCGTAGTACTTTTATAGAATGGAATTGAATTGAATTTGCGGGAAGAGTCGCTTGCCGGTGGCATGTTATGCTACAGTCAGTAAACGTTTTATTTTAGTAAAGAGAATAAATCATGTCATAATGGGCTTGATGCTACAAAATGTAATTTATTACCGTTGAAGAGGACGCTGGAATTTCTTTATTAGAGATTTTTAAAGCCATTTTTTTTTCATTTATTATTGCTTAAAAATCACAACAAATAACAAGGTAATGCAGCATTAATGAAGCCACTGAGGCTTATAGTCTAATGCTACGAACAGAGTTCACATCGATACTATTTCACTGATTTATAAAAAACTGTTTTAACTTATATTTAATGTTGTTTGTAATTTCGTGCGCAAATCAGGGGGCAAGCCATTGATTAGCCGAGGAACTAGGTACACAGCAGTTCGTTGGCCGTACGTATTGTATTTGTGTTGTTTTTAATTTTGTTTATTTTGTAGGTTTATAATTTCTGTATATTGAACTAACCATACCATACCATGAACCTAACGCATAACTTCTGTCTGTGCTTCTGTCTACTCCAAGTTTTCTGTAGCTCGAGTGTGAGTTTCTAACATAAAACGGCAAAACGCAACTATCGCGGGAATCGAGATGACTCAAACATTTTAGTAAACGTATTTTATGCAAGCGTGAGTTCCTTATACATCGTCAACGTTGAATGTAACTTAACATACGAGTGGAGGCATTTTGACGTGTGCGCGAGTGTAAGTTACTATTTTGTAGTTAACTATTGAAAAAATACGCAACCATAGTAGTATAGTTACTCACTTGATGTTTGACAAGTGAAACGCATTTTTTGGTAATAGTTTATCTGATTTTATTATGGATAGCCTCAGGGATTATTTACAATAAAATTACACATAAATTTTTCCTTCTCTTTGCATATTTATATTTTCAATATTTCCAATAATACAATACTATTTTGCTATTTTTAACTTTACAATGAAATGACAATAGTGTTATTCTCAAATACTATGGTAACCAAAACAGGGTTGCTCATCTACAATGTACAAATGTAGGGTCGCTAAACATTCATTTATAAAAATAGGCTTACAGTATGAAGTGAAAATTGATTAAGCAATATGTTGAATGGAGCAGCGCGTAATTACCTACTTTGCTTGGAAGATGTTGGCGGAAGCCCAGGCTCAAGATAAGCGCAATCATCAGCGAAAACTACGGCCTATATTCCGAGCCTCTTTTAAAGCATCCCATTATATCATCCCAATTCCCGACACATGTAAATAATCGAATGTCAATGAATAAAGTTTTGAATTTTCATGTACAAAGTTTTTTCGTATGCACTTTATTTCGAAAATCCTAATTTTTACCTTTTCTATCTTTGCATATAAATAAATTAATAAAATTAATTATTAACTTCTTTGCATAATTGGCCAATGAATTATATAAAAATTGAGAAATTGAAAAATCTACCATACGGGGAATACCCACGACCATCGAATTTCGAGTCCGAGCTCTTACCGCTACGCCAACTCAACTCGTGCTCTATATGCATCTTCGTAATTTAAGTAATATTCATAAGGTATGAATCTTTTTTATTTTCATGTAATGTGCGTAACAAAAACGTCAAATGTTGATATCATAGCGTCATGATGCTATTGTTTTATCTCATTTCTTCTTTAAGTTTAAAGCGGAACACCTATAGCTCATTCATAAAAAACATAATGCGCCTAAAATAAGTTTCACTTGACTGCCTCTGTAAGCTTAGTAATAGTGTACTTTTAAAATTAGATGAGTTGTAAGTGCAACTATGCTAATAACGAAGTGAGCAAACGAATAACTTTTTCGTTGATGTTTAAGGAACTCACACTCGCATAAAATATGTGTACTAAAATGTTTTAGTCATCTCGATTAACGTGATAGTTGAGTTTTTAGTTTTTTTTAGAAACTCACACTCGAGCTACTTATTATAAAAGTAGGTACACTATTCCTAAGCTTACAAAGGCAGTCAAGTGAAACTTATTTTAGGCGCATTATGTTTTTTTATTAATGAGCTATAGCTGTTTCGCTTTAAGCTTAAAGAACAAATGAGATAAAACAATAGCATAGCATCTGTTACTATGACTACTATTATGTTTTGTTACTATGACGACCTATTACCAAACAATGCGTTTCACTTGTCAAACATCGCACACGTCAAAATACCTCCACTCGATTGATATGTTACATTCAATGTTGACTAAAAAGTTCACGTAAACGATATTTTGAAACTCACACTCGCAGTGTAGTTGTTTTAACTGTCCGCTAGAGGCGCTGACAATAACTCCATACATTTTGATTGCATAGACGCAAACGCGTTGGTGAAGTAAATGCTTGCAAAAACTCACACTTGAGCTACTGAATGTGATGATAAGGTCGCTCTTTATCTATCATATGTGCGATAATCTATTTTCCTTGCTTAGAACGCTCTCTCATCAGATTTCACATTTTCCCAATAACTAAACAAGCTTCAAACCATCAAAAAGTAAAATGTATTCAGAATTAGAAAGTGATGAAGTAAAGTTTTATTTTAGAATAACAAAATAAATCAATTACAGACAAAATAATAATTGGCGTCTTGCTTATCTATGACATACAAGATACAACGCATACCTAACGCATATCTCGCAAAGCAAATTATAACAGCTCGTAACAAAGTAGAAATGAAATAAGTTTGAAATTTCCATTTCTGTATAGTCTGCAGTTTCCGGAAACTGACCAATATATTGTAGTGCGGCAACAAAGTTGCACACGGTATTCAACTTCATCATATTTGCTGCCTCTAATGAAGCAAAGTGGAAGAGTGATCGTGTCCTTTGTAAACGTTTTTTTATTCAGAAGAGTTTGGATTCGAACAATTTAATCTCATGTGAGTAGTCGGCAGCGTTGTCCATATTTCGCTGTATCAGCCTCACGCTTTCTCTCCAAATAAATTACCGTTTAGATTGTCCTAAAGTCTCCTCCGGTGCGGAACAATGAATTGATCTCCACATTAGCTATTGTACAACAAAGTGCCATGTTGTGTACACAGATAAAAATACAGACGTTGTATGCTGTTAAGTACATAGATTTCAATGCATAGATTTAATTCACCTGGGTGTATATGTGAATAAAGTCTACTAAAAGATACGTACTATTATTATCTTCTGTGCTAAAAGTAGACTTAAAATACTTGGGAGAATAAAATTAACTCAGGTAAATAAAGTCGCCGGCACCTATTTATCACTTATGTATTGTGGTAAGCTTAGGTGAATAATGAGAGTTGTCTTTATTTCAAAAGGTTCGCAAATTAAAACATATTTATGTGGTTTCTTTTTTTCGAGCGTAGGGTAAGGTATAAGTTCCTGAAAGCGAAGCGAGAGCGGTTATTACATACAATGTAAGAACAAAAATGTATGGATGTCAGCTCATAAACAAGATATAAAGTAATAACAAAATATAACATAATAGTTTGGGATACGTTCTGTCTACAACTTCGTGCGTTTATTCAAATTACTCAATAATAGATAACTATTTTGGCGCACTAAAAATAATCTAGGCCTGAAAGGCTTCTTAGATTGTAATAACAAATATCACGCCCGGCACTTAATGGTGCAATTTAAATTAGGTGCGTGATTTCTTATTTAATAGCTTACTTAGGACTATTAAATTAAGATGTATTTTTGTGCCTACGCTTCACTTCGGGTACCTAAGTCTTAATACCATACTTGAAGCTACTCCTTTTAGTCAAGATTTAGGTATAATTACATAGCCTTCCTCATGAAAATAATTATGAGGACACAATATCGCCGTCGTTTTGTCATTTATTTATTTAATATACACGAAAATTCTTCTATACCAAATACAAACAGATCCATGTTGGTAAAAGCATGTTGATCCATGATCCACATGCTGGTTGATGTTGTGATCCATGTTGGTCAATACATAATCATAATATGCTACAATGCTGTTACTGTTTGTGTAACGGTGCGAGTAAAGAGTGTCATCCATAATTCGCTAGATCAGGTTAATGGCCGCTCTCTCCAAATAAATAGCCGGGCAGATTGACCCAGAACACTTCTTCACAACTCGACGTTCGGGGCCGAACACGAAATATGAGAAATTTTCGCCTTTGGTTCATTTTCTTATCTCACGTGTGTATTATGCTGTACTGGTGATGAAAGAGGATTGTATTTACCAATTTTATAAACGTAGTATTTCATTATTTTTATATGCTTTAAATGTTAATTCGTCAATATTTAAGCGATAGTTACTCTTATAGAATTTGGCATTGAGTCGAATCTGCACTTTTTGTTAGTTAACAGACTGACTGAATAACCATTAAATACTTCCAAACCAATAAAAACCTCGTAATACTGTGAAGTCAAACATCGTAAGTATCTCCAGATCAAGTAGCAGAATCTACTATCGAAATACAAGAATGTGGCATACGAATTTCGAGAGATCACGCTCGCTCTCTCTAAATAAATTACGATCCAGAGAGATCCAAAGCTCTTCCATTGCGAAACAATGATCTCCACGTTGAACGAAGCGATCGCTAAGTGCCACAAGGTGTTTGCTTCTGTTGTTCTCCTCACTGTCGTTTATCTTTTGAAAGAGTTGCTTCAGTTGTTTAACCACTAAAATAAGTTTTCACTCATATTGAGACCCTGGTTAAAGTTGAATGACAATGGTTATTAACTTGGGTTGTGATTACAGTGCTCTCCAGCGAAGAAATGAATAAAAGTGTGTGTCAGGCCATGCGCAATGTAGGGTTTCGAAGTACTAAGTTTATCGATTACTAGGAAATCGCCCTCACTTCGCTTCGGAAAAAATAGTGAAAAAAAATATAGCCTATGTCACCCGGGGATAGTGTAGCTTCCCAGCAGTGAAAGAATTTTTTAAATCGGTTCGGTAGTTTCGGAGCCTATTCAATGCAAACAATCAAAGCTTTCCTCTTTATAATATTAGTATAGATTACCACTTATAATAAATACATATAATAAATATTACAATAACATTATAATAAATCTTCCTTGTAAATTCACCATAATATAACCTATTTTTGAGAATTATTCAGTTGTCCAACTCCAACTGTTTAGCCAGCAAGGGGGGGGGGGGGGGGGCAGACTCTAAACAAAATTAACACTTTAAAGCCAAATATTTCGCAAACGAACCCCTAAATCTAAAAATAATCTTGGGAGATCCATAATATTTTTGAAAATCCCTATCAACGATACCCCACACTATGGGATACGCAACGAAAAAAAAATCATCCTCACGTTATCTGTAGGGAAGGGGCCCTGAAATATTTTTTTTCAATATTTTATTCGACGATTTTGGCCTTTTAATAAATATGTATTGTATATCCATGCCAAATTACAGCTTTCTAGCACTAATGGTCTCGGTGCTATGCCTCGAACAGACGGACGGACGGACGGATATGACAAAACTATAAGGGTTCCGATTTCATTTTATTTGGAACCCAAAAAAATTATAGAAGAGTAGGTACTGGGTACTGTGGCAGCAGGTCAGATAAAACATGCTTGGATAATAACCTAACAATTTAAATACTAACGAGTACTTACTCATGATTTTTGCACTAGGTGAGACTCGCCGTGATTATAATTCTTGTGACTACGCTGAATGCGACAAAATAATCGTGAGTACCCGTTTTCGTTTAAAATGTGTCTGTGTCCGCAGTCTTACTCAGTACGATACGACGAGACGTTACAAAATAATCCAAATGTATGTAGATAATAGTAATAATATAATATGTATCACCGCTGTTAATCTAAACTCAGAAAAGTTAGGAAAACAAAAAGTAAATTACGCAAACAAATCAAACAACAAACCATAAAGAAGCACGCACCGTATTCTCAAAGAAAACTTGAACAAACAATCGCGTCATAAAACGGATTTATAAAACTAAATATGAACGATATTATCCCTCATAAAGGTGTATAAATCTGTCGGTTACCAACTCGTAACTTGAGGGTTTAGTAAACGAATGAAATGTATGAATAATGTATGGGTATGTTCAGTCGGCCAGCGTTGTCGGGTAATGATATTACGATGCTCGTATCACTTACGTAACGCACACATGCGCGATGAGTGCTCACACATAGCCGGACTGAAAATGTTTCATAAATAAAGCCAGTGCATACGTTGCATTTGTTTCGTTTCGTTGACTGAATTTTCAATTTGGTCAGTGCTTGCTTTGTTAACTAAGTGCTCGAGTAACGAGATATTCATATACTGTTTAATTAACAAAGATGATGTACTCGTATTACTAGGTATTGGTTCTTTAAATTTAAAGGTATGTTGTAGGATGTGGTGTTCATTGTATCAGTTTATTTGAACTTCATTGTTTGCATCGAGTTTGAGGTAAATTTGTAAAAATATGCTTAAAGTATGTTTACAATACTTAGGTAGGGAAACGCTGAAAATTGAAAAATTTAAACTTTTTTTAGCTTGTTAAATAAACTTTCAAAGTCTTGTGCCAAGCACCACAAATTTTAATGAAAAATCTTAATTGCTTTTTTCTGTTTTGAAATTAGCAAGCAGAATTTAACTTGAAAGATTTTCTGTTCTACAAATGTCTAAACACCTTATAAAAATATCATACATTACAATTTTGCAGAAAAATTCATCGCGTATTTCCTTTGCCGCGAGAAAAGTTTAATTATATGGCATAGCTTTATAACTCAGAAAGCTCTCGCCCGCGACCGAAGGATTTAAAATTTAGCTCAAAATACGTAAACCTTTTACGCCCCTCATTTATTATCCTAACTACATCCAACAATTAGCTTAACGAATCAAACAAATAAAAAATATGGTAAGGACTGCGAATTTATACTTTAACTGCAATTTATGGGTTACTTTGTACACCGTACAATCCTTTTGTGTTTATAAAATTGTAATGAGTTTGCGATAGTTTGTACACAAAACAATATCTACTACGACTGAGGTTTTTTCCTCAGAGTCACTAACGGTTACTTTAATTGCTCGTTAGTAAAGAATCACCATACAAATTCTGTACTAAAGAACGATTTAAGTAACCATTAGTGACTCTGAGCTGAGTACTAACGCCCCAAGCGTTAGTAAATAATTAACGGCCATGTAACTCAGTAATGACTCTTATGTCGTTCTGAGTTCGATTTTCGGTTGGTGTTCAATAGGTGATTCAATACATCGAAGTGTGCAAGTGTGTGAAATTATTTATTTATTTTTAAACCATGTTAGCTAATCTAGATAAAAACTATTGCCGTTACATATTTAAGACATAATAATACATAATATATCTATCTTTGCTTCCTACTGTATCTAACAAAGGTACAAATTGATGATTCATTCACGATTTAAATCTAATGCAATTTAAAGCGAAGTCTCAAGAGTTACGCAACTCTAAAGTACTCGCCAGAGTCCTTTTATCAACACTGAAAAGATGTTAATGCCTTTAGATTTACCTCTATACTTAAAATTTGGATCACGACGGCGCGGCGCTACGCGAGACCAATCACTCATGCGCTCGGCTTGTTGGTGTTATGTGCTGAAATAACACTCGTTTTTAAATTAAAGCTAATCCCTTAAGCGTAATACGACCGTTTTTTCTACTTAATTTGTACTGTGCAATTTTGCACGTGGACACTAGGAATAAACTCGCTTACATTACAAATTACATGACATTGTGGATGATAGTACAGGATAGTACTTAATGTCAACAAAATTCCTATGAATAAAATTCGACTAAAATCTATAACTTGTGTTTTTTATGGGGATAGCTAACAATCTCAACTATCGACTATCAACTATCGACGTCTGCACCACTTAAGGCATCATTTATTAGTTGCTATGCAACTAAACGAGTTTAGAAAAAGACAAACTTATAACCCTACATAGTGGGGATAATGGGTTACGGTACCACAAAGCCACAGACCTCTAGCAAGACACTCTTATTTTTCTTCTTCCTTCTTTCTTGGTCGATAGCGTATCATTGATTCCTTCGGTTCCTTGTTGGTGACATTGCGTGCTCCGTTGTTGATTTTACACTACGCACAGGGGACATTGCTTTATATTCATGGATAGTCGGTGCCCTTTTTATGTACACTATACAGTATAAACTATATACCTAGTTGAAAGTTAGTGAATTATGTGAATGATAAAGTAGGAAATATTAGTCGAGATAAACTTGACAATAATGAATCAATTGACAGCTCTCATCGACCCAAATGGTTAAATTAACCTCATATCGTTCTGTCATTACGGCACTGAGCACTCAATTTGCCAAATGAATTTTAATAGCGCACGAGCGGTATCAATACACGGTTATTTAGTGAATATGAGCGTTAATTAAGCCAATATTCTGTAAGCGTGACGTGAAGTCCATTACAGCAGCTGAAGCGTTTGTTTTTGTGGTGTGGGTGTCGTGTGGGCGTCGCGAGTGACGTCCACCACCCACCACTGCCAATGGGATTAGGTCGCTTTTTGTTCTACCCATGACTTCATTTTATGACTGTGGAATTACTAACATTACTTTACAGTATCTGAAATACAACCGTATCTGTAATCGGGAGTTAGAGGCATATAATATCCGAAATAGTATCCGTATAATGAGTAACTCACTAAACTAATTGTGACTTTCATGTATCACAAATAAGACGTATCCTTATCGCGTATCCAAAAGAAAAATTGACCGAAACTGTAACTGTACGTATACATGTTTGTAATAATAGGGACGAAGTTGAACGAGACACGAAAAATGGTATTGCAGTATCGACAGAGAATTCTATTTTAAAATAGGGATAGGGAAATTCTGATGCATTCACAGAAAGTTTGCGTATAGCCATTGATTGCTCTCTTGTGGAAAGTTTTGCTTTATGGTTGTATTGTTTATTTCCCTTAAACAGTTATTTTGAGTTTATTTGTAACTTTCGTTTATTATGATAAAAATACATGTTAACGTGTCAATAAATCGTCCTCAAATGTAAAGTGTACTATACAAATTACGCTATGACGATTACAGAAATTGTCCAGTCAAAAATTAAATTATGTAATTTACTTTTTACCAACAAATATTAAAATTATTTTTTATCTCGTATAAGATAAGAATACAACACTAACAACATAAGTAAATATCACATAATACTTATACTTGATACTTAACTAAACTCCGTCATAACAGCATCTAATACTACATAAAAGTTGCATACAGGAAATAACTTCATGTCACTTCAGAACATCGTGCGTCTTTATGACTTTACATCGAGATTCGAGTACATTAGATATTTGAATGGCGCAACAATGTATCAACGTATCGACTTTGGATGTAAAGTTTATAGCCGATATCTGATTTGCGATTGCAGATTGACAGGAAACGAATGACGTCCTCGTATTACCCATTACGGCTATTACAGGGAAAGGTTATTCATAGAAAATATATCTTTAGGCTCGTAGGTGGATATGCGTGGGCGAACCTGTCACCAACGTTCTTACTTGCTGAAACTCCCACATAATTTTATTTGACGCTATTACGGAGGTGATAATAAGATAATGGGGTCTAGCTGTCCCCCCTGCGCGTTGTAACGAGAGATTGTCGGTTGTCTGGTTTGCATGCTGGAGAAATCTGGGCTCATTACCGAAGCAATATGCCGAAACAGTTTTTCTAACACAGACCCGTAAAATATTTTGACGTTACAGTATTTTAATATTTTTAATTAAACTAAGGAGATCAGAAACCTCCACTGCGAGCATTTAGTGTCCATAACAATACGGCCCGACCAACGAAAAAACGGTATAAACATTTTTCTTCTCCCTATTTCAATTTTAAAATCCACAATGAATCCTAATCAGCGCTATTCAAACCTTGTGCAAACAAAAGGAGAATCTATAATAGCTTACATTATAACGAAAACAGTCAATAAGAGGTTTGAATTCTATGACCTTATTTAACGGTAGAGTTTTACGACAAATTAACAAATATAGCTCTACTAACTCTCCTTATAAAAATATTTTTAATCCTGAAATTCACCCACCATTAAAACATTTATAAACCTCACGAAGCCACGGTCCTGCCCTGGAATGTTTCACTAGCCTGTTATTTATGAGCCTCGAATCTATTTTCGCAAAAGTTAAAACTATTATTTAACTTTGCAATGTTCTAAGTTATATTTTTCAACGTATTTTATTATCATTTCACTCACTCTTTGTTTAATTCCATTTTTCTACGATTATATCTACATACCAGAAAACCGACCACGCCAGGAGAGAAGCGAGGAATTTTGCCTTATCGCTTGGTCTCTCCCAGTTGGTAAAGCAAGCGACTAGGGTCCCTGATGTTGATGGTTACACAGAAAATTGTCTGGACATCTTGCTGACAAGTGACAACCGATCCAGACAGGTATGTTGTTGAGATTTCCTCCCCACTGGGAATCTCTGGTGAAGTCTGTTTCTTCATATTCCGTTCCTGATCACTAATCAGGAGGTACAAGATGACAGTACAGTTGTGGAGAGATACCTGGCAAGTACACAAGCTAGTAAAAACCAAATAAAGTTCGAATGAGAGACCATGGTGGAGCGTGTGAATCTCACACTTCAGGCAGTCTCCGAATGGGGCGTTGCCAACCTTGTAAGATTCAACGCCACAAAAACTCAAGCGTGTCAATTCACCGCCAAAAGGAGCCCTTTCATCTTGGCTCCTACTTTTCAGAATGTTTCCTTGGAATACACTAACCGCCTTCAGTTATTAGTAGTTGAGATATCCTCAAACCTTAACTTTGGATGGTTCATTGTATCCAAAGCTAAGGCTGCTGCTAGGAAGCTAAGCGTCTTAGCTAAAGTGCGGCGGTACTGCACACCACAACAGCTTTTAACCTTGAACAAAACTCAGATTCGGCCTAGTGTGGAGTACTGCTGTCACATTTGGGCTGGTACAGCTAAATGCAGCAAAGCTTTCAGCATGAGATTCAATGGAGAGGTGTGTTAAGAGGCTTATTGGTGACCCTAAGCTGATAGAGTCTATCTATAAAGCCTCGAGCACAGACGCAGAACTGCCAGCTTCTCAGTATTCTACGGAATACATTTTGGGGAGTGTGCGTAGGATGATATGACTTAATTTCTCCATCTCATTTCCACCATCGAACATCTAGACGCATGGTAGGTAATCATCCCTTCGTTGTCAAAATCCCCCTGGTGCGGACGTCGCGCTTTCCTTCGTCTTTTATTATGAGTACCGCGAAGGACTGGAATAAATTACACGCGTGGGTGTCAGACGTGAGTCTGATTATAATGTGGGTATCTATCTACACGTCAAGAGTGAATAGACTTTTACTAAGTTAGTGCGATTTACCATCCATGACTTAAAACAATATTAACTTATGTAAATTATTCATATTTAATTAGCGAACAATTATACATGGAAGTATGCGATTTACACGTGTTGGTAACATATTGAGTGGCAAACAGCGGAAAGTACCAAAATATTAGGGCTCTGTATTGCTTACAACTCCACCAATCCGCTCTGGAGCAGCGTGGTGGAGTATGTATTGTTATTTTACTCCGAAATATCACAATTGTCTAACAAATTCTGTATTGTTAGACCGTTATGATATTTCGTAGTGAATAAAAAACTGAACTTCTTTATGTAAGTTATGTATGAATATAACTTAAGTGTCGTAAATACCATTATGATCGGTCTTGCCTCCTAAAGAGGGGAGACCCGTACTCAGTAGTGCCGTCGAAGCCATTGCTTACAATACTATAATAACAGTGCTTACATGATTTCAAAATAAACTCATTATGTACTGAACATACTTTACTAAATTGTACGCCGTATTCACAGTAAAATGTGATAACAGTTATAGTTTCACTGCAAGCCGATGATATTACATACGTATGTACTAAAATAAGTAGATATTCTAAGAGCGCTCAAAAACTAAGTCTAACTTGTGACAATCGTATTCAGACACAGGATATTTAATGCGTTATAGACTAATCAATCAGAAATGTAATTGTAGACACAATATTTTGCTTACACTTTAACAAAAGTTTAAAAACTTTAAATTAAAATCTAATTAAATAATTAAAACAGTTATTTGACCGCACTCAGAGTCACTTAACGGTTACTTAAATTGTTCCTTACGACAGAATTACAAATTCTGTATGGTTAGACAATTATGATATTTCGTAGCGAATCAAAAACTGAACCTCGTTATGTAAGTTATGTATGAACATAACTTAAGTGTCGTAAAATATCTTTGCTACAAGCATTGAAGTATTATTACTAGCATAAAGAACCGACATCGTGAGCACGATGTATGTCCCCAATGAATTGGCGCCAATAGGCTTCAATCTTCAATGGATTCGTTCGATTTTGAAAGGAGAACGGAGGCTCAATTTTAAAAATAGAACCTCCCAGCAGGTCACAACTCACACATTTTGTTCGAGATGTCTGTTCTATGACATTATACTTCAATGGCTTCAAGCATATTTTTTATTTGTTCGGCGTGGTGCAACAATGTCAGAGTCTAGCCTGTTATTTCTTGGTTTATAAAGTTTTTAACTAATATGTTTGAATCGTCTTCGCGAGCTTCCAACGGTGCTGTATAAAATGGAAAACTTTTTCATTGTTTAAATAACTTGCGAATCGCAGCGTCGAAATTTATATAAAGTTTCTCGTTATGTTTTACTTGTTCTATGTTTATTAATTTATTAAATCTGTAATAATCATAAATAAAGGCAGTAAAAGCGGAGAACTTTAACCGTTATAACATTATGGTAGGCAATATTGCATTGATGCTGATTGCTTTGTGTTAAATACATTACAAAACTTGCAAGTCTATAAATCATAGGAACTGCATCTGAGAACAGAGTGCGATATGCTTCTGCTTAACACAATTATAAATAAAAACAGCTTTGACTGCCATTTTTCATTTTTCGAATATTTACTGTACCTACCTTGATAAGGATTGTCATGCTGTCATCAACACCACAATCCATAATTTTCCATCTGTAATAAAGTCTGTCATGGGAGTTCTTAAGGCCGTGTCCTACGTGGGCGACTCAACGCGAACGCGATCCGATGCGAATTCAATGCGATGCATTAAGTCTCTAGGTAGTCTAGGTCGATTGCCACGCTAACCAAGGACAGATTGGCAGAAAGTTTATGAAGCCTTTACGAACATCATTTTAGAAATCTAAGGGATGTAAGTTTCCACTATTTTTAGGGTCTCGTATCGAGTTGTATGTCAACTTGTTGTAAGAATTTTAAAAGTAGTTCTACAATGGATAGTTTTAAAATTATTCAAGAAAGAATGAAAATTAAGGTCAAAAATTGACCAAGCCCCCCCCCCCCCCCCCCTCTTGACCACGTATTCAAACTGAATCAACCTGTAAAGGACTGGGTTATCACTGTTTTTTAATCAGCACAAAGTGTGCATGAGCTGGGACAGATACTTTACTGTTAGAGCACAGAGCCTCTGCATACGGCGTATTTTTGAAGCGCGTCCGACGTCTATCTTATTGAACTTCGTCAGATTTCTAACTTTGAAAGTCACAGAGGTCAGTTTGATCGCGCCGCCTTCCATAAATAAAATCAATGAGGCTTTTCAGTACTTTCACTAAGCGTTTAGAGATCTATATTGCCAATTGTACGTTCGTGTTTAAATGTATCTGTTTTCATTTGTAATTTTATGTGTACAATAAAGATAATAATTTGTATTGTATTGTATATTAATGTGAGAGTTATATTATTATAATAAATGTGAAAGAGGCAAATAGGTAAAATACGATAAAAATTGTCCAAGTAGGTATACTTTGTTAAAGTAAAGAAAAAAATTGTACCGTGCTGTTAACCGTCAAGGAGTTCCCTCGTCAGCAGCCAACCCTAAAAGTATTATCAGGTCATGTATATGATAAACATGTATTGTCATTGGAACTATTTATTTATTTGGCACACCAACATAATATAAATATTAGGTACATGATAAATAAAACTTCCAATCGTGTACATACAATTAAAGGTGAGCACAGCATTCACATTATGACGCTCTAAAATAAAATCTAAAATATTAATAACATTGATAAAATAGTATGAAAACGAAATAAATTCATAACAAAATCAAATCTAATGGAATCAAATCAAATTTAAAACAAATAAAATAATTATAATTTAGAATTGAAAGAAAGTCTAAGATAGTAAATTCATTGGTAATAAAAAAAAATTCAAAATAACATCAAATGAAATAAAATAAAATCAAAATTAAAATTAAAATCAATAAAATAATTATAATTTAAAATTGAAACAAAATCTGAAATAATTATTACATTACAATTAAAATAATCAAATGAAATTTAAAAACAAAAAAAACAATAATAATAATAATTTATGAGTCTATCCTAGATTTGCTTTTTTTAAAATGATTCTTAAATTTAAACAATGTACTTCCAAATATGTCTAGTGTCCAATGAGAGGCAATGATATCGTTGTAAGATCTTAATAACCTATTAAGAGGAGAGTAATAACCTAAATGTGTGTGACTAGGTTTAGGAACAAAAAGTTTATATTTACCTGGTCTAGGCTTTCTAGTTGGTATTCCAAGGTTAATTTCCGACAAAATATTTGGACAATCAATAATACCGTTTACTAGTTTGTATAGAAATAACATATCGTGCATGTGTCTTCTATCCTGTAAAGCATTCATTTTAAAATAATTCAACCTGTCAGTGTAGTTGGCAAGCGAACGAATCCTGTGTCTATATGCTAAAACCCTCAAAAACTTCTTTTGGACTCTTTCAATTCTTGTATTGTAGATTTTGTAATGCGGGTTCCATATCACGCTGCAATACTCTAGGGAACTTCTTACTAAAGCATTGTAAAGAAGAATAACCGTGTCAGGATTTTTAAATTCCTTGGAGTTACGCAGTACAAAGCCGAGTGACTTTAATGCTTTACTTACAATTTTATCAACATGGATATCGAAACGCAGAGAACTGTTCAGAGTTACACCTAGGTCACGAATTGTATCAACTTTTTTTAAGTTTGTTTATCTACTATAACTATAGCAATATGCAAAATTTTAACTTCGTAGGATGAATCAAAGTAGCTCTAATTCAGTTTGCAAGGTTTGACCCAAACAAACAAATAGGGCAAGCGTTTAAAAAGACGTAGTCTTGTAGGAATATGGAACCCATCTCATCTCATTGGAACCAAAGTACAGTTTAACACAGAAATCAAGTATCTTGAGATAACATTAAATCAGGGACTTACTTGGAACCAGCACCTCTCACGTATGTGACAAGAAAGACCCAAATTGCATTAGAAACATGTTGCCGTCTCGCGAGCTCCAGATGGGAACTAAAACCAAAGCAGGTGAAATGGGTATACATTTTCATGTTCATGTTCATGCTTCACATCCATGTTCAAAAAGAGGCGAGAATCTAGTAGCATGAAGAAGTAGAATGAAGAAGATCTAGTAGCATGCCCAGTAATGGCGATGCCGAGCGACGCTATTCATAAGCAGCTCAGTTGCAACAAACTGTTCAACGTAGTCATACCGCTGAGGAATGGGACGCAGTGGTAGCTAAGTCCCTGGGAGGAAGCGACGTCATCTGGTATACATACGGTTATCGCAAGGGAGGAAGAGCAGGGGTGGAGGCCTATGGAGACAAACTTAAAGTTTTGAAATACCAAAATCTAGGCAAGTATGCAACCGTGTTCCAAGCAGAATTATACGCCATCATATGATGCGTACACGAAAATCTAGAAAAGAAATAAATTATGTTAACAAACGTATCACCAAGTAAATGAACTGGAACCTAGGAATATCCTACTGTTCATCCGGGCAGTAGGACTTGGAGACCATATCTAACTCCGAAACGGGTACGGCTACGATCAAATCTGGTCGCAGTGGCCTCTGGGATAGCTGTCCCAAACCCGAAAGTTCAAATAACAACAAGTACCTATATTAAATTTCAAATCTATCGAAATCGTTCAAAATTACATCCGTAATTTAAAATCGTCATCAACGAAATAGGTAATAAAATAAAAGTAGCATACAGTGTCGTGTGAATCGTATCGTTGCGTCGTAAAGTCGGTCGCGTAGAGGTCGGTCTGCCCTAAGCGACCTTATCGATGTTACTCACCTGTCAGATTCATCTAACTTTAAAGTGAGTGCGTTGTAATGGAGAGGAAATGACGTAAGCTCCGATGAATACTGTTGTTTGTCATCAGAGGTAAAGTAAACCATTCAATGTACGACAACTACAAGGACAATAGTAATCAATTCAAGTTAGCGAGTTGATACAATTTATTTTATTTTATTTAACCATTGATCAGAATAAATAATGTTTATGCAGGTGAAGTCGCTGGCAGATCCTAAATAAAAGTATTATTATAATTCTAAAAGAGAAAATAATCAAAAATAAAATAAGGAAAACGGACTGATTCCTTCATAAATTTACACTTTTCAGTAGAATTTTATACATACTTGGCAATGTGGTAAAAAAGTACAAAATGCCAATTTATGTTTTAAAATGAAATTCAATAACAAGAAATGAAAGCACAAATGGCGATAGTTGTAAAAAATGATCGATTTATTCGATAGTTGAGGCTATTCGAATACATTCGATAGGTCAGCTTTGCAGTGCGCTAGAGGTCGTAATTTTTGCTGAAAATAAAAAATAAATAACTGAAAAAATACCCGACTGCGTAAACTGAGCAACTAAACCATAAAAGGATTGACAGTTGCAACCCATTCTTGACCCAGTCAAATCTTGTTTTTTTCCTAAGCAAAAACTTTAAATTTAAAAAAATTTAAAAAAATAATAAAAAAAAATTTAAATGGGTCTCGACTGTTAATCCTTCTATGGTTTAGTTATTCAGTATTACTTTTAACAGCATTCTAAGCTACTGGGCTTATTTTTTCTTTTTAAGTTTTTTTACAAACTTAACAATACAACTTACCAATACGACACGAAACGAATTCAGAACCGAACTGAGTAAGCTGAGTAGAACCGACGCGACGGCGAATAGTCGACGCGTCGATGTACGACCGAGCTAGACCGAGCGAGCGAGTAACGAGTTGACTGAGCGACCGAACAGCTCCGAGTGTACGAGTAATATCGAGTAATATCGAGTTAAACCGACGCTGAATCGGCCGAGTTAACTCGAGTACGATAAAAGTTACTCGAGTAAATTTCGTTGAGTTGCCCATCGCTACCGCGCAGTCTAGTCGCCGCCAGGGATTGAATACATATCGATGACCTATTGAACTATCGACCGACGCGGCGACGCCTATCGAATGTATTCGAATTGCCGGAACTATCGAATACTTCGATAGTTTTTTACAACTATCGCCCATCGCCTACATAAGGCCCATTTGTAAGAATCGGATTCTAATACTACGACGATTATTTTATATTCTATTATTTTTGTATTGTTAATATTTAGGTATTGTTAAAACATTAAAATTTGTAAGTTTATTTTAAGGGCACAGAATATTACGTTAATATTAAATCGCTGCATGCGCCATGTTATTCTCACATACAGAATATAAATACAAAACCCACATTGTAAACAATATGGAAGTGGAACGCAACAAGTCGCAAGGGCGGCTCAGAGCATTACGAGTCTATCACAACTTCCACCCTTTTATTACCATCATATCGCTGAGAACTTATCTCAGCTATGGACTATATCTCAAAGTGACGCGCACAACAATCCACTTATCGAAACAAAGCGGCAGATGACGTAGTAACGTTACATATTGTTGCATAACAATCATGACAGATTAAGATATTTACACCGTTTTAATCAGCGTATCAATTATTCCAGTGATTGCATCAGTACGTAACTCTACACGATCAGTACGTAACTCTACCCGTACTTACTACGTGATAGACTTGCATACAAATACAAATAAACAATGTACCGGTAGAGGCACGCCGCACATCGACGGGCCTATATGAAAGCTGGCCTTGCTTCTCTGCATACGGTCGTAACTCCATCGGTCGCAGCGACGGTAAATCGGCGATCATCGTACAACTGTTGTGGTGAAGCGCGTCCCGTTGCACTGCGCAATAGAGACTGGCGCGCAATTCGCAAGACAGAGATGCGACGCTACGACGCATGCGCCAATAAAACGCGGGAAGTAAGCTCCGTTCTAGCGCTTCAGCGCTGTAGCGACAAATAAAACCAACAATTAACGCAGAAATTTACATATTTTTACGTACTTAGTTCTGTATAATGAGGTGCAACATTCAATGACTACTCGCCATGTTCGTTTACTCCACCATAACTAACTGTAACGGGTGTTGCATTTTCGACAAATTAAGCGTCCGCCGCTATAAAAAGCGAGAGCGCGCTGAATTCCAATAAGACAGTAAAATTGCTTGTAGCTGATGCATATCGTTTATTAAAGTATAGTAAATTGGATATGTTTATTGCAATTGTCATACGGATTAAAATGTCAATGATAGGACTTTCTGATAAACACATTAATTAACAGTTTGTGTATAACACATTCCTTGACCTTGTAATTAAGTATAGACTGGCTGGAAATATTATTAGGTTGGAGAATTTTTTTAGAAGAGCGAATTCACTCTAACAATAACCCGTTTTGGTATATCAATATTATGTTGTGACAACTGACCTCCTCCGAGGACGGCCGTGACTGCGCATCAGATATACGTCAGGTTGACAATGACGTCAATGACATCTAAACGTCAACCTAGCAAAGCGTCATTGTTGATAGTCAGTCGTACAGGCAGCCATCTTCTTTTGGCGGTCTGCTGGAACGCGGAGGCTTGCACATCGCACTTGTGACGAATTGCTCTATATTTTAATCATCGTATGTTTAAGTTACCAAAATGAGCGTGTCTTACGTTGTTTAGATTGTTAAAAAGCTGAACGTTTAATTATTTTGTGAATTAGCTCAAACATATTTAATAGACATTGTCAATTCCTACCTATTTGCCGTCTACCCACCTAAATAATACTTGGATACTGATGAAGGCCATCATGCCTTTACAAATATAATTTTTGCTTCACTATCCTCGAGATTAAATGTAAAAAAATATTACATGTAAAAAAATATTACCTATAATAAAATTATAGCGGCTGTGCTGTAACGGAACTGATTTTATTGTGTTTTTTAAATTACACCAGGAGTTGATCTCATTAATCATTATAAAACATGCATGACGAAAAGTTAAATATACTGATTAATATAGCAAACAAGTTATTTTTTAAGGTTCCGAAGTAAAACCGGAATGCTTATAGTTTCGTCATGTCTGTTCATCCGTCCGTCCGTGCGTCCGTCTATCCGTCCGTTCACAGCCTAGCGCATTAGATACCCTTAGTGATTGAAAGCTGTAATTTGGCATGGATATGCATATTAAATATTTATTAAAAGTTCAAAATGATAAAATAAAATTTCTGAAAATATTTTTTTAGGGTACCTCTCCTGTATAGTCCATTTTTTAGTCAAGTCCTAACTAGTAAACAAATATGGCCGACTGCTAGTGTAAATTTGTAATAGACAATAATTTGGAACTATCGAATTAAAATTTGATAAACTGTTAACGAATACGATAAATTCAAACTAATTAATTATATTAATACCGTCATTCTTTAAAAATTTATATTCAATCTTTCATATTTCATAAATAAATAATACAAGAAAATGTTAAAAAACTATATTCATCAAATTCATCATACCTATTCGTGTTTGGTTCATTCGGATTCTGAAACATGTATTCTTGTCAAGCTGTATTATTTTGTCTTCCTCTTCTCCTCTAAAACATATCATATATGTAAATAAGTCGCATAGAAAATGCCTCACTACAGTCTGTTTATAAACTAAAAAAAAAATCTTCCTTTTATGACCAAATTGCTGCTTGTATGCAGTCTTGTCTTGCCTATCATAGATTATGTAGAATTACTTCTTGATAAAATAGATCGCCTACTCAATAACTGCATTCGATTCATCTTCAATCTACAAAAATATGCAGCTATCGCATCCAGCTAAAATGGCCTACTATTCGACAGAGGCGTAATTCTAGGATTCTCTTGGTTCTGTATTAAATTTTGTATGATCTAACTTCTCCTTCATACTTCAAGGAAAATTTTCAGTTTCTCTGTCTACTAGTGACAGGGTACTAGGTTCATTACGAAATCTAAAGGTTCATTTCCCACCACATAAAAGTGATTTTTTCCATTATTCCTTTACATTTCAAGCTATACAGCTTTGGAACGCCCTGCCTAATACCCTCAGATAGACAAGCTCCAACTAAGTTGACATTCAGGAGATTGCTTCGGGAACATTACCAAAAAAAACAATATTAGTTGTGCCAATGGGAACACTTAAGTTATGCCCTACCACTAGTTGTGCGTACGTTGTTGGTCCGTCAGGAAACCGCGCAAAAAGAGCAATTGTATGTGACTCCAATGAATAAAACCTTGTACAAAGCTCAGGTTCGGTCGTGTGTGGAGTATACTGTTCGCACATTAGAGCAGGTGCAGCCAAATGTCAACTTTTTGCCTTGGACTCGATGGAGAGGCGTGCGAAGAGGCTCATTGGTGACGGAAATTTGGTTGAGACCAACCTGCAAAGCCTCGAGCACAGGCGCAGAGTAGCCAGCCTCTCAGTTTTCTACAGGGCACATTTCGGAGAATGTGCACAGGAACTGTTTAAAATAATTCCTCCATCTCCGTTTTTCCATCGAATGACACGGCGCACGGCGTCGTGAACATTCCGCCGGTACGGACGACGCGATTTGCCTTGTCATTCGTTATACGCACCGCCAAGGACTGGAGTAACTTGCCTGCGTTGGCGTTCCCGGTTGCCTATGACGTGGATGTCTTCAAGAAAAGAGTGAATAGGCTTTTACTAATTATTGTAAGTTAATGCGCTCAGCACCTTGGACCACATCTCCACTTACTTACCATCAGGTGGGATTGTGGTCAAGCATTAAATTATGTGTGTAAAAAAAAGAAATACCTATGCTATTTGGTAACGCATATACTTCTACTATTAAGTAGTAAATACTACTCGTAGTATAATAAGAAAATAAATACGATTTTATTACCTACTTGACCCATTATCTAGTTGTAAAACATAAATTCCTGCAACGGTTGTTTGTCTGTCCTAAGTAATTCAGGTAGGTGTAATTGATTAAAATTGGATAAGAAGGAAGTTTCCGCGAATTAGAGGACGCGACAAGTAGGGCAGCGGGGTCAAGGATATCGCCTCAGAGCTCTCAGGTTGTTAGTTTTAGAGGTAATATCACAGGACTTACTCATCTCAAATATATTATCCTATAATTTTTGCTTTTGAAACTGCCAAATATATTAAACATTGTAGGTACACAATAAATGAAGGAACATTGATTTGACCATAGATTCTGTGAATTGTTTGAGATATTACACAAATGCTTTAATGCAGAGGCAATGCAGTGAGTAATGATTATGTAACTGGCCTTGATTAAGAAGTTTTTTTACTTATTGTTAAGAAGGTTCTAGTTGCAGTTGATATTTAAAACTAGGTAAACTGAGTTCCTAATTTCAGTTTTCATGGCTATAAAAATAACTAATACCACGCAGCTGTACAAAAATTAGAGAAACAACATAAATTTTGCCTAAACTGAGTCCTAAAAATCCTAAAATATAAGGCACTCAAAATGCAAAAATCAACAAAGTAATGTTTTAATCGTAAAACACCTTTTCGCAAATGATAAAACACATTTATTTGTTTAATAAAAATATCAGCAATAAAAATAACAAAGAGAAACATAAAGAATCAATAACACTATTGGACTACGATTGTCATTGGCAAGCAACACTCGATGTCAGATTATATCGGCCGGAAGGGACATAATTGGGGTAATAGCATCTGCCGTTAAGAGGATTTAAGTGGGGACTATTTTTACTAGAGTCCAGATTATTTTTGAACTTATAATTAAATTAACTGCTATGTGATATAACTCTGATATAAGCGACTTAATAGCACGGGTCAGCCAGCGAGGGTTTTAATCTGCATTTTTTGCGTGATAGATTGGTCCAAAATAAAATGTAAATTCATGATGGAAGGGATTGTTGATTTTTTTAAATCACGAAGAACATTGACTTTTACAAAAAATTAAGGGAGATACGATTGTATCGCAAAAAAAATTTGAGAAAAAATAGAATCACAGGCGGCAACACTTGCCACTCTTTGTAGAAAAACCATCAATTAATGTTATTTTAGTTATAATATAGGCACTTGTATATAAATAAAAAGGTAACTGTTAACAAAATTTTCACAAAGACTTTGACTACTTTGACCACATACGATTCATGATTGAATCAAGTGCGGTTGAATGAAACATCTTAAAAGATAATTTGCGTCGACGAGTGATAAAAATGTTGGGTCCTTGTTTAGGGGTCTTATGACTGTCGTCCCATTGTGTTACAGCGATGTTTAAGTGGTGATTCGAAGTACTTGTACGGTCCTTTGTGGAGGGAATCCGTCGACTACATGGACGGTGCTTCATTCTAGCTTACTGCGATGTAAGCTCCTTACGGTATACTTTTGTTACGTATTCTGTAGTTACTTGTACTGATTCTATTTCGAAGAATGGAAAGTTGGATCTATTCGAGCAAAATAATATCTCTCTGGAATAGTTGCATTATGTTCTTGCATTCTTTTTCTGTTTTTTGGGACGATGTGTTATAGCTTTACAATCGTTTTTGTTAATATAAAACGTTTTGTTACACATACACTCCATCCATCCATCCATCCATCAGCCCTTGGAGGTCCACTGCTGGACATAGGCCTCCCCTAACTACACATATACTCTAATCCTGTTTAAATGGTGACTCTATTAGGCGAATAGCACAAGTTTTACCACGTACAAAATAAATGGCCCTTTAAATTATGTTCCTCCTTCCATCTGTGGACAATAGTCATGCTTATCAGTTTACCAAAAGCCTTACCAATGAATGCTGATGCCGATGTTACAATAGCGAGGAATCAGCTTATTAATTGTGTATATTTTATTTTATATTGAATTCTTGCTACGAGTTGGTACTTACGTTTCTCCTGATTGCGTACGATAAGTTACGATTCATAATTTATCTTCACATAGTCACTTCACTGCAATGTCCCGCAATTTATCGTGCTAGTTGACCCAATTTTTGTCACTATTATGTAAATTTACTGAACTACACGGCTATTATTCAATAGGAACTTACCGAGCGCCAAAACAAGCGGCTTACCTGTAACGATAATAAAATATTTATATTAATAAATCTTGGCAGACCTAACGAACTGTGCGCGGTATTATTTCCATAAAATAAAATAAATCGTTGTACTATAAACACCAGGCGGTTCAGTTCGGGATTGGGCAATGGACATCCGAGTTACGGAAATATTTGCCTTTATGTTCGAATGGTAAAACTTCCCGTGCATTCCCAACGCAAAACTGTTAATTGCAAACTGCCTCTATTTTTCGTGTGGTGTATCGGATTTAGTTTGTCGATTTGTGATACCGAATATGTTGTTTACGTATTGTGTTTCCCTTTTTGTATGTTAAAATGCGCGATAGAACTTCAATTTAATCGTTTGCGTTTGTGATACACTTTTGCCTCAAGTATAAAAATCCAGTATGAAGTATAAAGATCCATTACACCAAAATACTGATGATTGAATTTTCGATATATATTTTTTTGATAAATAAATTTTCAATATGTATTTAAAACTCCAGTGACATATACCTAATAAAAATGTTATTTTCGTTGTTTCACTTAGATTTGTAGACGGCCGTCTAAAAATAAACATACTCAGAACGTGCTAATCGAAGTTGAATGGAACAGAGGTCGTCGTATTCGCGGGAACGGGTGTCCTGAATTTTATATCGAGGTTGGCCGAAATAGCTGAAAGGCTCGGAATTAGAGCACGGAAGTAACTAGGACATCTGTATGTCGTGTCGTAAGATATTTTATATACTAGGTACTTTTATTGAATACTTACTATAAAATAAGTAATCTTATATACAATAGTTGAGTTAGGTAGGTAGTTAATATACATACCTAATATGAAAGGGGGATTGCTAAGGTAAGTAAGGTGTCCAAGTTAATCTCTTCTCATGGTGCATTGTGAAAGCTCACGGTCCACCTAACAAGCAAAATGGCGCTATCTTCCGCCCATTGGAGACTTCTGGATAACGTAGAGAATGCATACTTATAACTCTAAAACTGATGAAGTTGGTTTGTATGAAAATGACTTCGGACCCCTATTTTTGCTACTTAGGGGATGAATTTCCAAAAATCCGTTCTTAGCTGACGTCTCCTTAGCATAAACTATCTCCCTGCCAAATTTCATCATAATCGGTTCGGTAGTTTCTGAGATTTTGACGTGATAACGTTTATAAAGACGATGAGCCTGAAAGGCATTCACGAAAACCGAGTAACGGCCGCTCACGTCACGGAAGCGCGCGCAGCATTAGAGAGAGAGGCACGCTAGACCGGCCGTCTCTCTCCCACTCAAGCGTAATCGGTCCGCTTGGAAGGCATTCTCGAAAACGTGGTAACGAGCCTGCTCACGTCACGAGCCACAACGCGCGCAAAGTATCGAGAAAGAGATACGCTGAATAATAATAAAACGAAATATATATCTGTAATTTAATATGTAAAATTGTAATTTTCATTCTATTTCCCGTTCCTAATGTGCGAATTGACAATATTTATATCATAAATTATTCTTCTACGAAATAGACGTTATCACGTAAAACCATTGTCCGTAAACCGACTTTACAGACAACCAATTTTTTTTGTTTAATCAGCGGTGTGTCTCTTTTCAATTTTATATACCGGGTGTAATCGTTAAGTGTGCACAGGCGATTATTCCGTAACTATTACAGATATCAAAAAACTTTAAACTGGTATCGAAAGTACTTTACCTAATGTGTAAAATGACAATAATAACTTATTAAAAATAAAACGAGAAATATCCAAAAACTTTACATTATACACTCCCATACATTTCGTATGAGATAGTAGAAAGGTTTTACTTTCCTTATTTTAAGTGGGATAGTACCTACTCATTTTACCCTTATCATTTTATAATTATGTATGATATAATATTGATGAATTTCAAGTAGATACACGTGTAGATTAATTATCTTACCACTGCAAATTAATAATAAACCTTGTTTCAATATCGTGTTGATTTCAACTGGCTGATAAGCAACATACTAAATAAAAACAATAATCTAAAATTTTAACAAAAAAATAACCGAATTCATATGAAGTACATCCAATAAAAAAGAATCATCGAAATCGGTTGGCGTGATATTGAGTTATTTGCCCATTTATCGCGCACATAATTAATGCAAATTTAAGACTTATATGCTTTTGACATGGATGCCATTGTCATATATCGCTCAAATTGATGTGGGACCACACGACAAGCACCAGCTTTCGATTAAAAAAAGAATCATCAAAATCGGTTCACCCAGTCCAAAGTTCCGACTACTCTTTGGTGTTCGTTCTAAATTCAAATTCTTTATCGCGGGTTCTCGTTCCCGCCATTTTTTTTTGTTGTATCTTAATGAGGGAAAGAAGACAGCGGTCATCCGCTGGATTCAGAAGGCTCAGGACCGGTCAGAATGGCGCAAGTTAGGGGAGGCCTATGTCCAGCAGTGGACCTCCAAGGGCTGGTTGATGGATGGATCCGTATTGCACAACGAGGACGTCACTTCGAACATCTGCTTTGAATACAAAATTTTGTACTTACTAAGAAACAAAATGTATGGGAGTGTTTAATGTAAAATTTTTGGATATTTCTCGTTTTATTTTTAATAAGTTATTATTGTCATTTTACTCATTAGGTAAAGTACTTTCGATATCAGTTTAAAGTTTTTTGATATCTGTAATAGTTACGGAATAATCGCCTGTGCACACTTAACGATTACACCCGGTATATAGCTTGTACTTGTGCTACATGCTACAGGTACTTTGAAAGTACCGGTAAGTGAATTAAAGGTGTTTTCGTAGCAGCGTTAAAAAGGGTTTACAAGTTAGGGTAATTAAGATTTTCTGCTTCTTTGTAGCAGCAGCGTGTCTGTTACATCTCCAAATAACACATACTATTAGTCGGTTCGATATAGATTGCCGGATTATTGACCATAAAAAGGAAAAATAGACACAAATATTGTTAAAATTATAAGTATGCTCAATGTTTGTATGTTGGCATAAAGTCAAATCTGATGTAATCCCTTCCATTTTTTTGCCAACTATAGAAAAATAAAGATTGTAATTTTGTTTCTCTACGTGGCTTTTCCAGATGGAATTCCGTTTTAGTATTCGATTTAACAGTTCCGCAGAATCGAGGTTATGTGAGAAACTGATATCCTTTTCAGTCTCGTAAAATAACCACCGCAACTAAAGATAACAGAACATTGCCCTTGAGTCATAATCGGGGCAATGACATGATAAAGCTTAGTGTTTGGCGGACATAAAGAGGATAATTTTATAGGGATCTAAGTTCAGTATTTGAGCATTAAGACTATAGGTCGAAGATCAGCCCAAAACTCTGTTAATGAAGTTATACAACCTTCATATCGATTTTCTCTAACAAAAATGTCCTAGTAAGTAATTATAAGACGTAGAATATATTCAGCATACTGTCTTTACAAAGGTATGGTTTTGGAAAGTTTATTCGTAACAATTCATAGTTTACCCGTTGTTTTATATTCCAAAATAACGAAGTTTTGTTTATTCATGTTTTTAGATAACTTTGCTGTTACTTTTGCATTTTTCACTCCACTATGGAAAGTCTATTGAAAGTCGTGCTTCTTTCAAACGAACATCCATATTTGTAAATATAAAATTATGTTTTAAAGCTTTAACTTAGATTTAAAAATATATTTTGCAATTTTCGGTTCCGTCTGTTAACTTCTTCAAAGAGCACTTTTTAGGAAGTCACTTTTTCCGAATGGCCAGTAGAAAAGAAACAAAAAAATTGCGAAACAGACTTCTGTAGGTTCTGGGGAAATTAAGTTCATGACTTTCAAAGTAGGAGTCAAAGCCGGAGTTTACAAGTAGAACACGAGAATCCGCGAGGAACGACCGACCGAAAAATGAATGAAATATTTATGAAGCAACGCAGACGGTCTTATGACGGGAACCGGGAACACGATGCATGGCGGTTTCAAATTGCATGTACCTAGTCAAGTATGTGTGCAATAAACACATTATTTTAAGTGTAATAGCCGCGTACAAACTTGTACGCGATCTCGGGAGATAGGCTATGTGGTCTCGCGAGATCTCGGCTAGGTAGACGTGGGCATTGCTCACTAAGCATATTCACAACTGCAGAAATCGATGTCGATGTCAACGTGTTGTTGGTCAAGATAAAAAAGTTAGGTTTTAAAAGTTAAAAAGTTAAAGTTAGGACTTTTGTGTTTTGTATACAATGTGATAATTATTTGGTGGTAGTTGCATGGGTGACCGCTAGTAGCAATAATTTCTTGAACGCTTCCCTGCTTCTGGAGATCACGCCGCAAAGCCGCCAGTCCTGATTGTTATCGTAAGATAGCAGTCGTTAAGCCATGACTGAGGCCTCTGGATGACATGAAAACTTCCGACAATGGGGTTGGCAACTAACCCCTCCACCAATCCGCACTTTGGCAGCGTGGTGGAGTAACCTTTAGGCCTCCTCAAAGAGACGACGAAGAATGCTCATAATTGGACCATTTATCCAAAAATACAAATCCTAATATACAAATTTATTGTATATTATACCGCATCAAACAGTAGTGTAATCCACGTCATAAGTGACAACAGGAAAATATCTTATGCTCATGAAACGTATTTTAGCACGCGAAGCTCATAACAATTTTCCGAATGTTACATTCCTCGCAGATTCGACGGCGAATATCTGTTGAATAAAACCGTTCCGAGATGATTCAGTGAACGGGTTATGCCAGTAAAAGTCTAACACTTCCCCCTCAAGCACCTCCCTTCATTCAATATCATGTTCGAATGTAAACTGCTTCAAAGCTTTACGCGACATCTTTCATAAGTTATAAGTAGCAATGCAATAGCAAAATATTGCATTTTAAATAAGCTTTCATAAATATAGTCAGCCATACGCCCACTCTATGTGATCGAACGTATGAATGAACGTGTAAGCCCTCTCATCCATACACTGCACTGGCAAGATTATGTATGATTTCCAGCACTTAACTTGTGGACATGCATTAAAGTTCTGTTTGTGAAAACATTTGCACTGAATTTACTCGCGCTCACGTATCTCTGCCAAAATAAATGTTTTGAATATTTCAAAGTAAGTTTTGGTCATTATTCACTTCTCTTGTTTATTGTAGATGGCGTTTAAACGTTATAACATTACGAAGCAAGAATCTGTGTTGCTTTACGGATAATTTCTTAATAAGGTACATTTAATGATGTTGTTACCGGATATCTGTATAATGCAGGTATTTAATATAATCCCTAGGCAATTAAACTTAAAATTGCTAGTAGCGGTGTTATTAAAAAATCTGACGAAGTCATGTGAAACATAATAAATTAATTTAAATAAATATTAAACACGCTGTTGTTGAAAGTTCCAATTTATTCATAACTGTAAATCGACCACTTGCGGACTTATCGGCTTATGTAATAGCGCTTGCGTCCATCGAAAATCGCAGAATGAACGATTGAAAACGAAACTCAGTAACGAGAAATACCTATGTAAAAGGTTGAACCTTTATTTTTCCATTTATTTTTATTTCTGTTTACATCTAGGTTATCTATGCAAAAAGGAAATAAACTACGTGTAGGTACGTTTTGTATATTATTGTACGAACAAAATTATTTATTTACATATTACATTCGTCACTTAAATAATAAATAAAAACAATGAATAAAAATACAAACTTAAATTGTCTATTACTAAATGAGGTTGCCTTTAGTAACTAAGTAGTAGTAATTACTAAGCCCAAACTAAATAAACAGAGGCCGTTATAAATGGACGGAATTTTTATAGGAGTCCCAGCTATATATACCTCGGAATTATTGGATTCTGAGTAAATAATTGTACTAACAATGTATGACACAAAATACTAAAAATACCTATTTTTAGACCACTTTATTATTACGAGGATTAAAAAACGGAACTCCACTATATGTACTAACTGATTAATTTAAAATGATGTACCTATCTGGTATTGACAAGAATTAATTAATTGTGTTATGAGTATATTCGAATGGATTGAACTGCTTCATAAAAACGTAATAACCTCCGTAAAGCTCTCGGAAACTTTTACCGGATTGTTTTTCCAGCGAAAATTAAATTGATATCGGCAAAGGATTATGACTGAATTAATTGGTTTAATGTTTTGATACTATAAGCTTTAGTTAATTATTTTTAAATATTTGTCTCACTATTTCATCTTTGCAATATGTTTCACGCTCTTATCACTGATTACATTTTGAAACAAAAATACGGAATTGAAAATACGGGTAGATAAACTGATATAAAAATATCCAACCCAGTCTCATGTAATTACCATTCGACTGTTTCGTAACTGAACTGTTTTAATAAAAATTGAGGCAGAAGTATTTTAAATCTGCGACTAAAAAGAGAACTTATACAACAGCGAATTCAAATGGCGTTGTAAAACTCACTTTAACGTAGGTTGCTAAGTATGCGACAAACAAAAAAATGTTGAAAACAGTCGTGTACCAATTGAGAAGCCTAACAAAAGTTGGTGTTACGAATAGCTTTCTATTCATTTCTGAGCCTTTGAATTTCCCAGTCGGTTTTTACAAAATTATTTTGTAAACGTATTAAAAAAAATTGTGTGTGAAAAAAAACATCGATGTTTTTTTCGATGCAATGCATCGTATAGTGGCATCGATGTAACATCGATGTTTCGAAAAATACATCGATGTTTTTATACATACACTGTTTTTACTTTTAGTAGCGTTGAGGTTGAGACTAAAAAAAAGGTCATGGGAAGTGAATTTGATATCCAAAAACTAAGGAAACGCTTTCCAACATTAGCCTAAGGCCTAGGGTTGCCTCTTCGATGCATCGAATAAAAAACATCGATGCTTACTCGATGTTGACGTATTAAAAAAACATCGGATTAAATCGATGTTTCCATACTTCGGATTAAATTGATGTAGGTATATCGTGCATCCCTAGTGTCAGTTCCGACGCACGACTGGAGTTTATCGCCATCTAGTTTGCAATCGTCAAATCAGTAACAACGGATCATAATGATGATGATGTTTCACATCGTCAGAATAGGATGTACCAAGATTATTATTATCATTAGATGGCGTTGTTACTGATCAGCCATCCGACGCCATTTAGATTCTGTGTTACAAATTAAAAACATAATCGCTTAATGTAACGAAGAAAGTTTGATTAATTATGAAAATTAAAAACGATTTTCTTATTTAAGTTTGCTTAAATATAAAAATTGATAGATAAGGAGTTAATCTCCAAATTTAATGAAATTTTATTTTCAGTATTCGAATAATTTATTCAATGCGATGGTTATCCAAAAAAAAAAACCTAATTCCTAGCAATTTCATTGAACAATTTTGTTCGGTTGCTTTTAATGCTTAGTTTCGTCCATTATATCCGATCTAATTTATTAGTTACAATTTAATATAAATGATTCAATTTTATTAAAAGATCAAGTTGTAATAAGCTGGGTATTGTTTTCAATTTGGTCGTCGACGTAGCGGTGATATCTTTAGTGTCACTACTCGTATTATCTATGACTTGTGGTAAGGCCCTACATACAATGAGGTCCTCTTCTCCTATGTCGATTAGGGGCCGTTTTAAACATAGCGGTGATATCTTTAGTGTCACTATTATCTATGACTTGTGGTAAGCCCCTACATACAATGAGGTCCTCTTCTCCTATGTTGATTAGGGGCCGTTTTAAACAATCTGTCTATCCATAACTTAACAAGAAACATTGTGACTTAGCAGTTGCTAAGCAACTTACCCGAGGAACGGATAAGGTGTTGAAAAAGGCCTTATTAACGCCTTAAAAATGTGCGAAGTAAAAGTCGAAAGCATTCGGTATTTTCTTAAATTCTAAACTTGTTCTCTAAAATGAAACACTAATGGTCGTAGCGCACATATCAACTCGGAAAGGGATCGGCACCGGATCGCCTCGCCGTCAACCTAACGTAAGCTCGGCTACGGCTAGGCGACGCCGCGCTTACGGCTCGCCGGCCGCTGGTTGACGGAATGAATGACAGCAGTTCGCCGACGCAACGGTAGCCGCGGCGCGGGGCGTGCACGAGGAAACGGAAAGTCGACGGATAGCGTACGGTGAGACGTAAGCGCGGGTACGGCAAGTCGTCCACGCACCGTACCGCGGTTCGTGAGCTTGTCTCGAGGCGAGGCGATTACGTTACGGATCCGATAAGTGTGCTTTACAGTAGGGAGTTTCATACAAAGAATACTGACATGCAAGAGTTGATACGTTTACGTTCCGTTTACGAGTTGATATGTGTGCTATGACCATAAACCGTAACTCTTGACATTTACAATCAAACAAAGGAAGGTTTTGTGTTGGAGATTGCATAACATCAACCTATTTGAAATTTAAAATGGTATATTTTCCTCACGCCGCGGATTCCGTGTTGTAAACAAACAAAAATGACGTAACAGAAACGTGACAAACATACGACCGATTCTCGCATCTCTCGATTTTTATCGAATGAATTGAATTGTATGAGTAATTGGGTAATTATAGATGGCCTGGATTTAGTATATAGCGTAGATTTATGAGTTTTTGTTTAAGGTTGGTTGGTTCTAATGAAATTTTTTTCAGTAAAATGAACGAGCTACCTGAATGTGGTACTTACGTGGTCACTTAATCACAGTTGAGTGTGTGATGTGTTTTACTCCCCAACTCAGAGTCACTACGGTTACTTAAATCGCTCCTTAGTACAGAATTTGTGTGGTGATTCTTTACTAAGGAGCGATTAAAGTAACCGTTTGTGACTCTCTAATGATACAGTAATCTGAAACTGAGATATGTATGATATGATACAGTAATCTGAAACTGAGATATATGTGTTTGATATTTTATTTGTGATATCCTTTGTGTTTATGTTTTAAAACCTGTATTAAAAGCAACAGCAAGCTAAGAGATCCATTACAAAATTCGTTACTCTTTATTTTTATCCCGATTGGATCCATTAAATCTTAAAACGCTTTAATAGCGTTTATGGCCGCCAAAATATAATAACCACTCAGGCACATTTATCAAGTGCTTTTAACTTCATGTCGCTAAAAGGGCGAGTTCGAAAGTGGATTCCAAATTCCAGTTAATTACAACGACCTCGTGATATTGGTACGATCTGACAAGCGTGAAGAGTTCCGTGCAATTTTACATTTTCATTTTGGTTTCGGTTTGCAGTAGTTTGTTATGCTTAATTTTTTTCTATATTAAAACAATTTCGAATTCTATATTTAGTAGGTATGTTTATATTCTGCAACAGTTTAAAACCTAGCTCTTGGAAGTCTGTATTAATTAATTGTATTAACATTAATTTTAGTCATTTAAATTCTGGAGGACATCGAAACTTCAAAACTGAGATTAGGTAGGTACATATATGCGTGAACAAAAATATTTGTTGTATTTATTTAGTCATAGAATATACACTAATAATATACACAAAAATACTATATAATAAAGCAACATAATAAAGCCCAATAAGCAACAGCAACTAAGAATATAGCGAACAAACATAATCTTATATATTAAGTTATGAAACTTAATATGAAGCCAAGAATAGTCCATTCATAAAATTCGCTATCACAGGGGTGTCTGCCGTCCCACGCGCATACCAATAACAATAATAGATATGTAGCCAGAATGGTATATTCCTTCGAATTTCTTCGGAAATGGAAACATCCGGTTTGAAAATACTTATCACAAAGAGTATATTCTTCATCACAACTCATACTACCTATCACATTGCTAAGTTTAGTTTTGTTTGAGAATATTATGGAGAACTGTCATTATGCTTGCTTCCTCACAAGAGGTCTACTGGGGCTTCCGAAGCAATAATCTGCTCATGAATATTACCACAAGCGGTGGTACCCCGGGCCCCACGGGCGTCCCGGGTACCATCGTGTAGTGTTTTGATATTATATCTTAAGTTCATGTGTAATATAACTTGGCCATTTCTGAGTCTATGGGACGGCCACGAGATTGCCAAGCTTAATTTTTGTAATCAGACCTTATACACTATTTTACGAGGCCTGACTACAAAAATATGAGAGTTGATCACTTTTTGACAGTGAAATCGAAAATTCCGTGAATCTTGGCAATCCTTGGCAACTTGTTTTAAATTAAGTAAATGTTTTAGGAATTTAAATGTTCTACAGCTACTTGTAATCCTTCAGCCGTCTGTATCGATGCTTTCCTTTAACAATATGACTAAAGTCCATGGGTCATTATTTATTTCGTCCGTTTTATGTCAACGCTGAGTAAAGTAGAAGACAAAATGAATTCGTTCTCTGACAAACGAATATCTTTTACTTCTTTTAAGCATTTTGTATTTCATGTTTCTGCATGAGTTCTAAAACATGGCGCTGTGCATTTGTAACGAGATTCCAAGTGTTTCTAACAATTTCATTCTTGTCATATGAAAGTAAATAAATATATTACTTAGCTAAATGTTTTGTTTAGCGGTTAACATAAAAAATATTATAGCGACGTTTTGATGTGAGTGTGAGTTTGTGAGTTTAATTGCAGTTGTACGATGTAAGTACTTACATAATATCGTTACAAAGTACATTTAAATACTTGATAAATATTTATGGCTGAGGCGGCACTCATAATACATACAGGTAAATATATCTGATATACATACCCCTTGTTTGTTTTCGTCATCTTTCTAGCTAACTATATGTACATATTTATTGGGAACATATTACTTTAAAAATAAATGACCTAAAAATATTTACACATTCCGAATTAAGACAAAAACAAGGGAAGTAAAAATAAATAATGAACTCCAATTAACTAGGAAAGAGGGACAGACACGGCTGTAGCGAAACTAAAAGAGACAATTATATTATTATGCTCTGAGCGCACATGTGTTTAAACGATCGTAGTGATTAGTTGGAATTTACGACTACTGTAATTTACTGCTATAATGTATGTAGTCGTCTGTGTAATGTTGTTTGGAACTTAATTATTCAGTTTTTTTAAAGAGTTAACGCGTGTAACGCGTGTTTAACATAAGAAAACTCTACCTACGTTCTGGCATTCTCTGGCGTTATTAATTATATGCGTTTACTAGTTAAGTTTAAATATTTAAATTTCAATATTATTATAGATTGGTAGAATTAAAACGAGAACTAGAAAAGTTTTAATAAAACATTCCTTTCAGTTGCAATATTTGATGCATATAAGTATTTAATCATTAAAAAAATGTATTCATTCATATTCCTCTATCAGTGAATTCATTTAGATTATTGTATTAAATAAACTCTCACTAAAATATAATAAAAGTCAATAAATTATTTATTATGTTTGTACGGACAAAAAATGGAGAAAAATATTTGATATAGAGAGGGTTGTTACTTCAAATGTTATTTAAGTGACGGCGATTCCAGAACAAGATCGCAACTAATATCTGTGGATACTCCATTACCCCAACGAGAAATGTAGACGCTTCACGAAAAGCCCGCCTTTGTGTTTAATTTGTAGACGCAGCGCGGATTGTGCAGTAAATAATAAAACTAACTCGACAATCACTGCCTAACGACTAAAAGAAAATTCTCATTTCAGAGATTCACAAGTCAAAGGATTATTGTCTTCCGTTTTCACACGTTAAAATAAATCTGCTTTGGTGGATTATTTCATAGCTTCTTTTCTTTACTGCCATTTTCTGTTACAAACAGTGCTCTGTAAGATCTCCAAATAATTATGATGTAAAAATGGAGACCTAGTTTATTTGTTTAAGTACAATATTTTATACCCAGTTTGGTTTAATGAATACTGTTCCAAATAGATCTTAGTATATTTAAATTTCAGTACATTTAACCCAAAAATACGAGGTGGCTCGTGTCCGACAGTACAATATGCATCGGTACTATAAATTAAGTGTCAGTGTTGCCAATAAACCGAAAAATATAGGTACATATCGGCGAACCCGAATTTATTATTTTCGTATTGAAATAAAATCATCATAAATTACTTTAACGTTAATTTAATTATACAAACACGTAATAAAATTTCCATATAATTATGTTTAATATGATACATAAAACGTAACTGACATCAGTTTTTTGATGTAACAGTTAATTTTTAACCGACTTCAAAAAAGGAGGAGGTTCTCAATTCGACTGTTTGTATGTTTGTTACCTCAGAACTTTCGACTGGGTTAACCGATTTTGATGATTCTTTTTTTAGTCGAAGGCTGATGCTTGTCGTGTGGTCCAACTTAAATTTGAGCGAGATCTGACAATGGCATCCATGTCAAAAGCATATAAGTCTTAAATTTGCATTAAGCATGTGCGCGATAAATGGACGAATAACTCAATATCACGCCAACCGATTTCGATGATTCTTTTTTGTTGAATGTACTTCATTTGAAGTCGTTTCTTTTTTTGTTAAAATACAATAAGTGTATAATCTAATATTATTTAAGTGCTACAATAAGCACATTCTAATTCATTACTGAGACTCTGTGTATCGTCGTTTTTATATTGTAACGGATGATCCTACACGATTTTTTTTTTACTTAAAATAAGTCAATGCTTGACCACAATCCCACCTGATGGTAAGTGGAATGTGGTCCAAAATTTTCTTGAAATGTTTCATCATCAGCCCTTTTTTAAAGGGATACGATTATTATTTGGAATCTGGAATGCCCAAATTGTACAGCATTGATTTGTAATGGTCTCAATGAATATGTTTAACTTTAAGAGTTTGACAAAGTTGAGGGTTTCTTAAATTTTTTAATGTTTAATTTTGTACGGTAAGCGATTTCAAGTCTACTCTATTTTTATGATATCATTAATTTGGGTGAAGATCATTCCGCCATTGTGCACTTAGACAAACATTCACACGGAATTCGAGAAATGAAATGTATTTCAAACATTTCAGTTGTCTAGACTTAAAATCTCTTTCCGTACAAAATACGCCGCAAATTTTAAATTATAGACTGGTGGCATAAGATTTTCATTTTCATTTTTCGTAGTTTGTGCAAATTTTACTAAGTACCTACCTATGACTCGTATACCTTTTCTTATACATACAATATCATTACTTGTCTTTGACATATTTTCATATTCTACTCCGATATTTTAGGCTCAGAGTCACTTCGTAGTAACTTCACCAGAACATGGTTACTGAAGTCAATATCAAATAAATAAGTGTCAAATGTCACGTGACATCTTGACAAAGTTTCTTCGCGCCATCATAGTTTAACCGAGCGCACAATCCATTCTGGGTTTAAAATCTGCGTAAAATAATTATTTTCGGTATTTTTAACAAAATAAAGGATGATATTCAAAGCCAAAGACAATATATTTCATTCATATAGGTATCACTGATACATTTATGCACGTCATATTTTGGCTTTTCGGAAGGTGCTTTGTCGTGGAGGAGAAGAAAAGCCTAAAGAAACTCCTCAACACATCTTTAAAAAAAATATTACAAAAAAAAGATAATAATACAAAAGTATTTACTATTCTGAGCGTAATTGGTTGCAGAGCAAGTCATTTCCATGCATCTTTGTCATTTAAATACTCGTCTACACTATAATAATATCCCTTGCCTAACAATTGTGTCTTTACACGTTTTTTGAAAGATTCTATTGGCAAGTCACGTATTAATTTTGGGATTTTAATATAGAAATGTATATCAAGCCCTATGAATGTTGTGGTTTACTTCTATACATTAATATAAAACACGGAAAATTATAGAATTTTCAAGTTGTACATTTCTTAGAAAACTTATGATTATTTATTTTGACTTGCATATTATTATCTTTTAGTTATATTATACCATATGAGTTTGATTTATACTTTTATCTTATTTTTAAAAGTTTTAAGTTTATATATCACACATTCACACTCAGTAGGTACGTCAAGTACGGTGATGGTAATGACAACACAGACCATAAATAGGTAAATGGTGTAAATATATGTCTGAGATAATCTATCTTTAATATTTTGTTAAGGGCGTAATTCATAGCATACTCTCAGTAAGACAAACGTTACAGCAAAGCAAATAGGGCAATAGTGGCAACGAGGAAAATTGGTCTGAAAACGTAATTCCATCCAATAACCCTTTACGAGGAAGAGTCGAATAAGCATGTGGCGTATTATGGCGTGTCCCCGAACATCGTTTCCTCAATAATCTGTTCTCTGAAGACAAGCCACTATGAATTCTCGATCTATTTCCGAACAAGAGAACTTCAGTCTTTGAAAATGACCTACTTTTATTGACCTCTCCGTGCTTTGAGGCTTTTATAAGATTTGTTTTGCCGCTGCTTGGAATTTAAATTCCACATTATTATAATTTATTCCCCATGTTTCGTGGTTTAAAATATGTCTTGCATACTAAAGATTCGAGTTCGAAAGTGAAGGTAAGCTATCATTTTCAAAAATATTGCAATGTTATTTTATTACCAATATACATTATACATATATACAATATACATTAAGTACTATTTTTTATGGATAAAGCTGAGAAACGAGCTGACTATTTGACGGTAAGTGGCTATCGTTACCCATGGACATCAGCGACACCAAAGGCATCATTAATACCTTGTCAGCCAAGAAGACAGAAGAAAAAGAAAGAAAGAGCTGGGTCTCAATAATAATCCCTCCGGGGGGCCCTACCAGCGGGCCAGATTTAGTCGCCTCTTCTCTGTCTCTGTCTCTGTCTTACGACACCTATCCGGCGTGGGATTAGGGTTAGTATTCTAAGCCACCCCTATACGGCATTTTTTATTTTTTGTTATGAACATACTGCATTGTTAGCAATCATGGGTAATAAATAGGTAGTAGGTAGTAAAAAGTGGGCTAGAAAAAATATTAGTTATAATTATGCAGTTAATTACCATTATATTGCAATGTCAAAACTGTTTTACTGACTATTCAAATAACAAAAAAGTATATATAAATTGTCCTACAACACATAGATGATTTAAAATCGGTTCTATTCATTGAACAGTTTTACGCAATATATTATGTACTAGGAAATCGCCCTCGCTTCGCTTCGGCAAAATAGAAAAAAAATATAATATAGCCTATGTCACCCGGGGATAATGTAGCTTCCCAACAGTGAAAGAATTTTTCAAATCGGTTCGGTAGTTTCGGAGCTTATTCAATGCAAACAATCAAATCTTTCCTCTTTATATATATACCTACGAGTAACCGCCCTCGCTTTGCTTCGGTTTTCTTTATTTTTTACACCTTGGGTTACATTATTGGAGTTTTTTTAAGGATCCCTATTTTTTTTGAAAATCTAATATAGCCTATGTTACTCGGGGATAGTGTAGCTTTCCAACAGTGTAAGAATTTTTCAAATCGGTTCAGTAGTTTCGGAGCCTATTCAATGCAAACAATCAAATCTTTCCTCTTTATTATTAGTATAGTATAGATTAGTATAGATATAGATAATGAAAATTCAGCTGAAACGGATACAGCTTCTTCTTATGTAAACTTCGTCTTCTTAGTTAAACAATGTAGGTAACAGGAAGTTTTTTGTGATTGATTGATGCTTTCGAGAAACAGTTGTAGTGGTAATTTTACTTCTCCCGAAGTTAATAGTAGGTAAGTACGGTAAGGACGGACTTATTGTCCCAATTTAATGGGATGACAGGCTTTGATTTTTGACTACATCAGGAAAGGAAATGATACGCGAAAGAATTTTTCTAATTCCTATGCATTTTATTACTTGTCTGTAATTATAACTATATAGTGATCAATTTTATAAAAATGAAAACAAAGTAACACTATTTAATTTTGTTTGAGAAACTTATGGAAAGAAAATTCAAAACAAAAGCTTTAAGAGCTTTATTCTTCCTAGTAATATAAATAATAAAAAATATTAAAAAGAGTACAAATACTAATGTTAGGTAAGTACCTATGAGTAATCAAAATAACACTAATAAAAAGCGTTACCAAACTATTTCCCACAATTTTTTTCATATGGGTCCCCTACGCTCAAGTCAAAGGTTGCTGGGTCCCTCGCACGCTTAAAATACGTCCGTCCGATAACAGGCTATCGTACCTCATTATCGGCCTATATTGAATCATTTGTCGCAGGGACAATAATGTTTGATACGACAACATGAGTTATTCTGAACTGTGTTTGATCATTAGGATAACTGAATTGTTTTAATACTTCCTTTTTGTATTAATGTAGTGGTAATTTTACTTCTCCCGAAGTTAATAGTAGGTAAGTACGGTAAGGACGGACTTATTGTCCCAATTTAATGGGATGACAGGCTTTGATTTTTGACTACATCAGGAAAGGAAATGATACGCGAAAGAATTTTTCTAATTCCTATGCATTTTATTACTTGTCTGTAATTATAACTATATAGTGATCAATTTTATAAAAATGAAAACAAAGTAACACTATTTAATTTTGTTTGAGAAACTTATGGAAAGAAAATTCAAAACAAAAGCTTTAAGAGCTTTATTCTTCCTAGTAATATAAATAATAAAAAATATTAAAAAGAGTACAAATACTAATGTTAGGTAAGTACCTATGAGTAATCAAAATAACACTAATAAAAAGCGTTACCAAACTATTTCCCACAATTTTTTTCATATGGGTCCCCTACGCTCAAGTCAAAGGTTGCTGGGTCCCTCGCACGCTTAAAATACGTCCGTCCGATAACAGGCTATCGTACCTCATTATCGGCCTATATTGAATCATTTGTCGCAGGGACAATAATGCTTGATACGACAACATGAGTTATTCTGAACTGTGTTTGATCATTAGGATAACTGAATTGTTTTAATACTTCCTTTTTGTATTAAAGAGTATCGAATACAATTAATGTGGATGTAGTATTATGTATATTTTTTAACAAAATAAAAATGTCAATATTGAAGTGACAAAACAGATGAACAGAGAAGAACACTAATTACTTTAAACATAAGGACACTAAACATTTCTAATGTAACGCATACTTACGATATGTATTTTATAATACTGATAGACTTAACCTCGGCAAGTTTCGCCGTGACCAGTGACCCATCTAAGTGAGTGGGTCGAAATATCGGTATTATAAAAGACGAATCGAGAGTAGGTACCAGTTGCATTTAAAAAGTACACCAATGCTTTCGTATTTTAATTTAAAAACATTATTTTTATGGGTGTCTTAAAAATCAAAACTATTTTTATTATAATTTACAATCTTGGATATACTAGTCAAAAGTCGTAAGAACAACTTTTATACTGTTTGTTAACAAGCAAATACTTCGCAAGATATCTAGTTTCCTACTTTGTCAATATTATGAACGGTTGATGCCAACTTTGTAACGGAGAAGTGTGCTTTACTGTAAACATGCTTAATATTGTATTTAGGGCACGCGCACATCGAGATTTGTCAGCGGAAAATAAAGCAAAGAGCATTCTGACTGATAAAGTGAAAATTGTAGTTTGCGTTGCGAACATTATTGCTTGATATCAAATATTTATAGGCGCGTTGGAAATACGGGTTATGTTACTCCATTTTCTCTCAGCACGTATTGTAAATTTAAAAAGAAAGTGGGAATCCCGTTGAACGTATTTACTTTTCAATGAGGTTATAAATATGTCGTTCTTGTACAATTGTTGGTGATTTACGTGTGGATACAGTTGTGTTTACGGCCTCCGAATGGGTTTTTCCGGCCATTTGTTTATTTTCTTCCGTTTCTATGTAATACGATTACATTATTTAACATTGTTCTGAAGTATTATTGTTAAGAAAATTTTTGTTTCACTAAACGTAAGAGTTGGTACCTTGGAGTTAGTTCTATATAATTGATTTAATCGTATCTCAGCCCATCAAGATAAAAAATTTTATACTTTATAAAAGACAAAATGGACCTAGTGGAACTATTGCAATCTGGATTAATATCTTTAAGTGACATAAATCCACCCATAACATTGTATTGTAATTATGATCGTTTTTGCTTCAACTTATCTTGTACACTCTGTTTTTTAATTCCATAAAGCAAATTGACATTTCCAGTATTGCAAGTTTTTATTGTTTTCTATAGCGATGTGTCACAATCCGTAAAACGTAATCAATATTTTCCAATTTTTGTGGTAAAAACTAATACAATACAATACAATACAAATATTCTTTATTGTTCACCAATTTATATAATATCGAGGTAATTAAAATTAAAATGCAACTTATTTCATATGCCGGGCCAATTTGTGTGAAGTATAAGTTTTTCAATTAATTTAGTAGAAAAATTTATCGGAAAAGTCCGCTATCCTAATAGTATCTCTTTACGTAATGTCTATTGAACTTTATTAACAATTTAATCCATCAGTAATCTTCATTATAATGTAAAATTTTAACAAAAAAATCCGACTTCAAATGAAGTATATATATACATCCTTTCCAATTAAAAGGATCATCGAAATCGGTTGGCATCGAAAGTTCAGAGGTAACAGACATAAAAAATACAGTCGAATTGAGAACCTCCTCCTTTTTTTGAAGTCGGTTAAAAATTTAATACAATATCTTGCGATTCACGTAACCAGAATCATGAAAATATCAGTGGCCAAAAAACAGGTAACATTATTTTTGCATTTAACATTAGCATGTGTCAAATCGCTTTGCGGAATTTTCAATGGAAAAGACAGCCTTTGGGCAAGTTTCATGCACAACTTATCAATGCATGGGCACACATAAGAAGTAAAAAAAATCAGTAAATTAGGTCAAATTGAAACACTATGAAAAATACTTCGGATTATCTCTTAGTCAATATCCATTGGATGTTCTATTGCTAAGTATTCATTAGATACATTACTCGAGAAATTCTCTCGTGCCGCGTGGATCTAATTGACGCCGACGGCCAGGGATGTCATTTAGCGGTAAATATAAATTCAGCGAGCGTAACAGAATATTGCCTTCATAATAAGCCTCTCGGCTACGCTAAGATGTTTTTATTCATGTCTCTATCATTTATTTTCACCCTCCTTTTGGTATTAAATCCTAATCAGAACCTGCTGGGGATACAATGATGTTTGATCAATTTTAAGAAAGGTGCGGTAGTGTGAATATATAAAACACTTATCTCATCATTTAGTATTGCATAGGTTACTGAAGAAGTTTTTTTATGAAGAATAAGTATTAATTAAAAAATGTATTAGTAGTAGTAAGTAATCGAGTACAGTTTTTTCAGATATTGTAAATGAAAAGCGCGCTAAAACCAAGCGCTTCAGATGCTTTGTTTACTATCAATGTGCCTGGCGAACAGTTTGGACTTTGGAGTCAAATTATACCCCGAGGTTCCTCAATGATGTGTCTCGTAAGTATACGTAGTTATTATGATTATACTCGTAAGTAAGATTTCTTTTTATACTTTCCACATATAAGTATTATGTTTACCTTTGTGTATTTAATATTTTTATTATAAGTGTATTTTTACTAAATAAATATAATATTTTCTTTTTTCTTCCTTTCTCGTCTCGAGTCAGAGAGAGAGAGAGAGAGAGATATCTCTGATAGAGATAATACACAACAGTGAGACACTGCGGCGCGGCGACTTCGTTGTAAACGCAAGTTGTGATAATGTATTATCCGTGGACCGTGAGGCACTCAGTGCGTTGAAATCACAGAGACCTTGCCCGCTCGTGTAATCCAAACCTATGAGTAAGATATCATAAAGGTGATTTTCAGTTGCAATTATTATTTAATAGGTGCATAAAATATTTCTAATGAATAGGGCAGGGAGGATAGTAAATAAAATATACTTAATCATAAATTAACATTTTACAATAGCACCTAGTGGATTATAATAAAACATACCTTTCAAATTGCTATCAAGAAGTCAAAAAGTACTAAAAGTATCGTATTTATGTTCATCTTTAGGTTCTTTTAATATTGTTTACTTAAAGGTTATCGTTTACGCAAACACAATAAGAACATCCTGTACATACACTTAAGTACAGTCAGCCAAAAGTTAGGTATGCAGGGATGATACAATAACCTTCCATAATGTTTAATATTACAGAATATTTGTGTTATTATCAATGTTAAATGATACCTTTTAACGTAAGACACGATTTAACATTGATAAAAAGATAAACAATCTGTAATATTAAACGTTACAGAACGATTTCGATCTCTTTTGCAAACTGTACATACCTACAGTTACATGCGCCCTTGAATCATTAGGCGCGGGCCACACAGAAAAGACGTAAGACGAAGACGGGGCTTGGACCCGTCGCAGACAGGGCGCCGTTAAAACATATAGAAAAGACAAGGAACGGGCGTGACGGTCGGTGCACACTGGGCTTTTCCCGGCCACAGAGTACTTAATCACTATAATAATTAGAACCTGCTCTCCGCGTCCTTTCCGCTCCCCCGCTGGCGCCTACGCAGGCCCGCGTCCTGTCCTTTCTGTATGTTTTGCAATAGGGCGCCGACGAGTCGGCGTTCGTGTCGGCGTCCCGTCTTTTCTGTATGTTTTACGTCGCGACGGCTGCATACATTTTGTATGAAAGTAGATTAAACGGGCGCCGCGACTGCGACGGGTCCGTGTCTTGCGTCTTTTCTGTGTGGCCCGCGCCTTAGTCTTAGTCTTTAATTTGTCATTATTGTTATTGTTGGTCACTTAGTTTTGCTTTGTCATTATTGTTAACCACTTAGTTTGTACTCCTACTAATTTGTTAAACTGTATACCTACACTTATCTTTAGACTTAACTTGTTGCACCCTTATTTGTAAATAAATAACTACCTGCAGTTTGTTACAGTGAGCGGGGCTGCTCTCCCTCTGCGCCTTCGGGATTTACATTCACTCTAGGGTTAGGGCAGATTAGTAGTATCAAGTGGGGTCGGGATTGATTAAGTCAGTTCTGTCACCAATTTTAAAAAGTTTAAATAGAATGTAATAAATAAAAATAGTGTATAACATAAAAAGTAAAATTTATACATATATCACAAATAAAACAGCCCTTTTCAGGGCTCAGGAATACCAATGCAGACAACCTCCACGTGTTGTATTCTGGATAACGCTAATGATCTGCAGTTAACTTCGTTAAATCAACGACGAAGTACGACGAAGGAATGTAGAACACGCGGAAAATTCGATTCACATCGGAAGTAAGAAAAATATACCTAATACATTTTTTGCTCTTCGAATAAACGTAATTCCAAAACTAAAGCTCAAAACGAAAAACGTTAACATTGTTTTTCGCATTTTTTTCGGCCATATATCGCATCGGCATCGCGGCAGTCCAATGGTCAGATTGATACGCCAGAGATATCGTAATATCCCCTATGTAAGTAAGTGTGAACATAATTAAACGAAGTTATTTTTGCAACGACACCCAACGTTTATTTCAGTAAAAAATAAACGTTTGTAAATACCGCAAGGGTCATTATCATGAATTATGAAATTGCGTGGTAGAATGGTCAACGATTGTGCAACTATTTGTTATGTAAATTCTGTTCACTTTGCCCATTCGTTCTTGGAATTTATTCACCCGCCCTTTAAACCCTAGTTTGGTTTAATAATAAACGAAGTCACTGCTGTTTCTAGGAGATCGTTATATACTGGTAAACTATACTCCATAATGTTGAAATGTGAATTTTGGTTTAAAACCATATTATATATTTTAATCTTTTAAAACAGCTTTGCAAGGATTCTACGGGGTAGGGACGGACGATACTCTAGTCATTTATAATAGGTATATAAATAAAAAAATATTAATATTTAAATATAATATGTATAACACAAATGACTGTCAGCAAAATTTTCTTTGTATAACTGTTATTATGTATGTATATTACTAAACTTTAAAATACTGAGTTAAGAATATATTTTATTTGCAACTTTGAACGTGTACATATTTGTTTAAGTTGATAAGATAGAAGTTTCAGCTACAGATATTACGTTGAAAAATTCTAAACTTCGTAAACTATGGAAATAAAAGTTAACTCTAGAAAATAAAAAACATTTCTGTATTGCATTTTACGTAATAGATATTATTACGAAGAACATTTACTTTTAGAGGAATCTAATTCAGTCGCAAAACACTAACTTCAGCTGTAGTTTCAGTTTAGTTAACAGCGAACAAGTTCTAAGTTCTCTACTATAGACCCACATGGGGCGAATTCATTTCAAATAGTACCTAAGGAAACTCATAGCGAAGCTACATCAGATTTTATCTGGTTTCCAAGTAGTGGAAACTTCAAGTTAGCCTAAGAGAGTGATAAGTAAAACGGTGTACGTTTAAAAAGATATTGTATTATGTAAATTATATAAATCTTATTTAGGTTATCTTTATCTATTTCAAGTAGACTACAAGAGGATTGTCATTAATCTGGTGATGATAACATTCAAAGGTAAAGACTTCAATTTTGAAGTTCAGTAAGAAGTGATTTATTCAAACAAGATTCAAATCGACGGCCAAAAGAATTAATCACTTAACCGGGAGCGAGCTTTGAAAGAACTTGCAGAGTATTAAAGTGAACCAAGATATCTCGTAACTGCTTGTTTATTCCACCTTTTGAACTCCGAACATTTCAGATTTAGCGGCAAGGAAAATATTTAATTACTAAACTAATATAAAGTTATTTTCTTTTACTCTCTCTTTACGGATGAATGAATTTCTAAATAAATAAAATCTTAGATATTGTGTCTTAGAATGACCAATGTGTATTTACACACTGTGTTACAGTAATTAATATTGTTAAAGTTAGCGACAGTTAAATAGTGTTAGAAACTTAGCTATTTTGAATATCGATTACTATAGAGACTTATAAGGAAATGAAGTTTGTAAATACAAGCTTAATATATTAACTTGCATAGAGATTAGAGACACAGCATTACCTCTTCAAGGCAGCAAATGTTAAATGTAACATATCTTGTTGCCAATGTAGGCGTTATAATCCGACAAACAAAAAGACGTGGCAACTGATGGTATGGACATCAGAAACAACGTAACCGATGCGTTGCCGATCAAGAACTTGAAATGTAGTAATATATGTAATAATACTTATCAAAGTACGCAAAATGTAAATATTTTTTTGATTTCGAAGATGTATGGTTCTTACATTGAAGTATAATGTCATAGAATAGACATCTCGAACAAAATGTATGTCCCGCCCGGGAGGTTCAATTTTAAAAATTGAGCCCCGGTTCTCCTTTCAAAATGGAACGAATCCATTGAAGATTGAAGCCACGTGGCGCCAATGCATTGGGACATACATGGTGTTTGCGGTGTCGGTTCTATACGCTAGTAATAATACTGCAATGGGTTCTTATCATCTTATCTAGGTATATTTTACCTGGTTCGTGATGTGCGGCGGGCGAAGGCGCCGAGAATGCGCTGGAGCACCCCGCGGCCCGGCGGGTGAGCCCCCCCAACTCCCCAACTGGTACTGCAACAAATATCAATATTAAATTACTAAACACTATAATATTATATCAATATTATTAACCAGAATATTATTAACGGAGATTATAAATGGGTATTTTGAATCAATTTAAATTATTCAATGTTTTCCCTTTGGTTTTTACTAATAATTAATTATAAATAAGGTGGAGTATTTTTTAAGTTATAACCCTATGGCGCGTTTTTTAGCATTGTTGCGATTTTTCGTTTGTTATGTTACGCCAAATTATGTAGATTTACAATCAATTTAGATCAATTGCGCCTTAGATAATAGTATATGTACAAGTTAATCATTGAATAAGATATGAGTTTATTCTGCTTATTTCAGGAAGCACTTCACAATATTCATAAATATTGTAATAGAAACTCTTAATGCAACAATTTTCTCATGCGACACAAGCGCATCTGTTACAAGCAGCCCTTGTTAACTCTGACCTAATTATTGTTGTATATTTAAATAAAGAGACGATATAATAATTTAACCATTTTACTATAGGTACACTAAGGTAAATGCATTTAAATATTTTTTGTCCCGTGTATGTCTAAATGAAGGACTAAGGTCTTTTATATTGGATTTCTTAGGAAAAAATATAATTTAAACAATAAAGACAGACACACAGTAAATAAATTAATAAATAACGCTTCATACACATAGCCCCTACTAGGATTCCCTCTGTCGTGGGTGCCATGGACAACACACAAGACAAGGACATTCACATCCAGACCAAGAACAGAATTTCAAACTCATCATTCAAATTCCGCCTTGCTGGGAATCGAACCCAGGGTCTTGGCACGGCGCGGCGGCGATCCGACATGGCAACCATTGCGCCACACGGCTCGTCAAAGTAAAACTGTACAAGTGTTTTAAACTTGTAATATTCTGTTTCCTCAGTGAGAAACAACTTAAAACGATGCAAGTAGGAATAATACGAATTTCACGCATAAAAACACACATGTTCAGAATAATTAATTTCTCGTTGCAATTTAATAATGAAACGAGGATAATGTTTTCATGCAATATTTTTAATTTCTATCGCGGACCAACCCAAAATGGATTTTAAATTCAATTTCTGTCAGATTTAGTTGGTTTACGGCTTACACAAATCGAGTTTGAAAATTGCTGTAGCTTTAATGCAATATATAATAATATATTTATATGAATACAAATGCGTTAATTCCGTGAACTTCTTCCGTATAGAAATATCGTATTAACAAGCGTTTGAAATAAATTCAAAAAATTTCATCGACTAGTAGAGCTTATCGTTTAAAATTTTACAAGCATATAAAACAGCTATCTAAAGTCTAATGCGGGTGAAATGGTTTATGTAAGTATAAGGATGAGGACCAACGAGCGTATTTTTTGAGCTGTGAGTCGCGTAAAATGAGTCGGTTTCATACTAAAAGTCCAAACTCAAAAACATCAATTTAGAATTTTTCATTAAGTCAGTGCTGACTGCTGACCAACTAGCAATTATTGTATTTTGGAACTAACTCAATGCAATAAACTATTAACAGTTCTTCAACTTTTGAAACTGTATGTCGATTCTATTTTTACTATTCTCTAATGAGCTTTATCTTTGTTGATAAATTCATTAAAACTCTTATTGCCTTTAATAATGTAGTTCATGTTTTGAACTATTTAAATGATTTGTTTTTCATTCCTAGAAAGAGGCAATAGACGAAATAAAAATAATAGGATTGTTCTTAATTCTGACAAAGAAAAATAAAAAAGTCAACGCTAATGACAAAGCTTGTTAATGGAATTTTTGTCGCGAATTAAAATTAACTCTTAAAAGCTATATTTTTCTTCTTTTAAGCTATATTATTCTTCATTTAAGAATTGTTAAGTTACATAGTAGTCTATTTATTACATGACATAAAATTCGTCACCACGTAACCGGTTAAGCACAACGATAGGAGAGGGGTTAAACTTGTCCTAACACATCACTCAATTAGACTTGTAAACCACTATTTAAGCGTTTGTAACAAAGCAGAAGAAAACGGTATTGGATTTTTCACATCTGCAAGAAATAATATCCATTATTTCATACATTTCTCCCGACACCGTATAAAAATATTGCTCAATGCTCATCTAAGCTTCCATGATTTATTCAAACACTGCTCGCAATTTTATTTTACGTTATAGCCGACTTCTTTAAACATGTTTCACAGTGTCATAATAATGTTTGTCATAAATGTTTGTTAGATGAATCTTTATAACAGACTAGGAAATTGCCCTCGCTTCGCTTCGGGAAAAATAGTAAAATAATAATAATAATATAGCCTATGTCACCCGGGGATAGTGTAGCTTCCCAACAGTGAAATAATTTTTCAAATCGGTTTTGTAGCTTCGGAGCCTATTCAATGCAAACAAACAATCAAATCTTTATTTATTTATTTATTTATTTTGTACACACAATAACATTTACAGGATAAATAATTTAAGAGACAGTTTGTACAAGGGCACCACTTATTCCTATTAAGAAATCTCTTCCAGTAGGCCCATAAGTGGAATAGAGATTCAATGAGGCAAACTCAGTGCATACCACATAATTAAATACTACTTACATATAAATACATAAGCAAAATATACGTACATACACGCACGTACGTATCTTTCCTCTTTTTTGGTGGGAAAGATATTGATTTTTGTTTATCAATTTTTGATATACAATGGAATATTTTTATTTTTTAAATATTTTTTTCGTAAAAGTTAAGATTCTATCTATAAAATAAAATTGAATCCCAAAATTTGACAATATTCCTTTGTTAACTAACATCAGCAATGAAATTTTAATTTTCATATTTCATATTTCAACTGCATGCAAAGATGAAGTTATAATAACCAAGTACTCATTTATAAATATGATACATAAAAGAATTTGCATTTGAAACATAAATAGAAGATACATTTCTTAAACCGTCGCGCGTCGACATAATCTGGGAGATGTCATACGTTTATCCATTAAGCGAATGGAGCAGCTACTCTTATTATTGACTTAACGCCTATTTTTCCGTCTTGTTTTTCCGCAATTTCGCAGTGACTCATAGGGGTGCTTTTCGTAAGTAAGATAACAGACTTACTTTGTTACGCCCTTCTTGTATTGTGACATTCTTGTTGCTATGTAAGATTTTAACTACCTATCACTTTTTTGTTGTGTATTTATAAGTGATTTGAGCATAGCATGTAAATATAATTTATTGACAAATAAATAAAATTGGAGGGTCTGTTTATATTACAAACGGTTATTTTAATATTACTAAAATAACCGCTTTTTACTAAGTGGGTTTGGATGTATACACGGTGCATATACCAAAACAACATTTTTTACAATTTCTGTCTGTCTGCTTGTTTCGGCTTAATCTCTGAAATGGCTGGACCGATTTTGACGGGACTTTCACTGGCAGATAGCTGATGTAACAAGGAGTAACTTAAGCTACTTTTATTTTAGAAAAAAATATATAATAGTTTAAGAAAAAATAACGCAATACGAAGTTCGCCGGGTCAGCTAGTAAATAAATAAAAACACGACACACTCAAAGGCCCACACTAGGATTACCTGTATCATGAGTTCTATGAAGTATGGACAACACACAAAGAAACGATTCATAATTATATGAACATATCTGTAGTAAAATATATTTGGGTAAATCTATTAAAACACCTTCTGCTTACTCCCATTATTATGGTAACAGTACCGTACACATATTATGCCTGTAACTAACAAGCTGGCCATTTATTTATCTCGACCGCGAGTGGAACACTTTTCATCATTTCCTGGAGCTTTGTGTCGCGGACGCTTCGGGATGGTTTTTCTCAGCGGGATAACAATACGTCGCTTTAGTTAGACGTTAATGAGCTTCAACCCATTAGCGACACTGCAAGGCATGTCTCTTTTCGTAATTAAGAATACTACAGTCACAGCCGATAAATGAAGGTCTCTGAGCCTCGACATAACTCTGGATATAAGACTTTTTTATCGGACTACTAGTACTCATTGAAATTGATTTAAGATTTGCTATTAGAAGAATGATATTTGTATTGTTATATAAATAAATCGTTAAAAACAATGGCCGGTTAGTGGTAATACTTTCTTACCACTAACTTTATTTTTATAAATAACAAGAGACAGAATATATCACAGATCAAACATTTTTCAATTGTTTGTTATGGTAATTTTATAACAATTATTGCCCTACTTGTGTTGTTCTTCTGATTGCGCTTAATATCTAACTAAAAACAGGATTATATTTAACCTCAAATGGAATCCGAAAAGCGAACAAAATACGCAACAAATTCTCTGAAATCTCAAGTAAAGTTCGAATTAGAAACCCTTTATGTAAAGAGGATTTGAAATATTGCTTTACAAGGAACTTTACTTGAAGTTTGAGTTATTCTGATATTACTTATAGCAATAATACTGAATTCTCTATATAAAATTGACTACGACCTACAAAGTGCTAAGAATATTATCAAGTAATGCAAAATATTCCAGTAAAAATATAATATTTTTTGAGTGGTCAAGACTATTTCTGGTTACATTATGCATCCTATTACATCCAACTCTGGGGCATGTCAACAATGAGATATATACACATGCAAGTAAATTGCAAGTTTGACTATCTCATAAAAGTTAGCTATAGATTTGTATCAATATTTGCTTAAGAATAAGAGTGTAAACTTTTATTTTAACAACACTAAAATTGTAGATACAGGTTCTACTCGTCATATTAACATAATGTAACAGCATTGTGAAGAAGTATAATTAATTATAGGCTAAAGTCTACTATTCTTCACAATGCTACAATGACTGAAACCTGTTTCGTATTAAGTTCTTTACTTAACATATTTTTAGGGTTCCGAAGAAAAATCGGAACCCTTATAGTTACGTCATGTCCGTCCGTCCGTCTGTCCGAATATACAGCAATACATATCCGAAATATACAGTCCGAAAATAATCTTGGCGCTTAAATTAGGCGTAAAATTACCTCCAAAATACGATTAAAGTAAATTGCAGCTCATAGTGCGAAATTAGGTAGCAATATCATGCAGTAATATCAATAGGCGTTATGTAATTATAGAATGCCTCGGAGGGGTAAGTGATTACTTTGACATTCGCGTGGCTGGAACCATGCCAGTTTGTATTACCCATACCATGCCATGTTCTATTAAGTCTAGAACTTAAATATTTTAACATATTAGAAAAACCGACACATTACCATATATAGAAGTAGAAATAAGTAGATATATTGTATCATTTATATGTTGATGTTTTGGATGAGGTTACTATAAGGGAAAGTTATAAGTTTTATTTATTGGCATAAATAGCTAACGAACTTGCAGTAAGGCCCTAATGGTCACGGAAGCGTATTAATATCTAACTAGTCTACCACCAATGTCTCAGAGCCCAGTGGTTTGTATTGATACTTTGGCCGTAGTCCGTAGTTGGTTGGAATTCGGAACCCATGTCAAATCTTCCAAAACTCGGGTTCACTCGGGTTACTAATCCACCTATTCTCAGTGATACTACGTAGTTGAACTAACGGCCTCCCAGGGTTGACTGGTAGAGAATGCCATTAGGGATTAAGTCCGCCCATTGTACCCCTTAGTATTAAGGTGTCAATAAAGGATAAATAAATAAAATAAATGAATAACTGCTATCCAGGTATCAAGGGCTATTCGATAAAATTAGAGGGTTACACAAAGAACTCGACATCGTGTTGATGGACAAGAAGGAAACAAGAGTAGCGTTTCATACCAATCCGACAGTCAAAACGATAAAAATATTTCAGAGTTGATTCTAAAAGGAGGTTGCTAGCGAAACTACATCATGCATAAATAGTATCATTACATTATCAAACTATTTAATATGTTGAAATCCAATAAATCCATATAGGAAGCTTTCAGTAACGCTAAATATTTCTGATAGTCAGCACACCAGATACTATAAACAAGGAATTGAATATAAACTTTATTAAATTTTGGAAAGTAAAAACAAAAACTCAACAATTCAGACTGTTCTAATAGGTTTTATAGACAACTGGAATACCCCCAAGAGTCCGTGATCCTACATGGACATAATTATGCATGTCTGGCAACGTGCCAGCCTTCTCCGCGTTTGCTAGCTTCCGATTCATTCGTTCAGTTATACGTTATAGCACCGACCTTGGTAATATTAAATGATTTTACAACAATAACTATGTATCTTATTTAAAAATGTTAGTTTACAGTTTTTACCCGACTGCCAGGAAAGGTTGTTTTTCGCACATACTAAACATAGCTAAACATAACAAACATAGCATGAAGGACCGATAACCGTTGGGGAAGAAAGGTCCTTGAATGGTGCCCACGTCTCGGAAAAAGGAGCATAGGACGCCCCCCGACTAAGTGGACTGACGACCTGAAGAAGACAGCGGGATTTTCAAACAAAAAAAAGCATCAAAATCAATCCAGAAGCGTCAAATTCGTCAAAATTTATAGCACCCCTCTTTTTTACGTCAGAGGTTTAAACGCGACTTAATAAAGTTGGTAAAGTCCTTGAATGGCGGCCTCGGCCTCGGTTCAGACAAAGAAGCACGGGTCGTTCTCCAACCACTGATGACCTAAAGAAGACAGCGAGAAACCGCTAGATTCAGAGGACCCAGGACCGGTCGGAGTGGCGCCAATTAGAAAAGGCCTACGTCCAGCAGTGTACTCCAAATAGCTAATAGATAGAAAGTTGGTAAGCACATGCATTAGGGTTCCGAAGTAAAATCGGAATCCTTATAGTTTCTTCATGTCCGTCCTGCTGTCCGTCTGTCTGAACTGAAGCAAAGCAAAGAGACCCAGCTGTAATTTGGTATGGATATACTCGTACATATCCGAAAAGGCTAGCTTAAGCAGAAGAGATAAACTCTGTCACTTACTAGTGGAGAATTTCATACGACACGAAGATTACATACATTTATGATTGTAAAGCGGTATTAATATGCTTACCTAGTTACCTTCACTTTGATTTAAAGAATTTGCAATAACTAATACATCTGGGGCTGCGACTACGCTTAAATCTCCCGCTTGGCTACACGCCAGTTATTATACTAGTATCAACGTACATATACGATATTCATTTTATATTTTCCGACGGCTTTGTACAAAGCTTACAAAGTTAAGTAATAAATCAAAATTTCGTCCCAGTAATTACTGTTATGACGAAACCCCACTACACCCAATACGATTCAATAAATCAATTTACGTATTAGCTTGTTAATTCTCGTATAACTCTTAATGTTGATTATTGAATTCATTCATGGGCAATATTTATCAACCGTACCTATACACAAATAATTTATGAGGTATCGAATTAGTGTGAATAAACTGCATAATTGAAACTTTACTGACAATTCACTACAATTTATATGGTTGTAAAGATTAATTTGTAGTAATAAACATGTTAATTAGTAGAGTAAAGCTTTGTTATAAAATAAAAATAACAATAACACTTGCAGTGATGTTCTTCTAAATGTTTTAAATACTAATGTTATAAAGAATCGTTTTCTTGTTTAGTTTCCGACCCTTTTTATATCAGTTCAAATTGCTACAATAGAGAATAACTACTTTCAAATTGAACTTGCCCCGTAATAAATATTATTGTTACAACCTGTAAGTGGAAATATTTATTCTTATTTATTTAATACTAGAAAATCGTCCTCGCTTCGCTTCGCGGAAAATAGTAACAAAAAAAAATAAAAAATATTTATAGCCTATTTCACCCGGGAATAGTGTAGCTTCCCAACAGTGAAAGAATTAATCAAATCGGTTCGGTAGTTTCGCAGCCTATTCAATGCAAACAATCAAATCTTTCCTCTTTATAATATTAGTATAGATTAATTGTTACACGCCTTAAAATAGTATAAATCATCCCCACGTTAATTTTTATGTAGACGATCTCTATAGTTAAAATATCTGTATTTAAATAGTTTAGAGTAAGTAGTGGTAGGTAATAAATACATACCTGGATGAGTATGTGTGTGCGCATGCTCTGCGGGAGGCTGCATTGACGATAACGCCGATAGTGGCGTGTATCTGGAATCATCTTCACGTGAACATCCCTCCTGGAAAATAAAACGTTTCAGTACTCTATATTTTTATACAACCCTAGAGTGTGTCTTGTTAATCTAAGATTGTTTCTTGCTAACCCTAGAGTGTGTCTTGTTAATCTAAGATTGTTTCTTGTTAACCCTAGAGTGTGTCTTGTTAATCTAAGATTGTTTCTTGTTAACCCAAGATTGTGTCTTGTAAACCCAAGATTGTGTGTAATTGCGGCGATATATTTTTATATCACAATGTCTAATGTGTATATTTACTTAATACTACGTATGTTCTGAAGGCAACAATTTCCGTTGACTTTGGGCAATCAATTTGGCCTATAAATTTTAAATTAAATTTTTAACTAAATTAAAAATTGTTAAAAGTGCTAACGCGCTACGGATTTTAGAGTTAGTTATACCCATGCAAGGATCTATTTTTTTTCCACAAACACAGTTACGCATTTTCAATTCGGGATTCTTATGTTCACAATTGTGAACATAAACAGAGACACAGAGAACATACATAGAGACAGAGAACATAAATAGAGACTCCAATAAGGAGAAGTAATTACTTCTCCTTATTGGAGTCTCTATTTATTTATTTCAGTATTTCAGTAGCGATAAGACCGCCTTTTGTACCTCATATGTCTGCTTTGCTTGTTTACTTGTTGTTGTATTATTTTATTTGGTGTACAATAAAGAGTTAAATAATAATAATAATAAATTTTACGAGTACAGTATCTAATGAGTATCGTATTGCTGGCATAGCTCAGAGTAGTTCGGAGAAGTTGCTTATTGCTCCTGAGGACTGTACTGTTCTTGATAGAGCATGAGCGATCTGGTCTTGCCTCAGGCTAATGTAATCAAAGTTCTACCCACCTGTTAAAGTTTGATATTTTCAAATGACCTATTTGAAAAGAAATAATGAAAATTTAGATTTTCTAATCTAGTTCTTGAATTGAAAACACGGCCCGGCCCGCGACAAAACTATAGCGCACTATACATTTTTGATTATAACTTTTAACAAAATGAAACTGTTATCTTTTAAAGCACACTACAGCTATCGCTTTCTAAAATTTATATTCTTATAAACTGCCTTCACTAAACATCTTTAACCATACAACTTATAATTTTATCAGAATTTATTAACCTAAAATATTAAACGTGGTCACATGTGTTTAATTTATTTCATCGTTAATTTTTTTTTTTTAAATCTTTCAGTATTTCCTCATTTTTATGAGACAAACATTACAAATAATATAATACGTGTTTAAAACAATAAATACGTAGACATAGATACGTAGACATTAATTTAACACTCCTGACAGAATAATCTACGTTAAGGGTATTAATAATACGATGATAACTGCTTTTCGGGATTAAATCATTTACACGGCCCGATTGATACTGGCAATTCGTAAATCCAAATCTGACATTAGTTGCGTCCGCAAAGGGTTTATTTTTCATTGGAAAATTTTAGTACGTAACGCGATGAAGGATAATGTGCAGATGAGGACCTGAGGCGTGTTTACGTAGAACTTACTTCATTACCGGGTATTAATGAGGCCCAAAGTGCCTGCGGGTGGCGTCTTTATTACACTCAGTATTACACGCTCTAATTTGCCGACTTTTAACCGTGACAACATCTACGCTTGTGTTTAATTGTTTTAAGTTAGCACGATAACATCTTGGTCACGAAATTAAATGGAAGTCAGCGAAAACTGTCGGCTTATTTATGGAGACCATTGGTGGTGCATTTTGTGTGTTACCTTTTTCAATTAATATTATTGTGATCAGGATCAGTAAATAAAGACAGCTGACAGATAGACTGAGAAAATAAATATTGTGTTTTAGTGTTGTGTAAATAATTATAGACACTTCAAGAAAACACAGCTAATTTGAAATCACAGACAGACACTTCGATTTTGTTTATATGTAATGTACAAATAAGTATCAGGTGTTTAAGATAAATCAACATTAATTAAAATTCTCACCTTTTCACAATTAGCAGTTGCTGTAGTTTGTGTGTGGCTTGTTGAAGAAATACGGTATTGCATTCCGGCTACTGTACAAAAGCCTTCGTGGTGGTGAGTAGAATAAACTCCTGTTATAGTTACGTCGGTATCTTGATTAACTATAACTTCCACCTTTTGCTTTCGGTCTGCCGGTATAGGTTCTTCACAATCTTTACTAATTTCTTCCTTTTTTACTTCCGACTTGACGCCGGAACTTATTACGTTTTTTGGCTTTTGGACAAACGATTCATCACTACAAGAATCCGAAGTAGTATCGTCCTTATTTGACTTCGGTGACCTCTTTTCATAACTAGCTGCCAAAATGGCTGTTGCATTAAGACTTGCCATTCGTTTTTGAACTACCATGTCCTTGAGATCCATCATGACTTCGTTCCTGTTACGTTTTTTCTTGGGAGCAGTAACTCCAGTCACCTTTTTAATTTTTGTTGGAGGCTTATCGGAATCAGATTTTGCCACAGTAGACTTCGTATTAACTTTTTTCTTCTCCGTAATTTTTCCTTTGGATTCTAATTCACTATCTTCACTAGAAGATGAAGATTTGGGATCCCAATATTTGCCTGCACTTCTAACTACTCCTCTCAGGGTCCTTTTTGGTGGACTGTCGTCGGAACTATCTGAAGACTCTTTGTTTTGTTCCTTTTTAGCTTCATATTCAGATTCTGACGTACTTTCTTGTTTATCAGATTCTTTCGACTTTGATTCTTTCTTTTTGGCTTGAACAGTTTTGGATGAGCTTGGCATAACTGGTCTGTCAATTGTTTTCATTAAACCTAGCTCCAAATGTGTTCTGCTTTCATTTTCGTATAAGCAATGTACTTTAGCTAACGCATTCAACGATGCCATTCTGTGTCTTTTTGGTCCCGTCCACATTGAAAATAGTTTCAGCCTTCTTTTGCTGGGTTTTTCATTGCCTAATAGTATGCCATTATCTTTAAGGTCAATAAGGGAGTCCTTTGAAAGTTCTTTTAATTCTTTAGATGTAGTTTTTTTAGCACCATCAGTAATTTTTTTATATTTCTTGTTTTTGATTTTTTTCATTTTTACAGTATTGGATTCTGATTCTTTAGAGTCGATATCATCATTTGATTCACCTACACTTTCATCTGAAGAGGTGTATTGTATTGCTGTTTTATTGAGTGAAAATTTAGACGTATCTATATCTTCATCTGATAATGTACATTTTTTTTGTTGCTTCTTGCCTTTTACTGTTTTTTTCTTTGCATTCGCTATTTTCTTTGATGTTTCTTCAGGTTTTGAATTTAAAGTTTCCTGATCAAAGAATTTAATGGGACTAAATGGTTTGCCAGTAATACTTGATTTACGAGCCACCATTTTATAAGATTTGCTCACAATAGGAGTAGGTTCTACGGTATCACTTTCAATATTTCTCTCACTCGGACCTTCACTAGCTGAAGCACTAGCTGATGCTTGGCTTTGATGTAATTGTTCAGAACGTTTGTTAGCCTTTAACTGTTGAACAACTTCTTCAATGGGTCTGTGTGGAGGATACTTCTTTTTTTCACCCTCAGATTTTTTGTCAACAATGGTTCCTTTTACTCTTGCTATAGGTCGCACTCTGCTAGTTTTAATAGGATTGCCAAAATCCGATAAAATATTTTTAGGTGAATCTACTTTTTCCGAGAAAGCATACACATCTTCTTCTGGCGATATTAAGTCACTTGAATTTATTTTATCTTTGCTGCTATCATAGCTCTTTGTTTCCAACTTCATAGGTATAAAACGTTCAGAGACACTTAGGTTACCTTTTGAATTTTTTAAACACTTTATATCTACATCTACGGTCCTAGGTCTACTAGAAGTAAAAAATTTTGGAGGTCGTTCAGATTCATACTTGGGGGTTTCTAATTTGTAGGAATGAGAAGTAGAATTATTTAACAAAGGAGTGTCTAAGGTCTTTTTGTTTTCATATTTTAAATTATCATCAATTTGTTCCTGAGTCGTCTTTAAGTTAGTTTCAACACACGTTTCTTGTTTGTTTTCCGGAGATAATTGTTGATCTTTAACATCAACGAAAGTGCTTGTGTTGCTTTTTTCTTCTTTATGTGTTTCTTCTTCTACAGTATCCTCTTGCTTTAGTACCGAACTCTTTTTCTTTTGACATACCATTGCTTTTTTAATATTGGATTTAGCTTTATAAAATTTAGCCCCATTTTTCTTAACTGTATCTAAATTAATTTTGTACTTAATATCGCTATCTTTTATGTCTTGTTTCATTTTTGAAGCAGATTTAGTATTTCTTACAGATTTCACTGCCTTTTTTGAGACAACCTTTTTCGCACTTATAACAGTAGCAACGGTTTTAATCGTATCTTTTTTCTCCTTGAGTTCTTTTTTGCACTTTTTCGTAGGAGAATCGCTTCTTGTTGAAATTGGTTTAGACGGTCCAGGTTTAACTGTCTCGGAAGACGTATCAATCTTATCGTCAGCGGAATTATCTTCATCTTTTTGATTTGAAATCTCATCTTTTGCAGTATTTCTTTTTGGGCTCTTAATAGATTTTGGTAATTTTTTCACTTTTTTCGAGGCAACTTTTTTTTTCGTAGGTTTTTTTATTGAACTTGTTTTGAAAGTCGATGGTCTGCTTATCACTCCCTTCTTAGTTGACAAAGGTTTGCTACCTTGCGAACGCATTGTCCGAACGTAGCTTGAAAATAACCGTCATTGATGGAATGATGATGTTCACGTTGTTCACAATCTGTAACAATGAAAATAGAATTAATGAGTATGATTCAAATGGAATAAAATTGCACTGCGGTTCTCATTATGTTCTTTTTTAGTAGAAACAAAAAATTCTCCGTAGATTCTATAATATATTTATAAACTGCATGCAACTTAAACCACCCTTAAGGTGGTTATAAAGTATTTTGATGTTCTAATAAAAACGCTAAGATGTTAGAAACTTCGCTTAGATGTTAGTGAGGATAAAAATTCTATGTGGAAAAATGTTGGTACAAAAAAATAAAATTAAAGCAGAATAATAATATGGGTTTAGGTTAGAAATTCGATTGATTAGAGATAAACAGCAATTCATTTCTTACACCCGTCCCCTTAAAAATTTTAATTTGAGCACTTAGAAACTTTATTCTGTGCCGAGAAATGTAATTGCCGCTCTTTGTTTTCATTTTAATTTATTATCAAAGCAAATTGAATTACAAGGCCACGTGAAATTGCATTGAAAAATATTTACAAAGTTGAATCAAATGATTAATAAAACAGAAGAGAAATGCAACCGTGATAAAAAGAAGAGAGTTGACTGGTTTCCTTAATAAAAAGTGAAAAAAGGAGTGAAGTGGAAAAACTTCTATGACCCTTCTTCAGGGAGAGCACGGTACACCGCTGCACCGTTGTTTTTATTGTAAGTGTCGGAGAGCAATTTTAGAGTCACGTTGGAGGTATTTGGGTCACGTAATAATTAACATTTGAGGGCCATAATTGCTACATCATTCGTTATGAAGAATTCTGTCGGTGCCTAAAATTTGGCGAAACATATTTGTTTCCATATTATAAAATAAAAATAAAATAAAAAGCCTTTTATTACTACTACTTAACAAATTATGTTACATAATATGGATAAACTTAATTATATTGTAGAAGTCGCCTCAGCGGCGTAGGCCTCCCCCAATTTGTTCCAGTGGGCTCTATCCTGTGTCAGTTGAGGCCAATTGGGTCCACACTTACGTTGGAAAATATCTCGCCATCTTATTTTTGGCCTACCTTTCTTCCTTTTCAAGGGTCTCGGAGTCCACTCCGTTACTTTTTTCGTCCACTTTTTACTGTCCATTCTTCCAATATGACCTGCCCAACTCCATTTTAACAATCTCATTCTCCGTTTCACATCAATCTTAGTTTTGTCTCTTATAATTTTATTCTTTATTTTGTCCGATATTTTTATTCCTAAAATGCTTCTTTCCATTTTTCTCTGGCAGATAGCTAATTTTTCTTCTTCTTCCTTTGTGGTTGCCCAAGATTGACAGCCGTAAGTTAAGCAAGGCAATATAGCTATATCTATAATTTTCCTCTTAATATCTATTTTTATTTCTTTATTTTTTAATATCTCTTTTAGACTCCAATATTTTTTCCATGACATGGCAATTCTCCTTTCTATTTCATTTCTCGAATAATTTTCAAATGACACTAATTGGCCTAAATATATATACTCCTTTACAAATTCTAATTTTTCTCCATCTACAATAATATCTTTGGTCTGTCCGTTTGTCAGTATCTTAGTCTTAGTTAGATTTAAGTTTAGCCCTACATTTTTACTTACGGTGGTCAGCTCTACAACCATACTCTCCAATTCAACCGCGTTTCCAGCGAATACCACGACGTCGTCCGCAAACCGTAGGTGACTAAGAAACTCTCCGTCAACATTTACGCCTTTCTGTTCCCAGTTTAAACGTCTGAAAATCGATTCGAGTACAGCTGTGAATATTTTTGGAGACAAGGGATCCCCTTGCCTTACTCCTTTCTGGATACAAAACACAGGTCCTTCGTTTTCCAGCCGTACCCTAGCTTGGCATTTTGAGTATATGTTCTGGATTATTTTTATGTATTTACAATGAATTCCTTGTTGTAAGAGAGTATCCCAAATTGCTTCATGGCTTAAAGAATCAAAGGCCTTTTTATAATCTATAAAACACATATATAATGTAATTCCGTATTCATTGGCCTTCTCGATTAATTGCGTAACAACATGAATATGGTCGATTGTTGAAAAATTTTTACGGAATCCAGCTTGCTCCCGTGACTGGTTTTCATCTAAGATCTTTGTAAGTCTATTCAGGATTATTTTTGAAAATACTTTATAAATATTGCTCATTAGGCTTATAGGTCTATAGTTACTCAAGTCACTTGGATCTCCTTTCTTATATAACAGTATGATTGTAGATTCCGACCACTGATCAGGTGTACATTCTTGTTCAAGGATTTGGTTAAACAGTAATTGTAAAGGATTTAGCAATGGTTCACATAACGATTGTAATAGTTCGTTCGTGATGTTATCCCTTCCTGTCGCTCTATCTTTTTTTTGAGTATGTATTGCGTGCCTTATTTCTGATTTTAATATATTCAGCGAGTGTGTTTCATCATAGGTAGAGTCTATATAAGCGTGTTTTTCAGTTTCATATTGAGATTCACAGTTTTTGTTTGTATAGAGCTCTCTATAGAAATCTGTTGCTATCCTTATCATATCCGGACGTCTGGATATTATACATCCTTTTTTATTCTTTAAGTTTGTAGCCCATAAAGACTTATCTTTTAGAACTTTAAAAGCTTTGCGTAGAGCTCCCTTTTTCTCAATGTAATTTTCAAATGTTATTTTCCTTTTTTGTTTCTTATTATGTCTCAAGTTTCTGTTTATTTTCTTGCTTAAAGTTGAAATTTCCTTCTTAATAGATTTAGTTCTTTTCTGTTTGTATAACTGTTGTCTTTGGTCTAAAAGATCTTTTGTTTCTTGAGATATAGAATTCGTATCTATGGTTTTCATTTTAGGGAGTTGTTTTGTATATAATTTAATTTCTTTTTCTAACATATCATACTGTTTTTGCAATTCGTTTGATGTTCTAAGTGATTTCATAAATATACTTTCCCAATACTCTACCTTGTCTGCTGATATAGGCAGTAAGTTTCTTGCAAAATTCATAGGTTTAATATGTGATCTATTTCGGTTTATATGTAGTGACAACTTGCATCTTATCATTCGATGATCAGTATTAAAATTTAAATTATTAATAATATCAAATTGACTTATATAGGTTGGTCGATTAGTGAGAAAATAATCTATCTCGTTGTGTTGTTTCCCGTTGGGGGATCTCCATGTCCATTTTTTAAATTATTTTTAAATTTCTCTCTAATGCAAACTCTATCAATTTTTGACCGTGCTCGCTTCTCTTCCCGTATGAATATTTACCAAATATGTTTTCTTCACCTCTTCTCATCGTTCCTACTTTTGCATTGAAGTCGCCTAGTATGATAATGTTGTTTGATTGTATGAAGTTTAATGCTGCTTCCAAGGATTTATAGAATAAATCTATATCTTCGTTCGAGTAAGCCTCCGTTGGTGAATATACCTGAATGAATGACCAGATAGAATGGTTTGATGTTTTGATTTCTAACACAGCTACTCTGTCTGAAAACGATTTCAAGCATATTATATCATTTTTCATGAATTTATTAATCATGAATCCTACTCCATTACGTCCATTTTTTGTAGCTGTGTGATATATGATGAATTCTGAATGTTCTTCAATGGTTTCTTTTTCTCTTCTTGTTTCACAAAGTCCTATGATATCCCATTTTAAGGACTTTACAGCGTAATTTAATTCAGTAATTCGGCTATCTGATAGTAGAGTTCTAACGTTGATACTTGCCACGTGTAAGTCCTTTACCTGCCTTTTATTTGTGAAAGTGTTATATAGCTTATTTGTTATTGAATGAATTGGGGGGTGTTGGTCTGACTCCTCCACGGTGACCGGCCGGCTTGGAAGAGGTGGAGGGTGGCGAGCTAGTTTTTTTGGTACTCTTTAGTGTCACGATTTGTCGAAGTTGATGGAATGGAATTCATTTGGGATGACCGTAAGTAGTTCGTAATATTTTGAGGTTTGTTCTTTTTTGATATTTGTTTTGTTATTTCTTCGGTATTACTGTTTTTTCTTGTTTCTTCGGTCTCAGGCGATTCTGATAATAGTCTCTTATTTGAGTTTTTTTCAAAGCATTTTTGGCTGTTCAGTTTCTTTGGCTTAAGTGTTATTATCTTGTCATAACGCAAGACCACATGCTTTCCAGACTCTTGTTCTTTTTTTAATGTTTCCTGAAGTTCTTTTCGCCTTTGCAACACACTTGGAGAGTAGTCCTCTTTAATATATATAGTAGTATTTTCTAAACATTTTTTCTTTTTAAGAATCTCTAACTTTCTGCTTGTTGTTGTAAAAGACACCACTATTGGTCTTATTTTACTATTGTTTTTTCCCTTTCTACTTACTGTTTCTATTTCCCATTTGTGACACGGAATGTTCATTCTATTGTTGATAATATCTAGTATTAAACTAAGTAAATCCTCGTAATTTTGTTCTGTTTCTTGTATACCAAAAAATATTAAGTTTTTTCTTCTCATCTGTTTTTCCAAAAACTCTATAGATTTTTCCTGCTGCTCTAATTTCTGTTCTAGTTTATTTGTTCGAATTTCCATCATACTAAATTTGTCATCAATGTTTCTATTTATAGAATCTTTAATATTCTGTTCCATTTCCTTCATATCTTGTTTTTGTTGTGATATTTCCTTTTGTATGTTTTGCAACATTTTCATAACATCCTCCATATTTATTCCTGAGAATGCCCTCTAGTATTGAATAGACTATACTATTAGTTTTTTATAACGCCCTCTAGTGTCAAGTACTATTTATTATAATCTGTTCAATATCGGTACGTAGGTCTAGTTTAACTATTCCGTAATAGATGGCGCTATTCGTATTGTACGTAGCATATATGATTATTTTGAGGTTATTTTATATCGACTATCTCAAATATACCTCTAAAAACACTGTTTTTGCTATCTTTTCCACCAACTGACCTTTGGTATTTGCTGTGTTGGAAGATTCACTCCGTTTTATAGCTTCTTCAACTGTCTCAACTGAAATCCGTTATGAACTGATTTTTTGAATTTTTGTTGAAAATCACATCAATTTCCACTTTTCTAATATCTGTTCCGATCACTCAGAAGTAACTTTACGGTTTTAGCACTTTTTGAACTTAATTTAAGCTGTATATTAATTTTAAAACTTAAAAAATCGCGGACACAATGTTGACATGAGCACAGTAGCTCCCTCCTGCCCTATTATGCTTCCATATTAATTAAACTATAATATAACCAAAACTTGAAAACATTAACTTTTATAATTTTAAAAATTTACCCGTAGTAATGAAACATGAAACATCATTAATATCCTATCTCGAAACGAAAGTAAAATATGTAACAAACACAATTCTAAGAACTTACACAAAGTGTAATTCGTCACAGTTAATTAACTTCGGGCAATCTAGAACTTCGAGAAATAGAAAGCTTATTTGTGCAGCCGCTCTACACAAAGCGGCAGACACTTAATTGCGGCAAATCGCTCATTTCATCAACGACCAAATACAGCGCTTTGTTTGCACAGTATTGAGCTTGCAAAAACAAAGGAGATAATCGTTTCCCGATAGCCGTACATTTGACCTGAATTTAGTATGTACGGTATAGCCCGTAGAAAGTTACGACCCCAGAGTACTTTGCCGCAGCATCGGTCATTTCATTGCGAGCTTGGGTTTAATCTTTTCATGTTAAAAGATGAAAAAATAAAATATTAATTGTCCTTTACAATGAGAAACTCAAATAACGGTTTTTGAAAAAGATTCAAAGTAATCGAATGCAAAAACAGGCGTACAAATGATCCCATGCACTTTTATTTTTTCGTCGGATACACGGATATCTAAAAAAGCCGAAGCGAGTTTCATTGTGACTATTGTTTCCGATTCTGAGGAATTTTCGATATGGATTGTTCGCTTTCATGTTTACCTACCGAAAAAAAATACTAAGCGTTTTTTTGCACCAGCTCAATTTATTAGACGATGTCTTTATTACAACATAATAACACGTCATTGAAATAACCGAATTATATGCGTTATGACACGTTGGGTCGCGCATTTTAATCAAAGCCAGCGGGTTCCGTCGAAGGAAAGATTTATGAGGTCTGAATGAAGAAATCAAGTATTAAAATTACAAGTCTCGAAGCACCTTCGGAATTATCATGGTTATTATGTGTTCCCATTCAGTCACCCTTTGAACGGAGTCGTCGCCTCTTGACAATTTTTCTCTCTTTTGTAAATATAAGGAGGCGTAGAACGTCGTTCACTAGATATGAATACGAAAAGGGCGTCCTCAATTCACGCCACATTATATTAACCATGGCTTTTGTGCGATTGTTGGGTGAATGCTCTTTTAACCAATAAGAAATATAAATAAATATAAAAAAAATATTTACCAGCTAGACATATCGCTCACCCAGTAATAAAACGGCACATCTATCTACGTTTGTCATGTTTTACAGAAACGAATTTCAAAAATTTTATTAAAATGTTTAAGGTTAATTTATGGGTTCTGTTTACGTTTTTTACAGATTGTATGAGTTTGGTTACTAGTATAGACATTAATACATATTTACCACTATGTAGATTAGACACTTTTAAACAAGTATACCATATAAACTCAATTTCGCATTTTTTGCAGATGTGTTATTTTATTACTAGGTGAGCGATATTGTTATTGGATTCATGAATATTTTTATTTAGCTAAGGTACCAAAATATTTCAATTATGATGGGTTATCAAGCAATAAGAGCCAAGCCCCAAACTCTTAGCCTCAGCCTGACACTACAAGCCTTAAATCTACAAAACCCAAATCTTGTTGAAAAGTATGGCTTGGTAGTCTCGTTGCCGTCACACACAATCTCGAACTTATATATGTATATGAACTTATATATATAACAAGAAATAAACATTTGATAACCATTTATTTTATAAACCAAAAAAATAGCGTTGTGTTTTTAATGCTTGATTATAGTTCTTGAGTATAAAGGTACATATCTAATGGTAAATGGTTTTGTTTTGGTTTACCGTAAAAATGTTTAATTTGATGTTATGGGCAACATCACAAAAATACAATACTGTTGTACGTTGTTATTTTGTTTTGCACTATCGATTTGTACTGTATACTAAATTGTTTGTTTTAGACAGTGATGAAGTTTTTCGTTAACAGTAAGTTAAATATATGGTTTATTTTACTAATACGTAAGATTAACATCTGTCATACATTTAAAAACAATTTATTTTGGCGTTAGAGGATATAAACGACACAAGTGCGTAATGCGTTTAATAGCATTAAAATCATGTGTAATTAAGTAGACATTAGATTAAAATTAATAGTAAAATCCTTTGAATTTTACCTGTAGCCAGTTTAAACAGAGTTGTGATGGAAATTCATGCACACTAACTCAAAATGCAAGCAAACGAGACGTGCTGAATCATATTTTACACACAAAATGAATACTCCATACTTCCCGAAGTGTAAGTATAACCTGAAATCATTATATGAAATAGGAACGCTCCGATGTTAAATAAATATGAACGCGGTATTTTTGGAATTGGTGGAGGAGTCAGTCAGTGGCCAATCCAAGTGTCGGAAGTTTTCATGCCGCCTGAAGCCTGTAGGTCTTAACGACTGTTATCTTACAATAGCAGCCGGGACCTACCGTTTTGTGTGCCCTGTGAAGCACGGATGCGCTTAAGTTTTTTTTGCCATTAGCAGTCGCCCATCCAACGTCCGACCGGCCCGCTGTTGCTTCAATCCTTCGGTCACTTAGGATTGACATAAGCCGCTGACAAATACTGAAGATTGTATTCAAATTGGGTCATACACATGTGGATCAAAGAACAATGCCCAACTGCCATACATCGTTTTATTTCATTTTCAACTTTACCGTCTTAAAATAAAAAAAATTCTAAAAATAGCCGCTTTAATTTCTGAGGTTAGATATATAAGAATTTTCAGCAGACACACCCCAGAACCAAAGTATTTTGAGATTGAATTCTTATAACCATTGAGTCATAGAGTAGGGGAGACTTACGGCTGCCTGTAATTTTTACCATTATTTTATTCTGACTTTTTTTTGATTGACAACCGGAAATGGAAATTTGACATCATTACATTTGTCATACCAACATTTATAACGAAATTCTGTCTGTAATATTGGCCAGAAGTCTCCCTATATCTTACTTGATACTTGCTATGTATCGAAGTGAGTGCCCGAATGAAAATGGACATTGTTGACATCATTGTTATTATAGTCAATTCATCACTTATAAATAAAATTATTTTACGCTGGGTAATACGGGCACAGGTATTAATTTTAAAATACGTAAAAAAATAAATGAAATGCTTTGGTATAACTGACGTTTTAAGACGCTACAAAAAATAAAAAATAATTTTTGGGCATTGTTCTTTAGAACTTCCTTTTAAAAGTCGGTTAATTATTTGACATTTTATTTCAAACGCGGATTGTTTCCATGTACACAACATGGCTGGCTGGCTGGCTTCAACCCATTTAACATGTAAATATTGTGTATCAAAATCACTAAATTAAATACATCGCTATTCGTTTCAATAATTTTATATGAAGCGTTTGTAGATATGACCGTATTTTAATTTTTAATACGCTAATAACGTTTATTAATATAAATGGAGTAAATTTATTAAGGTTGGAACCATTCCAATTTTTACGTGCATAAGTAATGATGTTGTGTTCCGGGCTCAATTTGTGAAAACACATTTTAAACCAAAAATTAGTTTTGTCATTTAATCATTCACATATATTTCTTCCAGTCAAACAATTTTTTACATAAAGAATTTACTTGTATAAATTATATTGCATGACTGATAAAGCTGGATTTAGGCACGCGAGTAAATAAAACATATCTATGCATAATTAGGGTTTCGTAAAGTTAATAGGTATTATTTGTTATTAGACTTCTGAATCCAGCGGTAAGGTACTCGCTAGCTGTTTTTTTCACGTTATCAGTCCACCTGGTCTTGGGGCGTCCTATGCTCTCGTTCATCTAAGGATCTCTTGATTTCTGACGCGATCGCATAAAGAAATACCGAGCGTGTGTATTAGGCCGGGAGTCGAATACAGAACCTCCTTTTTTAGAAGTCGGTTAAAAAGTACTCCAAATGGCACGAACAATGAACATCTGTTAAATATCCCAACCGGCTTGATTGAAGCAACAGGCTGATACCACACTTAGACATAAAAATATAGGCCTAGTAATGTGTTCTCCCCGTGTGAAGCCGGGGCGGATTGGTTTGGTAAAATATAAATCAAGGCACCCTCAAACTGAGATCCCCTGTGTTGCGTTGTTTGAACAAACATGATCAACACATATTTCACACAACACCCACAAAACCACAACCCGATAACAAACATTTAATTGTATTTTCAACTAAAATATTTTATATTACATATCTGACGAATGCATTAAGTAGCTAGTCCCGTGGCCAGGCGGAGGGTGCTATGCTACGGAGGGACGGATGGACATGACGAAACTATAAGGGTTACGATTTTTCTTCGGAACCTTAAAAAGGAGATTATATTATTATCCCTCTTTCTACTACCGTATTTCCCTAACTAAACAGCTAAAACATTAATTAACTATTACTAAAGTTTTATTAGTAAAATGTTTTTCAAAAAATTAAAGAAAACTTTTTTATTTTTAACTCAACAATTCACAAAAAAATACTTTTTATATTACAATACTTGTGAATAGGTCGTTTAAATATTACGTTTCTGTTAACCTCAAACACCCGAGTTTACAAGTAGGTATGGTTTCTTCAACGAGTTCTTGCAAATGAACATGAAATTTTAACAACAAAATATTTTTATAAACTTACGAGTACCTTAAACGGTTTACTAAAGTATTGAACTTTTTTCATGAAGTTTATACAGTTAGTTATGCTTGAAGAGTCAGACCCTTTTGTCTCTATGTTCCGTGGTCAGACCCTATAGAGTTAGGGGCTTGGCTCTTCAAGCGATCTGATAACCTTTTGACAGTAGAAGCGTAATATTGTCATCATAGTGATCTATCGTTTTTTACGATGAGTCTGAAAAAACGGAGTATACACATAGTCCCTTCTATTCGAACAGCGAACACTACATACACGTATCGCGACAGTAATGGCGTCATTTCCGCCGCCGCCAATCGCGCGATCGGTCATCGCCCAAACATCGCGCCAACTGACGTTCAGTCTGAATCTACGAACGATACAATTTCGAATAACATAGCAGATGAATGTATTGTATTTTCATATTTAGGGCTGCCTAAGGGATCTTATTCATAGGACTCAATTGGATTGCAAAATTTCAGATATTTTTTTTACTATTTTAGATTGCGTTGTTACTGATTTGACGATTGCAGACTAGATGGCGTTAAACTCTAGTCGTGCATCGGAGCTGACACACATACATTTTTATGGAAATAGCCGGCAAACGAGCCGACGATCCACTTGATGGGTACTAGCTATCGTCGCCCATGGACATCAGCAAAAAAGGCATCATTTATGCGTTGCCGGCCAAGAAGGAGAGAAGAAAATAAAAGAAAGAACTGGCTCCCAAGCCCCCAGCAAGACCACGACGTTTTAGCGACATTGATCAAATGTAAGAAGCCACCTGATGATTACCTGTTATCACCACCGCCCTTAGTCATCACCATCACGAAAGGCATCACACAAACCGTGTATCGACCAGCTGATATCTGATCGAGCATTGGTTAATTAATTTTAGTGTTAATTTATCGGCATCATAATTATATTTGTTATTATCACTGTAAACGGCGAAAATTACAACTCAACACTAACTGCACGAAGCATTAAACTTAACTCATTATGAAAATGTTCTTTAGCAAAGTTTTCATTAGCCGCATAAAATTTTCAAGTTAGATGAAGTTGCTCTTGTAAATAAATGTTTATACAAAACAAAATGTTATCAGAATTTACTTTCATGAAATTGCCAGTGACAAGTTACTTAATTGAAATAAATTTGTTGCAGGTTTGTTGTAGACTTTATAAATTACATGTGAAAGTATTTCCCATTAGTTAGTTTGAGTAAACTAATTAAATCATTTGATAAGAATGAATGTTTTACATCATGACCCAATAAAATAACTGAGCATATAAACGGAAGCGAATATTCTAATTTTAAAACAAAAACAATGCGTAATAAATAACCCTCTCACATGCGTAATTTCATGACTTCTCTTTTCATTTGTCAATCGTTTAAACCACTGCACAAAAAGCTTATGGATTTGGCAGACTCTCAAAACATTGAATCAATTATGTGTTGAATCCTGCAAAGAACGCGTGCCGTGTCCCGACATGCCAGGTGGCAATTTGTGAGCTCGAAACTTTATAATGTTGTCAACTTCTTCCAGTAGGTTTTATACCTCTTTCTACCTGAGACTGTGAGACTGACACTCTGTGTTCGTCATTTATTATGAAAGTTTGAGTATTTACGCATTGTTATTGATGTCAACAAAATGTTTATGTAACGTAACTTTATGCTGAACGCCAACCCTAAAGTATTATCAGGTCATGCCTATCAAAAAATGTATTGTCATCGGAACCATAGCCATATGCAAAATTTCAAATTCGTAGGATGAAAGGATGTAGTTCATATTTAGAATTGACCCAAAAAAGCAAATCAGCAGCGGGCGATGTCGGTAGTTGGATGGGTGACCGTTAGTGGCAAAAAATTCTTGAGCGTTTCCGTGTTTCGGAGGGCACGTCAAGCCGTCGGTCCCGGTTGTTATCATAAGATAACAGTCGTTAAGCCGTGTCGAAGACCCTCGGGCGGTTTGAAAACTTCCGACACTCGAGTTGGCCACTAACCCCTCCACCAATGCACTGGAGCAGCGTTGTGGAGTAGCCCAGTAGTGGACCATGAATGGGTTGAAGCCAAGCAAATAAACAGAGCAAGCTAAATAAAACCGTTCAATGATTATGTAGTCATCATTCCTTACTTCAGAAAACCGGTTAGCAGATTTATTGTCTGTCGATTGTAATACTAATTCCTTAAATGAAATATTCAGCAAATTAACTTCAATCGTAATGTACGGAAAGGAAGTTAGTGGCAATCGATTACTGCAGACCTTGAAATCGTGACCTTAACCCAACAAAGGTTAAATAAACATTCAATGTCGAGCAGTTTATGGACATTCAAAAGTTAATAGTTTTTACATTAAAGATAACTGACATGTATAAACGAGACATGACAGGTCTATTGATAAGAATATTTTTAGATATACGTTGCCTTATGGCTAATGTCTATTGAAGTAGGATCTGTTTTAATAAAACAGAGAAAAGATCTGTTATAGACTTAGAGGGAACATAATTACCGACTTTATGATTTCACATTAACTAAATAACCGAAAAAATCATTGAAGTATAATGTCATAGAACAGACATCTCGAACAAAATGTGTGTCCCCTTGGGAGGTTTGATTTTCAAAATTAAGCTTCCGTTCTCCTTTCAAAATCGAACGAATCTATTGAAGATTGAAGCCACGTGGCGCCAATGCATTGGGACATAGGTACGTGGTGTTCGCGGTGTCGGTTCGGTAATAATACTTCAATAGACAAAAGAGACGAGTCACATGATAAGTGGTCAACATTTCCATTGGATATTACGATGTAAAAATAATGAAACACTTAAGTATTTAAATGTTTTTGAAGACCTCCTAACGAGTTTAACTTGTTTGAACTTCCACCGATTTTAAAGAAAGCCTTATGAAATTTAGTATTTGCTTTCTATGTAAAAATTTGAAACATATTTCTGAAAATTTTTGGTAAATCAACCCCTAAAGTATGTAAATAGGGGTTGAAAATTTGAAAAAAATTTAATATATAGTAGAGAAAAAAAAAAAACGCTTCACACTCATAGCCCCACACTAGGATTCCCTGTGTCGTGGGTGTCATGGACAACACACAAGACAAGGACATTCACACCCAGACAGAACAGAAATTCAAACTCATCATCCAAATTTCCGCCTCGCTGGGAATCGAACCCAGGACCCATGGCGCGTCGATCCGGAATTGTAACCATTGCGCCACGCGGGTCGTCAGAAGACTTAGTAACAATATATTAAAAAGATGCTACACCTTATCAAGGTATTTACATGTGTTTACTTTGACCATAATGCAAAGTAGATATGTAATGTGTGTGTATACCTAATTATGCATTCTGTGCTATTGTGACATATAAACTTGCAATTAATAAAGAATATAGATTGATTGTAAGATCATTGCTTAGTAATCTCAGGGCAGGGTACGTTCTTCTTGTAAATAAGCTGGCACAGCTCATGATTCGTCAAAATGAATTTTTTTAATTATTCCCAAATAATTTTTTCACTATTTTATTTTACGATGCCAAATTACAGCTTTCTAGCACTAAGGGTCGAGACCTTAGCGCTTTGCTTAAGACAGACGGACGGACATACGGACAGACGGACAGATGGACAGACGGACGAACAGACATGACGAAACTATAAGGGTTCTAATTTTACTTCGGAAACCTAAAAAAAGCTGTAAGCTTGTTACTGTGTCGAGCAAATATTATTTTAAAAGCTTATTAAAAGAGTTAATAAAAGTACGATAGCCTTGCTTGCTGTTCGGTAGCGATGGCTAATTATATTCCGCTGGCAGGGTTACCACTGCCTCTGTTTGTAGTTTAATTTTATAAATTTTAATTGTGTTAAAACCAGCAATTTTATAACACAAAGCATTTCGTCCGTCAGAGTTCATATTTATTATTAACTTGACACTAAGAGTTTCAGCTACAAAATACGATTTTTTATTACTCAAACGCGGTATTACACTGAGTGCATGATATTACTACTACTATCTTCAAGGCAAAATTCGTTTCTCGTACACTCATGAATATACTTGTTTGTAAACCAAACTTGCTATGTAAATTTTTAGGAATAGGGAACAGGAAAATGCTATTTTATTATTTATTTGGTTCAGATAAACATAAGTAACATAACTTTAAAAATAAATATTATTAAATATAGAAATAAGGAATAAATAAGGGTGTCAATGAGGGAGAACTTTAAAAATAATTAATTTTTTTAAATTAATTTACCTAACTTAATAAGGTAACTTTAAAGTATTATGAATTATTCATTATAAATTCAAGATTATATTATGAGTAAATTAACTTACTTAATTGTAATTGCGTTATTGCTTAACAAACATGTCAAAAGAGTGATGGGGAAAGTTGTTTTTTATTTGTAGGAATATTTTTTTTCACTAATTTTATGTGCCCTCACTTTCAATTCAACATTATTTTTGATTCTTATCTATCCCGACTTCAATCTTATTTCCTATAATAGACAAAGATCTATAAGGTGTTTTTCAAAATTCCACTTGGCACTTACCTTTAATACTATACTTATTATTTTTTTAATTACTTTTATTAGTGTCAATAAATATTCTGATTAAATAAACATAATTAATTTACTACAAACGTATGCTGTTGCAGCTATAAATTTTGCTCCTGTATGGGTATATTCATGTTAAATCATAAATTATTTTCGGATCAGATACCTATTCATAAATACGCTTCGGTTATTAAGTAATATTTAAACTTCTGTTAAACGTTGTCAGTCGACAACCCTAGGCGATGGCGGGACATCTTTATGCTAATGGCACTGGTTTCACCGTACCCGGTGGTCAATTAGCGGAGATTCTTTTTTACAAAACCTTCGTAGGCGTTAAATGTTTAGATATTGAAGCAAATTCGCACCATATGACGAGGTGCGTCCTATATTATATGCTCTCAGTGCCGTCATCATAGCCTTCGCTCAAATATGTACCGCACTGTAGTGTGGGGTGGTGCGGGTACTGTTTTAAAAACTAAGCCTTAGTTTTTGTATGTATAGATAGATTTTTTAAGACACTCACATCGTCCCACCTACCCTGAACCAAACCGAACACACCCAAACCGAAAATAGAAATTCAAACCCGTCATCCAAATTTCCGTCTCGTTGGGAATCGAACCCACGACTCTTTGAACGACGATGGTGACGATGATGCGGGTTATAAGTACATGGTGTAAACTGTCATTATACTTATTCCACCAGCAATCACAGCCATATTTCACAGCAATACCAGATCACAGGAGCAGCTGCGTTGCACTAACATGCATGTATGTTGTTGAACCGCAAATTGACTGGCTGATACACTGAGTACCCGCACTTCCCGCCACAATGTTCGCTCCACCGTTAATTACTGAGAACAATGTTTTCACTGGTTCGCTTCTGTATTCCGATGGCTTTACCTCATTAGTGGCTTACGATGCAGAGTTGTTCAAGTAAAGAGCCTTGAGCGTTCACGTATCAAGATCTGTGGATCTTACCTAGACCTAGAACTAAGATCTCTGATAGCTTCATTACAGATTTTCTTCTCCTCCGTGACAAAGCACCTTTCCAGAAAACTGGTAGATTAAAAAACTGATATGTACGAGTATATGTGTATCTGTGATACCTGCTTACATGAGTAAAGAATTTTGAATTGTTAAATTTGATAGAGTATCTATCATTTCCAACAATACTGACTTGCAACATACGGAAATTCGCATTAATTTTTCTAGCACTCAACTGCCCATCAATCCGGCGTTGCTTAGTTAATCTCTTGATTAACTATAATCCGAGTATATCAGACACTTACATAAGTTGTGATTTTTTATAACTTTCGATACTTCTTTCAGTTCGATACTTTATCATTTTACTATCTATGTCTGTGATCATTCCGCTTACATAATAATTTGATTTATTAAGGAAATCTTATTTGAATGAAACCATGCTAAGACCAACTCAATTAACAGATTTCTTGTTAGTAATAATTCTATGTTACCGATGGTTGAAGCATTCATAGCTCAGTGGCTCTATAAATCATTAATCATAACTCAATTTGGAGGAGTAACATTTCCTAACGATTCTATGAACAAGAACAAGAGCGTCATAGATGCGTTGCATTCAACATGGGATCCTGTCAAAGTTTTGTTGAGCAATTTTATCTAGACACGCGGCAGCGTGTCAAGTCAAGTTCAAGCAAAGGAACTGGCTAGCCAGCGCCGAGTGTAATATTACACGAACCACTTGGTGCCACTTTTGACCCTTTTATAAATTATAACCTCTTTAACGTAAACACATAAAACTACGTATGTTTAATTATATCCATAAGGACATGTAGAAGCCCAAATTTCATGAAGCTAGCTCAAACGGTTATAAAGATATGAAGGTCAAAAAGTCGTAAATTTTAGTACTGACTGACTGACATATAGTACCTAAATCTAACCTACTTCCAGATGACCTAGAAGGATGAAATTTGGAATCCAGCTTGGTAATTGTGTGTAAGCGTAGGAAAAAATCAAAAAATAACAAAAGTCGAAAAATAAGTGGTGTCTCCATACAAAATTTGTATGGGACCGAAGCAGAGCCATCTAGCGGCAGTGAAAAGAAAAACTTTGGTCCCATACAAACCTTAGTCAACTCGCATTTACATTGTGAGCCCGTTATGTCACGTAAAACTCACACTAAGGCCTCTGTGCACGTGGGGCTCAATATGGCATACTTCAGCGCATGGAGTATTGAAGTAAAACGAGGGCCATCTTATATGAAGGGAAAGTTGAAAATGTTTCCAGAAAATAGAGGTTCCAATAATGGCCATTTCTAAATGGCGCTAGTGTGTTACAGATATATGAACATGGCTGTTGTACACGGAGTGAAGTTTGCTGAGTTATGCTACCCTAATCAATGGCGCTAGTGTCCGCCAAATAGATATTCGAACATAGCTGTTTTTGACCGCACCGCAGTCCCAACCGTAATTTTACGCGTTTCTACGGACAATTTTCCCTTTGCTGTCCCTTGCGGAAAGTCGTTGTAATGTGTTGTACCATGCGTATTTTTCATAGAAGCTGATATACTTTGGTACACCATTAAAACAATGCGCGGTGAGGCAGATCTACGGTGGCGGTGCGCGGAGCAGTGTGAAAATCGCCTGTTTGTCATATTTAGCTAGATATTTAGTACGCGGCTAAATAGTATAAAATTAGCTGTATACCGAATACTCGTTCCATAACCAAATACTCGTTCTTGTAAGCAGAATAACTTTTGAATTCAGTTAATCAGGATAAATATATTATGAATATAATTATATATGATAATATGGTTGCTTAAACTTATTTTTATACCAGTTTTAGGAACTCTTCAATAATCATACAAATATTCGAGTCACCGTAAAAGCTAATGTTTTTCCGATTCACTTTCCGGTTTATGGTGATCACTATTTAATTTACACCTGAAACTGGTCATCCATGAAACGTCTATTTAGTCTCTAAGATTTGTGGACAGGGTATATTTTTCTTTACAAAAAGTAATGATATCCCACCAAAAACATAAATGTAAAAAAGGAGAGCCAAGTTCAATACAAAAATTATGCTTGGCTGTGGGCTTCGCCGCAAAAAGAATAGAGATCTAAATGAGTGCCAAGTTCTATGCAAAATCGAAATATGTATTTATAGGAACAAAATAACATTATGAACAAGTATTAAACTCTATTTCTTTGCTTTATTGGATACCTATAATAATTGCTGTTATTTAAAAATGTGACATCTAAAAGTAGGTTAGATTTGACTTGGCCAGTTTTCATTACATCAGTCATTTTAAAAAGTTATTCAACATTTTAATTCTGATAAAAACTTATAACTTATAACAGTATTTATGGCAATGGCAAGACTATGTAGGTATATATAGCAACAATGTCGTGTTACTGTTTTATATTGCAGAGTACCTAGTAAAGTTAGTCATAGACCTGATTGAAATTTCTTCAGCGTCTGAGTAATATGAGTAGGTCTTTTAACCAACAATAAAAGTTAAAACTATATTCTTATATATTATATATATTTTTATACTAATGGAGGCCATACACGATCAAGTGTACTTGTCAAGTTTGCAGTTTGACTTGATGCAGCATCCAGTATGCATAAGATAGTTTTATATGGCCAGATAGCTATACCGTGGCCATACACGATCAAGTTTACTGGATGCCGCGTCAAGTCCGCTGCAAACTTGATAAGTATACTTGATCGTGTATGGCCAGCATAATGCTAGCTAATACATTATTCATGTAACTTTTCAAAACAATTCTACGAGGTATGCTAATAAATCTTTTCACACCCGAGATGTATTATAGTATGAAGACCACATAACTTTCCGACTTAACCACTTAACGGTCGAAGGATTTTGTATCAAAGGGTCCTTAGGTTAGAACAAAGATATCATTCAGAAACTTTAACAACGACTGCTCTAGTGTTTGAATCTACGAGTTAGTTTTAGTTTATACAAAAATGTTATTACTAAGAATGATTTGTTTTTAAAGTTTACTAAGGTCGCTAAAAATAATCGCTAGATAGCTTATGGACCCGGATACGTATGTATATCTATACGTATATATACCTAATTACTAGAGTATCAGGGTTCCGTAGTCAAAACGGAACCCTTATAGTTTCCTCATGTCTGTCCGCAGCATAGCGCCGAGACCCTTTTTGCTAGAAAGCTGTAATTTGGCATGGATATAACTGTAATAAGTCACATTTATGAAAACTCCAAAATCATAGAATAAAATATTGAATTTTTTTTTTCACGTTACGCGCACCCCATAGAGTGGGGTATCTTTAAAAAGGTCTTTCAAAAATATTATTGGTCTACTAAGACTATTTTTCAATTCAGGGGCCCGTTTGTGAAATATTTGGCTTTGAAGTGCTAATTTTGGTTAGAGTCAAGTGTTTAATAAAATATTATTTTTTATTAGTAAAATAACTGATATTGTGCCATTTAATAAATACTGGGCAAGTGCGTGTCAAGCCACGCGTAATGTAGGGTTCAGAAGAAGTAAGTTTATCGACTATTACTCATTTTTTGCAGCGCGTAGAGTAGTAAGTAGATTTTTTTTGTGGTGCGATTAACCTTATCGATATTTACATAGGTACATGAATTCAATACCAACCTAAGCTTATACACAAATCAGTTGATAATTTGATATTTAAACCAAGAAGCCAGTCTGTTAATGTTCACTGACAAAATATTTTTAATGTTTCAATCTCTATCTCTCAATAAGGAACGGGCGTTCTGAATATTCATTACTAATGAATGCCTTAAATATTCTCATCTCTATCGCATCTTATTCTAAAAGGGAAATTAAATATAATTTTTAGGGTTTTTCTCATTTGTATACCTGACAATTTTGAACCAGCAAGGAAGCGTAAGTAAATGTGACGACGTTGTATATATTCGGACAAGTTTCTCAAGCTTTACCAGGAGTTTCGAGGATTCGAATAATCGAATCTGTATACTCGATATACGCTTTCCCTCGTCACATTGACTAGACCTGACAAACTTTATTGCATGCAGTTTACCTGTCATCGATGGCCTACGCCTACCAGAATACGAATTAATAAGGAATATACCAGTACAGGAATAAACTGATTCAAGTACCTACTCGAATATACTATCGGGTAACTAAATACCGTTAGTCATTTATTCCCTGCAATTTAAAGTCCCAGCTTTAGCTTTAGCTAAAGGTTTTTAAATAAATTTATTAAGTAAGTAACATAATTTAGGCTGCAACCAATTTGACCTGTGAACTGCGAAGTGCGAGCTATCTTACTAGTCTTGCTGCATCCGATAAAAAAATGAAAAATGTTATTAAAACCGTTTTCGTTGTAAGGACAAAGCTCAGAGCATAACGTACAGAACACGTTGAAGGTACACTTTTTTGCGCTAGTATTTTATAGAAAAAAACTAGCCATTACAATTATTGCGTCCTTAGCCGGTGTTGAAGCGTGTACGGCTGAAGTTTTTTGTCTTATTATACAATATAAACGTACGATTTAATAACACCGTTTCTTGCTAGGTATATTAATGAAATGAAAAATATGTCAACACCAGTCCAGCGAATATAAATATGCTGTAGTACTATTATTAAACAAATTTTTCGCAGTTTTAAATTTTAATTAGACGTTAAAAACTGGATGTATTTTCTTATTAACTATGCCTGAAATATATACGTCATTAATACATGCTTTGGTTTTATTTTTATTTCTCTGTAAGAAGTTGGTAACCTATAGATGTGGTTTAAAAAGGGATTAAATTGGACTCCTTTCTTGCATCAGGACTTGAATACCTGTATCAGGATTTGTATCAGTTTGTTTACATGAGAAGAGTTCGTTTTTCATGTCTGAAGGTCATTGCGCAAGATTGGGGTCACTAAAGTTTTTGTAAGCATTAGGACAGCAAGGGATACTTCAATCGTTGGTTGCACAATGTACATCATTGCAATAGCAGTTTTAAGTATAATAAGACATACGGAAACTCTTGTAGAATTTTATAGGTACCTACCTACTATACGGTAGAACTAAAATACAATTTGTAAATTTATTTTTATTTATTTATTTACTTAACCCAACAAAAACATGACAGACTTAACCCAGTTCGAAGTTTGCCTTGAACATTGAAAACCTTTAATGACGTGCAATATTACGAAATGCAGCAAATTAGTATTTTAGCAGCCAAAGTTATCTACAAGGAAGAGTACTATATCAAGGAAATAACCTTACATGCCAGCTTTGAAACTTTAGTACATCGCTCTTGAAAATGCTATCAAAGTGCAAGATACTGTCATATCATATTCGTCCTTCGTGAATTTACGGCAACAATCAACAATAAACATGACACTATTGTATACTCATTACTTCTACATTCTGTATTCGTATTCCAATCAATTGTTTTCTCATATGAATTGTTTACAAAATGTTACAAGTTTTAATAATAACAATAACGCTTCACACTGATAGCCCCACTCTAGGATTCTCTGTGTCGTGGGTGCCCTGGACAACACACAAAGACAACAGACTAATGCCCAGACCAAGAACAGAAATTCAAACTCATTATAGTCATCATTCAAATTTCCGCCTCGTTGAGAATCGAACCCAGAACCCTTTGCGCGGCGATCCGGCATGGTAACCATTGCGCCACACGCGTCGTTAATGTACATAAACCTGCGTAAAAGACTTATGAGCTGTTTCAAAACTCTTCGCTCTGAGTGGCTCGGAACTTGACAGCCTTTCAGCGATGATGTAAGCGGTGTCGACCTTGTTTTACTGTAATATTGCAAACAAGAATATTGAAACGGCTTACTCTGTTTACCTTAACTAGTATTATTGTACATTGAAACACTTTCTCGAGAATCGCTTTTAATTTTCATGCACTTTTTAGGTACTTCAACATGATTCGGATAATACCACGGCAATATTATCGTATTAAGTAAGTTTATTGCAGTTTATTAAGTAGTTTATAGCATTTATAGTTAATAGCAGTGATAGCCTAGTGGTTAGAACGTTGGTCTCCCGAACGCGGGGGCCCGGGTTCAAATCCTGGCACGCACCTCTAATTTTCAAATATTATGTGCGTATTACAAGTTAATTACCTATCACTTGCTTCGGTGAATCAAAACATCGTGAGGAAACCTGAGAGTTCTCCATAATGTTCTTAAAGGTGTGTGAAGTCTACCAATCCGCACTTGGCCAGCGTGGTAGACTATGGCCTGTACCCCTCACATTGTGAGAGGAGACCCCGAGCCCAGCAGTGGGACAATTATGGGTTGTTGCTTTGTTTTTTTTTAAATTGTATTATTGTTCAAATTATTATTTATTTATTTAAACTTTTTTGAACCATACAAAAAGTATTCGTACAAAAGGCGGACTTAATGCTAAAAGCATTCTCTGCCAGTCAACCTTAGGGCAGGGCAGTTGGACAGCAATGAAGTATATTTTTATATTTATCATTTATTGGTATTCTTTAAAATATGCTTTTCAGTCTCAAGATAAAGACAACGCACCTATGTATGTGTTTCATAGAAAAGCAGATGGAATACTTTTTGAAGTATTGTTCAAGTATTTAATTTTGCTTTGTTGAGTAGGTTAGTACTTATTCATAGTTCAATTCCTCCTTTGTTGAGTTCCAGGAGCGGAGATTATGAGAAACCGGTCCATTGTTAAATTGAAAGGAGTTCGTAACTACTGGCAAATCTCATGTTTTCGATCGATAAATACAGTATGTAGTACGTAGTGATTTTGTTGAATAGTGCCTTTTAATCTCGCTCCATGCAGGTGTATAAAATTTACAAATAGTTTATTTATTATTAGTAGTTATTATAAAGTATGTACGTATTAAGAATTTCACCTGTAAGAATTTTAAATATAGTGAAGATACGTTATTTGAACACTACAGTACTTATTTATACAGAAAGATACAAATAATCCCAACTTATTTTCAGTAAAGCTGTTTCATAATTAACACAAAACAAATGTTTTGAGTTCTTGCCTTTCCGACACAAAAACAGACGCGGCAGGGGACTTACTAGTGATTAAATTTTTAGAGTCTGCTATTATACATTTTTAATTACTATTCTTATTATCTTACTTACCAATGTATCAATTGATAGTTCATACTTTAAATAGGAATCGTCGTAAAACTATAGATGTGAAAGGAAACACAAAATACCTGAAATATCTTTATTTAGGCTACAAATCAGTAAACAATATTATAAGGTAACACCGTAACTCGGGGTCAGCCACGCCCTCAGTTTCACTCTCTATCCGGTGCGCTCTCTATAGCTTTCTCCAATTACAATTGATGGCGTCATTCATTCAACTTATTCAATTGATACGATCATTTCCTTTGATTCATTTAGAATGTTCGGAATTCTAAAATATTTAATTTCTTTGTAATATGCTTTAGTAATTTAAAACACAATAGACTGGCTTGAAGTGTAAGCATAATGCTCGTAAACTGCAAATTCTGGCTTAAGTCACATTTTCATGTAACTTGCCGTGAAACGAGCTGACGATCTACCTGATGGTAAGTGGCTACCGTCGCCTTCAGACATTATCAACACCAAAGGCATCCACCAATGCGTTGCCGAAAATATTATACCTATTATAATAAATATTTTTTGAGGTTAATTAATTGACTATAAACTATAAAGTATAAACAATATCTGTTTATCACATAAGAATGTGGCTTGTTACATGAGTTTAAATGATTGTCCAATGCACCAAGAAAAATATTCTGATTTCAAACTTATAGCATCGCAGAAACTAAACAATTTAATTCTGATATTTATTCTGATTTTGTAATTTCACTTTAGGATGTAAATTAAACAAAAGGTCTTTTGTCAAACTGGGAACATATAATTACATTATTTTGAAAGACATAGTGTCGAGACCTGTGCTACGCATCGTAGGAGACCCCTCAGACAACTTCAGACTTCAGTAATACTTAATATTCAGTATCTTAGGAAGGGATTCAGGCAAGAAAATTCAGTACACCTATCAGTCAACTCAGTCATCAATATTGTTTAATTTTTTTATTAAGTAATAAAAAAACTTCAATTCCAAAACCACTGACTTTAAAAATCAGAGAACATTACAGTTCACAGAAAAATCGGAAGCTCAGAATATGTCCTTCGATTTATACAGAAAACGGAAATATAATTTCTCCAAATTCCTAACCAACGAAAGTTACACATAAAAGTATTGTCGAGAGCTAAAATCATACGGATAGTTACTTATATTATGTCGGACAATCTCCGGAAGCCATCCCGTTACTTAAAGGAACAAATCGCAGTTACGTACCGTCCGAGTATAAGCTGGTATTGTCAGCGATCAGGATATTGCATTAATCTTCAACAATAACTCTGTTCACGGTATGGTTAACTGGTTAGTTTCTTGAAATTATTGTTTACGTTTTGCAATCAGAAAACCTTAGCTAATCCGCAATGGAACAACGTGGTCCGGTATTCGGCTTTTTAAATACGAGAACAAAATACAAACAAAAATATCGAAAAATATCGTTTTTAGTCAATTATTACATTACGTACATAGATAAATCCAGACTCACGAAATCTGAGGGTTCTGATTAGTAAATAACAAGACTGGATAAGCTGGTTATTCAATAAAATCTATCTGAAATTCTAAGTTTAATTTAAATTCAGTAATAAATAATGTTTTAATTGAAACATGTTTATGAATTATGTTTCAATTAAAACATTAGCAATTCATGGCCCATATTAAAATATCATGTGATCCACGTTTATCATATATTACGATTTATCAAATTTTACGATCTTAATAAGCAATAACGAATACCCATCATAGCTATGTAAAATTTTGGTACATATTATCTTTATCAGTATCATTAATTATGAATTCAAATATGAATTCATTATGTTCTACCGACGAAAATTCGTAACATCCTACGTTTTTTAATCCTCTTTTGACACCGAATTATACTTTCTTGTAAAGGATGTAAACACATAAATTGCAGTGTGATTAATCGGTAGTAAAACCTTAGAAATAATAACAAAATACCCGCGTAATAAACTTATGGAGGAACTGCGGTAGACCTGCAACATCTACCTTCTTATTGGTAAGAAAATAGGACCTAAACAGGTTATCTGTCACCAGGTGGATTACCGTGTTCAAGGTCCTAAGTCTCGAAAATTTCATAAGGCCACGACATACTACACCATATGGCATTGTATAGCCAAAGATCAAGAATACCAAGTCAGACATACAAAGGAATCATCGAGTCTTAGTAAGTAGAAAATAAAAGAAAGAAGTTTGGATACAAAATATATATATTTAGGTGTCTGTGACACACACAACATACGCATGGGATATTATTTACTCAAACCCAGAAATACTTATTTAACTTAATTCGTATATTGCTCAGTGTAATGCTATTGCTATAAACTCAAAGTCACTATCGCTCCAACTCAGAGTCACTGATGATTACTTTAATCGCTCCTTAGTAAAGAATCACCATAAAAATTCTGTACTAAGGAACGATGTAACTAACCATTAGTGACTCTGAGTTGTGACGATTATCACTGTTACACTCACGCATGCTTTAGATGACTCCTATACAGAAAAAATCTTACAATGTCTTTTTATCTTTAAAACTAAGATAATTATTTACCTTGATTGAACTGATTTCTTTACTTTTTTTAAGGCATTGCTATGATTGTTTACCAAATAGGTCTCGTCTAAAAAACGGACTATACATAGAAGTCAGTCTGATGCGACTTTGGCGTTTAGGACTTCCAATTCAAAGCAAACTACGCCACGTGGAGTTCGTATCACGTTTATCACTTGTTGATAGACACATGGCGCGACCACGCGAGGCGGTGGTCTAAAAATACCACCGAGCCGGCCTTGTTGATACGCTGTTAACTTAGCGACGTATCTCAAGAATGGAGTATTACTTTTTGTAATATCAACAACGCTGTTGAACTTGTTTTCTTACTTGCTTTTCGAACTAAGCTTTATGTACATAGTAATTATGATAAATCAACGCTTTTTACTGAATTTAGCTTTGAAATATTTACATTTCGTAACTTTATTTTTGTAAGACATTTTAGATTTGATATATATATTTATAATACATATAAAGGTACTAATCTGAATTAATTTCATGATTTTTTCAAAATAAATACACAACAGCACACAAAAATGGTATAATAATAATATAATTTTAACCTTTCCATCGTTGTGTTACAAAATCTGGCTCACAGGCAAATAGGGAAAATGATTTTATAACTTTTGAAATTCGAAGTTAATTTAAGCTTAATCGCGGAGCAAAAACAGATATCTCGTCATTTGTGAATGTTCCCACGCGACGATTCCCCTCGAGCTTTGACAGTTAATTAATATCGAGTTGAAATTTTCGCGACGCAGTCTCATTTGTTGAATTTCTGCAGTCTTTAGCGTATTTCGGACTTTTGATTGCGAGCTATTGGAGTTTTTCACCTTCACCATGCTAAGAAGCATGTTATCGTAATGGTGGCCACTGTTCATACACAATTAAGTATACCTACTTGTCAAGTTTGCAGCGGACTTGACGCGGCATCCAGTAAACTTGACGGTGTATGGCTACGGACCACGGTATGGCTATCTGGCCATATAGTTATCTCATGCACACTGGATGCCGCGTCAAGTCAAACTGCAAAGACAAGTACACTTAATCTTGTATGGCTTCCATAAGCAATTCACAAATGTCACCAATATCGTGCCAATTGAGAAGTAAACTATAGATTTAATTATTGAGGAACCATCCTACTATTCTACTAACCTATTATAAATGTAAAAGTTTGTATGGATTTCTGTTGTTTGTTTGCTCTTTCACACAAAATCTACTGAACGGATTTCCATGTTTAGCAGAAACATAAACTAGGTATGGTCTGGAATAAGACATTTTATACTTACTATATCGGGAAACGCCGAGTGAGCAGTGATAGCCTAGTGGTTAGAACGTTGGTCTCCCGAACAAGGGGGCCCGGGTTCAAATCCTGGCACGCACCTCTAATTTTCAAATATTATGTGCGTATTACAAGTTAATTTATCACTTGCTTCGGTGAAGGAAAACATCGTGAGGAAACCTGCACACCTGAGAGTTCTCCATAATGTTCTCAAAGGTGTGTGAAGTCTACCAATCCGCACTTGGCCAGCGTGGTAGACTATGGCCTGTACCCCTCACATTGTGAGAGGAGACCCCGAGCCCAGCAGTGGGACAATTATGGGTTGTTGCTTTGCTTTGCTTTTATATCGGGAAACGCGGGCAAAGCCGCGGACAGCGCACTAGTTTACACTATAGTAAAATAAAAATCAATGAAAGCAGCCTATGCCTACCACCAGTGACCACAACAATTTCGGAAGTTCATCCCACAGTTTGGACATTAGTGGGCAGATCTGTTGTGTAAACTGTACAACACAAATATTATTAACGAAAAGAAATCAGGTTTTACGTTGTACGAAGAGGCAAATTAGCCGCTTGTATCTTGCAATGATATAAATTTTCGCTTCTAGTATTTTGACAACACTTATAACAGAGATCGCTGGAATATTTTTATAACTCTTCAGCAGTATTTATACACAAGGAAGCTTGCAAGTTAAAACTTAAAAACAACCACTGGTTTTCTATTTGAAAATTTTAGAATCGCTTTGTGAAAAAGTATTAAATTGAGGAATGCAGCCTAATGGTCGTAGCACACATATCAACTCGTAAACGGAACGTAAACGTATCAACTCTTGCATGTCAGTATTCTTTGTATGAAACTCCCTACTGTAAAGCACACTTATCGGATTCGTAACGTAATCGCCTCGCCTCGAGACAAGCTCACGAACCGCGGTACGGTGCGTGGACGACTTGCCGTACCCGCGCTTACGTCTCACCGTACGCTATCCTTCGCCTTTCCGTTTCCTCGTGCACGCCCCGCGCCGCGGCGCCGCGGCTACCGCTGCGTCGGCGAACTGCTGTCATTCATTCCGTCAACCAGCGGCCGGCGAGCCGTAAGCGCGGCGTCGCCTAGCCGTAGCCGAGTCGATTTGGAGCTGTTGGTCGGTTATAACGCGCTTACGTTAGGTTGACGGCGGGTTATAACGCGCTTACGTTAGGTTGACGGCGAGGCGATCCGGTGCCGATCCCTTTCCGAGTTGATAAGTGCGCTACGACCATAAAATACCCGGTTCTGTTAGTCATTGAGTATTTCACGAACTTTATTTGTCAGAAGCGACAAACATCGCAGCGAAATTGTAACTTTTCAGACTCTCTTACCTGAAATTCGTAGCCGAGTACAGAGTTTTAATTGGGGCTCAGGAGACAACGCCGTGTTGAGGCACTACAATAAATAAGTTCGTTTTAGCTGCTGCGGTTTATTTGTTCAGCGGTTGAAGATGTTTAAAATTTTAAAATATGGAAAATTGACGACTATTGTGCCATTCAAAAATATTGTACCGTAAATAAATTATACTTAATTATTTTATTAACCTTTCGTGTTGTTTGCGTGGTTGCGTGCTTTGTGTACAAAATATGAAATAGTAAGTATATAAACCCATTTTTAATTTATTTACGCTTATAAAGCATGTAATATAAGAGTATTTCTTTTTATAGATATTATATTTACGAGAAGCGCTTGTGCCAATCGACGGTGGATTATCAGGCACGTTAGAAATACGGATGGGAGAATGTTGTTAATAGTAGTGACTTATCCACTGTAGTATACGCTTCAAGTCTTCTGGACAGCTAAAGATTGATACTATTGGCCATTATGTAATGTAATGTAAATCTCAGAAATTTGTCTGGAAATACCCGCTTAATGAGAAATAAAAGCTTACTCGAACGTGTTTTCTGCGATACGTAGGTAACGACCCGTCTCTGCGGTCAATGCGGCTTTTTTGCACAACTATTTAGTCCGAAAAGCTTCATGCGGAATGAGTTACTAATTCTCTTAGTTACATCTTTATTAACTAACACTTTTAGTTCATTGGATACAAAAGAATACATTTTACTTTATGGGCGTAGTATTAAACAAAGGATTTGGATGACAGACAAAGACAATTTAGATGAGCCAATGCGAACGAAACTTGTTATCTAAAACCGGTGTACCGGAGTAATAACTATGTCAATGTTGAGTCATACATACGCCTAGCAATTCAAGGTAATTCGTGTCCGGAAGACAAAATTTATTTGCAAAAAAATAAGAGATAAGACTGAGAGATAGATTTAGACCTACTACTGAAATCCTAGTACTACTTAGTTGTTACTGTCAATTAATTTGCTCAGTAGGTGCTATTTCCCATGTGAAGTGAAATGAAGTAAATATTCTACATATTGTAAATTATGTATGTGCTTAAGAATTAATCAATAAAGATTACTTTATTGTTAATTATTCAAACACTATATACATTTCAATGTACAATTAATTAAATAAACTCAAATAAAATCCTTATATCCCGTTGCCGTCCGCGTTTTTCTCCTCTCACAATCTCATTTTTACACGCTTTATTTAAATCAAGTTAGAGAAATATATTACGATAACAGGTCATCGTAAGCGCTACCCATTAATTGAGTTGGAGTAACTAGTTGCTCGTATAAAGTAGCGATAAATTAGCTCGACCAATGACGCCGGTATCGAAGTCGTTCCTGTGACAAACGAGCCTCCGAGAGATTTGTGAACGACGAGTTTACACCAATGGACTTGAATACTACGGATAATCTACTGGAACTCGGATTAACTCTGTAATCCTTGATTGGAACACATGTCATGTCACATTGACACAAGGCAAATCAATCCTGTAATCTATGCATTTTATTAACACAATATCGTAAAAATATTTTTTTGATTTGTCTGTTTGGATATGCGTTTGTTATCCCTAATTTAAAAAACCTAACCGATTCGAATTCAGTTTTCACTGATGTTTTGTAGCTGTAGAAGAAGAAGGATGATTGTGATCCATCTGCCAATACATCACACACAATACATTTTACAGGGTAAAAGTGTAAAAATTATAAAACGACAAATAACCATGATTTTTGTTCGATGACAGTGAAGTGTGTGGTGAACGCAAGTTTTAATCATGTTTCTCAATGGAGTGCCAGCGGTTACTAGTTATCATAATAAAAGCGGGTAATTTACGCGAAGCATACTCGATTAGTTGTGAAACGTACACATTCAACATGTTTCATTCGTAAACGATGTGACGAATTGCGTCCGGACTGTGGTTTCAATGCCATACATTTATTCACGTGCATAGATGTTATTTAGGCACGATATTGGCACAGGATAAATACGACTACATTCACGCGATCGGTAGTTGGATACTAGTTGCTGAAATTCTTAAACATTTCCGTGCTTCGGAGAGCACGTTAAGCCGTCGATCCTTGTTGTTATTATTAGATAGCAGTCTTTAGGTCATGTAAAAGGCCATTGGGTAGCATAAAAACTTTCAGCACTTTCGTTGCCACAAAAACCTTCATCCTTGTGGCATTTCAATAAGATATAAGAAGTGTATTTTAAGCCTACCAGGTATTTTATTCACTATCGTCCATAGGTCTTTCCACATAAACAAACTACATTTGGATAGTGCAACATTGTTGTCAATGTATTCATTACGATCTTGTAAAGGTCAACGGTAGAGGCGGTAGAGGATTCTCAAAGACTTACAAAGTGGACAGCGGTGATAAATTGGCTTCACAAACGAAGAGCCAAATTAACGGAAACCGTGAGAACATGTCGGGTCACCTTCAATCTACCTTATGTATGTACCTATATTCCAATCAGTTTGAAGGATGGAGCGCCTTTGAAACAGTTCAGTGCGTGACAAACACAACTTGTCAAAACAGTACTCGTTGGTGGTATTATAGGAAATATTAAACTGGTAACGTATCAAGAAATGTTTATCTACTTCAATTGAAATAGACATAGAGTTTAAGTACTTATAGCTTACTTTGCAAATTATGCCTACTTAAGGAACTAGGTGTGTCAATTACCTTACACAGATTTTTCTTTTTTATAAGTAGACCTGATCACCTGACGATTAGAAGAATAGAGGGACCAGTACAATTCACCGACTTTAGGGTAATCTGTCATTGCTGACAGTTATTTGTCGACCTGTCAAGAGTTTCTCCCCTCCTCATGCTCTTAGCGACGGTGACCACGATCCACGACATGTGGTCAAAACTGGCTATATAGACCAGTTTTGTTCAGTTCATAAAGTTTCGGATCCCCCAATAAAGTAAAGCGATGAACGCGGTTTGATTCGAATCAATTTGAATAGCCTGTGTAAAGTGCCCATAAAATATTCAGCAAGCGGTCTCCAAGTGATTTGTTGCGTTTATTATGAATCGGCTATAGATACGAGTTTTATTAATCGGGTACGGAGATAGTCCTCGAGGCTTGAAATGAGTAAATTGTTGAAATGAATTTTGAAACCTTATTTAAACTCAACTCTATTTCTTCTAAAATCTTAATATCTTTTAGTCTCCCCGCTCCTTAGTCTGTCTTAGCCAGTACCTAATGTTATATTGCTAGCTAAGTTTTTGACAGAAAGTAACTAGGTATCAGATAGCCCGTCTGTTTTTTTGTCAGCTATTTATTATATAAAAAATGCCTAATGGCAGACATAACCCATAGATAATAAAAATAAAGTTTATAGTTGAATGTTTTAGGTATTACGAGAGAAAAATACTAATATTATTATATACCTATAAATCAACCATTTTCCCTATAGGGTTATTTGCAAAATGATTCCTACATCCATAAACGTATAATGAAACATCCTCGTAACGGAAATTTGATTATAACATACAATGATTATTTGTAAAGGCTTAGGTTATCCTCAATAAATTGTCGGTAGTGAATTGACTCGGTGGAACGCAAGCGACGATAAATTTACTCGGCCATTGGTGGAAAATAACGATATCGGCAAGCGATTTCTAACTGAGAAAATAAGCTTATGGTCTCTTATATACTTGTACTGTTTATTTTTTACACCAATAGACTGCAACTAATGTGACGGGTACATGGTAGAAATTGTTTATCAATATTCCGCTATACGCATATTATGATGACGGTACGTTTCATTGTGATAAAAGCGGAATCAAAGTATTGAAGTTTCCGAATATAGTGCTATTATTATACGGATATCAGCTCAAGAACACGATTTGAGATCTTACAAATGTCATTTTTTCATACCGATGAGATGAGTGAGATGAATTCACACTGAATCTGGAGATCTTAAGATCACTTTACAATCTGAGTAAGGTAGTTCCAATTGTCCCAGTCTTCATACTCATATGAAGCATGCTGCATGCAGCTTTAAATTGTTATCATCGCGCATGTGCATAGACAATAGGGCATACTCGTAATTCCGTAAAATTCAAGAAGACTGATGTATTGCTGGTCAAAAATAAAGAAAGTTGACTCGCTTAATGCTTAATAATGTTGATTAATTCCTAATCAAAGTGCCTTATGAATACGAGTAGGTACTAAGTTAGTTGATATAGAAGTAACTAAACCAAACAATCTAAGAAGAGGCTTAGTAAGCAACAGAGTATGACAGTTAATAAACAAAGATTAGCTTTAATTTAAAGACGGAGCCTCGTTGCTCTTACCCCTAATTCTTCTTACCTCTTTATTACGAAAAGGAATTCCATAATAAAAAGTTTATCTTTCCAGCTAATCCAACTTCGGATTCGGGATTGACTAAAAAGTCACTGGGCGTACGTGCAAACGAGCGATAAATTTACACAGTCGGGCTAAGAGCTCCGACTCCGACAAACAGTTCCAAAGTAATAAACGATCCAACGAGAGATTTGTTCCGGCAACTTTGACCACTCTCTATCTTCCATGATTTGAGCAAGTCCTTTACAATTTACTCTGGAGTAGAATCACGACGTTGAATTTGCGGTTGCTTTACTTACCGAATATGTCATTGCTGTTACAAAGTTTTGGCTGAATCGTTTATCAAACATGCGAACATACAACATATCTTCGTAATAAGTTGAATTGTTTTTTCATCCCGCAGGCTCCACTGTTGGGCTCGAGTCTCTCTCACAATGCGAAGTGTAGATTGGATTATTTGGCAATGGGTTCAAACCATTAATGACTGATGGCACTGGTCTCTCCTCATAACTGAGGTAACTCTACCATGCTGCTCCAGTGCGTTTGGTGGAGAAGGCTTTGAGTATACATAACTATTATCTCCAAGTATAGAGGCTGCTGTTGCTTTTCGAAAATAGCCGGCAAACGAGCTGATGATCCACCTAATGGTAAAGTATCTATCGTGACCCATGGACATCAGCAACATCGAACTCATCACTGATATGTTGTCAGCCAAAAAAGAGAAGATAAGAAAGAAAGAACTGGCTCTCAAGCCTCTAGCCGGAACGGAACACGACGAGTCTCTATCTCAAGTAGTTAACTACGTCAAATCTCACGCTCTAGCATACGTGCATGCATGGTCCTTAGAAAGGGATACAAAGTTTTCTTCTCAAAATCAGTTATTCTTAAAGGTTATCACTGGTACACTTGATTTGTAGTTGTACTTTACTTATAATTACCCTTGTATAAATACTCCTTACGTGTATCTATCTATTTACTTACTTCTGAGCAAATAATATCCTGGACAAAAATGCTATGGAAAAAGTTTTGATTTTGTCATTGGGATTTATTTTAATTTTGTTCGCAATACCGCACCCATTACAAAAATTATTGTAGAATGTAACAAGGGATCCAAAGCAGCGATAAATTCTCTTAATAAACCCAAAAGCACCGATCTCCGCAAACTATTCGTCTATAACGAGCTGTCGAGACTCGCTCGGAGTCTCGCTAGTTCCGCTTAACAACTACCTATAACTTTACTCTCTTTAAGGTTTGCGATAGTCTTTTACAATCTGGTCTGTTACCCAGTCTTGTTGGAGTTGCACTTTACGGATATCATTTTGAAAGTTTTATAACTAGTACAAAATTTATAATAACATGTATAGATCTACATGTTTGTAGTCGCTATTTTAGTGTTAACTTTGTATACTAGTGCATGTAGATGTTTATGTAGGGGAAGGCCGGGCATAGTGAACAGCCCAGGCAAAGCGGATACCCCCTTTTATTTTAAAATGGTGGGCCCGAACGGGCTACCATCTTACCACGAGGCGCTCCCCGCACCCCTCAGTCGTATACAAATAGAGCTAACGCATAGTCACGCGTCATTTGCGAAATAATTAACAAAAATTAAAAAGTGAACACTGCTTACGACTTTTCAATGTACGTAATTTTGTAATTACTTATGTTTATATAGTATTAATGTATTGGCTTGATTCTCTCTTCAAAGTGCATGTTTCCTTGCAGAAATACTGCTAGTTTTATTGAGATTCTGTTTCTGGATTTCATTTTAGGTTCGGTTAAGTTAAACAAGTATCCGTTGGGCAAAATGAACACGGGCAAAGTGGACACTGTATTCACTTTGCCCAACAGTGTTCATTTTGCCCGCAGATTTAGAAATAATCACTTTTCTTGATTCCACTTTACCCACAAATATATCTAAACCTGATAAAGAAGATCCATTCAGATATAACGCCACTCAAAAATCTTCCACTAGTAAGCCTACATCTTATTTAAGTCCAAAAAATATAAGTGCACTTCCAACTGCTCATGTTCTTGTGGGTAGCCGCAAAAGAAAATTTCAAAAGTCTGATTGTCAAAAGTGTGCTTACTAGCACTCCTGTAAAGGACGAACAGAAAACTAATTTTTTTTTAATCAAGTACCAAATTATTGAGAAACATTGAGAAATGTTTAGATCAGGGATGTTGCGGATGCAAATGTGGATGCGGATGCGGATGTTTAAGATCTTATAAGTCGGATCGCCGAGGCCCGAGACGTTGTGATTAATTCTTTGATAGTGTATCCGACATTGTGACATAAAACCAAAGAATGTCGGACACACTGTCAAAGGATTCATCACAACGTCTCGGGCCTCGGCGATCCGACATATAAGATCTTAAACATCCGTATCCGCATCCACATCCGCATCCACAACATCCCTGATTTCGATGCTAAAACAAAAACAAAAACTACTATTAAAATTACTAAAGCGACCAAAAGAACCAAAACAACTGAAATTGATAAAGCGACCAAAAGTATTAAAACCAAAGGATCTAAGGACAAAAAAAATGATGAAAAGTTTATGTGCTATTTTTGTGAAAAGATTTTACATATAGAAATTAACGAACAGGCGGTTGACAATTGGATCCAATGCAATTCCTGCAAGCAATGGATGACTTCCACGAGAAATGCACGGCTTACCAGGGAAATGGCATATTTCTTTGTGACAAATGCTAGATGACTGATTAGTTGTATTCCTTATTAATGTTTCCTTTAATTGCATATATCTTCTTTTATATTCTTAGGTAATCATTCCTTAATTAACCATGTGTTCACTTTACCCTATAAGCCTATCCACTTTACCCGGTGGATTGGGCAAAGCGGATAGCGGTACCAAGTTAAACGTTATTAAAAATTTTAAGTTAAGTACTGATGTTACAATATTTTAGTTAAATATATTAAAAAGTTTAATAAATACTGTTTCAAACTCAGTCATTATTTTGTATATGTCTGTATCGACTCCGTTCCTATAGCCCGCCAAAGCTTAAGGTGTCCATTTTGCCCGGCCTTCCCCTAAACCAAAAGTTGCCACGGTCTTATCTTATAATGGAGGAGTCCCTTTACCTATTCCGAAAATTTGTTTGGAACAGCCTACTCTGCTAAACGCTTTAATTAAAAAGAATCTCGTAACCTACAATACTTTGTACACAATAATGCATTTAAGCAATTCAATAAACAAAGATAGATTAAAGACATTTTCTTACGAAATTGTTATTAAGTTTCAAGTATACAAAAAAAAACGATCGGTAAATCAGCAAAATATGATAGTATTAGAATCAGTAATGGAATATGTTAGGAAAATCGTAAAGAGTCAAACATTAAATAAGAATGTTGTTAAATTTTTTACACTAGCGATCACCCGCTAAGCGCGAGTTTTAGCTTGCGTTACTAATGGTCGATCGTTTACGGACTTAATTTTACCATCATTTATATCACTCAATATTAATCGGCGTAACAATATTTTAAACCAGCTACCAGCTGATTTAGCGTCTGTATTAAGATAAACTAAGTTTCAACTAATTAGTAGGTATCCTGATAATATTAGAAAGTTAGCAAGCAGCATAAGTATGATCAATGAGCTAACTTTCTCAATGACACCTCATAAATTTACTGAGTAAGGTACCTAACCTTACAAATTTAAAGCAAAAGACTCTTGCCATGAATAAAATGTGTCGAGAGTGTACTAAGTACTGAGTTTTCCAGTTAACCTTTCATTAATTGCCGTAGCGGCACCAACTGAATATTACATTGAGTTTGACTCTACTTTAGAAATTCACAGAAATTTTAAAAATGCTCCAAGATTATTTTCATGAAACTGGTTTTCATTTGGAATTGTTGGTTTTAAAGTTGGTGGGACTTTAATAACGCTTAAAACGAGTTCCCGAAAATTTTTTATTAGTTAATTAATTTCACTATTTCATTCCAACAGAATTAATAACAATTCATTATTAATTTTCACATTAGGTACTATGTAGTATTTATTATACATAGAATATACTGTGAGATGAAATGCACTTACCAAATAAATTTCAGACAAATTCTTCTAATGTAAAACTTTTCATTTACTTAAATAAAAAAAATACAAAAATCTAATTTGATAATAACTTTTTATTTTCTTTACAATATTTACTTTGCCATGAAAAACTACTTCTTCTGAGTATCTGCATACTTGAAGCATGAAGAATATCGTTAAGATAATATGTGGTATGTCATGAATACTTTTTTTACCTGTACGAAATACTGAAACGCCCATATACACAAAGTAACTTCGCAGGTGGCTTGGGGCTTGTACGTATTAACATAATATCATAAACAACAAATTTAATAAACATGTTTATCAAACATTAATCTGTTGCATAAATATGACCTATGGGGAGGGTAACTATCTACCTATCTTTAACCATTGATCGTCCCTGAATTTGACGACTCCGCCCACTTATCAGTGACCCTAGCAGCGAAAAAGGGGTCCTGGATTTGATTTCCGGTTCCACCTGACATTATTGTGACTGGTATAATATGTTTGTTCGCGGATTTTGGGTGTTTGTAATGTCTCATTTGTGTTTGTGTACGCTACGCGAATCAGGACATTAATGTGTAAAACTTTAAAATTTCAATGAATTCATGGCTGTATTTTTACAGATCGAATTATACTCCAATTTGTTGGAAGTGTATTGGATTACATGACAAACAAAATGATTGCGGTGCATCCCGCCAAATACCGAGCCGAATCGCTGATTGAGTTATATTTAACGCATGTCATGTCTGTAAAAGATATGTTATATATAGATATACTCGTAATCATTAATCAATGAAACTTCTGAAACAGTTAAACAATTTAACAAATAGAATTTTACAATGAAAATCACTAAATATGTATAAATATTAGTAATATGTATGTATGCAATTTTATAAATTAGATCCCACCAAAAACATAAATGTAAAAAAGGAGAGCCAAGTTCAATACAAAAATAATGCTTGGCTGTGGGCTTCGCCGCAAAAAGAATGGAGATCTAAATGAGTGCCAAGTTCTATGCAAAATCTAAATATGTATTTATAGGAACCAAATAACATTATGAAAAAGTATTAAACTCTATTTCTTTGCTTTATTGGATACCTATAACAATTGCTGTTATTTAAAAAAATGAGGTCTTAAAGTAGGCTAGATTTGACTTGGCCAGTTTTCATTACATCAGTCATAAAAGTCAGTCTGATAAAAACTGGCCAAGTCAAATCTAACCTACTTTAAGATCTCACAGTGTAAATTTTATAACTTGTTGCAGTGTTTAGCAAAATAAATAATTTCTTTCTTTCTTTCATATATCTATTTGTCACATACTAGTGCCATTTAGAAATGGCCATTATTGGAACCTCTATTTTTTGTAAACAGCTGGAAACTATTTCAACTTTCCCTTCATATGAGATGGCCCTCGTTCTAACTCAATACTCCATGCGCTGAAGTATGTCATATTGAGCCCCGCGTGCACAGAGGCCTTAGTGCGAGTTTTACGTGACATAACGGGTTCACAATGTAAATGCGAGTTGGCTAAGATTTGTATGGGACTGAAGCTTTTCTTTTAACTGCCGCTAGATGGCTCTGCTTCGGTCCCATACAAATTTTGTATGGGGACACTACTTATTTTTCAACTTTTTTTAATTTTTTGATTTTTTCCTACGCTTACACACAATTACCGAGCTGGATTCCAAATTTCATCCTTCTAGGTTATCTGGAAGTAGGTTAGATTTAGGTACTATATGTCAGTCAGTCAGTGCTAAAATTTACGACTTTTTGACCTTCATATCTTTGTAACTGTTTGAGCTAGCTTCATGAAATTTGGTCTTCTATATGTCCATATGGATATAATTAAACACACGTAGTTTTATGTGTTTACGTTAAAGAGGTTTTGAGTTATAAAAGGGTCAATAGTGGCACCAAGTGGTTCGTGTAATATTACACTCGGCGCTGGCTAGCCAGTTCCTTTGCTTGAACTTGGCTTGACACGCTGCCGCGTGTCTAAATCTAAAGAAAAATACCAGAAATATTGACATAAAAAAAGGTTTGTATGTACCTAGTCAGTAAATATAAACTCTAATAACGATAAAAAACATTATGAAACATAAAACATGTTATGTTAGTAATAATTCTGTACTTTAAGATTGCACTGCAAAAACACAAAACAAATCTCAAAAAGTATAAGTTCACAAGCGTTTCTAACCAACGCAACAAAGTGGAAACAGCTAGGGATCAAGTGGATATCCAGTTTGTTGGAAGTGGATTGGATTACACTACAAACAAAGAGATTGCGGGACATTCCGACAAATGACCAATCGATCCGTCGATTAACTGATTTGTAGAGCGCAAGTTTCACATCTGTTCCCGGCGCCAACTAAATATAAATGTCATACTGCTTCGCTTGTGGCACAACAGTGTTAAACAATTCGGAATGGTTACCGATTTCTGATTTATTCATGAGTGCTATAACTGTATCTTTTGTGGATACAGATCGTAAGAAGGGTGTATGTAAAATTAAATTTTATTTTTACTCTTACAAACTGTGTTGCAGATGTCTGTGTATATTTGTACCTATGTATTTGTAATGTAATCTTGCAATTCAATGGTTGCTTACTTTCAAAAATTCTTAAAATAATATTTTTTTATGTAACAAGTCGATATACATATGAGCTCACGATCCAACTGAGGGTAACCGGCTACTATCGCCCACGATCACAATTAATATCCAAGTCATCACAGATGCGTTGCCGGTCAAGAAAGGAGGGAAAGAAAAAGAATTGGCTGCGAAGCCCCCAGTCGGAACCCGACGGATCATTTGGTGACTGGCTCAAGCAAGAGGGTTGCTATGCTAGCCAGGCACGCTTCACGGAAATCACGGAATACCAGTAATAATATTAATGAATACCCGATGTGTTCCACTACGCTAAAACCTTGCCTGATAAGAATGACAGATCAGTGTTTATGTGTTGACGTTGACGTTGATGCGCCACTTTTACATTATTATCTTCAAATTGTTGTATGAGAAAAGTTGCAAATCGACTTTATCAATGGACCGCATGTGCCTAATGCATTGTTTTAGAAGTCTCAAATCACCTTCGGATTATTGCCTTTCTAATGAAGCCATTTTGAGGCATATCGGTTGGATGGTTTCAGAGTCTTTAAAGGACATCCGTACAAACATTTTTTGTGTTTTATTATATTATTAATATTAATGAATTAACAATAAAATAATCTTTTATGAAGCCTTACCTTTTAGCGGGCCGGTTTCTGTCGTCTCTTACGACGCCCTTGTATGCCAGCCTGAATACAGATCATTATAGAAGTTTATTCTCTAGACGTGGTTGTAGGTACGTGAATTACGTGATAGACAACTAATTTTTGTAGTTATATTATTTTATTTTATTTTGCCATCCCAATAAATTCTCATTAACATAAAATACATAACTGCATTCCGTAGTTATCCTCTGATGTAAAACAAATAGTTGCTAAGTTCATTTTATGTGTAAGTAATAAACAAGCAGACACGTGTACTACTAAGTTATTGCTTCTAAAGTGCGATGAAGCGGAGAAAATAACTTTCTGAATGACTACAGACTGAAGAAAGTTTTTATAGTTTAAATTTATAGCGACGCAACTGTGAGAAAGCGGCATTAAACCTTATAACAGCACGATACCAACAAGTTTACAGCCCTGAGTAAGACAGACCTACACGCTGTCTTTATCGTTTACGCAAACAAACAGTTATAGACTCAAGTTTCAAGTCAATTATTTCTCTTCACGCAGTCTGCCTTAACATTAAAGTAAGTTAATGCTACTTTTGTGATTGTCTGTTTGTTTAATTGTGTGTTTATTGTCTGTTGTTGTGCTGAACACGATACAATTAATTATTATCTATGTGCTTGACGTCTTTTATAAATAAAATAGATTAGGTCTTTATTTACATTTTGGAGTAAAAGAGAATCTTAAAATCTTATCGTTTAATTAAGTATTTAATACTAAGTAGGTACATGATAAGTAAGTTATCGTTTAATTACCAATCTAATACTAGGTAGGTATGTACATGAGGTTGAATATCTACCTGTTTAAATTGGTACTGTTAGTTATTTACTCAGCTCGGCATTTAGAGTAGCTCCACTTTATTTTTTGTATTCTTAATTGATACGCTTCATCTTCTTGTCAATCATTCTTGTGATTCGGAAGTCTAATTGCCACGCTATTCCAGTGCGGATGTATGGTTGTAATCTTATATGTTAAATGGTTTACTAGCTATGTACTATACTATAACTGGTGAATCTGAAGGATTTCAATGCCTTCTAAAACAATTAAAAAATCAAGTCTTGTCAAGGTAGGTTAGGTAGGTAGGTATAAACCTCTGTTCTTACCCGCAGTTACTTAACCAGTATTAACAAACCAATCTCGGCTCAAGAGCACGATCTCTGATCTTACAATTGTCACTTTTTCATAATTATGATTTGACGCATTTCAGCATCACAAACCGAAGCATGAGATCGCAGAGATCTTAAGATCGGTTAATTCATACGGGCCTCAGTCTATTCTATCTCTTAATAACATTTCACACAGGCCGGGTTTTTAGCAATTCAAAACAGCGCTGTAAAATAGTGTGAAAATGAAATAGCGTGTGAAAGTTTGTGAAAGTTGTGAGCATTTGTGAAAAGTGTACAGTAACGTAAACCTAAATTCATAGATCAGCTTGTTTTCCGAGGCAAGCCAAATAAAAAGACACAGCGTAAAAATTTAAGACACTCCGTTTGATTTTATTAGTCGAGAAGATCGTCAAATCGGATTGGTTGGTTATTTTTACAACTGAAACATGTTAATTGTACTACATTTAGGTACTCGCTCCCAACTTTCAGTACTGCACTTTATTATTATTACTATAGTATCTGGTATTTTAGTAGTTACATATTGCGTTCTAGAACCTATTTGTTCTAATGGATGGACAGTTGCTGTTAGCCCTAGCGGTCCTTATATGCTACAGCTCCACGCGGGCAGATCTAGCACGTATTCAAAAGAAGAGGATTCTCGGAATTTATTCACAAATCTTTTATGTTTATCTGTTGATGTCGTAACAGACAGGAATTTTAGTGCCCTGTTAGTAGGAAAGTATATAGTACTTTTAACATTTCTAATTAAACAAATATTAATGTCATCAACCATCAAAAACATATTTTAATACTGTTATGTTGATATTGCTCGTAAAATTCAAAAAGTTAAATTATGGCTATGAAAACCCCAATACTGAAAATAAAAACATAAAAGGCATTTGATTTCCCGAGTTTCCTTAGGGTACTCAATTACAAATTATGACCTATACCTACCTACATTTGATCAAAAGAAAAAACTGCAAAATATCCTTTGAACTCAAAGTATAATTTGTGTATTAAACGATACAAATAAAGTATAATTTGTGTATTAAATGAGAACAACCTAACTTGAATTATAAAATCATAAACTTGAGTTATTAGGAGAGCAGCCGTTACCGACTCGGAATGAATGATAAAATAATTGTGCGGCGTTAAAAACTTGGGGCCACAAACCGATGATATTTCGGAGTGTTTATTTATGTCCCTTTTTTGTCCCTTCCGAGTACCCTCGGTACTTTATAATGTTAAGCTGTGTGTAGAGTTTATTTGGCGTGTTTCTGCTCTCCAGGATGCTATTACTTCAAAATGCAACGATAAACAACAACTTCTTAAACTCTTTAATATAAACACAATTTTTATTTACATTTGCTTTTATTTTCTTGATCAGCTGGTCTTCCTTGTATTTCGCGTGGTTTTGGAAGCTTGGGGGGTAGGGTATTTAATTTTTTTTTTATTTATTTGATTGTACAACTCTTCAAGAATATGTGGTGAAAATTTTAGAACGATCGGAGCAAAATTACCGGAGATACAGTGGTTTGAATGTCCCCCCGTTCGAACTGACTTTTAGCAACGCGCGCGCAGCGTATAAACTATCTACGTCTTTTTCTCTGACACCAGTATTACTTTTACATGGGGAAGGATCGAAGTTTATGTGTAGGTGCTTGTATTTGTGCTATAAATATATATATTACTTAGTAGTTAGTTTATCACTTTATGGCCCTGGGATCGATCGATCGAAAAAACGTTACTAAAACTTTAAACGCGTTTTTCTCGAAACTACCATTTTCAAAGGCGGTGTCCACTCTAACTCAAAATCTATTCGACCGATCCTTTTCAAAGGCGATCCCCAATTTTCGGCCCCGAACCATATGCTATATCTGTGCTAGAACATCGGACTAGACAAGAGTAAACTATATACCAAAAAATTCGTCTTATTTATAAGATAAACATATTTAAATCTTAGCTTCAGCTGCTCTTGCCAAATGAACAAAATAATGCAAAAAAGTTTTCACAGTATTTACCTCATTACATACGATTTTATAATCGATTGAATCGATTGATAATGATCGATTGATGGAACATAATAATATATTTTATGTATTATTTAGTGATTATAATTATAATATTAATTTATTTTTTACATATTTTCGTATTCCATATAAATCAAAACTATGTAATATATTATAATTACCATTCAATCGTTACGCTAATTTTATTAAATTACATTTCGAATATTTTGACATCGATTAATCGATTGACAACAATGATGATGTAATCCCTAATAATGTCATTTTGGTAACCATAGTATTTATAAATAACACCACTGTATTGTCATATTTGTCATCGATCTTTCATCTTTCTACGCGTGTTCTTGTATATTTTTACTATCAAATATTTTCAGCGTATTTGGAGTCCTATTTACTATTGAAACTCATCGACACGTACACAGTGATTTTAATTTTCTATTGTATTCGCTTTCGTACTTGTGTTTTGGTGAATGTGTTTCGCAGTTTCGCTACAATTTCTTGCAAACCAATACTATATGAATATGGACTCCTTAATCGCCTGTTTTGTGACTGACAAAGGTTCAGAATAAGTCCTGTACACTGGATAACGTACCCTATACATCTTTAGAAGATCAGGAAGTTGCTGTGGCCATACTTACAATGAGTATATTATGGTATCTTGATTGGGCAAGGTACTAACGAAATATAACGCCTCCTGCACAACTACACGAAATATTAATATATTATAATGATAACTAATAAAATCTCTTGAAATATGCAATAGCTTTTATTATACAACCTTTTTATGACATTCGTTTTGGGTGAAAACCATTGAAGTAGTAGAATTATAATAGACACCCGCCAACGTAAGTGTAACATACATATTAAATAGCACTGTGACACGAGTATGACATAATCATAACCTATAATTAAGGTGATTCGTTCTAGGATTTCCTTAGTTGGCCATTGCTGGCAGCCGTGAAAATTGGAGAAATTAAACTTTTTGCAATAATCTAATTAACAGCCAATTTCCAGTCTTGTCTACTTAGGCCTGAGTTTCTATGGAAACTGGGGTTCTCCTTTTGCACACTCTCTAAGTACAAAAAAATATAGATAATGAGGTAATGACGTCGAGATAATTTCTTTTTTTGCCTCATGAAAGGTATTACAATAACAAATTTGATCATTTTCGACGTTTTTTTTTCGAAAAATTCGTTTTTTTGACTTCTAAGTGATGCCAAAAACAAAAAAAGCGTAAAAAATATACCTCGACGTCATTACCTAGATAAACTCTTAAACTAACCAAAACTTTTTGATTTTTGATGATCCAGTGATGACTTCTGATGGCCACCGCAAATCACTTTTTTTTTTGCAGAGCTTGCGAAAATTCGCTGTCACGAGCTTAATTTTCTATATTTTTAGCTGAAAATTTTACTGAATATTCTTCAAACTACTACTAATCATATGTACAATCTATGAATAAATTGAAGTATTAATAATATGAAAAAAAAATTACAAAAGAAGGCCTAAAGTCGAGCGAATTAATCCTATCCCCCCCCCCCCTTAAACAGGTCCCCAGGCTTTTAAGAGTCCTGTTAGGTAATGCATTTCTAAAATATGACAAAATACAGGGAATAACGGTCAGGTATTGCCCATTGCTATTAATAAAGTAAACACTATGTTCAATTTCAGATTCGATGGAAAACATGACTTCAACCAAGTCATAACGATGAAGAGAACAATAATATTGGTACATCCAAGGATAAATATTAAGGTTTATGTAACATAAGCTGTGAACAATTAATTTCTCAAGAAATAGAAAATATAAATCACCACGTCAAAAAGGAATTCATTCCTAATTTTACTCAAAACTAAATAGTTTTGTTACGAAGTTACTACGAGAGGACAATAGTATTATACATATAACAGAATATTATGATGCAAATGTTGTCGGGAAATGCACGTTAAAACAATTTGTTGTTGCGATAAAACCTTTCAAGTGCTGTAATAGATGGCAACTGGGAAACAATGCGTTCATAACGCCAAAAGCTGAAACAACTGCAGCTATATTAAATAATTCTAAAAGAATTAACCTTAGCTACATTTCAAGTTATGTTACTTGGTAAAAAATAACTTTAACCTAAAAAATGCACAGTAAGCGTATAAACTATTTTTGATCTGCGTTAAATTGCGTTAGATCGATCGTAGTTTAGAATATAATTTGTGTTGAATATAATATTAATAACAATGGAAACTGGAATGCTTGTAAAGATTGTGAATTATACATGTACTTCGACGCCAATACCTATATGAAGAATACTGGTGGATACCCAGCGTGTTCCACTACGCTAAAAAAGTTGTGATGAGAATGACAGATTGTTTTTGTGTTTTGACGTTGATGCGTCATCTTTACATAGGAAAAATGGAAAATCGAATTTATCAATGGACCGAATGTGTCTAATCCATTGTTTTAGTAGTCTCAAACCACCTTTGGATTATTGCCTTTCAAATAAAACTATTTTGAGGCATATCGGTTGGATGGTTTCAGAGTCTATAAAGGACATCCGTACATACATTTTTTGTGTTTTAATATTTCAAGTATGTAATTCAATTACTTAGGTATCAAAACTACTTTTTTATCTGATTTCAACAGCCAAACAGACCTCCAAATAGTGCTTAACCCATCAACGGCATACCATAGCGGCAAGGGTATGTTTTTGAATTTTCAGGAAGCTTGAAGCATACTTAACCAAGCTGCTCCAGTGCGCAATAACGAAGGCAATCGAACGCTTGAAATTCTAAGTGTCACAAGTTTTTATCTTAACATCTATAGTAATATTATAAAGAGGAATGATTTGATTGTTTGTTTGTATTGAATGGGCTCCGAAACTACCGAACCGATTTGAAAAATTCTTTCACTGTTGGGAAGCTACACTATCCCCGGGTGACATAGGCTATATTATATTTTTTTTAACTATTTTCCCCGAAGCGAAACGAGGACGATTTCCTAGTCTTCCAATATAGAGCAACGTCTTTTGCTTTTTACTTGCTGTTTAAAAGCCCTCAAAGAATGTGGGTTATTAGCGGTCACCTAAACATCTAATCTTATAATAGACAACGGGTATTGTCTGTTGGATTCAGGAGGCCCAGGACCGATCAGGGTAGCGCAAGTTAGGGTCCTAAGTTCAGCAGTAGACCTCCAATACCTGATGGATGAAATCATCTTATAATAGCCTGATTTTGATAAATCCAGATTCTAGACAATAATTGAAGGATCATAATATTCGATATGCGATTCGCGGACGACATTGCTATATTTGCCGAAGAGAGTACACAATTGGAAAAAATGATTAGCGAATTAGCAACGGAGAGTCAAAAAGTCGGTTTGTCACTAAATGCTACTAAGACAAAAATTCTAACCAATAGCAAAAAACAACCTATCAAAGTACATGGGGAAAATTTGGAGTATGTTGCGGAATACATCTATCTAGGTCAATCAATTTCATTCAAAGAACAAACAGAAAACGAAATAAACAGACGAATTGCAATTTCCTGGAAAAAATACTGGAATTTGAAAGAAATTATGAAAAATAAAGACATAAATATAAAAATAAAAAGAAAGTTGTATAATACAGTAATCCTGCCATGTCTCACATATGGTTGTCAAACATGGTCCCTGCGTAAAAAAGACGAAAACAAACTAGCCGTACACCAACGCAAAATGGAGAGAAGTATGTTGAATATTAGAATATCTGACAAAATAAAAAATATAACCATACGAAGAAAAACGAAAATAAATGACGTTATCCAAAACATAAGAAACTTGAAATGGAAATGGGCGGGTCATGTGTGCCGGATGACAAATGATAGATGGACAAAGAGAATAACAGAATGGATACCTAGAGATGGGCAAAGAAGTAGAGGAAGACCAAGGAAAAGGTGGGAGGACGTGTTTAAAGAAAGATGTGGACCAAACTGGATAAGACTGGCTAGAGATAGAGAAACCTGGAGGAAAATGGGGGAGGCCTACGCCGCGGAGGCGACTTCCACAATTGAATAAATAAAAAAAAAAAAAAAAAATTAATTAATTAATATAAACTAAATAGTAAATAATTAATTATATAAATAGACAATTAAATCAATAAATAGACAATTAAATTAATAAATAGAATAATAAAATTAATAAGTATTTAGAACAAAAAAATGTTGTATATTATATATATATTGATTATTATTTAAATGCATTTATGTAAGACGAAATTAACTATAATAATACTGTAATTTGTAAATGAATTGTCAAAAATTGTGGTAGAATAAAGGCTATTTTTATTTTATTTTATTTTATAATATACCAACACACATTCCTGATTCTCACATATCATACATTTACGTATATTTATAGGGAATTAATCCTCTATATCCAAGGAACTAGCACTGGTGTTATTAGCTCCAAGTTTCGCATTGTACTAACCCTGGAAGTTCAGTTCAGCATGCTCGATGAAGTCTCGAAGCGCCTGGCCAAGTAACATAACTTGCAAACTATATTAATTTACTACTTACTATGCTAGCTTAATATTAATAACTAAAGTAATTTGCCTTTGATGATGCTTGCTCTTGTGTTCACGACAATGTGAAGCTCAAACACACTTGTCTTTAGTGAATATTTAAATGATAAACATGAGTGTTGAACAGTTTCATAAAGTCTCATATTCTCATCTTCATGGGAGAGGCTCGCGTTTAACTCCTTTTTATCATAATTATTCCTTGCCTTGGAAGTCATCAAAATTATTAAAGTACAATGTAACTAATATTATTAATATAATTTTTTTGTTTGATTCTTTATTAAAAGTTTATCGCTGTTCTGACGGCTGAGATTACTTTCGCTTAGCTTACTTTTCATTTGATTTCTTGAAAATTTTATTTAAACCAATTTAAACCAACCCCACCGGATAATGCTATCGATCTGCCTTTCAACGTAGTATTTTCTATGATAACACTAATATGATCATAATCTAGTTTGTGGCTCCGGGAACGGATGTGCCGGGTTATCGGCTATAGACGATCAATGCTCCTACAAATCTTATTACAGGGAAAATCACTTTATAGTCTTAAACAACTTCTTACTCAGTAGAGGCATGTAAAGGCTCCGCCAACACGGGTTGCTCTTGCCTTTATGTAACAAATAAAGTATTCCAAGATACCTACTAACTATAGAACAAATTGATGACGAAGATAGATAATAAAGGTGTGAGGATTTTCCTTGATTCTTGCATTCAAGCTAACATCCGTGGTTTGTGCCAACGATCAAGCAATACCTTAGGAATGGTATGTGTGAGGGTTTATTTTATTTATTTATTTAAATGTTTCAGTCAAAGAACTAGAAAAGCAACCAATAAATGTTTCGAGGAAGGCAACGCATCTGTAATCCTTGTGATATTGCTTTGACGATGGTAACCACTTACTATCACGTAGCCCATCTACTGATATTCTCGCTTTTACAATAAGGATCGAAATCTTAATAAAAATAAATCTTTCCCTGTAATTTAATCAAGTCCAAATTCCTAAAACCTTGTTTTATTTAACCTGACTGTCGAACCCGAAACTAAAATGTTAGCTTAGTGACACACTTACGTGTACGGCACAGGAAAACGTAGTTCTACCTCAATTGTTTCCACAACCCAAACTAAGGTTTGCGGAATTCCTACGAAGGGTCGAGCATATGTTTGCAGTCTAAACATCTCATGTTCGATGTTTGACTGCGGGTCTCTTGCTTTCAGATTCTACGATCACTTAATTTATTCTAACAATATATTTGTTTAAAGGAATAAAATAAAATATTGGTCGATATAGTTAAATCTACTTTTGATCCTAATTCACGTTAGTGATGTACATTGTACATCTATACTTTGAAGCCATCCAACCGATGTGCCCAAACTGGTTTCATTTGAAAGGCAACAATGCGAACATGGTTTTCATATTAATTTTTTTAGCATAGTAGCACACACCGGGTATCCACTAGTACACAATATATAATATATCATACATTACAGATATCAAAGTGACCGCTTATGTAACATATTTTTCGCTACAACAGCATCTCTTCCAGACATCCGTACAGAAAAGTAAGTAGGATTATTTAAAACTAAGGCGGGAAACCAGATATTAGGTCTTTACCTAATAAATTGGAGATTTGTATGAAAATTTTAAACATAAAATTTTGGTATTTTTTTTATTTTAGTTAATCATATTATTAATTTTGATGGCAGTTTGTTTATCCCTTTACTGTAGAAGTCTGCCGGACGTTAGATGATGAAGTCAGCGAAGGCCTTTTTACTGCCTCTCTATGTTTATATGCCGATTCAGTAGTGCTATACATGCTTCAACGCGCAAGTCTCGCTGTTGGTCACTTAGTTCGTGTGGCACCCACTTATCTACCTTTTTTAACTTTCCGTTTGACGTAAGTGTTTCAATGTTGTTTTGTGTTAACTCCAAAGCCCATAGCAAGCTCAGGCGTTGATTGAGTTGGACTATCACCTTCAATTCGTCGTTGTCGACAACGGTTACCGGCTGACCGCGAAGCTCGCTCTTCAACTCAAAATTTCCAGATTTAAAACGATTGAACCAATAATGGACTAGCAGTGTTAGGCCAGTAAACGTCGTTAATGTTTCGTGTTGTTTACGCAGCGGTATTTCTACGTACGAATTCATATTCGAAAATTGTACGAATTTTCAGTTTATCCATAGCACCAAAAACTACCGCAATTTCACAAAAACAAAACACTATTTAAAAACAAATGACTGAATTTGAAATTAAAATAACACAGCTTTTGAATAAAATTTATTTGAATTTCGAACTGCGCTCCGATCCACACATAATTAAATCTGAAAATGCTAGTTATAAAATTTCCAATTTCATAGGTAAAGACAAATTACGAGTATTTTATAATGGTATAGAAATAGAAAATAATTAGAGATACAGAAAAATGTTTTCTGTGGGATTGTAAATTATTAGATTTGTACTTAAGATTTTATTCTAAGAATTTCATCTAATAATTAGGTATCTTCTGTAAAAGAGAATTGCTTTAACGATATTACGATTCTAAGTAATCAAGTACAAAACCTATAATATTTAAAGCTAAAAGCTTCAATTCAAAAAGCACCAATTTCGCTTGGTCAACTTTCATAAATCGTCGCGAGCAAACTCGCCCGATTGATAATACATTTTCGTCTTCTGGGAGTACGTTGGATCGCAAAATAAATGCCATGCTTTCATAAATTAAACATCATGCTGTAGAATTGATTTACACACAAAAAATATCGTAAATGGTGCAAATTTTACTATACCTACTATACTCATGATAAGTGTTAAATTCGTAATTATTATAAGCCAATATTTGGAATTGTTCGCAAACAGCTTTTATAATGGAATTACATACTGTATTTAACCTTTTTATTACAACTTCAGTCATAAGTAGATTTAGCACTTTTGTTTTCTTATGTGCTATACAGCTGAAACTAAGAACTACATCCATTAAGAAATATTCATTCCCACAATATATTATAAAAATCTTAATAAACTTTTAAATATAGGATGCTTCTACATTATTTGGTGAAAAATCTCAGAAATTCTCTCTAGGTCTCTTTCTGTTTCCTTCGATCTCATCATCCTATTCATCTTATCTGGCTACGTAGTGAAAAACTAAGCATTAATCTCACTTCAAAGATTTCTAAAGATGCGAGATTACGAGACTTTAGCAATGTCAAAGCTCAGTTCGTCATTGCTAAGACAATCAGACGCAACGTGCAGCTTGTTTTAGCAATTTGTTTAATGGAAATTCTCATTTGCAGCTAAATTATGAAGGTATTTAACAATGACGTTTTGTTCTTATACTGTTTTGTAATTGTGTTAATACTTACCCTTTGGAATTATTTTGTTAAGGTCTTTTTTGTTATTTTTCTAAGAAAGTTTAGTTTCTTTCATATCGGTTGTATATTGCGGCATTGCCTATTTTATGGAGTTGATGGTCTTCTCCTGATTTCAACATTTTTGTAGAGTTAAGACTATTACTTATTATAATTATTACTTATATTTTCTATTAAATTATTACTTCTGAATGCGCTTTCATTTTGTAGGTATTTATCAAATTTCTCGCAGCTTCAAGAGTCAAGACAATATTATACGAAATACTTTTCGTAGTTTTTCATTTAAATAGTGTTAGCAACAACTATTAAATCTACAAACAAAATCAGATTCTTGGCGTTTATGTTGGTACACGATTAAACTTCACGATACTTACACTTACTGTCTAGAACTCTGTAGCTTAACTTCTCAGAATAATTCATTTGATTGAATAACTTTTCCAAGAGTATTCAACAATGAATTTGGTGTTACGGAAATTAGTTTGTCAATGTTACACGTTTATTAAATATATTATTCGACCATTACTAAACATAATGGAATTAAACTTGTTTTATAAATATGGGTAGGTAGTTTTCATGATGTATCATTGGATAGTATATATGACCGCCTGTCATTTGTCACACATTATGTAGTGCGGTTATATGTATGTCCTATGTCCAAACGGACATCTTGATTTTACAGGAAACTATCCAATGTTTCCATTATTTAACTCTTCCACAGGGAACGTAATAATGAAATAAGCTTTACAAAGCTTGGTAACAGCTCACTTGGGACTATTAAAATAAAAATTATAATGATTACAGTCCTGATAATGTAACTTAAGTTCATATAATTGTAACCTACAAAATAAAATTTCTTTGAAGTAAATTTAAATAACTGCAATGCAATATCCGTCTCGTAGGATTTATGAAGCATTCTAAATCTGCTTTTCTACTATTTACAAATAACATTCGATTCCACTGAACTTTCACTAAAACTAAACAAACGCTAAGTTCAGTGATAGAACACTTACGATTCGGTGGTTACTAGTCGACATCCATATACCCAACAATCCAGTCTCATGGCTGTAATAGCACTCGACAACACAATAGAAACGGCGAGTCTTCTGCAAGATACCTACACCACGTGCGACGCGGTCGGGCACCCAACGACTGACTGCGCGATTTGGATGCGCAGTCGCCCTTAACCATACCCTCTTAAATACCTATGACTATGACCCCTTTAACAAAGGACCACCAATCAATTAAATTACAACATCACCAATCACAGTGACCAAATGTTAATTACTAACGGCACAGCTTACTAATTCTACTTTCCAAACACTTACAGCTTATGGTTCCTCGCATATGACGCGGCAAAAGAAGAAAAACGCGCAATACGCGCCAAAAAGAGACGGAAATATGCCGATTAGCCGTTGGGTTGAGGGAGATGGCTGCAGTCATTTTGTTAGCTGATAACCAGAGGCAGTGAACAGAGCGAGGGGAACCATATTCTCGACTCTGCATGAATGTAATGAATTAAGATTCAATGGCACAAGCAAGACTATAGTTACGTTTGAATAGCTTTCGGCTCAAAGCTCTGGAAATTGTAGTTTCACAGTGACGTAACGAGATTTTAATTATTTTTGGGAATTTACTCTTATCTCTTAACATTTTATGGGATTAACGGACACTAATAAGACTGCACTTGGAATGCATCTGACTGAAACAATTGTGATTTCTGCTTTCCCTAAATTTATCAAGTTATTGTAGTAAACAAAATCAGGTGATGCACAAAGAAACGTGGACGAAATATTTTGTAAGAAACTGATTCAAGGTCCGAGCGACCTTAGTAAATTAAGATTCAAGAAAACTAAAGAGCTTCTTACATGAGTAAATAACACATAATCCTCATCGATTAAAGGATACATACTTACTAAAATACATGCGCTGCGAAATAAGTAGCCACGAACGTTTAAACAAAGCGGTGCTAAAGCGAACGAAATGAAATGAAAGTTGATGCAATTTCTACATTCATGACTGAAGCATAACACACTCAATAAAGAAGTGAATTAAACGGCAATTTTTACCTAGACATCGAAGGAAATGCAATCCATTATTGAATCCTCATATTGTATCCACAGTCGACACACACACAGGGCGCTAGCACGCACACTAACACAGCACCTCCTCACGCGAAGGGAAAATCTTCACACACGACACAGATAAACATGTCAACTGCTAGACATGTTACCCTAAAGTCCTTTCACGTTATTCACCATAGAATCACCATTACGCACAAACGATAACACAAACAATATATATGAACACTGAAACACAGGATAATTTCGCAATATCACCCGCGTTCGAGTCACGAACGACCACGATTTCGACAATAACACGCGTAGATGTTATAGTGTCGATACAGTGACTGTTCTCCCCGCCCTGTTCCAAAGGCGAATGGCGGCGCCATATTGAATCTCGCTTTAGGGACGAACGGGCGACCATCTAGCGGCAAGAAGTGGAACTACAACGAGTTAGGTATTTTCAGCGGAATACGTCAAGTTTATCAATAAGTAAAATATTACCTATTTTGAGCTGCTAATAACGTAGAAGAACGCAATAATGATCGTTCGGGATATTTACTAACAATTTCTAGAAAAACTATTTGAATTTTTCAGATATTTGAGTTTGAAACATGTAGAGTCAGTTGTTAGTTCAGCCGGCTGCCGCTAGAGGGTGTTGTCAAGGTAATGGCTGTATATTTGCACCTATCCATGATATACGATATTTTTCCGTATCTACGTTCATTGCCATGCGCTTCCTCTACTTTGGCACTTCCGTAACAAAATCGTCTGCGGCCGCTGCATGCACTATTACTGGCATTGAAGTATTATTACTAGCGTATAGAACCGACACCGCGAACACCATGTATGTCCCAATGCATTGGCGCCACGTGGCTTCAATCTTCAATAGATTTGTTCGATTTTGAAAGGAGAACGGGGGCTCAATTTTGAAAATCGAACCTCCCGGGCAGGACACACATTTTGTTCGAGATGTCTGTTCTATGTCATTATACTTCAATGATTACTGAAGGCATTACAACACAGTTATTCAAAATAAACGTAATTATTCATTTGAGTTATTCACGTTTAAAAATAAGCCAAGGAAAGCTATGAAACAGGTTGATATACAGCTTTCATCTTGGCCGAATGCTTTTGAGTTCAGAGTGTCCACTTCATATCCTGATGTTATGAATGTCACACTTATTATCCTAACGTTACGAAGTTCGACGGCCTACGATGGTCATTTACCATCAGAGACCTGCTTGTTAGTTCAATAAATATAGAAAAAAATAGGTCTAAACAGACAGCTTGACTGCATTAGTGATATAAAATAGTTAGAGTAAAAAAAGCGTAGAATCTAATTCTCTTTTTCGTAATCTTTGTAACATGTAATCATATACAATCCTTCAGTTATGTCTTAATCACTATTATTGATGTAAATTATGATCGCCAATAGTGTAATGGAGTTTAAGAAAACCTGTATTTTGCATAGATTATTTAAAAAGAAACAAAACAATGGGAATACATTACGTAGAGTTTCAAAAAATTTTATCATAAGTAGAGTCATCATCAAATCAAATCAAATCAAATCAAATCATTGTCGTGTCTTTTTATTTATTTTATTCGTCTCTTCTAGTCTATTTATTTGTTTATTTTATTTAATTAGTACGGTTAACACCAATTACACTAATTAATACACATACAAAAGGAAAATTAAATATTAGCTAAAAAAAAACAATGTTAAATCAAAATAGTATACGAGTAGAATTTTCTCGAGTTTAAGTAAGGGTGATTAAGGTATACATATCGTAATTAAATATGCATGCACCCTTAGTAGAAAGGGACTACGTTAAGGCTGCCTATTTACTTTCAATAGAACTCTACTATTCTATAAGCAATCTCTACTCTGCTATACTAAGAGTAAAAGTTAATTTTTTTCGAACGTCAGTCCACACTGGAAGACAAAGTTCAAATTCTACATGACTCTCTAATTAGTCAAAAATCAAAATTAACACTTAATTTTGGTAATTACTTGCTTTGGTGCAAAAATAAGTGTAATGAAAGTAGAAACTTCTTAATATTTTGAACGAGTGTGAAATCTGCTTATCTGTATTTTGTTAATGGTAAACCAACTCTTATATTAAAACCTAAGCATGCGTGCTTAGATGGGACAATCATAGCTTATGATCATGAACTCTACTATTACAATATTTGTGTAACATTATATTTGTAAATAATATCACTTATATTTAATACAATATTAATATTAATAATAATTTTTACACAGCGTAATTAATTGCGGCACATCCTGCGAAAAGCTCTACTAAGCTCTACAGAATATAGAGCAAACAATATTTCAAACTGAAAACAAACTCGCTAATTGCCACCTTAAGAGCTCTGTGGTTAGTTTTGTATAATTCCTATCTTCAAGTGTTTAGCTATAGAAAACATTTTAATGAAGTAGTAGATTTTTATTTATTCATTTTACATTTTTGCTGTGATTTAGTATTTATACTTTTTGAACAAACTTGAACTTATTTTTAGTAACATAAATCCACTAATAGGGCTCTTAAAGTATTTGAAAAACAACTCATGTCAGTATTACAGAATAAGACGTGATATTCGTACGATGTCTTTATTAGTACTTCTCATTAATAAGTATTAACCTAACTTATATTAAGGTGTCCTTACACATTACATCCTGTACTGCATCTCCATATCAACGGTTGAAAGGAAAAATTGACTAAGTGACATTGAGCTAACTTTACAGGAGAGCAGTTTGAAGTTGATTTTTTGAAAAGTTGTTGTGTATGCTGCAATATAGATGATAAAATAAGGATTCTAAAATAGTAAGAATAACGTCGGTAGGAGGATTACAAAAAATACATGTTTTTTTTCTAAAAATTCCAACTTTAAACTGCTCTCCTGTAAAGTTAGCTCAATGTCGCTTAGTCAATTTTTCCTTTCAAGCGTCGATATAGACTCTAGTTATATCAAATTAAGACCTCACGAGCTTATAACGTTACAAAATAATCTTTAAAATATTTCAATACAGCCTCCGTCTATAAAATAGGTACCTACTTCAGAAACAAAATACTAAATTTACTCAGCATTCCCAGTTTCTCCGAGCCTTGTGTGCCGCTATTTTTATTTACTGAACAGTTTTATTGCGGCATTTTGGCACAAACGCAAAAGTACTAACATCCGAAATTGGTTTAAAATATAGTTCCATAACTAAATAAACGTATCTCTTGCAGTTTTGTTTTTGTTCTTTTTTTTCATTTATGCTGTTATACACTTGTATTGATGAACTAGCCTGGTTGTTAATGAAGACAATTAAACTAAGATTTTTGAAGATGTGCTTGGTTATTTTAAACGAATTTCCGTACACAGCACACAGCCACAACTTTACCCGCGTTACAGGATATAAATACCTTGTTCTATTCCAAATCATGATCTACGTGTTTCCTAAATTTCATGAAAATCCGTTCTTGCAAAAAAGAGTAGGTATCAAGCATCCTCACAAACTTTTACCTTTATTATTAGTAACAGTACGAGTATTATTGTAGTAGTATTTTCTCTCTTTCTTTTTCTTTCTTTTTCTTATCTCTTTCTTGACCAGCAACGCATCAGTAATATCTTTGGTATTGCTGAAGTCCATGGGTGACGATAGCTACTTAACATCAAGTGGATCGTCAGCTCGTTTGCCGGCTATTTCCAAAAAAGTTAGCTAGTAGGAAGTAGGATAAGAGAAAGAAGAAAGAACATGTGGATCTCAAGACTCCAGCCAGAGCACAACGAGTTATTTACGTCTGAATGAATAAAGTAAAGCGGACGATTTTATACGAATAATTACAATAAACATTACATTATTTATTATTATTATTAAATTATATTAATTATACATATTACAGATCTGTGTTTTTCCGCGTCTATTTTAAATATAATAATTTTAAACATTAATACGGTTTATGTTTTATTCAAGTGACCAATTTCTGTCCTTTTCCACAATTATGATGATTGATATCACTATCATAAAACGTTATAAATTGCCTTGGTAAATTACTTATTAACCCTTATTAGGCTGTTGCAAACAACAAAAAAAACTTACAAAAGACATGATTGCGTAACCTTAAAGTGATTTAAAAGGACCAGATAATGAAGCTTGAATTACGAAGAATAAACTAAAAGTAATGGGTACGCGACATGCATGCTAAAGAGTGGTAGTCGTAAAATAGGAATACTGGTCACGCACGAGCTCAAAACTTATTGCTTCAGCTTGTGTGGTGCAACTCGCCAATAAATGATATGTCGTTTAAGGTCTAGTGTACGATATCTTTTGAGTCATTTGAAGCTTTAAACGAATCGCAGTCTTTGAATAACATAAAGTAAAGAAGTGTGAAGTCGATTTCTGGCATAGGTAATTGATTATTATAAAATATAATCCTTATATGATTGCTCTTTTATCCGACTTCTAAAAAGAGGGACGTTCACAATTTGTTTCGTTACGGCAGAAGTCCGTCACCTGTGTACCGATTAAGATTTTTTATTTCAAAGGAGTATCCCCTTTGACTTAGATTCCAGATTGGTCTCATATGTATCAAAATTTTGATCTGATGATGGAATCCTTGAGCCATTGAGGAAACTCCTGAAATAATATAGGTGTATATATCGCAATTTTGATATATCTTACTTAGGTTTTTCTAAGACTATTTCTTTGAAGACGGTTATACTTTCGGTATACTTTAGATTATATGACATTTATGTAAAAAAGGTGTTGAAAAGTTACTGTGTTTTTAGGGGTGTCATCCATCCATCCTGATCCCAAACCGATCCCCCTGCTCGTCGAACACCTGTCCAGGTTCTGTCACTCCGGTTGATCACAGACGACGATTGACGGTGTACCCAGGTCTAGTGATAGTGCTTTTACCCGTCTGGCCCATGGTCTGGCCTACCTTATAAAAACCACCGTGAAATGTTTTGTTATTTATATCAGTTGTTAGAAATTAATCAATAGTAAACAGAAATAAGGCTAAGCATTAAATGATAAATTTATTCTTAAATCAGCGCTCTGCCTGCGACTTTTCCGAAATAATAACTAATAGGTATGCAGTGGCGGTACAGCCATACAAGCCGAAAAGTCCAGCTTACTATCATTGCTTAACTACGAGTATCATCACTCTGCAGCTGTTAACACTCATATTATTTGTTATTATTAAACGTTTGGAATGGATCTCTGTAGTCGGGTCAAAGATCCCGAGATCCTGGGTTGTACGACACAACTGGGCTTGCCTCGTTCTGACGGCCTGAGCACGCCACTGCCTATATGTTATTATAGATCATGGTTTGTGTACTTTTCATTAAAATTCGTTCAAATGTTTCTGCGCAAATGCTTCACAAACTTTCACATTTAAGTATATTATGTAGTAGGATTACATTTTGTGTCTGCCTTAATTCAAACATTAGTTTCGGATTAGCAAGAAAAAATTATTACCCATAAATGTATCTAAACCCATAAAGTATGCATTATTTTCTACGACTTTTAATTTTCCTAATGCGGATGAGGCATACGGCTACAGCTTATGACGCAAGCTGCCCTCAATTCGAGCAATACCGAATTAGTTACGCGTACGTTTTGTTGTTTACTTACACTGTTACCTACATATCTTTCGACGAAACAAAATATTTGAAAGTTTCATGCCCAGTAGCATTGTGCCGTCATAAATATCACGATTATGCTACTAACATTAGTCAATCCTAAGGAACACATTGTTTATTTGACGCGCAATTCTATAATTTTATATAACAAAACACAAAAAATTTTTACAAAAAATGTTTGTATGGATGTCCTTTATAGACTTTGAAACCATCTAACCGATATGCCCCAAAATGGTTTCGTGTGAAAGGCAATAATGTGAAGATGGTTTGAGACCACTAAAACAATGCATTAGGCACATTTTCGATTCTAGACTGTTCCCATACAAAAAATTTTAGCGTAGTAGAACACGTCTGGTATCCACTAGTATTATAATAAACTGAATTTTTTTAATTCTTTTGCGCTTTATTGCTTTAGAGGGCACGATAAACCTGGTTCTTACAGTTAGAAAAATCGTTAAACGCATCGTGATATAGTGCGATTCCAGTTACCTCTGGCCTATTAAAATAAGCCTCTAATGGATTAAACTATCTTTGGTATCAGTATAATATATGACGGGAATTCCACCATCGTACCAAATTAAACCAAGTTTAATTTTATGACGTATCTTTGCCTTTAAGTTTACTTGAAAACCAATACTTTAATCTTTTACGATACAGAAAAAGAGCAAAGGTTTCCCAATGTGCAAAGCTGTTCACTCACGTAGTTAAATCGGTGAGAGATCCAAACTCCGCTCGATTGACAAGCGATGGCGATTTGAAAATCATGAAGTGTTATAGTCGAATTATTATATTGTGATAGTCGAATTATTATATTTCGCTTGTATAAAACTCCTTTAAAATAAAATGAGTGATTAATTAGTGTTTTATTTTAGCCTCATATATTCCGTAGAATTTTTAAATTTTTCGGTGACAATGAAATTTTATTTCAAAAGGCTAGAAAGGGTATAACATTATTTTAAATATTTTATCGTCTGTAGTTCCTATGCTCACAAATACATAAATTCGTATTTGCATTGGCAATAACAATCAAACATGTAAAAATAATTTCCACAGAAGAGTACCGTGGGATTAAACTAAATGGTACCACCAAGAAGAGAGATGGGATACCTTTTAGGCTGTTCATAGGATGCAACACAAGAATTAGATATAAGCTTTAGACTTAAAGATTAATAAGGGTTATTAGCATAAGCAGCAGTAGGTAGTTGATTTTAATCTTATATCATCACGGACATTAAACATTTTAAATGTAACAGTAATTTATAATTCCTATTGTATTTTATAATACAAATCGTTAGTACCCCTTGAATTTAAAATGTTGTGTAGAACAAATCCTTTTCTTTCTTTATGCGTGCTGCGAAGAATTCCAGTCCTTACCCATATCGGTGTTTTCGCCCAGTTATAATGTGGGTGTCTTCAAAGTGTGCGTGTGGATTGTGGGCTCTTTTTTAAAAGTTACTCATATTTATAAAGGAGAGACTGATAAAAGCTTTTGTTAAATTATGCAAATACTAGGGCTCTGCCCGCGGCTTTGCCCGCGTTTTCCAAATCATAGTCCAAATGTGTGTTAGGCATGAAAATCTGTTCAGTAGTTAAAATCCATAAATCCTCACAATCTGTTACATTTGTAACATTAAGTAGTTGGAAGTAGAAAAATTACAAGTATAAACGCTACATTTGATAACTTAACATCAAGTCTCGGTGTCTCTCGCGGTTCATTTGCTACATTATCGCCTAGTTATTTGCATGGTGTTTACTGAGGCCGCTGATGTAACGGAACCCGTAATTGGATAGCGCTATTTGCCCATAATTTATTCATCGATATTCATTGATAAAAGTGTGGTTTTAAACTTTGCTACGACTTAAAATACTGTTATAGCATCTATAATGGAGACCACTACTGAGTACGGGTCTCTTCTCTTGAAAAGGCGTAGATAATACCCTACCACGTAGCTTCAGTTCGGATTGGTCGCACCAATCAGTCATTGAGTGCCACCAATTGGTCAACCAAGTGCCAATGCTGCCAATGTTTTCATGCCGCTCGTATGCCTCCGACATGACTTAACGACTTTATAGTTCATGCAGACTGCTCTACGATCATTGAAGTATTATTACTAGCGTATAGAACTGACAACGCGAACACCATGTATGTCCCAATGCATTGGCGCCACGTGGCTTCAATCTTCAATGGATTCGTTCGATTTTGAAAGGAGAACGGGGGCTCAATTTTGAAATCGAACCTCCCGGCGGGACACACATTTTGTTCGAGATGTGTGTTCTATGATTATACTTCAATGTATACGAATAAGTTATTTTTATGGCAACTGAAGCAAGCCTTCGCGGATTTCAATTACTAATTCGGTAATTTATTAAATAAGCTTGGTGATAGTTGCAAAAGTTCTTGCTCGCTTGAATAAAATGGCAATGTAGTCCTGACAAAGAATACTTCCATAACTTTATATTCCGGTACAGAGTTCAGTTAATGGCTATATTAAAGTAGGTAGACCACATTCACTGCAGATATTGTAGCTTTACATTAATAGGATTTATGATATTAAGTAGATAAATGTTCAACGTCGTCCATGCAATGGTCTTTTGTCGCCAAAAGCAATCCACTCTTTGACAGTCAAAAAGGAATTTTCCAGAAGGACTTTTCTTCTCTCTTTCTTGGCCGGCAACGCATCAGTAATACCTTTGGTGTTGCTGCTGATGTCCATGGACGACGGATAGCCACTTACCATCATGTGGATCGTCAGCTCGTTTGTCAGCTATTTCCATAAAAAAAGGAAAAAAAGAAAAAAAGCGATTAATTTATATTATTGGTTCTCAGATACAGCGCTTGGGTTTCAATTAGGGTATTTCACTGTTGTTTTTAAAAGGCCAATGATAGTTGAAAAATCGATTGTATTTATGTGTACTTCGTTTATTATGTGTCGCGTTTAATTTACCTCGACAAACTGTAACTATAAATAACCTAATTCTTTTCCGGGAATTATTTGCTCTAGTAAAATAGGTGACCAGGCGTAGCAATACGATTGTATGAAATGGTTATTTAAAAATACAGCGTCGAAATAGCTAAAGCGAAAGACATAAGAGTTTTTTAAGTTTTTATCATTGATGTTACTTACGTTACGACAACGTTAATTAATAATTTATACAAAGCGGATTTTCTGTGTCATTTTATGCCAAAAACTTAAAAGTTTCGTAAAGAGACATAAAGAAGTCTGAAGAACGAAGGAAATTGTACTTTATTTCGACTTTGAAATGTAATAAAAACATGTTACAATCATGTGGGTGGAGCCTAACCTAATGAATCGGTCAAGTTACGGGTTAAGAAATACCGTTAAGCGTGTGCTAGGCGACTGGGTGAATGCGTCCGCCGATTTGGCAAATTAGGCCAAACTTGTTGCCTTATTTTGTTCGATCCTTGTAAGTCGGTTGTACATTTATTTTGCCGTAGCCGTCATAGAAAGGAACGTAATCGACTGTAATAACGTAATACTTAGCCGAATTTCGAACGAAAATTTGGAGTCACTAATTGTTGCCGAAATTATAACTTTCCTACCTTTTTCTCCCTTCATTCTGGACTTTAGTGTCGCTGATATCCATGAACGACAATAGCCAATTATTTAAATGGATCGTCAGCGTTTGTCGGTTATTTCAATAAAAACAAAGAAGCCCGTTTGTCGGTTAATATTTACATTAATGATAACTACCAAAAATACTTTTTAACTCTATCTTTCTAACTTATCTAAACCGTCAGATTACAAGGTAATCGCGGTTAAAGTACGTATACAATGTTATAGACTATAACTTATAGTATAAACCTACTCGTAATAAAATAACATAATGATTTTTTAAAAACATTATTCAGTGCCGGTCTATTAACAGAAATAATAGCACATAAGGAACGGTATCTTTCGTGTACTATTAACAATCTAACAGAACACTAATTCAATACCGTAAGTTTAACGTTACACTCACGCTTGGCCAGCGATAGGGGTGGTAATTATGTAAAATTTTCACTCATTAGCCGCCGTCGGGGAAATGCGAAGAAAGCAAACCATTGGATACAACTCGCGGTTAAAATGCTTCCCGGTAATTGAATTCCATGTTGTTTTAAACATTTTTCAGGTAACAAAATTATGGAATAAATATTTGTGTTATTCACTCAATAATTTTTTTATGGTAGGTATGCTGCAGCGTAATACAGTCTAAATTAATTAATTACGATAAACTGTTGACGTATTTGTTGAAATATTATTATTTGAAACATCGGAAAAATATTTCTTTCAATAATCAATTAATTAATAATTAAATAAGTATATAAATTAAAAAAAAACATGAGAGGTGTCACGGGACACCCGGATGGAACGAAGTTCCTTTCGATTAAGTATTGTTTTGTTGTACAGCGCCATCTCTGTAAAACTTAATTAATCACACTAGCGTGATTCAGAAAGTTGTACAGTACAGCGCCATCTCTGTAAAACTCACTGAATCACTTCAAAAAAAGTGTCGTCATTCGTAAAATCAAAAAGGGTCGTAATTTTCCGTCTAGCCCCCTTTCACAACGCGCGATAAGGAACTTCGTTCCAATAGTATGTGCATAGGTAACTCTATCAGGTACCATATCCGTTTTTCTGCGTTGAAGCGCTACTAACAGTCAATTTGTTTTATCTATACTAATATTATAAAGAGGAAAGATTTGATTGTTTGCTTGCATTAAATAGCCTCCGAAACTACCGAACCGATTTGAAAAATTATTTCACTGTTAGGAAGCTACATTATCCCCGGCTATATTATATTTTTTTACTATTTTTCCCGAAGCGAAGCGAGGGCGATTTCCTAGTATTCAAATCAATTCAATATAATGCCTATCGCGTACTGAGTATTATCGTCAAATGTATGCAAAGTGTATAATTTGTCAATGAGCCACTAATCAAGTAAATCTGAATTATGCAAAACGTGAACATTATGAGCCGAGCGTGCGGTCGTTGACACTGCCTGAGACTGGTATCGCAGTTCACTTACAGCTGTAGGGATTGCCGGTCATGTAATTGAATGTTAATTATAAGTATCGGTACAGCAGGAGTATAGGTAAATAATGCTAAACACTCATAGCCGCATACCTACTAGGATTCCCTGGGTCGTGGGTGCTATGGACAACACACAGAGACAACACAAAGACAAATTATTTGTAAGTCAGAGGTTTTTTTAATGTGACTAGCCAATGAATGAGCAGACGAGACATCTAATGGTCATCGTTGCCTGTGGATATCAGTAACCTTAACCATCGTTGTCAGCCATTAAAGAAAAGAGACATTCTTGTCTCTTTCTTGTCTCTTTCTTATCTTTTCTTGACTATCAAGTCCCCAGCCAGAACATGACAATTTTTTGCCGCTCACTCAAGCAGGTGTGCGGTAGCTTACGGAAATAGCCTCACGGATATAGCTTCACGGAAAGATAAAAATAGCAGTAGTAATAATTGATAAAAATATTGATGAATCTTACTAATATTATAAATGAGAAAGTTTATGAGGATTTATCATTGAAGTATATCGTCATAGAACAGACATCTCGAATAAAATGTGTGTCCCGCCCGGGAGGTTCCATTTTCAAAATTGAGCCCCCGTTCTCCTTTCAAAATCGAACGAATTCATTGAAGATTGAAGCCACGTGGCGCCAATGCATTGGGCCATACATGGTGTTCGCGGTGTCGGTTCTATACGCTAGTAATAATACTTCAATGGGATACAAGGATGTTTATTACTTTTTCACGTAAAAACTATTGAATGGATTTTCAAGTTTAGGGCATAATTACACCGTGACCTGCAATAAGATATATTATAGGGAACTTATTATCCCAGAAAACGCAGGAAAAGCTGTGACCAGAGCATTAGTTAATAATAATATTGACAACTAGCTGACCCGGCGAAATTCGTATCGTTTTTTTCTAAAACTATTTTTTTTCTAAAATAAAAGTAGCCTAAGTTACTCCTTGTTACATCAGCTATCTGCCAGTAAAAGTCCCGCCAAAATCGGTCTAGCCATTTTAGAGATTAGCCGAAACAAACAGACAGACAGACAAAAGTTGTAAAAAATGTTGTTTTGGTATATCCAAATGCACTAAGTAAAAAGCGGTTATTTTGAGTCGTATTACAAACAGACACTCCAATTTTATTTATTTGTATAGATATACGTACAATCATCACGTGGAGCCCTACAACCAAGCCGGCCTCGTCATTAAACTAGCCACAGGAAGTCCATGTCCAGAAAGGCACTTTCAACCAAAAACATCACTAACGTTAAAAATAATTTAACGATGAGAACTTTCTTAGGTATTACGGAAATAGTCACAATTTTCGACCACTGGTCATCAACTTTCTCTTTCGAATAAAAAGTTGTAACTTCTTTATCGAAATTAGATACCTACTTTATTATTTACGAGTTAATTTTACTTTGATAGTTACTCGTTTTGTGATGGCAAAACAAGAGTGCTATGAAATCTCTGCCCATTATTTTACCCTCCGGCTCAATACCTGGTCACTGGTCAATCCTGTTTCGCAGATTTGCATAAATATGTAATAACGACTGTAGCCTCACACGCCAGAGGTCATCCTTACTTGAAATACTAGAATTATATGGAAAATGGAAATGTAATTGGAAAACTTTATTCGAATGCTTTTTGTTATTTAGTTTTGTTAAATGGTAGGCAGTTGCAAAGGAATACAAACCTGAAAATTATAAGTTGTTAATACATTATCAACGAATGAATAAAAATATAACATATCTGTAGCAGAATATCTTTGCAATTAAGGATGTATAACACATTTTTTTCTCCCCAAGTCCAACCTCCAAACTCCAGAATATTGTAACGTCTCTGGAATTTTTTTATGCACCAAAAGTCAAATTTCGCCGTCGATATACAGTTTGTACCACAGATAGATATAATATTTATGGTTTGTACGGTTGTACCAAAACAATGCGTAATTATTTCCTCATAACATGCTCTATGTAGGTCAAGTTCTCCGCTTGTCTAGTGTAAATTCATAATTGAATGGTTGTTTACAAAATTGCGCTGACCCCTCGCTACACTTTTTACCTTAAACAGCATGTTTAATATTGGGCCAAATTGAATATCGGTAAAGAATTACCTTTGGTAACAAAAAAATATCTATTTACATTTTATTTATTACACAGTTCGGCTCAAGTGTGACTATTTATTTATATGTATATTCATAGTAATCATGTGTTACTAGTTATAGTACATTTTATATTAAATTAACTATGATATAATATATTTTAAAATCGTTGTAACGCCAGAAAATTATTCATTATTATTTATTATTTTTATTATTAGACAATATTTTAAAAACCAGCCTGTATAAGGGGTATCCGCATTGCCATTCCCTATAAGTTCCACACATGCTTTCGATCCTGTTGCCCCGCCTTACTTATATGGACGTTCCTGCTTCAGACAAGCAGGAAAGAAACAAGATGACTTTGCTGAGTTCAAATACCGGTAACTGATAAATTAAATCAAATTTAAGTTTTTCTAGTTCCCACATTTTCACGGTATAAAGTCGTTTATAAAATCAAATAACACACAAGAATTACCACATGATTAAAATATTTTATAAGTTTCTCCAACTAAATAAAAAATCAAATATTTGGAATGGGTATAAATTCATTGTGATAATATTAGGTTATAAAAAATCATAAAAAAGAAATCTTGCGTCTTTACTTTTACAATCGTTAAAACTACGTAATCAGTGTTTACTTAGCATGATCATCCGAAGCCTCTTTCTAGAACGAATCCAGTTTATACCGTGTAAAGTAAAATTATAGAGTTGCTGAGGTTGTAGCGCGGCATTCCTGGAGACCAGACGATGTACATTGCTCCGTCGCTACACAGAGGATCTGAACTCAGTCTCACTCCTCAAGTCCTCAGTTGGAAAGTCGACTTACCATCGTTCGGACGCTCGAAGCAACGTGCGCGCGAATCTAAACAATTCTAAATCTTTCGATTGAAAAATAAACAAAACTTTTCAAGTAATATATTCAGTTATACAAGAAAAGATTGTTTCAACAGTGTTGTTGTTTTTTAATTCAATCAGTGTTGTTCAAATTTTCGGTTTGTGCATCGGACGTTTGAATTGGATACCGCATACTTGACTGGACATCAGTGGGATTGTTGATTAACGTATGTATTAACTACTTAATTGCAGCTTTCTTAAAGAAAAGTTAACTTGATTAACTTGATTTGATTTTATTAACTTTCTTATTAAAGAGTCTGTTTTTAAAAATATTTAAAAACATTTTTAAATAGTGACTAAACATTATAAGTAATTTTTTAAAGTTAATGACTAAATGAGAACACCAAAAATCCATAAAATAACAGTTCAGTTATAAACGTTTGCTTTGCTCAAATTATTTAAATATAATTATCTGAGACAATAAGGTATCAATATCTAAGTTTCTTTTTGTTACCTTTAATAATAAAATGAATCTAATATAAATGTAGAAAGTGCGAAGTGTTTATTACCTACCTTAAAAAACTCATTCTGTATTTTTAATTATTTCAGCAAAACGAAATAATTTTGTGAAACTTCTTTCATAATTCGTTACTTTATTTTTCTTCTTTAACCGCTTTCATAGCAATGACTTCAAAGGAGACGGTGACTGAAATTTAATTCAACTTTAAAACTACTATTTGTGTTTAAAACTCTAAATAATAACTCATCTAGGTACCTGACGAAATAAAATTTTATTTATAAAGTTACAAATTATACATATTTTTAGAATCAGGCCGGGAAATAAAACAGTTAACTCTGCAACTTTTACATTTATATTGATAAGTATAAAAAAATCTAGTTAATTACATAATTAATATCAAAAGTTCACAACCATCTTTCTGTTATCCATCAACATTGAACGACAGACATCATGTCAAAATAAAAAAATCTACCACGTCAAGCCAAAAGAATTAACTACCAGCATCTCATCTATCTAAAATAGTTTATATAACATAATAAATGTTCTTTCATACAATAGCTAACAATATAGTATACAAATTATATAAAATTATAGCTTCTAATATTCTAAACGTTACCAATACGAGTATATTATAGCATGAACAACGATCTGCTCTGATGCTTATTGGCTAACAGTGGTTCCGCCATCAGCTTTCCTAATGCTGCAATGAAATCTTGACTCAGTAATTAACGTAGCTATAGTCTTCTCATTTAATCATTATTATTAACACAAAAAAGCGGTCTAACAATCGCTCTTGCCATAAAATATATCTACAGTATTACAAGAGGCATGAAAATTTTCAAGTCATCAATTGATTTCCCAGTAGCCAACATCCAGAACACCATAATAATCACCAACACTCAAGAGCTAAGGAACTCACTTATCACTGATGACATAAACTATATACATCTGAAATAAGTTTCAAGAGAATAGGTAGCTAGGCATACAAAATTTACCACTGTGCACTAGTGCAGTAATAGAATCGGGTGGTACCTACAGGACCCAATGACTTTAATAGAGCAATCCGGCACCACAAACCTGGTCGCTGTTTACTAGGGTTTACTAGGGTGCACGAAGTATAGAGCATGTTAATACTCGTTACGCCATATGCCAATGAGACACTAAAAATAACTAGAATCAAGAATACGCATTGATCTGACATAAATTTTCTCCCCCGGCGAGGAAATAAAGCTGTTGAAATAAAGGAAATAAACCTTCCGTTCACAAGACAAGGTCTGAACTTTACACCTCAGGTTCAAAACTTTATTTATAAAATCTAGGGAAATTTGCCGATGATTTTTTGTCTTTAAATAACACAGAATATTTTCTTCCTCGTTGAAACATCTCATATTCGTCAAAATTTAGGTAATAAGTTAATACTTCTTGTTTTTGATAATACATAATCACAACCATTTACTTAAAATAGACAAAATGATGTTATAATCGTTCTTAGACCTTTTTATCGCATCCGAATGAAGCTAAGTTTTGTTTATCATTATTTTCAATCTGTATGGAATAATATTTCCCTCTATTCACGTATTAATTTCAAAATTAGGTAAGCCGTGTTATTCAGATGCAGTTCTTCCAAGCAGCAGGTGCAAAATTAACATAATTATTTTTTCTGCCAGACAATCACGTATACAGGTGCGTTTCGGCATCTGGTTTCCGATTTATCCAACACAGCATGCAAATATACATAATATGAGAGTCGAATTTATATAAATTCTTTAGGGTTTAATTAAGATAATGCCGTGAAACTTTCACAAGGTATAAAAGGTAGAAAAATAATTTGGTCATCCAGCTGATGATGATATAATTATCATCTCGACTGGCAACGTTGCGGTAATATAAAAATATTGTCTTGGTATTTGACAATCAAGTAATAAGATATCTACTCTACTTTTCTCTAACATTTATGAGTTTTCTCATTTGTACGTACATTACGTACTCATACTGTCTAATTATTATAATCCTATTCAAGATCGAGGAATGCTGAGGATCTTGGATAGCGATCAATCACTTTTCTATCTTGATTTTCGCGTTTAACGTCGATATTCACGTAAACGCCTAGTTGTAATTTCACCCACATTCTCCAAGTATTTGCATGAACGTAAATAAATCTGTTTGCCGAGGCGATTTCTCGCGGACCACTTACTCCAAAGCCGATCGGCCTAGATGTGGTTTCTATATTCATATTTGTGTACAACTGTAACGAGAAAATCGTCTAAGAATAACTATCTTTACACCGTAAGTTACTATTCTTCATAAGACGAAAAGAATCTACATGATTACCTGGTGTCGGTAACAATGACATAATTTAACTTTTCTCTTCAATTATTTATAAATAAAAATCCTGTTATGTGCATAAATTATTATAAACTTAATTCGGAAGACTTTACATACGAGTATCGAAAATTTCGCCGAAGAAAGTATTAGAATCGTATGTTAATGCAATAGGAGAAAACCAAACATCGTGACGCAATAACATTTACATGACAAAATCTTTGTCCGAGATGAGTTTATGAACAGAGATGGAGTGTAAATTAAAAGCGTAGGGCAATGCTTTTATAATAGTAAAGTATAAAACGTTGTATATTATCATAGTAAGTATACTGTTATTGTGAATAATTTCAGTATACATGATGTTATAAAATAGTTTATTGTGGAAAAATACCGGATTTATTGCAAATAATATTTTACAATGAATTTTTACGACCGAACCGAACAAAACTTTTCGAGAGAGAGAGAGAAGAAAACATAGAGTAACCGGATCATAGAACAACATAGATAATAACAGTCTTCATACAGCAGTGGCACAGACTACAAAAATGCATTTTTGTTTATGCCTACATTCCAACAATACGTTTACAAAAATTTTAACGACATGACACAGATTAATGTTTTGTTCTTACAAAAGTAAAAACGTTTTTAAAATAATTTTTCAGCAGTTTTTTTATAGAATTAACTACACTAAATCTACTATATTTTAAACATATCAATAATCGTTTTACTTTTAAAATAAGATTGCTATAAGGGGCCATTCATCATCCAAATATCTTCTTAGTAATGGACGTTTCAAGAGTTTACCAGATGTGATGTCACGCAACATAGCGTCTCTTCGCAATTTATCATTACTATATTCAAATGTGACAAAATGTTTTCTTAATTTTATCAATCTGAATCAAAGATTTTATAATGTATCATTCATCAAGTCTCAAATTTGAACACCGAATACCGAATTTGTTTCATACATAATTTTGCAGGCACGTCATCTGATGGGAAGTGTTCACCGTCACCCATGAACATCAAAATACCTTAGGCATCACCGATGCGTTGCCGACAGAAAAAGAGAGACAGAAAAGAAAGCTACTTTCAAGCCCCAAGGAACACACCGCACTAGGACTCCATATATTGTATGTAAAGAATTCATGGGTAGCATAAAAAACAGCATGTTTTGCATATGAAAACGCTTAGAAATGTTAATTCAATTCGTCTTAGCTTTTGGGGACGTATTTTTTAATATACGCAAAGGGAAATCGAAGGAAGGGGCGCTATGAAGACGTAGTCACTACCAACTAGGGGCGTCAATTGAAACGTAATGAATGGTATGCGGCAAAAATAGTCTACTATCCGTAAATTTATTATGCGTACAAGTACATAAATATTCATACAATCAATAAAGGGTCTTCCTGATTAAGTTGTTCGCTACATACAAATATGATTCTTGCTCTGTTGGCTGTTACCTTACTACTCATTAACCAATTGTAAGATTAAATCTTTTGCAATTTATTGTTTTGTATTGAAACCGTAGAGGACTTTCGCAAGTTCTCAGCTTTCTCGATTATTTAGGAAATTATACTGTGCTCTTAGCGAAGGCCATAGTTTTTTTAATAGGTACATGAAATACGAACTCAATTTATTGAATTTGATCAAAATTTGCCTAAAATTTGGTTTTGAAATTCGCTTAAATGCTATTGAGTGAGCATAACCACGATGTTTTATCATTTGAATTCGCTTCATATATTAAGTTGTTACTCTTAAACTATTACTGCTACATTTAAATGCTAATACTATACACTATAATATAATATTATAAAATATTTTAATAGGTTTTGCTGAACAAACGTTCGGCAATGACTAAGTTTCTAAACTTATTAGGAATCGACTTGTACCTAATTTGTTTGCCAAAAATTTAAATGCATACGACTTTATTCTGGATTACTAGCTTACATTTATCAGGGAAATAGTTTGCATTGTAATTATTTTTTGCATACAAACTTGATTATTATACTGCTTAATTAATTATGCACTAAATTTCATCTCGCAGACTAAAGTTACGCTCTTAACTAGATAATTGTCAAATTAGTCAAATTAACACTAATTTATGTATAAATAGTATGTAATTATTTGTTATCAGCATTCCCATCAAGTGATATAGATATAGCGGTTGATCGATACGGAAAATGCATTTATTAAGACATGAACAAGAACGGTTTCCAATTAAGTTATGCGGAACGAACGAGTGTGGGGTTTATCACGAATGCTATTTGATAGCGTAATTGGACAGAGATTAACAGAAGTATGTAAGAGACACGTTTTGTTTTGTATTTGTTAGGCAGATATTGTCTGTATAACTGTATCTTAGAAGGGTTATTGCGGTTATATATTATGCAACAGATTCCGTAATCTTTTTTAGTATAGACAGAAAAACAGAGATACAGCGGAATTTAGTACATTCATCCCCTTCCCCAATAACTACCCCCTTCCCCCCTTCAAACAGCCAATTTAGTAATATACAAATAAAATCCTTTCATTTGATACCCCAGTAGAATATATTCGCTTACTATCGTTTATTAATTCCCTCTTCCATCCCCCATAACTATGAAACTGCTGAATCAATTTTCTGGAGTAAATCAAATCAAAATCGATTCATCCATTCGAGAACTATGACACGTGACATGTCTACGTGTATGACACGTAGACAGACAAACAGGGTTACAGACACACACGTCAAGCTTATAACGGTTTTACGTTGTTATTTTTACGTTGGGGGTTAAAAATATAAATAACTAACGTTTTAACTTGGCTACACAATTATGACCAACAATTTGTTTGCATATTTTACTTATTTATTTCACCATTTTCATAAAGTCTGTTCGTAAAGTCACTCGACAACAATACGTCGATATTAGAATGTAAGCAAATCCGGGAAGTATTTCAATACAATTGTTAGATAGGCTTCGACTTGCAATTGTGCACGACACAGCCGTAAAAACCTTCAATGGCCTCCTTGTTTCATTAGTGTCAATGTTCTTTTATGAGTGTAACACGTTTGTAACATAAAAACACATCGTTTTCCAGATGTAGTGTTCCAGTAATACATAATATTTACTTATAATGACGAATTAACCCAAAAGTTATAGTGAAACAAATTTATGTAAAATCGTATAACAGAACTGTAGCTGATTAATATTTTTTATAAATAGAAGATATTTGAAAAAATCTAATATAAGTAAGTGGCACAAACACACTTATGGAATCCGAAAAGAAATATAACATATCATTTGTTAAAACTTATAAAAATAAATATTTGTGTTCGATTAATTTTAAATAAGTTATTCGTTCAACGTAAAGACAAGTTTAAAATAACGTGTACTTTACTACTATGTGTACTATGTGAATTACTATGTTAGCAAGGGCAACATCATTTAGCGTACACCAGCCTTATGATCTAATGACAACGTTATGGTGTCACGACCGCCCAGTGATGCCTGCTGATGACATAAGAAGCATTAGACAAGAATTCTAATCAAACAGTTACTTACACTAAGATAAAACTACTTTAACAGTGAAGTACAGTTAGCTACCTATCAACTGAAAAACTATGTACTCTTATAAAAGTCAAAATCGATTCAAAACTAATTTTTAGCTGTGCATAAAAAATACATACACCTAATCATAGCACTTGCTTTTAAGTTGATTAAAAAGTTAAAATGTTATACATGTTTACATATACATTCACTATAAACAATTTTTACTCGTTTTCATGACGCATTTTATATAGTCATCATGTTAACATTCTTGGTAAGTCTATGAAGTTATTCTACGAAAATACATGGAATCGTTTTTGAGGTTATCGCGATGAGACAAGACTGTTTTATAGAAAGTAATGATTGAAAAATAGAACGGCTATCCACTTATCATAGAGTGGGGCTCATCTAATCGTTTAGTTAAGCTATCAAAAATGCAATGCATTATTGATTGTGTAATAGTAATACGATGTAAATGAATATTATGCAAACCTTGAATAGATTACGAATATTCCTATTGAGTGTCCAAATATCGGTATATTATTAAAGTTCAAAATTATCATGAAAGAACTAGATTGATGATGAAACTTTGATAATTACGATTCTGCAACTGTATCGGTTTATTCGCTGGGAGCTAGAATGCTCAACCGTCACTAATTACTATAGATATAACGCAAGCATGAAAAGTAACAAAAGACTGTTAAAAGAAGGAACCATTCAAACTTTTGTTAAAGAACTAGGTATCCCGTTAATATCTTATTTTCGTCTATGAAATAGCTACATAATAAAATGTAATTCTCTTCAAATAGATATCAACGCTTGAAAGGAAAAATTGACTAAGCAACATTGAGCTAACTTTACAGGAGAGCAGTTTAAAGTTGGAATTTTTAGAAGTAAATCATATATTTTTTTTAATCCTCCTCCGTTATTCTTACTGTTTTGGAATCCTTATTTTATCATTTATATTTCGGCATATACAACAACTTTTCTAAAAATTCCAACTTTAAACTGCTCTCCTGTAAAGTTAGCTCAATGTCGCTTAGTCAATGTTTACTTTCAAGCGTCGATATTATGTTTAGACCTGTTGTTTCTGTGTTCCATGGTTTAGACTGTTCTTGGTATTTCGTAAACAATAAAAGTGTAGTTAAATTCAAATTTAAAATCAGTCTAATCATGTAATTTTAGTGTTTTACTGCTGTTATTTTTTAGGATTGTTTGAAGTTTGTTATTTGAATTTTCTTTGGACACCAGTCTCCCGCGCCAATCTATTTCAAATTCCGCACCTATAATTTTTTAAAGGTGCATTATGTTATATAAGAAAAAAAATTTACTTTTTGCTGTCTTCATAATATTCTCACACATTTTCAGAGACACGAACGAGCCCACCGATATCTGATTATTTGTTAATTGTTCACCATCTGTGAAATATACATAAATACAATATTAAAATGCTTATCTTTACGCCAGCCTCGCAGGCAAAAATGAAGCAACAGTTGATAATATATAATCACATATATAATGTAATATTATTATGGAATTATGCGTTGATAGATAATATCTACACGAACAATAGTGTTACCTCTCGCTCTAAATAACGTATACCTAACGCGAACGCCACGACTGATCGCTGAAAAGATTGCTTAAGCAGACACTTGACGAGTGCTTTACCGTCATTTACATAACAGTTTCCACTTCCTTCCTATCTATTAGGCAGATTTGTAGTGCATTAACACATTACGCAATGGATGTGCTATCGAAAATGCAGAACCACTGAAGTGTTTGTGGTAAGAACGATGACATAACATTGCAGGCAATAGTGTACGAAAGTAGTACTTAAAATGCTTTGTCATTGCATTGCTAACAACTTCCTGGATCAGAGAATACGACACTGATATTTAATTAACACAGTATTGGGTTATTATGAGCATTAAAATACAAGAAGGCTGGCTATATTTGCGTGAAAATGATCTTTTTCATTCATTCAGACTTTGTGTAGATGAAAGAGATACAAAAGTAAAGATACATAAGTGGCGTACTAAAAGACATTTAATAAATAAAGTTTAATAACAGAATTACCAACGATAAACTACTGATGATGTAGGTAATAAATTCGCTGTTATGGGGAGAGACTCGCGCCTTGTAGTAGGCCATTAATAGTTTTTTGAAGTCATAGTACAATTATGTACTAATATGTCTTCTGTGGTCATAATAAAAAGAATGTAATAAATGCGCACCTAGAAACCATTTTAATGTTTTATTTCGTCACTGCCACCGATGTACATATGTTTCACCACCATAATGATTTCAGCTCTGTGTGCTCACGGTCTGTATAAATAAACGCTTGTGACAGACAAGAGAGACTATTCCTTAAGTGTACTTTGCGGAACAATATAAATAATATATACGGAACAATAAAAAAAATCAGGCAAGTGCATGTCAGGTCACGCGCAATTCTAAACTCATTAACTACTTTATGCCAACATAGCCGTGATAGTTTTCCTTGTAAATTCGTCATAATATAACCTATTTTTGACAATTTTTTTTACTTGTCCAACTCCAACCATTTAGCCGGTGGGGGGGAGGCACACTTGACTCTAACCAAAATTAGCATTTTAAAGCCAAATATTTCACAAACGGACCCTTAATTCCAAAAATGGTGTTAGAAGACCCATAATATTTTTGAAAGACCTTTTTCAACCCTACCCTACACTATAGGGTACGGCGACGAATAATAAATTCATCCTCATGTTACCTATAGGGGAGATACCCAAAAAAATTTTTTTTCAATATTTTATTCTATCATTCTAGAGTTTTAATAAATATGTTTATCCATGCCAAATTACAGCTTTCTAGCACTTAGGGTCTCGGCGCTTTGCTTAGGACAGACGGACAGATGGACAGACGGACGGACAGACGGACGGACATGACGAAGGGTTCTGATTTTACCCTAACAAAGCAAGAAATATGTAACGTCTGGCAAGCATCAACAATTAATAACAAATGATTTATAGGCACTTGAATACGAGTATAAAGGATGTTTAGTTATCACATGATAACATTTGACAGACACCTGAAATCTTTCAGTCCACAATAAAATTAAATCACTCGTTTACTTGGATTTCCTAGATTATTACACTTTTATTTAAGCTTTATGAATATATACAAATCGTTTTAAGGCAATCAATCAGGATAAAAACAACACGTTTCATACTTGTTTTTTGTAAGCGTTGACTTAGAAGCTTATTCTCAAAGCTCCTAGGGATTACAGGCCCAAGTATTGGATATTAAATTCGACTTGAACTTCACGAGATCCATAAAATAAAGATCTTGACAGACAGACGGATGGATGGACAACGACGTGTATAATGGTTGCTTTTTTTGCTTTTGAGCTACGCAGAGACTAAAAATAAAAATGTGTGTTTATAAATCCACGCTACGTTGCTACGGTGGCATTAATAGTGCATTGATTGTGTTATACGTATTATAGTATTGTTGCGCGCATAGAAAATTCAGTAGCTTATGCTTATGCTTATAATAACAATTAGAATCCATTGTGTTGGAGCATAAGCTACTGAATTTTCTATGCGCGCAACAATACTATAATACGTATAACACAATCAATGCACTATTAATGTCACCGTAGCAACGTAGCGTGGATTTATAAACACACATTTTTATTTTTAGTCTCTGCGTAGCTCAAAAGCAAAAAACGCAACCATTATACAAACACAATGGATTCTAAATGTTATTATTAAAATGCAGACAATTAATGATGAGCATCTCTTGAACAAACTCAATGGCACCTAATAATTCTAAACCTTATAAAAAGCACGTATTTCAACGGTAAATCGTATTATCTACGTTACAGCCTACAGCTTAGTTCTGCTATCGTACGAGAAAGCGAAAAAGTATATTTTATCCGGCAAGGACGTGAGGCCATAACGATCTAATTACGTGACAAGGACGATCCGATGCTATCATGAAGTCAATAGCCTCCCAGGAGATCCGGATTGAGGTAAGGAGGACGAACGTGAAACGCTTTGTGCATTAAGGACTCGGATTAAGAAATCCCATTGGAATACCGTACCATTGTCGATACTTCTGTTTGTTTCTACTCAGATATTGTCTTAGTTTCATTACTCTGACGGTACGTTATAAAAGTTAAAAGTTAATTAATTAAACTTAAACTTTAAAAAAGTAATTTCATCTTAATAGTAGGTCTTCGTGTCCAGTTATTAGAATACTCGTATCAACAATCGATTTTTGGTCGCATTGGTAATTGGGACTAAGAAAATTACCAGCTCATCAACTATCTTAATAACAATAACTATGTATTTATCTAAATAACTATATATGTTTCAGGCGGTCATTTTAAATTTAACATTTAAATATGTTATTTAATTTATTTGTCAGATTAAATATAAAGACTGTTAACCAGTGAGGTATAATAATAACTGTTTGCACTCAAACAGTTAAGGGCTGATTACATTAAAACACCATGAATATTCGAACACAAAGTTTGTTTAGAGTCAACTCGTAAAACCATGCTTTAAATACCATTAAGATGCATAACTCTAAATAATAAAACGTTTTAATGCCGGTTACCAAGCTTTTCGCGTTGTATTCCAGTAGGTTCTATTTTCGTTTTAAACGATGCTATAAAAATTCACGGCATCTTAGTCATGAACTCGTAACTTCAAAGACAATGGTTATTGTCAGAACATTTTTATTGGTATAAAAGTAGCAGTTGGGCTTATGTTCAATTCAATGGTGTTAGTTAAGTAATTGATAACCGTTGCCAATATACAACGGTTACTAATTCAAATAACACCTATGTACATTTATGTTCTATTTGCTTATAAACACTTGAATTCTAGAATCACAATTGCTTACATAAATTATACTCCTCCTTAGATTCCTTATTTTGAAATTGGGCTGGACATACACAAGACAACACAAACATACGAAACGTGAGAAAAAATATTATGCAATTGAAACGAAAATCAACGAAATGACCTATGGCAAAATATTAAATGAAAATTATTTTCCTTTTTCACTCATTGAGTTATTGCTTGGATGCATTCACACCTGTTTTTCTCCTATAACGGGCATCACTGCATAGGCAGGTATACTAACGTAGCAAGAACTTTATCTCTGCTATAAGTGAAGCTTGAAGGCACATCCTAATGGCTTGGTAGCAATAAAATAAATAAACGAATCATAATACTGACTTATAACTAGGCCACATTCAGTGAATACAGTAAGCAAGATAAACAAAACTGTTTGTGTGGTAATCTGGGCTAAGCTTATTTAGACATGCCATGTTACATTGATGGTCAATGTTTATTTTTGATCATGTTGTACTAGCGTACATTTTTATAGCTATAACAATTTACGCCACCTTGTGGCTTGAGTCCGTGCATTGATTGAAACAACACAATCTATAGCTTCCGATCCGAGGAAACACTGTTTTTGGAAACATTTGACTTTTCATAATAATTCAACAAGAGAATGATTTAATAATGTAATAAGGACTGGATACGATCGTAAAGTTCGTGTATTGTGCGTTATTATTATTATTACATGATATTTCTTTTTTAAATCGAGGCTTGGACGCACAGGACATTTAACTAATTATGAAATGTTCTGTGCTTGGACGGTTATATTTTATAGCGAATTCCAGTCGGGCTTAGACAATTATAATACACGTACAGGTTAAGCTACTGCATAACATATAAAAAATATAATAGCTCACTGGATATTTTGCAATTGTTATAAAAAATAATATTTTATACAACCGTTTTAACTTGTTCTAAATTACGGAATCACGGAAACGCGCAAGGAAACCACTCTCTGAACACCGGCTAAAAATTAATTATTTCACTCGCATATTATGAACCATTTGTCTTACTGCTGGCAGGCTACCGATATGCGACCAAGAGGAAATATTGTAATCTATACTAATAAGTATAAAGAGGAAAGATTTGATTGTTTGCATTGAATAGGCTCCGAAACTACTGAACCGATTTGAAAAATTCTTTCACTGTTAGGAAGCTACACTATCCCCGGGTGACATAGGCTATAATATTATATTTTCTTTTACTATTTTTTCCGAAGCGAAGCTAGGGCGATTTCCTAGTATTTTATACAATTTTATATTATTGTAATATAATTAGTATTAGTATATCATCATTGTAAGTCTTGTAAGACTCATAAGCGTACATAGTGCTTCGGGGAAAATTGATTTATCATCATACAATTTATTTTTACCCGACTGCCAGGAAGGGTTATGTTTTCGCGCGTATCTTGTATGTATGTATGTATTTATGTATGTTTGTATATATTCATGTAATATTCTTTATTACCTCGTATCTTTCAAACCGCTGAATGGATTTATATGCAAAATTAAGATATTGTGAGATTCGTCTTGATAACCCAAGTGTTCTTAGATAAGTGAAATTAAAAAAAACAAATATGGTGGTAGTGTCTGTGTGTTTTAAATTATTTAAAATATCAAAAAATAAAAATAAATCGATTATTGCAAATTAAAGAGCTCACCATAAGGATTTCAAAAAGGTATATCATGATCATTGAAGTATTAGTACTATGGTAATCATGATAGGTTTTTAATTTAAACTTGATCTTGTTTTCCGTAAATTAGTACAGCATATTGATGTATTATTGCAGAGATAAGTTACTACTAAATCACTTTTTTAATACGAAAAAAAGTTCAGTTAAGTATATCATATTAAGTGTAATCTTACCTAGTAGATTTTAATTAATTGATGTAAACCAAAGGAATTTAATTTATTGCGATGCCTTTAGAAATGTCATTTTATTACGCGACTTGGTTGCCTTTTTTCATATCAGAAGATTGATCTGCTTCATCGCATCGTTTACACTTTACACGGTTGTAGGTACCTGCCATCCGTGTATAAGTACATACTGTAGACATACATGTCTACAGAAAAAGCAATAATATCTTGCAACCGAATACGATAGATCTGTTTATAGATACTATGAGGCACAGACATTTAGTACCTAGAATAGAATTTTGATATACTTAAAACAATAAAATAGATATTAAATTAGTAATGGAAAAAATTAACATTACTTTAAAAGCCTACTAATAAATCTAGTCTTAAAATATGAATTGTCTAAAGATCATTGTCATTTTATACCTTAACGATTTGCAAATATCAAAAAACATGTAGTGGGCTGCATGCTTTTCGCTACTTGAAGTACTTGAACCTAATGAAAATCAATCATTCGAGTGCTAGCGAATCGCCGCTTGAAACCTCAAGGGGTAGCACAAGTACCGAATCAATTTAATAGGTAGGTATACTATAAAGTTTTTGTTACGCTGTACAAATGTAGGTTGGTTAAATTAGTTTTAAATTAAATAGAAATCAGAGTGATATCTAATAAAATTGTACAGTTCTACTGCAATTCGAAGCAGTTAAATATTGCGCAATGTTTACTTTCGATAATAAACAAAAAAAAACTAACGGCCGTCTTCAGTGATAATAAATCGACGTCGTCGTCGGTCCTTGCAGTACCCGGTAAATGCCAAAAGGACGCACTCAACTGGAGTTGCTATTTCATATCACTTGACTAGTAAAAAGTTTATCTGGTAACGGCGGTAAACGGCTAAGCCACATATTTTGACTAAGGTATAGAGTTTATGAAGATAGGACTTGTAGAGTTAGGGCGTGTAGAGTTAGAGGCTCTCCATGTCATCTGATAACTTTTTATGTAGAGCCATATGGTCTCGTCTTGGCAACATTTTACAAGAAAATGATTTGATGGGTCAACTTTTACTAGAAATCAGTTTCTGTAAATATACCTTAGGTATTATTTTATAACTATTTATATATTATTTTACGCCATAAAACATCTTGATGGGTATTACAATGATAATAGCATTTCATATGCGTTTCATATCGTAACATACGTGTTAGATACCCGAATTGTGACACGCAACACGTACTAAATACATAAAATTGATTGCGAAATAAAATGGTCAAGGTTATCATGCAATTATTGCTATGCATTCCTTCATCAAGTAGGTGTAATAGGCAGTTGACACAGCAAATTAATTTGTCTATACAAATAAATAAAATTGAAGTGTTTGTTTGTAATATTATAAAATAAACGCTTTTTACTAAGTACATTTGGATGGCATTTGGATGTATGGTACATATACCAAAACAACATTTTTTACAATTTTTGTCTGTCTGTCTGTTTGCTTCAGCTAATCTCTGAAATGGCTGGACCGATTTTGACGGGATTTTCACTGGCAGATAGTAATGTAGATGTAACAAGGAGTAACTTAGGCTACTTTTATTTTAGAAAAAGAATAATTCGCCGGGTCAGCTAGTATATTAATAAATCGAGTACTTTAAAAATAACCCTGTTGAATCTGATGTTTTCATAACACGCTTAAGCTATCTGACCTTAACCCTTGAATGTCTCAGCATTCAACTTCCGACTTCAGCGGTAAAACAGTTATGAATTCTAATGCAATTATTCCTACGGTAGAGGATAAATATCTACTACTCTTTCGATTATAAAGTATTAATTATTAATTAATTATATCATGTGTCACTGCATCTTACACAGTGCATGTAACACTTTTGGATTCATCCTAACATTTGTTGTGGCAATATGCATATATGTTCCAAAAAACTGTTTTCAGAAAATAGGGTGTCAGATGAGCAGACAAACAAACATAATAACGTGAATCTTAAAATACATAATAATGATATTAAGGTGAAAAAATAATTCTAGAATAACGCTAATGACAATTACATATTAAAGTGTTGTTATTCTCATAAAGGAATGCTTTTCGAATTAAATAATCTTTAAATTGTATAGTCGTACAGATGGAAGCGTAATAATCCGTATAACAGTTGAAATTGGTATGTAAATGTGTATCACTAGTGGAGTCCGTCGCTACTTCTGTCCGTACGCGTACGTGACTGCAATACTAATTGTAAGAGAAGCTTGGCGTGTAGTGCGTGTACACAAGTTTCAAAACATATCTGGGACACTGTTAGTGTATAAAAATGTTTTGTCAGAATTTTGTTTTGCTGTTTATTTTACTTTATATTAAAATATCCGGATGACCGAACTTAGCTCGGTTTAGTATTGCTTAACAACGCCATCTGCTTTAGCTTTAGTGTAGCTACTCGCCAATAGATGTCAGGAAGAGTCTATTGTAGCCGTTTTTCATTGCCTGAAAACACGGATAAAACGACATTTTTTAAAAATGAATCCTAGCTAGATCGATTTATTGCCCCCGAAACCCCCTGCATACTAAATTTCATGAAAATCGTTGGAGCCGTTTCCGAGATTCAGAAAATATATATATATACAAGAATTACTCATTTATAGGAATTAGATTCAAGTCTATCATGAATCTTCTTGAAATTCAATTCCTAATAATGTAATTCGTTACAGTTAATAAATTAATTAGTTGGTATTATTCTTAAAAATTGAATGAAGACAAAGTTAAATGACAAGTTAAAGACAAAGCGGGCGCGGTCGGTAGTTGGATGGGTGACCGCTGGTGGCAAAAAATTCTTGAGCGTTTCCGTGCTCTTGAAAGTGTGAGTCTAAGCCTAAGCACGGTTTATTTTAATAGATAGCCGTCAGTAGTAGATTGAAGAAATATATAATAAATTATGCGTATGGAATATTCAACGCATGATTTTCAATGGCTTTATTAAAAGTACCTTTATAAGTTACCTAACTCATAAGTACATTCATAAGTATCCCAATAACATTACTCTCATAAAAATGTATGGTAACCCTTTTCATAGTACCAAATAAGTGAAACCAGCTTATGGTCACTCGATTAGATACTACCGGCGACAGCATAGATAACGAACCTTCTAGCATTTTGTCACACTTCCGTTGGACGAAGGTACGTATAAGTGGCAACGACCCTGGAGTCTGACTTTTTAATTAACAAACTTTTACCACCTAGTTTTAAACACCTACACAAATATGAAGGAAGGCTTGTTTGGTAATCCTTTTGCAATTCTATTTACACTTACTGGTAAGTTTAAGGTTGAGACATTCATAACTCGCCATAATGCAATTGGTTAACCTTTCTGTAGATAATAATTTGTATTGTTCTCGGGTCGTTGTTATTTGCTATCTGATACTACTGATAGCAGGTACTGGAGGGTTATACATTTTAAACGTTTAAAATTCGGCATTTATCAAATCGCACCCTCAGTGGAAAAAAGCATAAGTCGTCTTACGTTGAATTTTAGTTATTAATATGATTGGAAAGAGGGACAAAAGCTGCATATGCTCAATTTTTTTCAAATTTATATCACTAATCTTGACGGTTCTGTGCAAGAAATTTTAATGTAAATTCCTTTGACAACTTACTGATATTTGAACAGTTTTTTTTTGCTCTCCTCTAAAATTGCAATTTTCATCTTATGCCGTTTTTCCACTGAAGGTGCGTTCTTATTAACTACATAAAAACTGAAAGCTGATACGCATCGCAGCTTCCTAAAGTAGATTTAATTGTTTATGCAACGAGTTAACTCGTCTAAAGTGTTTGAATGCGAAGTTGTGTCTGTGTCATTAACGCGTCTTGAGTTATTCGTGTAGGTGTCAGCACAATAGGCTAGGTAATGATATATCATTATCTTACTCGCTATAGCGAATAATAGAGCTATGGAACGCAATGAGTCACGCTTCATTCAAGATCCACCATGGATGGCTAAGTATTATGTATTAGAAATCACTGTAGTATGGGAGTTAAGGAGAATTTAATATCAACAAAAAATAATTATATATCTGCATCGACACTAATAATTATTGTGTTTAGTTAGTTATAACTATTGTGGTTACCATAGCTGTTTATTATAGTAAATTTATTACTTACGTACTTATAGTAAATAGCTTCCCCCTATTATATGAGTTAATGAATAAATAAATATACATACAGGGTTATAAAGTGGGGCATTTTTAACAGATTTATATTGTACTAGGAAATCGCCCTCGCTTCGCTTCGGGAAAATATAAAAAATATAGCCTATGTCACCTGGGGATAGTGTAGCTTCCCAACAGTGAAAGAATTTTTCAAATCGGTTCGGTAGTTTCGGAGCTTATTCAATGCAAACAAACAATCCAATTTTTCCTCTTTATAATATTAGTATAGCTAAATAGAACATTGTAGAATTTTAATAAAGAATTAATGGTGGAGTTTCATTTACCTTCAAGGTCAATACTTAAATTTTGAAACTGGTTTTAAAGTTTAAAATTATAAGTCGGGTTGGTCACATTATTATTATTTTATGGTAAGTCCAAGTGTTTACCTAAAGTATTAGTTATATTGTACGCGTAGATAACTAGGAGCTACTCTGTCTGTATACAATAAGCAATGCAATATAACCAATATTTAAGTAATCACTACACCTCACAAACCATTAACCCACCAACAATACAATCTAATGACCTCTTACAATAAAATCACGGTTGTAAATGTTCATTTCAATTAGTATCGTAATAAAAACAACTTCAATAGCTTTCGTGAGATGCAAATTCCAATGAATAAATTAACAAGTCCCTGTACACGGTTCACATTTTTAGAATATTTATGACTAATAACATTTTTGATCAACGTCCGAATGCCGTCATCAATAGGGTTACCATGTCAAAATTTTAATAGTCCGAGGCAATTACTTAGAAATTTAAAATACATACCAAACTCATCTAAAACAATCCAGGCATTTTATTTGTCCATTGTTTTTAAATCAGATGGTCTTTTCCTTTGGTCGACATTTCCTTAAACTTTTGTGTCACTTTTCGCGTTCACCAAAAGTGGCGCTCCTCTAAGAAGATCGCCAATTACAACAGTTAGCACCCCTTGCCACCTGACGCCTACAGCAATGCCGCATCCTCTCGCTCTACTCTACAAAAAATCAAATACCGGAAAAAGCCGGACATAAGGCTACAGTAATTATGTCCGGACAAATCCAAAGAGTTGGCAACCCTAGTCATCAGGCAACCGACAGACCGACAGTAGCCACCTTGACCCTGACTTGCCCGTTACGCTCCGAAGGTCAGAGGTATCAACAATCAACATGTTTTTGTCGACTGTCCACACAATCGTTGAATACCTGATACGTGGGCTTCCTGTGTATATTTTTGTTAATGTGACTAAACTACTATTAATGAAGGCAAAAAGAAACAAATGGTGTCATCGTCAATGTTATAAGTAATATTATTTAATTCAGAAACAGCTGGATTGAATCCTTTATTTACTAGCTGATTCGGCGAACCTCGTATCACCTAACAATCATTGAATGTACTTTGTTGTTACTTTTAACTTTTATATTTTTGGTAGGTTTAACAAATCAGAGACTATTAAATTTTCTCTCCCTATCCCTCTCCCTCCCACTCCCTTTCACTTCCCCTCTCCCTCTCCCTCTCTCTCTTTCTCCGGAACAATTCCATCAAGCATGATTTTTGAGTAGGTAACTTAAACCGTTTACGCAGCGCACGCAACGAAAGCAATAATTTTTCCCATTTTTGCCAAATTTTCCATTGATGCTTTGCTCCCACAGAACATCTAATGTTCTGTGGTATGGAGAATCTAAAGCCTACGCAGTGCCGGATTTATATTTTTTATGAGTGTAGGCCAATTTATTTCCGCCGCCACATGTACCTTTCTCAAATAATAATTTTCCATTCATAGTAAGGAAGGCACCGAATTATTCACTAAGAAAGTGCATAAAAATACAAGAATTACAATTTTTGCGACACTTTTTAATAGTAAAATCATCTATTATATATCATCTTCTGAATTCTGCCGCCCCTGGGACGCTGCCGCCCCTAGGCCGTGGCCTATACGGCCTATTGACAAATTCAGGACTGAGCCTACGCAATAAAAAAATCCCATTTTTGACTTCATATGGGTACATATGGACTGTCGATCTACTCAGCAATTTCACAGCATAATTTAAGTTAAACTCAAGGTTTTCTTTTCGTGCATACTCTAAATTATGCGTATTTTGGTAACAAAAATGTGGTAATGTAATTGTAGTTGTTTGCAATGTAATGACTACCTACCTGTTCGTTATTATAGAGCAATTTACACAACAAGGTCGTCTTAATATGGCTATAACAAATTCCATGTAATCAATTTCTTTAGTATTTATTTACAAACTGATACAACACCAGACATTTCTTTCTTCTCGAAGCTAATTTTACTGTAATTCGGATACTCACGATATATAATCGCACCCTGAGTGGAAAAAAGCATAAGTCGATGATTGGAAAGAGGGACAAAAGCTGCATATGCTGATTTTTTTTTTAATTTTTATCATTAATATTTTGTGCAAGAAATCGTTATGTAAATTCCTTTGACTACTTACTGACACTCTCAGTTTTTTTTGTTCTCCTGTAAAATTACAGTTTTCATCTTATTGACTGAAGGTGCGAAATGTGTTCAGTCCATGATGAGTCAAGTTTAAAACCATAAATCGAAGCTATGATTTTTTTGTATTGAAGAATGGTAGTCTACGAGTCTACCTACTAACTAGTTTTATATCGCTATCGGCGGGTAAATGCTTAATGATACCCTAAAAATAACCAATGTAATGTTAACTGGTAATGAATCTAATGACCGTTAAACATGTACGTTCCATCATTGTAATTATTTGGTTCCGTAAGCCTTCATTACGCCAGATTAGACTTACACAATTATAGACGTAACTTCGATTATTATTTCGGTTATAACATTTCATGATTGGATACCGATTAATTATTCATTAGTTCATTTCAATTGTTCATACATGTACCTATATGTCGCCGGAAAATGAAGGAATCCATGATTTGATCAAATCTACTTTACTTGAAAGGAATACAACTAATAAAGACAAATCTAATGAGCCCAAACTCGAAACATCTAAACAATATTATTAAACTTTAATGTGTTTAATGGTTTACTAATTAAATATATTTGATAACTAAAAAAATGCGAGCCATATGACACAACTGCTACCGCCATTACCAGTTTATTTCATCATTTCCCTAACAAAGCTTAGTGATTTTCAGTGAAATTCTCTAGTGAAAATATGCGGAGTCGGTATTCTAATAAATCATCTTATGGGATTTGATCAAATCACGGATTCCTTCATTTCCCTGCGACATATATTATGATTCTAGACGTATCATTGTGGACACTGAACATTTTAAATGTAACAGGTACTCACGATCCGTTTTTTGTATTCGTGTTGTCGCCATGCGCCATCATGACCACGATCCATTTAAAACTAGGTCGAAATATCGGTATTATATAAAATTTTAACAAAAAAAAAACGAGCGTTGCCGAATAGCCCAAATTCTGTGTTTACTGCTGGCCAAATAAACGAATAATAATAATCAGCTTTATGTTTTATGTGTACCTCTTGATCGCGGTACTGAAGGAATTTTAATCAGCAGATTATTTTAACGGCAATTATTCGCTTCTGTAACTACACTTCATAGCTTAGATGACAATTCAGTGACTGAACTCCTTGAAAATTAACGCTAGAGATCCGAGACTCAGTATCTTCGCTATGATGTCGTATTAATGCACGTTCATTTTTGTTTCGTATTACGGAATTCTATTTTAATGGTTAATTTAATCATAAAGCTTACTTAAAATGATGATGACCTGATAAATTGAATGGGCCGATTAGTGAAACTGTTAACTACAATTAACAGTAAATGCATATTATATTTCTGTATTCTTGGTACCTACATACTGTATCGTTATGAGATCTTGTGGTTAACGTATAAAAGGAACACCCACCACCGATATTGCAGTCTATTAACCGCGAATGACACTAATTAGGTCCCACTACTTTAGATATTAATCTATGTATATAAAACACAAAAAATATTTGTACGGATGTCCTTTATAGACTCTGAAATCGTCCAACCCTTAGCCTGAAAATGGTTTCATTTGAAGGGCAACAATCCGAAGGTGGTTTAAGAAAACAATGCATTAGGCACGCTCGGTCTAATGATAAAGTCGAATTTCCACTTTAACTACAACAATTTAAAGATTATGTAAAGATGGCGCATCGATGTCAACGTCAATACAAAAATGATGAAACATTTCGGATGTGTTATTCTCATCAGAAGAGTTTTTAGCGTAGTGGAACACGCAACGTAGTTATTCACTATTAAGTTATAAACGTCTTTATAATGAAAATAAAGACTCAAATAGCGACTGGATTCAATATCGGCTTGTTCGGTATGAGCTATCAAGGGGATTCTTTCCTAACATTTCACGTCATAAAACTATGTCTAGAGAAGCCATTTATTTCTTACACACTTGTATAGCAAAGTCGACATTCTTCAAACATCAAAGCGAATGGACCACTGTTTGTCTTTGTTTATAATACTGTGGTTAAAATAATCAGTTGTATATTGGCGTGTATGGGCGTGTCCTCACCTCGCTCACCTTGTTGAACCTTGCATAATGAAATCACGTATAAAATTGCACACTAGAAATTGTTAACAAATACGTTACTACAGTCCAATTCTCTACTTCATTGTACGCACGGACGTCATTTTCTACGTCCGTGATTGTATTTTAGTATATTATTTCATTGGTTGATAACGTTATTGTAAGTTGTAAATGGAAGAATGACACTAACATAAAATAATAATTTCCACACTGATATTTATTGTTTTTTGTTTGGAAGGAAAGCTATACCTAGGCATTATATTAGTACTAAGAATTAGGTACCCGAAGGCAAGGGTGCTTTATTGAAGTTATCTTCTTTTGGCACATTTGGAAAAAAATATAAGATCGATAGACAAAAAATAGTATGAATTTAAAAATTAAATAAAAACCCCTTGCTGTCCTACCATGATAATTATATTTTTTCGAAATCCTTATGGTGAGGTCTTTAATTTGATACCTACCCATTGCATTATTCGATTTATTTGAATTTTTTGATACTTTAAACTTTAAACAATGGCATCTCACAGTGTTGTGTGGTTACACACAAATAAAAGCTGCTTTATTTAAATAAGATATTTAATTGCAAATAAATTACAATTCGCTAATGATTTTAATATAGAACGCGTGTCTGTCGGGGAGCGGCTCGGTCAACTAACTCGCATTGCCGCTTTACATACTTTTGCTGAGTTAGCTCTCATTATCTTTAATTATTAGCTAATGTACGGCAATTCCGTACATGCTCCCGGGCCAAATATTAGACCAAATACACAAAGTAAAAAAAATAAAGTCAAAGAAAAGCTATTACTTGTACATACATTGTCAAACAAATGTAAATATAAAAATACATCAAGATAAAAGGAAAAAAAATAATAATAAAAATACACGCTAAAGCAAAAAAATAAAGACGCTAAAGTTTGTATAAAAAATATTGTTTCATTGCACATCCGTCACTTTAAGCACTTTTAATAAAACAGGTGAGGTCGCTCTGTCCTGTTTTTCGTTCCGCGTACGCACTGCACTCACTGCACTCACTTCACCCACTTCACCCATTGCACTCACTGCACTCACTACACCACTACTGCTGGCCGACGAGGCGGCGGTCTCTGCCGTCGGCTGCCTCGCCCGGCGGCATCTCCGATTCCACACGAAGACGGACATTACTGCTGTTGCAACTATTAACAATGCATAGCTAAGGGCGTAGTGATGAATATGATGATTCCATAAGGAGTCCTCATCAATGGGCTCCGAGCTCTTTAACTGGTTAACTTGCTCTCCAACTCTTTGTAACTCATGTTGTAAAGTTGAGTCAGTTGTTTCGTTTCCATGTATTTTAAGTGAAATGTTAAGTAAATGATTAATTTGAGAAACTTGCGGTTGTGGGTTATATAGGTGTGAGTCGATATTGACAGATTTCATCGTTTCTGTTTGAGAGTACGCGGTAAAATCCTTTTCTTTTAATATGCAATTCGCTGCGAGGTGCACTACACCCGATGCAGTCAGCTGTTCAACTGTAACGCGATCCTCACATATAAGGCGGAGTACACATTGTTTACAACAAGAAAATAGAAATGTATTGGCTTGCCAGAGTTTAATCCACTTATTATGACAGATAACTTCATTCGCTGCACATTGATTTGAGGCTGGATTCTTGACACATAAATGACTGTCTGACTTTAAATGATATATAGTCGATTGTATGTTGCAGTGATAAGACGATCGAAGGTAAACACACTGTTTCACGTCGGTCTCTTCCATCGGCACGTAAATATCCTTCTGTAGGTTGATAGCAACATACTTTGATGCCGGAATAATGCTGTACATGCTGGAGCCTCGTTGATGTGGCACCGCTATCAACTGATGGAGTTCAAATATATCTCTGAAAACGAGAGGGATGCGGATTTCAAAGATAAAGTATTCATTTGTCATCCGAGCCATCACTTTTAAAAGTTTGTACATATAAGACATTTCTCGAGGTATGTCATCGATAGGAAGGGATAAATCCTTTGTCATCTGACCTGATATGATGTTAAGCTCATTTTGCAGCTGTTGTGGAGAGAGGAGATGTAGACTGAACCTTTCATAATGTACATCCGTTATCATTTCCACTAATTGATCTTGTATAGCTCTTAAAGTTGTAAGTAGATTACCAGCGATGATAGCAGACATTGTAAATTCATTTATGACTTCCATATTTTCTACTTCCTTCTTCAGAGAATTTAATCCCATTTCTAATTGATTTAAATGCTGATTTACAATTTTATGTTGCTTGCTTACAGTTTCCTCTAATCTTTTAAGTATGTTGTATTCTCCTTCAATAATCGACGTCTGATTCCTCCATAATGCTCTTAAATGTTTTTCATTGTGCCTTATCTCAGTAATGTCTCGCTTATATTGGTCTGCAAAATTGTCATCCAAAACTCCGAATAGAGTGTGTGCAAGGTACCCTACACCATTGATAAGGCCGCGTCTCCTACGACGCGTGCTATTATGCTGACCAAGTAGAATACGGTTAATGAACTCTAACTCTGATAAACTATGACGCATCTGAGATAAAGCTACGTCACAATGCATTTTTACGGAAGCGGAAGTACAAACGCGATCTAAATATTTTATATATTTTTCTACCGTTGCTATGCCTTCCCAATAGGGATCCATTTTATAATAAACTACGAGTTTCCACGCATCGCGAGCTAACTTCATGTTACCTATTTTGTCAAAATATAGCGCTTGATCGTTATTTAATTTTGTAACGTTTAATGAAGCTTGAGCCCCGCTACCTAATGTTAAAAATAATATGAGAGATAATGCTAACGCTACGAACCTATTACTACCTTTTGCTTGCTTTGTAGATGTCCTACTTCTATTTTCTTCTTTCTCTTCTTTTTTCTCTTCTTTGTTTTCTGTTCTAATTGGTAAGATTGATAATTTAATTATGGGTCGCTTAATGACACCGCTTTTAGTTTTGATTGTTACTACTCGTACTAAACCATCTGAGCCAGGGTGTAATTCTATCACCCTACCAAGCGGCCACCTTCCAGGGGGTAGGTTATCATCTTGAATGGTGACCATATCTCCTATCTTTATATTTTCTTGCTTCTTTAGCCATTTACTACGAACCGAAAGCTGTGACAGATACTCAGTTTTAAATCTTTTCCAAAGGTCTGATGTAAGCTTTGAAATCAGATGCCACCTGGTTCTGGCATCGTGCTCTGTTTCGATGATAGTCGTCCCGGCCCTGCCAGTGAGGAAATGAGCTGGTGTTAAGCAGTCTAAATCGTCTGTACTCTCTGACAAAGGACACAAAGGCCGTGAATTAAGACATCCCTCTACCTGGGCTAACAGGGTGCTGTACTCCTCAAATGTTAACTTCTGCTCTCCCACCACTCTCTTTAAATGATGCTTTAAGCTTCTGATCGCTCTCTCCCATAAACCTCCAGCACTAGGCCACGAAGGTGCATTAAAATGCCACTCTATATTTAGGTCTGATATGTCCTTGAAGAAGTTTTCGTCAAGGGTGTTAATGAGGTCATGGTATTCTGCTTTCAAGGTTCTGTTGGCTCCCACAAAATTAGTGCCGTTATCACTGTAAAGATGATGCGGCGCTCCTCGTCTTGCTGCCATCCTTCGAAGGGCTGCTAAAAAGGCTGAGCTACTGAGGTCCGAAACCAGTTCTAGATGAACCGCCTTCGTGACCATACAGATAAATAATGCTATATAGCCCTTCGTCGTTTTTATACCTCGCCCTTTATTGGCCTTTACCTCCACGTATCCCGTATAATCGACACCCGTGTGATAGAATGGGGCTGCTGTATTAATTCTTTCACCAGGTAAGTCACCCATCATCTGATACTGCTTAGAAGGGTTATGCTTCCTACACGTCACGCATTTTCTAATTTCCCTCTTGACTGCTCTAGTACCCGATACGATCCAATAACGTTGTCTTATATTAGATAAGGTCAACCGTGGGCCACCGTGGTATGTTAAGTGATGCATTTGCTCGATTAATAAGTTTGTAAAATTACCGCTGTAAGGTATAAGAATAGGATATTTCATGTCGTCACAGATTTCCGCGTTTTTTAGTCTACCTCCTACACGCATGATACGATTTTTATCTAGAAAAACATTTAAATTTAATAGTTTACTTTTATGACTTAGTTTATTATGCTTTATTAAATAACAAAAGTCCTCGCTAAACTCTGTACGCTGTACGAATTTTATAATTAATAACTTAGCTTGTTTTATTTCTTGTAAAGTGAGATAACTAGGTAAGTTATGACCGCGCTTTTTAAATGTATATATAGCTCGAAGTAGCCACCCTAATATTCGAATAATTTTTGTTAATGAACTTTTTGAATTTAATAAAATATTTATTATGCTATCTTCCTTGCTTTTTTGGACTATATTTACCGCTTTAACTTTTACTTCTTCATTAGTAGTATAATTAATTTGCTCCTTTTTATCTTCGAATGTTTCTAACCACTTCGGTCCATGCCACCAAAGCGTAGAATCTGCTAATTGAGATGCTAACAGTCCCCGGCTTGCGGCATCGGCAGGGTTATCCACCGATTTCACATATCTCCATCTGTCATTTTTTATAAGTTCTGTAATATTTTTGACACGATTGGCCACAAAGGTCTTCCAACGCCCTGGGTCGCCTTGCAACCATCCTAACACAATCATCGAATCCGACCAACCATAAACTCTAACATTTTGTTGTTCTAGACAATTTAAAACCTTTTTCATTAATTTTGATAATAAATGAGCTCCACACACTTCTAACCTTGGCAAAGAAATAGTTTTATTACATGGAACCAACCTGCTTTTAGATGCTAACAGTACTACAACTACTTCGCTTTCTTTTACAATTCGCGCGTAAATAACCCCTGCATATGCTTTTAGTGATGCGTCACAAAATCCGTGCAATTCTATAACGTAATTTGGATGAAATCCTATCCATCTTGGAAGTTGACACCTATGTAAATTATGTATATCTGATTGTATTTTTATCCACTCATTTTTAATCTCTTCCGGTATGTTATCATCCCATTGTAAAGATTCAGACCATATTTTTTGAAATATTAATTTTAGTTTTGTAGTTAAAGGAGCTATCCATCCAAGAGGATCAAATAGCTTTGATATCTCAGCTAACACCGTTCTTTTTGTAGCCTTACTGTCTTTAATACTATAATTAAATGTAAATTTATCATTTTTTGGGTCCCATCTCAAACCTAACGTTTTGGTAGAGCTATCAGATTTAAAGTTAAATATTAATTGACTACCTTCATCTCCGCTTTCTATATTTTTTAATAACTGTGGTTCATTCGATATCCATTTTCTTAACGTAAACCCACCTGCTTTTAATAAGTTATTTATTTCTGATATTAATTTCTGTCCGCTTGATATATCAAATGATCCATGCAGGAGGTCGTCCATGTAGAACGACTCCTGTAGTATCCTTGCCGCTTCAGGATACCTGCTGCTTTCATCCATCGCTAGCTGCCTCAAGGTCATCATCGCCAAAAACGGTGCGGCCTTGGTACCGTAGGTAACTGTAGCGAGTCGATATGCTTGTAAGTCTTCGTTAGGAGTCTCCCGCCATACTATTTGCTGGTACTTCTGGTCTTCATCGCTAACCAATATTTGACGGTACATTTTTTCTATGTCCGACGTAAAGGCTAATGGATAAATACGCCACTTCAGGATTAATGACTGTAAATCCTTTTGCATGTTGGGTCCCGTGTACATCATGTCGTTTAAGCTGTAACCTGTCGAGGTTTTTGCTGAAGCGTTGAACACAACTCTGAGCTTGGTTGTGGCTGATTCAGATCGTTTTACGCCATGATGCGGTAAAAAATACTCTAGCTTGTTATTGTGTTCATTAATACCACTTATATAATTTTGTTTAATAGGTGTCATGTGCTTTAAAGATATATATTCACGCATAAAACCTTTATAATCTTCTGCGAAGTTCTTTTGCTTGCTAAACTTCTTTTCTAAGTTTAAAAATTGCGCTACAGCTATGTTCTTACTCTCACCTATTCTTTCATGAACCTCTGGCTTCATGGGCAACCTAACTACATACCGTCCATCGCTACGACGTTCTGTTGTCGATTTATAGAAGTCCATGCATGCTTTCTCTTCTGATGACAATTCTAACTCGTCCTCTACGTCCTCCACCTCCCAGAACCTTTGCATGTCTTGTATGTTAGTCAAAAGAACGTTACATTGAAATGACTGTATTTTACCGAACAGAATCCAACCGAGCTGAGTCTGCTCTGCTAGTGGCTGAGAAGGATCGTCTCCTCTGCTGATACCTCCCATTTTTATTAACGCGTATATATCAGATCCTAACAAAATATCAACTGGTCGGCTGACATAAAATTCGGGGTCCGCTAGATTAATATTTTGTATGAAGGACCAGGCTGGTTGCGTAAAACTAGAAGTAGGTAAGCTTTTTATTAAATTACTCATAATAAGTGCATCCGTACTAAACGTAAAATTATTGTAAATCGACCTACACGAAATACTGAGCATACCTTTGCAACTGTTTTCCTTTTCTTCTAATCCATAAACTACACGTCGACAAAACGATCTTTTTACCCCTAACCGCTGTGCTGCGTTCTCCGATATTAACGTTATTTGAGAGCCCTGATCTATTAATGCCCTTAAAGTTTGATAAGAACCATCAACCGATTTAACTTGAAGCAACGCGGTTGCTAACAAAACTTCAGATTGTCCACATTGAGACACGTGTAAATTATTGGCTACCGGTTCATTACGTTTTGCAGTCGGCAACGCGTTACTTGTTGACGGATTAGTTTTTATAAAACAATCGTGGATTAACGTATGATGCCTCCCGTTGCACTTGCGACACCGCTTCGTAGAAATGCATTGTTTGTTGTTATGAATGAATAAACAATTTATACATAATTTTAACTTATTTGCTGTTTGCAACCTTATTTCATTGGACATAAGAATAAATTTAGGACAATTAGGTACACCATGCGCTTCTTTGCAAATCGGACACTTAGCTTCGGTTACATTATACGATTTAGGAAAGTAATAATTATTTTGGTTGTTACTATGCTGATTAATAATGGGTTTTTTATTGGAGTTATGATTTTTTAATTGATTATTATTACTATTATGAGAAGTTACTTTAGAAATAGAATCTTGTTTTCTACGAGATGTTTCTAGGCTAGTGAATTTACTTTCAAGATAGGCTAAAAACTCTTTTAAAATCGGAAGATCCCGTGGGTATTTCAATGAATCTATATAGTCGCCATAGGTTTCGCTGTCAAGTTTTTGACATAAAATTTGAACTAGCATAGGGTCCCAGCTTGACACATCCACCCCTAAGTTTTGGATGGCATGCAGACACTCTAAAGTGACGTCATGCATTCGTTTCAACTGTGCTATGGATTGTTGAGATAACGTAGGCAATCCTAATAAGGTATTCAAATGAGAATTGAATATAAGTTTTTTATTATTGTAGCGATTGTTAAGGATTTCCCAACACACATTGTAATTAGAAGTACTTATCTGAAGGTGCTGAATTAATCTCTCGGCTTCCCCACGCAGCTTGCCCTTGAGAAACTGCATCTTCTGAGCAGGTGATAGCGAGGGGTTGTTGTGAACACTCTCGTTAAAGAGGTCCTTGAATGAAGTCCACTGCTGATAGCTGCCGGAAAACAATGGAATGTCCATCTGTGGAACCGACTTTTCCCTATGTGATACTGACCATAATTTTTTGTTGATAGCTTTTTTCAAAGTGATGAACGTCTCCTCGTGCTTTGAAAATAATGCCTCGTATCTGTCATCCTCTCCGTCTAACTCCATATAGATATCCCAATGCAAAGAATCTATAGCTGCCCACCTTGACTGAAGTTCCTTCAACACATCTTCGAACTCCCACTTCTCGTTGATGCTGTCCAGCTTAATGTTACGTGCTGTTCTCATTAATGCTTTAAAATTGATTAATTGCTTACGTAGCAAGTCGTCCCCCTTACTAGTGCTACCCGTAGACGTGAACTCTCGCGAGGGTCCAGGTCTTGGCTCCGCTGGCTGCTCCCTCTTAGCTGGTATTTCACTTTGAATGGACTCACCTGCGTGCTCTTGCGGTGCCTCCGCTCCTGACAGACTCACCTCTTGCTGCTGCTGATCGATTAAATCTTTTGCTTTTTGATATAGTTGACGCGTACTCTCATACTCCGACTCCATGAAATAAGGATGATTACTAATACCAAACCCACACATATTAGCATGATTTTGTTCGTATTTACACCAATAGTTTTCCAAGATTTCTATACGTTTTTTAAAATAATCATCCGTTCTTCTATCCGCTCCGGTTTTCCTCAGATTGATTATAAATTTTGAAATAGCCTCATTAATTAAGATTTGATTTTCATAAGTAGTTTCCATTATGTATAATAAAATCAACCGGTTTGCTTGTATATAAAAAAAAATATGGAAAGCTCTTACTTGAACTCTGGAAACAACTGACTGATCTGAGTTCACCCGATGCTGCTTGCTGTGGTTGCTGATGCTGATGATGATGGCTCCCGGCCGCTGGCTGATAATCCTCCTCGTTCGCTATGCACTGTTGCTATGCTGATCACTAGATTTGCTAAGCCACGTTTTCACTCCGTACGTATAGGTTAGAGCCACGTGGACTGTTACCAACGTGTCGCGAGGTCCCGCTTTTGATCGCCCGCGCGCTGGATCAATCGCTCGAAGGACCAATATGTTGTGTGGTTACACACAAATAAAAGCTGCTTTATTTAAATAAGATATTTAATTGCAAATAAATTACAATTCGCTAATGATTTTAAGAGGGCTATCACACTTTTTCTTAAATTTAAGCGTTTTGACTCGTGTTTGAAGTGTGATTATGGTTTAGATAAATCACCAAAACAAAAAAAAATACATGCACGAGAAAGTTTGATTAATTCTCTTTGGAGTGCTTTAAATAAATGTTTCAATTTATTTACATAAATTAGTAAAAACCTTATTTTTGCAAATGATGTTTCATAAAATTTTACTTTTGACCATCTTTAGATGCTTTGTTATATCGAAGATATAATAATTTAAGCATCAACAAAAATATCTATGGTACAATTGTATCTTCTAATTTGGAATGCTTAATTCACTTTAATTTGTTTCACACAGTAATGCACCTAAAATAATTCTGTAAATCAAAGAGTTACTGATAATTATTGGTCTGAAATTGTATTTTTTATCTATGAAAATATAATCCAAATTGAAACAAAAAGTAATTAATAACTAAGGTTACTATGTCACCTTGCTTTAAAAAAAAAATTAGTCCTTTCAAAATTAAAATAATATTTTTAAACAATTTTTGTATGCAGTCCTGTAAATCAATATAAATCTCCGAACGAGCGGTCTTTAGCTTTAGTCCGCGCCACGCGCTTACGAAGGAAGGATGTATCGCTCGCTATTGGCACCTTGTGCGCCACGCAATACCCCAAATTCGCTACGAATATAGCGCAATCAACACTTCTTGATACAAGTGAGTATTTTTTTGTTAGTTATGATATGATTCTAATGTATAAGCATATTCCTATGATATTCTGATATTAGGTATATAGGAATGTTTATCGGACTATTTTGCTTTTTCAGGCTAGTAAAAGGACGTTTGATACAGCGACAGTTTCTACAGCGCATTCTGACAGAAATACAAATAACATGGTGATAATAATAATTTATTTCTTATAATTTTTAACAGATAAATTACGTTTTGATATCATGTAGTATATTTATTACTTTTACTAAATTTAAATGATCTAAGAGCTATTGCATAACTGATGAATTTCTTTGATTCTTACAGGATTGAAACCATATTTTATTCAACTATAGATGATCAGGCTCAATCTGATACAAGTACAAATAATATGGTGAGTATTTTCTTGTTAACTTGTAACGAAACATGCTTGCATATTTGACTTTTTTTTAACTATCTACATTCCTGGTTTCTCCTGTTTCAGGAAAATCTAGACATAGAAGGAAGACGAATTATAAATTTAAATTTTTTTATGAATCAATTACTTTGAATTGACAAACATGGCGAAAAATTTGGTACAAAATATACTTTTTATTCAGTCTTTGTTTTTATCAACCAATTGTACCTATTCATTTATACGTTATCTCGAACTATACACATTTAAGGGTTTTATACATAGTGATGAAGTTATTAAATGTGGATTTATGATATAATTACCAACTGAACTACCCCTTTTAACACATCACATGCCCTTTATACCTACTACTAACCAAACTGTATCAACATTATTCAAACTGTAGAAACAACATTACATTGCATTCATTTCCTTACATTATAGTAAAAAAGCCGTTATAAGTGATAGCTGATAACATTAATCGACTCAAACAATATTTCACGAATTATAAAAATAGTACGGTACTTAATTTAATTTATTTCCAAAGCAAGTATCAAGTTGATTTGTTCCTGGCGTTCGACGCATAGTGGTTTGTATGTGTGTAAAGCGTACTTCATTAGACGCACACGGGCGCGTTCCTTGCCGCGAGTTGTCAAATTTACCTAAACCTGAGCGCTTCGATTTTGTGATAGCCCTCTTAATATAGAACGCGTGTCTGTCGGGGAGCGGCTCGGTCAACTAACTCGCATTGCCGCTTTACATACTTTTGCTGAGTTAGCTCTCATTATCTTTAATTATTAGCTAATGTACGGCAATTCCGTATACACAGCCACTACATTTGTTTTTTTATTTAGACGTTTTTTTATCTCTTAGATAAGGGGGATACATTTGGGTTATCAAGACGAATCTAATGATATCTTAATTATATAATACTGTTCAGCGATTAGGAAGATATGAGGTACTTAATAAAGAATATTATAATACATGCATACATACAAACATACATCAATAACGTAACCCTTCCTTGGCAGTCGGGTAAAAAGCGACATAACGAAGTGAGCTGATAACTGATTTTTTTTTTACTTAAAATAAGTTAATGCTTGACCACAATCCCACCTGATGGTAAGTGGAGATGTGGTCCAGGATGGTGAGCGCACTAACTTAATAGAAGCCTATTCACTCTTTTTTTGAAGTCATCCACGTCATAGGTGAGCGGGAACGCAGATAAACGATTCCTTTTACAAACAAAGAGTTGTGGCACAACTGCCATACAGGATGAAACCTATAGATATTTTTGTTCTAATTCGCCAAAGAAGTATAGCTTCTTAATTGCGTACATGAGTACATACATACGTTTTTAATTATTAAGTCTTTTTCAACTCCAAAACTACGCAACTAAACCTCTCAATGTATAAGAAAGCAAAAAATATATTATTATTTACAGTTACCATAATAATAGTACTTCCCTCGGAAGCATTATTAATTATTTTGTTTATCAGTTCCTGTTAACTGAAGTCAATCTTCACAGTGTATAAAATACCAAATCACTAAGATTAGGTGCATGCGATGTTTTGCGTGGCTACTGGGCACTTTTATTCGTATTATGTTGTAGCCAATTTAACCTAATTGTTACTTTCACGCTGCTTAGTGAAACTAATTAATTTATTCACGGGGGTAACTTAACAGCTTTAACAAGGAAAGATTTAATGTAAAACAACGAAACAAGACAGCTTCTTCTCAATAAATGTATAATAACTTACCTTTATGCTCGCAGAATATAATTCACAGAATATTAGAAAATTGATAAACATAAAGGAATAAAGGTTGTTAAAAACGTAAAATATATAAAAGCATACACCTCTAACGACGGTACTGATGATTAGGGAAAGCCAAAGTATTAAGATGCTTATGAATGAATGTACATAATATTCTTTCGTGAATAAAATATAAAATATACAAAGAAAAATCGTATTGTGACACGTATAATTTCTCTTAGATACTTACTATAATACCTCCTATGTACTATTAATTATTTATATCTTACTCTATATTTTTTTTATTTGCTTATAATTCGCGCACTACTCAGCATCGGCCTTGTGATTAAATCGGTATGCATTGACCTCTTATTGCTTATGAATAGTAATGTTTACACAAATCATTTGTATGCTCGCAATGCTCACGCTCAATCCCGGTATGTTAATGAAATTGTTATGCAACGCTAGATAGATAAGCAATTTTATTAAGAGCAATTAACATTGTTACTGGGGGCTTACCATGACATCTTAAAACAGGCCAATATTAGCCAATAATTGAGCTGTCCTGCTATATCCTACCATGACCTAGCTAAAGTACAGGTCAGCCAGTGATCACGTGACCGTAACAGGACAGCGGTCACGTGACTTCGATAATCTCCTTCTGCCCTGCTATTTGTGTACCATGAAGCGATTGTTGACGTATTGATGTCGGAAAGCGGCCTATGTCAACGTCAAAATATTACAGCCTACCGAAAGTAACATTAATTGTCCTGTTTTGGCTGTTTCGTTTATAATTTCTTTATACCGTAAGTTATTGTTATATAAAACAGTTTGAATATAAATTTATGATATTGAAGAACATTAGGTATTTGGTAAATATTAGCTGTCGACCAATCTGCCTTGCCTACAATCTAATCTCTCTACAAGCTGTTTCCAGCTGTTGTTTGTTGTTGTTGTCTCGAGAAACGCCTTGCTATATACACCGAAGAGCATCGTCCAATAGAGTAAGCAGGATTTATAAGTACGTATTCTACTAAAGACCACATTCAAAAAGATTACATCATGGAAGGCAGCTATAGGCAAGAGAACCAGAGGCAGAACGGCCGGGCGGCCGCGGCGGAGAGATGGCTCGATGAAATTTTGTAAGCAGCGGGAAAAGAATGGATTGATAAAGCGAGTGACAGAATTATGTGGAGAAAAATGGAGGAGCCTTTACTCTACAAACAGAGTATAATATAAAAAAAGGAATATAAACAAAGAAATATATAACTAATAATGATTATTGAATTAAATTTAGTCAAGAATTAAGATAAAGGAAAGGATTAACGAACCCTAAAAACTTTAAGTTGAAGACTTTTTATTTATTTAAATCATTTCTTTCGAAATCACAGATAGATTCTTCAGTTTTATTATTTGTATAGAATATAGATTGCATTGCATGCTTTTTAGTCGTTATGAAATTGTAAATTGAACTTTCTATTTAAGAAATAAAAAGGTCTAATTATTATTTTTATTACTATAGTATATTTTTATAAACATATACCATATATATTTTATATATGTGGAAGAAAAGGTATTATATGAGAATGGTTATTCAATAATATTCAGTTTGCTTTGCATCAAGATAAGTATATTTTCAGTTATCCTAACTTTCACATCGATAACAATCTCTACTACTCCGTGATCAATAATAGAATTAGAATATCCTACGTATTAGGTATAATGTTCTAAATAAAGTGACATATTCCATATTCTAAATATTTAGTTTTTCTTCATAGTTTTTCTCGTATGACATCATCAGCATCTGTATCAATCGATCGTTGTAGAACAAAAGAGGTCGCTCGCCGGCACGGCTATCCTGACGTGCGCTCGTCCTCGAGCGCCTCCGCCCTCATGTCTCCAGTGGACCCCTTTGATCGCTGGGTGCTCGTCATCGAACGCATTTACTTCTGATGTAGCCGAACACTGACACGGCTTCAAGAAGTTTCTTACTCAAGTTTCCATCTCCAACCCAATTCAACATAAATGATATATTATCACAGTAGGTAAATATCCGCCTCGACTTGTACATGACCTACAGGCATTCATAAAATGAAAATGCACCACCATCACAAAATAAATATCTTTCATTTCTTTGAAAGTATGTTAAAAAATTCAAAATTATACTTAACAATTTTAAATTAACGCTTCTAAATCACAAATTTTATTAGACATTTGGACATGTCACTGTGTCAAGTGTCAAGTGTTGTAAGATTACGTTCAAAAATGTAGGCATCACAATAGCGATTATTTTTTTGGTAATCTTAGAGAACGAACGGTTTTTAAGCTTAATAAATAACGACCGTTAAGTTTCTATAACAAATCTCAAAATCTTCGATTGAGATTGTTATTTTAAATTTTTAAAAACATCAATATTACGCATTGATTTGAAAACCGGTAAACCGATAAAACGCTCTATTTCCGAACTAAGTAAAACAAATTTTGTACCGTGCACAGAGTACTTAAACACTACGTTGTACCGCGCAGGTCATAGACTAAGATGCCGGACAGAAGGAGAGGCATTGCAGGCCATCAAGTGAACGTTCATGGTACGAAATAGACTTCTGTCAGGTTTTAGCTACAAGCTGACCTGTCCTGTACATGACACATTTTATTAGAGTTCATGGTAAGGCACCTGAATACCATACTAACGTTACATTATGTTATGTATTCTCTATATTTCACATTATATGTAAAATGATGTGCATAATTCTGTTCAAAGCTAAGGACATAATAATTTCCATTACAAAAACGAATTGCAGATTTTGATTAGTTGCCAAGAAAATCTAAGTTTGAATGTTGAATCGACAGTTAATATTAAAAAGTACATAAGGTCATTAATTACAACGAATTTTAAAAGTTTACTCAACATTACCCAACTAGAAACTCATTATACAGTGTGTCCGGTCACGACCTAGCGATAATTTAAGGTTACAAAATATACCTAATTTCATCGACATAAACACCCATATATGGGGGTCTACCCCCCCTCCTATCAGAATGGCCGCCATTTAAATTTTTTTTTATTCTTGTAGATACCTCTGCCGAAAGATGCCGATTTCTCTGGACAGAAAGGTCATACAGATGTAAAAAAAATGTTATTTAAAAGGTAGTAATAGCATCTATCAAATAAAAATAAACATTATGGAAAATTTTCCCTACAAAATATCTTAAAACATTTACAATGCTAATTTAAGTGAAAAAAATTGACTGTTTTTTTTATTTTTTTTAACATATTTCAAAAACTAGCGCATTGATACTAAATTTTTTATTACTTTCCTAATACTTAAGGATATTAATTACAAATTGACGTTAAAATTATTGTTCTTAATTGCATAACTCGAGAGTTAGGGCTGTTTGAATATGACCCTTTTGCGAGGATCATGAATGTAGTGACCTGTCTACAAAATAGAGGTGGACATTTTGAACAATTTTTAAATTAATAATAATATGTAATGCCATTAAAAGTTTTTTAAAAGGTATTGTGTATTTTTATTTAATCCATTATCGAAAATTAATAGCGCTCTACATTCATGATCCTCGCAAAAGGGTCATATTCAAACAGCCCTAACTCTCGAGTTACGCAATTTAGAACAATAATTTTAACGTCAATTTGTAAGTAATATCCTTAAGTATTAGGAAAGTAATAAAAAAGTAGTGTCAATATGCTAGTTTTTGAAATATGTTAAGAAAAATAAAAAAAAACAGTCAATTTTTTCACTAAAATTAGCATTGTAAATGTTTTAAAATATTTTGTAGGAAAAATTTTCCATAATGTTTATTTTTATTTGATAGATGCTATTTCTACCTTTTAAATAACATTTTTTTTACATCTGTAGGACCTTTATGTCCAGAGAAATCATAATTTTTCGGCAGAGGTATCTACAAGAATAAAAAAAAATTTAAATGGCGGCCATTCCGACAGGAGGGGGGGTAGACCCCCATATATGGGTGCTTTTGTCGATGAAATTAGGTATATTTTGTAACCTTAAATTATCGCTAGGTCGTGACCGGACACACTGTATATTTTTATTACTATGCCCTTTCTAGCAGATGCGCCGAATAATGATAAAGGACATATCGCTCATCTAGCAATATAATGGCACATCTGCAAAAAATGCGAAATTGAGTTTATATGGTAGGTATACGTGTTTAAAAGTGCCTAATCTACATAGTGGTAAATAGGTATTAATGTCTATACTAGTAACCAAACCCATACAATCTGTAAAAAAACGTAAACAGAACCCATAAATTAATTTTAAACATTTTTATAAAATTTTTGAAATTCGTTTCTGTAAAATATGACAAACGTAGATGTGCCGTTGTTTTACTGGGTGAGCAATACTTTCAAGTTTTATATTCACTAGTATAGCTAAAACCCAATAATATGGTGAAACATTAATCCTAAAATACGACAAAATAAATATTGACAAATATTGTGTTACTCACGCTACTAACTCCACGGGGCCTCTGTCAACAAGCTTGTACCCACTTTGTAGATCGTTACCTTGTCAAGCAATAATGCAGGCAATTTTACGTCGTATTAGTATGTCACGGAATAACTGTGGAATAAGTTACGACCTACCTACACTTAAACATTGTTTCTTTCGCACACAAATCTTTAGTCTTCCATATAAACGTGTACTCGTATAAGTCGAATTGATGCTAAGTGGCTAAAGCAATAATTATCTGCAATCAAGTTTAAAATTAGATTTCATCACCATTCAAATAACCCATAATTTATCTAATTTCATTCCATATTTATTTAATGCAAATTTTTAATATTAGAATAATTGTTGCGTGTAAGATTCGAACCTGAATCCATGAGGAACTCGTGTGAAAAACGGTTGTTTAAGAACGTCTTTGCCCCTCTTCGCTTTGCTGGAAACCTGCCCTTGTTTCGCTACAAAATAGAGCAATTTTGCTTTAAAATAGAACGAAAGTATGTATTTAAACCTAAAGAGCAGATGTATGTCATGTAATTTTTTTATTTGAATAGGTAACTACGTACTTATTCTTCGTTGCTATAATTCCAGTTAACCTTCCAAAATCCGTTTTATTTTTTATCAAGATTCAAGATAATCTCATCTCCATCGGCGAACGGTATTATGGGCCATAAATGAACGATGGAAATAAAGCTATGCGATGATGGTGAAGATACCTTTGTTTACCCATACACTGCCTTCGGGGTATCGGGTTGAATAGGGTTGTCACGTTATCATATATCACGTCCATATTTTCCAATCATGTAATTATTTTTTATCAATTATTTCAGGGCACTTCATTTTCTATCATTACCAACGATTATAAGATACATTGTATACCTAAACAACGATATGTATAAGTAAACTATACAACTTTAAAGTACCTCTATCAAGAGCTGGTGTTAATATTTTCTTTATGAGCCAATCAGCTAAATAAACACATAACTATTATTTTGCCAAAAAAAAACGCAATATGCCCCTTACTTTATACAGTTGATTTTACACGAATATTAAGACATAAATTCATAAAGCTCATTCAGTTATCCATAATAAATAAATTATGTCTATTGAAATACTTCGGTGCAGACCCTGACTATAGCTGATTTAATTACTAGACTCGGGTGTGTGGTATTTAGAAGCATGTCGAAATACGAAATACGTTGGCATTTACTGTGAATCTCTGCGATAAACAAGTCATGTAATCTGTTGACGGCTGAAATGTCAGGTGTGATAACTGAGCACTGACAAAAAATTATGGTGTAAAATTTAATGGTGAAAATATATTTGTAAGTGGTACATTAACCGTTTGGACCTCCGTAAAACTCCGTAAAATTTCAACAAATCCTATCAATATTATAAACTAGTTCACGCAGCCATGCTTGCGATTTCCAGGATAATAAGGGGAAAAATGGCGAAACGTCGTGAGGCGAGTGACATCAGCCCTGACCGCTACTTCATGATGACCAACACCGTTCTGTCAAGAACGTATCGACTGAGAAGAAGAAGGGGCAATTCATTAATACTATTTTTGACCCCCCTGCCCCCATATAAGATTTCTCAGATTGCCCCTCCCCCTTCTTACGTAAGATTTTACCTGTTTTTAGAAAAGGATCAATTGCACTGAAACTTATAATTTTACGTAAATCTTTTTAGTCTTTATTATTACTTAGTATTTAGACTTGTGAAATTCTTACGTAACAATGGCTTTACCCTCTCCCGCCTCCAAGGGCTCCAAGATAAGGTCATGTAGAGATTTTGAGGAGCCCCCTCTCCATCGAGACCCTTACGTAATTAATGAATGGCCCCTAAGTACCCTATGTTATATTCCAGGTGGTCTAAAATATGTTCTGTGGAAAGAGTAATAAACTTCCATATTATAGAAACTTTCACATCCTACTAATATCATAATTGAGAAAGTATCGAAGTTTTCATAATAAAATCATAATTACTGTCGCGATAAAGGGAATTATCGCCATTTGTTACTAAAGTATAAAGTGAAATAAAACAAGCTCAAAGTTAGTAAGCCTCTTACGCAGGAAACAGCGGGTAATATAGCACGCAAACAATTTCCGTGCTACAAATTGTATCACAAATAAAAACAGTGTCTCGCGTGTGGCGTGAAACAACATCGTTTGTACGAGTATCTCCTTATTATTGTGTTTTATTGACTTATCAAATTACTTGATGTTGTAGTGTTTTATCGTGTTTTACTGCAGTGTTCAAGTCAATAGTGACAACGCGTCAGACACGATAATATGGTGTTTCTGATGTCCGTGTCTAAAGTAAGAACATAAGAAGTATAAAATTTATTATACTGTGGTTTATAAAACCAAAAACACAGTGTTACTAAGTGCGCTAAGATAAAAAAAATTGAGACTATTCACTGTCAAGGAATTCCCTCATCTGGAATCAGCCCTGAGTATATTAGGTCATGCTTATTTAAAAAACTAATATCTTCGTCGTTATAGTAATAATATGTAAAATTTCAAATATTTAGGCCAGGAGGAATTACATAGTTCTAATTCAGGTTGCAAAATTTGACGCACACAATCATTTCAACTTAAATAAAAGCGTGTAAAAAGCTCTTGTCGACATATATAATACCTATTTTTTATTTAAAAATATATCAAGGCGAACGTTTTCGTAAAATTACTACAAAAACTTCATAAGGCACAAGAGGTACATTTCAAAGAAACAACATAAAATCAAAGCATTGGTTTGCCGAAAGTTATAAAGAACATTCCTAAATAACACTAGTGTCAATAACACTTAACTTTGTAATGTTATATATCTCTAACTTTGAACTATTCACAATGAGTATTTATGTTGTCATTCTTATAGAAATAAATCAATAATAACGCTGCAAAAAATATTACCATTAGCGGCTCACTTAGTTATGTTGAAAGTCGGTGCTAATTATACCGCGATGTTCCAGGGATTTGTTAATAAGACGTCATTATTCTAAGTATCTGTCAATTCAATCTTAATCAATCATCAAGTTCCACAGCCACTGACAACGTTAAACACAGATATGTTACAACACTTACAACAATCGGTGCTGAACACTAAACGAGCCAGAATCAAGAAATTTCGCTATTAGCTGCCATCTATCCTTGTTGCCTTTAGCATAGAAGATATTACTTTCGGGTCTGGCTTACTAACACCCTCCTAGACAGATAACTGTCATTAACAAAATGATTTGTAATGTATTACTTTTTGGGCGTCAACATATTTAAAATTCGCAACTAACTACCGCTTATCAGCGACAGAAATCAGTGTTTTATGCACGCGTGATAGATTTAAAAAATGTCACCGGTTAACAAGCAATATTCATTAACAGTCAAATAAAAACTAAATTGTGTCATTTTCCGTACCTATAAAGTTCCTAAACAGTGAAAACAAAACAAACGAGGAAAAAATATCGCGTGAAAAGTCACATTGTTTTTGCGTTGGAACGAAATATTCTTCAGGAATGCCAGTTTCGTGATGTGTCTGTATCGTCGGAAATTCGTGTTGCCCCATCGGAATCTCGCGTCGGATAACATACTGATTTATTACCTAGTTTCACGATTTCAATTCGCCGCTGGGTATCATTACTTTAATACTATACGAGTACCTAACGTCATTGTTGAAGAGCGCTCATAGCCCTGCGGCTTGCGTCAATCTTAAGTTATCGACAAAGTTAAGCAACAGCGGGCGCGGTCGGTAGTTGGATGGGTGACCGCTGGTGGCAAAAAATTCTTGAGCATTTCCGTGCTTCGGAGGGCACGTAAAGCCGTCGGTCCCGGTTGTTATCATGTGATAACAGTCGTTAAGCCATGTCGGAGGCCCTCGGGTGGTTTGAAAACTTCCGACACTCGGGTTGGCCACTAACCCCTCCACCAATCCGCACTGAAGCAGCGTGGTAGAGTATGCTCTAGGCCTCCTCAAAAGGAGAGACCCGTGCCCGGTAGTCAGCCATTAATGGGTTGAAGCCAGCCAACGTCGTTGTTAGTGAAACTACCAACAGAAAAACCAATTTTATCGGAAATCACTACAGTGAATCAGACTATGAGCGAGCATTTAGTATAACCAAAAATAAATCGGTACTTATTTTAAGTATGTTTCTGTCATTGCTCCTTATTCCATCATTGTCAGCAACGAATACCTTCAAATTATAGTCCAATTAAATGAAACTATCAAAATTACTTGTACGACTGGTCCCCGGGAACCCTACAATTAGTGTGCGATGCCCGCAGGCCGTGTGAGGCAAACATGAAACAAGTAACTGTCGACCTTGGCCCCACACTTGTAATTACTACAGATCGTCCCACGAGCTCGTTGTATAGCGGTTACGCTATTAAGTGCTCGGATTACCGATTACAAGATAATCAGGGTGCCGTTTGCTAGCTACTTAATAGATCTTATTACATTCTTGCAAATTTTAACAGTGCTTTGAAAATGGCTGCTTGACACTTTGAATTATGTAAGCTATTTTTATTAGTGAATTCAGATGTCAAATTATTGGTTTGTATAAAAATTTATAAATCAATTATACTTAAATTATAAATATTCATTAATTTTTTTTTATTTACTACTCTACCAAAACCTAAGTAAGTAGGTACTTATCTTATTTACCTTAAGTTATTTTTTTATCCTGTAAGTATTATCTACCAATCTTTTGTTTTGCTTGAGGGCGTAGATAATACGTTTCTTGCAGTTTTAATTATATTTTCTCTCATCATAGTCGTTATCCATTGCATCAAAACGACGCACACCACGCATCGATATTTAGTGCAAGAAAATAGAAAATATGAAGTTGATATTGTACCGATTTACCGGAATCACAAATGATTTATAAAACTAATTTTGTACATTTTTATTGATTTTGTAAATATATTGAAATCTCATTTCTACGGAAAAAATAAGCACTTATTTAGGAATAAAAAAACAACGTGTTACACTTTTGTACGCACTTAAGAAGTTACACTTACCTCTTACTTACGACTCGGCGCGCGCTAGCAATCCCAAACAACTCCAGCGAATTCTGTGCGCCTATCACGCATCATGTCGCTTTTTGGCTGTCGCATCGTAAAATTTTTTTCTCATATTTTTTTCCAAACGCTCCATAAGAAATATAACTTTAAAACAATTTTGTTTTTTCAACAATCGTGCTTTGTACGAATTCAAAAAGATTTTTCTAATTAGAATTTCAGATAAATGCAATCAAATTAAATTAATTAAATCAAATTAAATTATCAAAATTTAACTATCAAACTTTCCCTTATCAAAAACAAGACGTATTAGACGTCAATTTAAAAATTATTAAAATATGAGCCTTACCTAAATACATGCCTAAAATATTAGACGTCAACTAAAGTAATGAATTGCCTTGCAGTAAGCAATAGCGATTGACCTGTGTTAAAACAGGATTCCTTACAAATAACGGTTAGTAACATAGGACGTTAATCAGTTTCGCCTACATCATTACCGGTCATTCTACTTTAACATACACTTGTATACTCGTATGTATAGCCTTAGACGACGTACAGTAATTTTCACTTACGTTGAACAAGAACAAGTACAGTTAACTTGTTAAACACGCAAAGTAGAAGTGCTTGTGTGCACGGAAATAGTTTGCAAGTGCCAAAACTCTGATTTTCGTAAAATATGTAATAAATTACATTACTGTATGTATAATACATTATTTTAGTGGTGAGTTATTTGACTAATGCAATGGATGTTGAACACTCTAACGAAGACTGTATCATTTTGTCAAGTTTATCGTCGAATATAAACATGTCTTCGAGATAAATTATAACCCAATAAAATTAAGTATGACCAATTCCAAAACAATTATGATTAATAAAACAAAAGTAAAATATAAATCTATATGGCTTCAACCACGCTTCAACCCATTAATGGCCCACTACTGGGCACGGGTCTCTCCTCTTGAGGAGGCCTAGAGCATACTCCACCACGCTGCTCCAGTGCGGATTGGTGGAGGGGTTAGTGGCCAACCCGAGTGTCGAAAGTTTTCAAACCACCCGAGGGCCTCCGACATAGCTTAACGACTGTTATCTTATGATAACAACCGGAACCGACGGCTTTACGTGCCCTCCGAAGCACGGAAACGCTCAAGATTTTTTTTGCCACTAGCGGTCACCATAAATCTATATATTGATATATAAATGTAAATACTGATAACATATTCATTTAATAACATCGACATGACGATGTATCTTATTGTACAACGTATGAAGCAATAAATTCATCGCCAAAGAATCAAATGCATAATCGTGTTGAAGTTATCGCTAAGTTTGTGGTCCCGCACTTTCACAGTGACAAAATTGAAACTTTCTAGCCATTACCAACCATTCCACGGCCCGAGTGGGCACTGTAGGCGTGTAAACATGCTGTGACCGTGACGTCAACTCCGTATTTCGATGTCACGCACCTAGCAAGACGTTGCAAGCAAGAATAATGTAAGAGGACTATAGTACTAAACGTTATAGAGAAATGAATACTAAATTACGTACCTAGTGTTAAAGTGGATAGATATATCGATGGTTAAGAATTATCTCAAAAAGTCAACTTTACAGGAGATGAAACAAAAACATATTTTACTATTCAATTTTCCTCCTTTTTTGAAATCGGTTACAAAGGAGAGACTCAAGCCGTGTATTGACATATTTTTTTAATAAGTTACTTAAGCAATTCTGTTTATTTATGCTTGAAATTTAATAGTATTGGCAGGTGTAGGGATCCCACAGTATACTAAAAGTTTTTTTTACTGATAATAACAGCAATCACAATTTTTAAGTGTGCGAAAATAAAAAGCTGACGCAAATTACATAGGTGTCACGAAAACAGAATGTTCATTATTATTTATTACAACACTTAGTCCTACACATCACCTTTCACATGTTATTGAAGAACAGGCATGTGGGTATATGACAATGAACCATATAAATATTCCAACCCAAAATATTCTATAATACTTTTCTTTCCAATCTGATATTATTTGCTCTACATTTAAGATTGACCCTAATTGTTGCCTTAAATAAACTTTCATTTATTATAGCAGAACCGTCACTTATAGTAATTAAATCGTCAGCTATTCTTGTAAATTAAGATTCAGTAATAATTTTAGCATGCCAACGTCTCAACACGTAGATGAGTTTATTTAACCCCAAAAAGTATTTTTAGCTTCACTCGGACTATCTTGTAGCGAAGCAAACTTTTTGATTGAACAAAATCATATCGGTCATTAACGCGCAAAACTTTCAGTTGCTTAAAAAATCCAGACTCTAGCTAGAAGATAGGTGAATTTAAATAATACACTTATTGAAATTCATTTTGATAACACACACAGGAACGACCTACCATCAAGAAACGACAATTTATTGTTTAATAGGTGACCTCTTGACCTTTTTCTTAAAGCAGATTATTAAAAAGAATTCGCGTCTTCATTGTTTGTTACTTAGTCAAGTTCAATGGCCTCGCTGGCGAAGGTAACCACGTCTTCATGAGTGGGCGTCTTTCTTTAGAATGAGAGGAAATGAGTCTGATTGAATTATGAGATTGTGCCCGCCTGCCGGTAAGCCCATTGTTCGATAAAATTACTCGTGTTAATATCACGTGGCAATATCTGATACTCAATAAATAGGTACTTTGTAAGTATTAAATAAATACAATTTTACCTAATTTATTTTTAAAATATATTTCATAAAATTATCATTTTGTAAAGTCTTAATTACATGTCCGATTTTTAAATTAAAAATGTAACAAATGAACTCTAAGTATAATGTATTTCAAATATTTTTGTTGTATAAATTCAGAAAAGTTCAATTAGTTTTGCTTTTCTTGTTTACTTTTTACTTTTAGCGTTACTAAAAGTAGTAGCGTACTTCCTTGCATGAATCAGCAAGACGTTATATACAGCTCACTAATATATTGAGGTGATGTAAACATTACAAAATCCGCAAATGGTGTGCACCACACCGTATTCAGCTGTGAAAGTTTTATATTTCGATCAGAAAACGTTAACTACTAATCTCTCTTCGTTACTATTGACTAACTTTAATGAAGATAATCAAGGCTACGACGATCAACATAGCTTGTCTACGCGACGGTCCAAAATCGTTTTTCATCCGAAATAATTATTATGTAAGCAATACAGCGATCTTAGGTTCTGGATGTATATCTAACGAAGATAATCTATACAAATAAATAAAATTGGAGTGTCTGTTTATAATAATAAAATAAACGCTTTTTACTAAGTGCATTTGTATGTATACACGGTACATATACCAAAACAACATTTCTTACAATTTTCTTCTGTCTGTCTGTTTCGGCTAATCTCTGAAATGACTGGACTGATTTTGACGGGACTTTCACTGACAGATAGCTGATGTAACAAGGAGTAACTTAGGTTACTTTTATTTCAGAAAAAAGTTTTAGATAAAAAACGCTATTCGAATTTCGCCGGGTCTGCTAGTTATGCATAAACAACGGCGATGATTGATTCTTGACGTCAGTGAGACGCGGACATCTAACGCAGCACTAACAAAGCATTCCTAACATCAAATCCAACACGTTTAGAGCCAGGGGAATAGGTCTTTACACTTCATCCGTCGGCTTAGCTAAAGCGTTTATTAAGCGCGCTTTCATCTACCCACAAGGCTTGTAATCACTATCATGCTAGTCCAACCATCCAACCGCACATCCTACTCAGTTTCTAGACAATAAGGAAAATGAAACCATCAGTTACCTGCGATGGAATTGGGTTTCCTCAAATTGAAAACCTTTTTGTGTTATTGATGAAGAAATAAACGGATATGCGATGCGAAGCTCAATTAGGACTGCCTTATTAATATTCCAGAGGACTGAAATGGAACGCCTCAATTGAGTCACTTGTAGCGAAACAAGCACACAAGAATTCTATTCTAGGCTATTCGACAACAAATCCTATTTTCGTAATACCGCAGAAATAACAAACAAATTTATAAGTCTGTTAATTCACCCGCAAACCCGTCTACCATAAATAAATCTTTAGGTATATGGTAGGCCTTACATACAAATTGCCATAAATAACACTTATTTTTTACCATAACTTCATGAGAATATGTCTGACGGAGGCGATTTGGCCAAGTCACTTTTTTAACAACATTTCATTGTAGAATTTATACCATTCAAGCTTACGCCTAACTCAGTGTCACTAACGCTTACTTAAATCGCTCCTTTGTACAGAATTTGTATGGTGATTCTTTACTAAGGAGCGATTAAAGTAACCGTTAGTTACTCTGAATTGGGGCGTTAGACGAATAGCTACTTAGTAGAGTCAGCCGTTTATAATAAGTGACTTATCTCTTCACGAGATATATTAGCTTAGGTGTTTTTAGTACGAATGTTTTGGTGGGATCAACAATAATTACAATAAGGATTTATTATGTCGTTTAGTAGGTACGAAATCTTACTCTTCTCCGTCGAGTAACACACGCTTAAAATAAGTACGAACTTCTACAGACTTCTCTTCACCTATTGCTTACATATACCATATATTTATAACATACATATATACATACATATTACATTTATAAATAAATAAATACATGGGCCAAACTCATTACGACTAAAAGTGCTACAAAATAAATGTACGACCTCGGCAGCGTCCGGCAGGTTGTTATCGACACGGTTTCAACTACACATCACTTGCATGATGACTTGATGAGTTATGATGACTTGATAACTACTTACGTGATGATTTATGATGCTTGGTAACGTGATTGCAACTGATTCGCAAAGATTTATCGGTACAAATGAGCAAATCGACAGGAAAACGTTACGTTTTAAGTGCGTTCTTGCGTTTATTAATTGAATTCAATTGCCTTTTTTCTTGATTTCTAATGTAGAATATACTTATTATGTTTTCGTTGTTATTTATCGTTTTCTTCTGTTTCCTCCGTTTTAAACACACCCATTACGGAAAAGTGGCAAAGATGAAAATATAAAAAAACTAACAAGAACTCAAAAGCAAATATTGATCATGTCTCACATAATATCTAGCTCTATCGAGAAACGACCCCTGAAACCTTCGACAGACGGATCTCCCTCTTCTTGGTTACCACCAAGACATATTTTCTAGCAATAAAGTTAGAGTTAGATAGATAGACAAACTCTTTATTGTTTGTATACCACAAAAACACATAAAAACATTAAACTAAGAAAAAATGTACAAAGCAACAAGCGGCCTTATCGCTTCATAGCGATTTCTTCCAGTCAACCCATCAAAAGAATAGAACATATTATACGTATACCTAATACATGTAAGAATAAGGGTATTGGTGTACAAAGTCAACGAACACTACAAAAAATAAATACAAATAAATATTAAAAAAATACATACCTATACCATAGCAATAATAGATATAGGAAGACAAAAGAGAAAAAAACCGAGGAGAAAAAGGGGGAAACATCAAAAAACTGCGGACTGAAAGAATATATATGTATCTTTTACGACCCGTGTGGCGCAATGGTTACCATGCCGGATCGCCGCGCCAAGGGTCCTGGGTTCGATTCCCAGCGAGGCGGAAATTTGGATGATGAGTTTGAATTTCTGTTCTTGGTCTGGGTGTGAATGTCCTTGTCTTGTGTGTTGTCCATGGCACCCACGACACAGGGAATCCTAGTGTGGGGCTATGAGTGTGAAGCGTTATTTATTTAGGTATTTATTTTTAAGGAAGATTAAGGGAAAAGGATTGAATAGCTAGATAATGTTCTTTCACTAACGCTTTAAAATGTAGTATAGTTTTATCTGAAGTAGAGTAAGGCGGGGCAAAACGTGACTTATGTTAAATGATATTTGCATTAGTATTTTATATTCGTCTTGTGTCATATTTCGCCCCACCCATAATAATCTCAGGCGCCGCTTTACCCTATTACAGATTAGTGTTGCGGTATCTGATTTTTAAATTTATAAAAATTTGAAATAGTCACATTTTCCGACGCAGTATAGGTACTTGACCGCTAAGATAGATATTTAGTTGACTAGAGCCCCAACTCAGAGTCACTAAAGGTTACTTTAATCGCTCCTCAGTAAAGAATCACCATACAAATTCTGTACTAAGGAGCGATTTAAGTAACCTTTAGTGACTCTGAGTTAGGACGTAGGACTTGGCTTAATTCTAATGTGGCATAACGTGACGATAATACTAGGGATAATACAAGTTATTGTATGAACATAATGCGTGCCAGCCCAGCAAATGGAATTCGTGAGCGCTACGGGCACTAACCGAACATGCCACTCCCATACATACCGACGACTTGACATACATTTAAGACCTGACATAAATAATACTTAATCTACCGTGGAAACGATTTGAACTGCTTCATGCTAAGTCATAAATACAATGAAGCTGTCACTAACGTTGCAGAAATGTACAAAAGTTTACGTAAGTTTGTATAAAGTCAAATATATTTAAACATAATAATACATATTAATAAAAAATATAAGTTAATTATTAAAGCCAAATTATTGTAATCTCAGGAAAACTGCTGGAAGAAATTCCATTAGAGATAAGCAGTACCTTTGTACATTATATCCTTACTGTTACTGTCCTGTGAATTCTTGTGTGTACATAAATAATAAAATAAATAAATAAATAAATAAAACTATGTTTTTATGTAACATTTATAACACAAAGTTATTATGTAATAAAAGCCAGGAAACAAGCGAATAGAACATTATAGTTATGGTAAGCATAATAATCACCGCCGAAGACCATCTTTACCATCAAGAGATCGCTGACCAGGAAAAGCAGTGACCGCGATAGTTTCCTGGTTTTCCAACAATGCGCCTGTGGAAACGTATGATATAAAAAAGCATAGCATGGGTATAGCATGACTATGCTATGGCTCAATCATACTGGATACAATATATATCATATTTAATTAGATTTAGCGCGAATGTCTGTGTGGTTCTACAAACAAATATGGCCTATGAATAATACATTTACTGACAGTAAACCTTCCTCAGACAACTCAGACGTTATTCCCGTGTTACAACTAGGCTGCGGTAAGTACTCACGATCACGGTCTTCACAATTTGAATGAACCGTTCTCCACTGAAACTACTGTTCTGGAGAGGCATAACTAAGATGGGAAACGATTCAGGCAACAAGTCATTATTATCAAGTGGTTCTACAGAGTACAGACTACGGAGTGATGGAGAAATCTATTTATCCAATTGATCCAACCCTACAAAATTAACGCTGTCTGAGAACGCTTAGCGAATTACGCGGCTTAATTTTCTCTTCCATTTTGACTAAAACAACCTTTAAAAAGTATTTTTTCTTTGATACGGGTAATAAGTGCTTATGGACATTTTTAAGTAAAAGTACCTTTAAGTTAATTATTATGTAAATTACTATCTACTGCATCGTAATTTGTTGTTGTTGGAAAGAAAACTATTATTAAAACAAACAACAATACAATGAAAGAGAAAATAAAAATGAAACAATATTCAACATTTTAGTGCATTATAGTGAATCAGTTCCGTCGTACGGTGAATTTTCTGCTTTTCCAACCCGTTCATTATTCTTGAGTACCTTCTTCGCTTACGTAGTCCCATTGAGTTAAATCAAATTGTGTGTTTTTGTATTTTGCATACCCATTGTACGTTGTTTTATAACAGACATTTAATTCTACTTTAAGACCTGGGTTAAAATAATGTAATAATGTTGCTGGATGATAACAAATTTTTAACAAAAAATTTAAATGTGTTACAATGGCTTTTATGTTCGCCTTCGTTGTTTTCCCACTGCCTTTTACTCATATATTTGTATGGTACAATAAAGACTACACAAATAAATAAATAAATAAATCTCTCCTTGCATGTTGACGTACACTGCCAAAACTAATAAGCTTGCCTAATATTACCACATTGTTGGCTAACTACTTAACAATGTTGTAAAGATTTAATGAGCCTTCAGTCAAGTCTATTGTCTACTCTAAAGGATTATCTATTCTGAGACGCTTAATGATGAATATTACTACTGTAGTAATTATTATATTTTGTAACTGAACTGTAACTAATATTCTGTGGAGTGTGGTTATAAGCGCATATACCTACCTATTCTTATTTACTAGCTGGAATGTACACTGAAAGAAGAATCAATCTTTCCAACTATGATTGAGTCCAAGCAAACTGTTGGTGTACTGATAAACAAGGCCAATACTACCAGCAGTCCCTTCATTCTTGATTTCGACGTATGGACGAAACGGCAATATTTATAATCTTGTGAAACTGCTGCTATGTTGTACATATAGGTGAGTACATTAAAAAAAAAAAACAAGTCTCATTCTCCCTCCCCGTCTGCATCCCTTCCTCCCCCTTGAAAAGTGTACCATTTTACAGTTTTTCTTAATTTTCAAAAAAACTATACAAGCTAGAACAAAATAGTCAAGGAATAAATTATTTATTGATAAATTACCTACAAATAAGTTCCTAATTCATTTTCATACGAATTATAGTTTTCAAGTTATGGTGCGTTAAAGTTTAATAAAAATCTGCGTCTTGCAAAAATTCTACATTTGAGGGGCAGAAAAAATTAATATCTTATTTTGTAATTAATACCAGAAATGCGTTATAATTATTACTGAAGTGTAATTAAATTGTAACATGTTGAAGCTTGTAAAAGCAGATATTAAAAAAATGTATGAGGGATCTTTGTAGGAACAACAGAAGCAAAAACAATCATCTTTAAACTGGGTACCTATCATAAGTTCGAAAAATATTTGTCCGAATTTCATTTTACCTAAAACTTTTCAACTATTATTGTTTCGTTTTTTTTTTTACTTTATCGAAGTCACGTTTGCTACTGTATTAGTTGACCTATTGTCAATTGGATTTTTTTCGTTACTCCGACGTTTCACTTGGTCGAAAAACTTTTTAACGAAGTTACACTTAGCCGAAATAACATTTGTTCGAATTATTATGTTTCCAAACATTCATTACACCCTTGTTTTAATTACCATATTTTCAGCATGCAAGTAGATATGCAGCATGCAAACAAGTATGCAGCAAAATTTGTATCGTTTTGTCTGTAATGTTTAACTACAAATCACAAAAATCATGCTAGAGCTGCTAGATCTAGATCCAGTGCTAGAGCTGTGGAAAAAACAGAGTGTAGCTTTCACTATCAACGCGTTGGTGCTTTTCTTGTTTTAAAAGGACTGCCATTGGCCACAGTGACCACTTACCATCAGATGAAACGTCTCCTCGTCAGTTGACCTTTCGCTTAAAAAGCCTAATTACCTTGTATGTCGTAAATATTCCTTTAATTTCCCTTTTCTAACCACTTCTCCATTCTCGTGCAAAATAAAATTCAAACCTGTTACCGACACAAAATATAAGCAGCATTACTTAATCAGCAGGGCCGGCCCGTCCATATAGGCGAACTAGGCGACCGCCTAGGGCGCTGGGATTCGGGGGGCGCAAATCGGCGGGACCGATACTAAGAAATTTTTATTTTTATTTTAATCGATGAAATATTTACACAGACAAAAATATTAAATATAATGTTATATCTTTATAACGTGGATGACATGCAGAATAAAACTACCAAAGCTGCTCCAGAACCCTGTACATTTATATACCTAGCTGAAATAGTTTTTTGTCATAGAGAATTTATAATTTAATGCAACAGAGTATATGGAAAATTACAAACTACCGACTATTGCCTATAAGAAAAAGAATAATACCGCATAAAATTAATTACATCTGTGAAAATATCTAATTTTGTACCTAATTACAATTAGCTTACTGTCTTGTGACTGTAATTTTTCTATTATAAATTATGACAATATTCTACAAGAAAGTCTAGTGAAGTTCTCAACTTCATCAAAGAGTCGATAATTTTTGAAACCAAATAATGTAGTTATATATTTTTATACCATCAGAAAGTAGACATTTCAACGAACAAAAAGCGTACCGACTTTTTTAAAAAAGCAGATATTTTGACGTGTGAATTATCGATTGAAAATTAGGGTGCTTTTTCGATATTAATTCAAAATAAGGTGAAAAAAGAAGTATTCTAAATCAAAAAAATTACTATGTAAGCAATGATGTTTATTAAAGATACGTTATGCCCTTACAAATCAAACGAAAAATCTGTTCCGAAAACAGCTACGACACACTGCGACCAATCAGCGCTTGTTAAATTATGTAAAAGGGATAGCATTACTTAAACCATAATAGTGAAAAAGACAGCTAGTGTTTGTCGCTCGCGTCACAAGTCAAGACTAACAAATTCAGTACAGAACAGTCAGTAGGTAGAAAGTACCTAAAAATAAACATAAGGAAGGATGTTGTAATTTCGAAACTATTTTAAGCAATATTTTGGGATTTCGGTGATGAAATATGAAATATGGTGACACATTTACGAATAAAGTAAATACGCGTTCTTAAAGGGACCACGACCATTTTCATGTAATTATGTCAGCATAAGCAGTAGTTATGGAGTCTTGGTCATTAATTATATTGGGCGTTATATTATATGTTACATTACGTTATATATATTACGTATTTACGTTATATTATTAGTTACGTTGTATATTACGTTATATTATATTATATGCGTTATATTATATGTATATTACGTTAATATTATATATTAAGACATAATCCATCAAAACAGTAAGGGTTCAATTTTTCTATTTGCTTATAGACGGATACAAAAAAGTTTTACGTATTATATACGCTAAGGCTCTATTACAATACTCGATACTATTACGGTGCGACTTAATTACAATACGGGCACTCGTGAGAAAATTATCCATTGATTTTTCTGTACTTAACAATAAACATACAAATGGGGACAGCATCAATATGTTGTCACTTCTGTAGGTACGTTAATCTATGTCCGCCTTACGTTCGGCTGGCGCCAAGCTGGCGCGCTGTCATGCCGCCATACTTATTTTGTTAGAGAATTATTGAAATGAAATAAAATGCAATAAATCATGATTCCTTACTTGTGGTATGTTATTCCATGAATTTTATTTTTTTTACGTAAGTAATTAGTGCATTTACGCATAACACACGAAGGCATTTTAACGCTGTATGTCAAATCTCCAGCTCTTCTGACAAAAATAAAAGCGTGCGTATCGACAGAGTATTGAGAGAGCGACTGCGAGTAATGCGAGCAAGCGTGGTCAATTGACTACTCTTTCGCTCTTCGCCGTCGGCGCGCTAGTAACCCATCTACCTCTTTTATACATATAATATCATTGTATGTAAGTATTTGGGAAAAACAAATGTACCTAATATGTTTTTATCCGTGAAAAAAAAATTGTAAAAGATAAAAATAAAAAACCGAAAACTTGGTTATTTGTATTTTTCACGTAAATTTTTAAGGTACGTGAAAAAAGTGTAATTACAAAAGTTGTAGATCTTTTTATTACCTACAACTTTGCCATTTAACTTATTCCATAGACCTTGTAGTTTTGCCGGAAATCAAGCACAATTGCACGTAAAAAACAAAAAAAAAATGGTATTACTTATCATCAGTAAGAAAACAAAATATTAACTTAAATCAACTAAAACGAATTTATTTCAATTATTGTGTAATGTTCCCGCCATTTTTGAATGAAATGCAAATAAATTGACTTGAATTGAATTGAATTGAAAAAATCATGAGGCGGGCTTACACACTTGGCAAGCCGTAAGCGTGTTAATGGATAAATAAATAAGTCAAGTCAAGTCAAAATATTTTATTCATATAGGTATCATTGATACACTTATGCACGCCATTTTTTGGCTTTTCGGAAGGTGCTTTGTCATGGAGGAGAAGAAAAGCCTAAAAAAACTCCTCAGCACATCTTTTAAAAAAATATTACTAAAAAGACATTATCATACAAAAGTTTACTATTCTGAGTGGAACTGGTTGCAGAGCTACTCATTTCCATGCGTCTTTGTCATTTAAATACTCGTCTACACTATAATATCCCTTGCCTAACAATTGTGTTTTTACACGTTTTTTGAAAGATTCTATTGGCAAGTCACGTATTAATTTTGGGATTTTATTATAGAAATGTACACCAAGCCCTATGAAAGATCGTTGCACTTTACTTAGGCGGAACGAAGGCGTAATTAATTGATACATTCTTTTTGTTTGGCGATAATTAATATCAAAATTAAAAATAAGCCCGATAAGAATTACTATAGTACCTAGTCTTTGGTAAATAATAAATTATGTGTATTACATTACTCAGTGAATTCAATTAAACATTAAATCAAACATTTGGAAGAGCTAAAGATTTAGAGTCGTTGACTGTTTGTCGTGGTTCGGCAAGTGTCTTATACAAAGTTACTCTATGGCAAGTGTGTAAATCGCCTTCTAGAGTTTGAAAAAAGAACGCGTCATCGCGGTTTCGGGACACACATTTTGTTCGAGAGTTCTGTTCTATGTCATTATACTTCAATGTTTTCAAAGGCTTCTGGCGTGGTCTATACAGTAAGGATTGAGGAGATTGATTCCATTCTTGCCAAAATTAAGGCAAGAAAAATAAATTTTAGCAACTTTATGATCCGTGAAAATGTTTTTTTTTTAAGTTTTAGCCTTTAATACAGCAAAAAAGGTATACTTAAATATGTAACAGCCAGTAGTATAGTAACAGCGCAAACCCATTTATAGCTAGTTCATTTCATTCATTTTCAGTAGTATTTCAATAATATTATTTTTAATGCCACATATACCTACCTTTGAGGACCTAGAATTTCCTTCCATTTAAAAATGAATATTTATTTAATTATTAATATTTAAGTTAAAACTAGTTTGCACTAGATGAAACGAGTGAATGAAAAGAGTGAATAGGCTTTTACTAAGTTAATGTGCTCACCACCTTGGACCACATCTCCACTTACCATCAGGTGGGATTGTGGTCAAGCATTAACTTATTTGTGTAAAAAAAAAAAAAAACGCGTTTGACAAAATATCTTAATTTTTTTAATTCTTTTATTTAAAAAGTTTTATTTTATTTAAAATGCTCAGAATGAGAATTCCACAGATTTGTTCTAGTTCTAACAAAGGCACGCAGTCATCACCACCTAGCCTTAACTGGTGAAAACACATTCTAGTTAAAAAACGGTTAACACAATATTAGGCAAATTATCTTGTTTATGGTAATAAATTTTGATAAAAATTTACACACTTTATTTGTTTACTTTATTGTTTTGTTACAAAATTTTTCTTAAGGGGGCGCCGTTTTAGTTTTTCGCCTAGGGCGCCAGAAATGCTCGGGCCGGCACTGTTAATCAGTAGGTATGTAGGTAGACAATCGATACTCATGTATACCTTCCTAATATTAACATCACACAAAACACAATCATATACTGGTAGAAATAGATAGCATAATCGATTGTCCGATAAAATTCACTGGTCCTTCACTTTCGCAACTTTCACCGCGAGTCGCGGACGAAACTATCGGCACAAACAAACAATAGAGCTAACGTCATGTGTTGTTATGAAATTCCTGGGCCTAATGATAGATAGTGTTTTTGATAAATATGTAATGGAATGTGGGCAAGTAGGGGGCGAGAGGGGGCAGCAGCCTCACCCTTGATTTTGCGTACAGGTGCCTTACCATGAACTCTAATAAAATGTGTCATGTACAGGACAGGTCAGCTTGTAGCTAAAACCTGACAGGAGTGTATTTCGTACCATGAACGTTCACTTGATGGCCTGCAGTGCCTCTACTTCTGTCCGGCATCTTAGTCTATGACCTGCGCGGTACAACGTAGTGTTTAAGTACTCTGTGCACGGTACAAAATTTGTTTTACTTAAGTTCGGAAATAGAGCGTTTTATCGGTTTACCGGTTTTCAAATCAATGCGTAATATTGATGTTTTTAAAAATTTAAAATAACAATCTCAATCGAAGATTTTGAAATTTGTTATAGAAACTTAACGGTCGTTATTTATTAAGCTTAAAAACCGTTCGTTCTCTAAGATTACCAAAAAAATAATCGCTATGTGATGCCTACATTTTTGAACGTAATCTTACAACACTTGACACTTGATACAGTGACATGTCCAAATGTCTTAATAAAATGTGTGATTTAGGAGCGATAATTTAAAATTGTTAAGTGCAATTTTGAATTTTTTAACGTACTTTCAAAGAAATGAAAGATATTTATTTTGTGATGGTGGTGCATTTTCATTTTCATGAATGCCTGTAGGTCATGTAAAAGTCGAGGCGGATATTTACATACTGTGATAATATGTAATTTATGTTGAATTGGGTTGGAGATGGGAACTTGAGTAAGAAAGTTGTTGAAGCCGTATCAGTGTACGGCTACATCAGAAGTAAATGCGTTCGATGACGAGTACCCAGCGATCAGGGGTCCACTGGAGACATGAGGGCGGAGGCGCTCGAGGACGAGCGCACGTCAGGATAGCCGTGCCGGCGAGCGACCTCTTTGGTTCTACAACGATCGATTGATACAGATGCTGATGATGTCATACGAGAAGAGTTATGAAGAAAAACTAAATATTTAGAATATGGAATGTCACTTTATTTAGAACATTATACCTAATACGTAGGATATTCTAATTCTATCATTGATCACGGAGTAGTAGAGATTGTTATCGATGTGAACGTTAGGATAACTGAAAATATACTTATCTTGGTGCAAAGCAAACGGAATATTATTGAATAACCATTATCATATAATACCTTTTCTTCCACATATATAAAAATATATGGTATATGTTTATAAAAATATACTATAGTAATAAAAATAATAATTAGACCTTTTTATTTCTTAAACAGAAAATTCAATTTACAATTTCATAACGACTAAATTCTATACAAATAATAAAACTGAAGAATCTATCTGTGATTTCGAAATAAATGATTTAAATAAATAAAAAGTCTTCAACTTAAAGTTAAAGCAATTTTTAGGGTTCGTTAATCCTTTCATTTATCTTAATTCTTGACTAAATTTAATTCAATAATCATTATTATATATTTCTTTGTATAAATTACTTTTTTTATATTATACTCTCTCTATAGAGTAAAGGCTCCTCCATTTTTCTCCACATAATTCTGTCACTCGCTTTATCAATCCATTCTTTTCCCGCTGCTTACAAAATTTCATCGAGGATCTCTCCGCCGCGGCCGCCCGGCCGTTCTGCCTCTGGTTCTCTTGCCTATAGCTGCCTTCCATGATGTAATCTTTTTGAATGTGGTCTATAGTTGAATACGTACTTATAAATCCTGCTTGCTCTATTGGCCGCTGCTCTTCGGTGTATTTAGCAAGGCGTTTCTCGAGACAACAACAACAAACAACAGCTGGAAACAGCTTGTAGAGATTAGATTGTAGGCAAGGCAGATTGGTCGATAGCTAATATTTACCAAATACCTAACGTTCTTCAATATCATAAATTTATATTCAAACTGTTTTAAATAACAATAAGTTACGGTTTATAGAAATTATAAACGAAACAGCCAAAACAGGACAATTAAAGTTACTTTCGGTAGGCTGTAATATTTTGACGTTGACATAAGCCGCTTTCCGACATCAATACGTCAACAATCGCTTCATGGTACACAAATCGCAAGGCAGAAGAAGATTATCGAAGTCACGTGACCGCTGTCCTGTTACGGTCACGTGATCACTGGCTGACCTGTGCTTTAGCTAGGTCATGGTAGGATATAGCAGGACAGCTCAATTATTGGCTAATATTGGCCTGTTTTAAGATGTCATGGTAAGCCCCCAGTTGTCTTTTTTTGTCTTTCTTGGCCGGCAACGCATCAGTAATGCCTTTGATGTAGCTGATGTCCATGGGCGACAATAATCACTTACCATCAGGTGGATTCCTTGTTTGTCGGCATTTTACATAAAAAACTATAGAAATATACTTAGGTACTAATACCTACACCATAAACTGAGTACCTACATCCATGACTGTGAGCTTCAATCAGTGTCAACAGCAAAAGCAGCAGTAGTTATGCTCTGCATTATACTGGTAGTTTTAATTAAATTAAACTGGTTTAGTAAAAATTGTAGTGAAATTATACATTTTTAATATTATGTATTTATTATTTCGCCCGTTCTTGCAATGGCCAGCCTTTGCGACAATAGTCAAATATTGAATTTGTTTGAATAAATAAATCGGTGACCTTTTGAGTTAAAAATTCCTCCATATTCCAGTCATACTAAAAGTTTGGATTAAAAAATAAGAGGAAGATTTGACAATCATCGGCATCATCTCAATTTCGCATATTGCCATCTTCCTCCTAATTTCTTCCGATCTTCCTAGAGTCGATTCTTGAAATTGTATAGTACGCATCTACCTACCAAGTAAATAACATACATGTTACTATAGTACTTAGTTTACGTAATGTACTATAATTTCATAGTACCTACTATTATAAATATGAAGGCCAAATGTTTCCTTCATTTGGGCCGAGGATTTAGAGGAACGGATACGCTTTGTAGTTTGTACGTAATCACATACAAATCATACAACATTCACAATGATTCACACCAATTAGCATACAGTTGTAACTATGATAACTTTGTGCACTCATTAGCACATTTTATAACGAATGTTTACCGTGTATACTTGATATACTATTACGAGTATGAATTTCTTATTCGTAGACGTAAAATGTAATTTTATTGAAGGTTGATACGTTGAAAGTCCCTGTGTAACCTGGTTAAATCCAACGCTATTATGGGACCCATTCTTACCTGTGCCCGCGAATTCAGTCGCGTGGTCGTGCGTAAATCCCGATCTTGTAGAAATTCTGTGATTAAAAGTCAATATGTAGCACTATAGCCTCCTCTGTCTTCCAGTGAAAATCCCATTAAAATCGGTTCAGCCGTTCCAGAGATTTGTCCGGACAAACAGAAAGACAAAATTAAAAAAGGGTTTGTGTTTTAGTATCTATCGTTTTTAACCACTTGAGATTTTGATATCACAGACTCTTCAGTTTTATCTTAATAAAATGAGGAATAGCAATATGAAGAAAATTTTCATTTGATGATGTGCGTCGCGGCGTCGTCGATCACAAGTCACAACACACACTTGTATACTTTGTTCCTACTTATACACTTGTACAACACTTGTATGATGATAGTCGGTAAGTTAACCGCAATTCGAAAGTGTTACATGACTGCGGCATTACAACAGATGGGCATAATGTAACCGCAGAAACACCAAATTGTAGAAATACTGATAATACAACATTTTAGTTGCCTTTAATCCATAAGCGATCGATGAAATTATTTATATAAACTATAGAAACTTATTCTGATATTTTCTTTCTATATGTATATATATCATTCTATTTACTTTTATACGAACTACAATATAAATATTATATTCAGTTATTATTTATGCTTTATCTATCATCTCTTTTTTATATACCGCCCTACATGTCTATCTGTTTTCCCAAAGGTCGGCTGGCAGAGAATGCTTCTAGCATTAAGCCCACCTTTTGTACCATTTTCATTAAAGGTATAATAAAGTTATAAATAAATAAATAAATAAATAAATAAACGGCCTTTGTTTTGCTACGGAAAACCTATTCCTTAGTTGGTGCCCTCATTCGAATAGACAATAAATGTTACGGTTGAAACGTCTACGGATTTCTGTTCATCCATTCAAATAATAGTGGAAACAATCAATCAAAATAATAGTGGAAAATGAATCGCAACTCTAATAAAAGATAGGTTATATTGTCGTCATGTGGGCGCCAATATTAGCAGCTTCTAGGGCGTCCCAAGGGACTCGTTGATAGTGGCAATCAATGATGTCATTGGTGGCAATCTTTTTTAGGGGCACACGTAGAAATTAGCTAAGCCCGAGCGGTCCGAAGACGACCCACGAGCGGCATGTCGATAATGACGAGCTTTGTGAACAGCGGCGGCAAAAGGCCGCTGAAAGACATTTTCGCTCATTGTCTATAGGTCTACGTTATTGTAGAGAATCTTCGGATTGGCGAGTGTCGGATCTGCCACACTACAAGCACCTATCGTCATCGTCCTAAGTTACTTGATCTACATCTACTTTGACTGTTGATAGACAGACCAAGTCCAGGATTAGAAGATAGGATAGATTTTTCCTGGACTTTTTTCCCCTGGGATAATATGCCTAATTTGTGATTCTTCACAAACTTTCACATTTATATAATACAAGGAAATCGCCCTCAATTCGCTTCGGGAAAAATAGTAAAAAAAATATAATATAGCCCACCCGGGGATAGTGCAGCTTGCTAAAAGTGAAAGAATATTTCAAATTGGTTCGGTAGTTTCGGAGCCTGTTTAATGCAAACAAACAATCAAATCTTTCCTCTTTATAATATTATTATAGATAATATTATTAGTAGGACTCTTCCGCGGGCGGAAACTCACATCCAAGTTACACATACCTACCTTTAAAAATTAATGCTGATGTAACGTACATATAACTCCAAAAAAACAATTCATAAATTTATATAATCGTATTAAAAAATGAAACAAGTGTAAGCCTCATGAAAAAATACTACAGTTTTATATGTAGATAAAGTACAAACAGCGAAAAATATTCTACAATAAAAACTAACCTCACCTCACTAGCTATGAACAGTACTAATGCGCTATGAACACTATTCTTTGATTACACTTGTTATGCTGGGGCCACACTAACGGGAAATGCCATTAATTATCGCGATGATGGACGTTTAACCTAGGTGTAGCCACGACTTATCGCGATAATTTGACAACGGCATTCACACTGCCATTCGACAGTAGGCGATAGCTCAAATGGCGGTACATCAAAGAGATTATCGCGAGAATGAATGCGTTGAAGCGGCCACACTACGTATGTCAGTGTGAATCGTGAGCGCGTTGGGATCGCACGTGTTTGTCTTCGTTAATTACGTACTATGGCTATGGAGTGGATTAATGAAAAAGTAATTGCATTTCTCGAGATCCTGCAAACAGAGCCATGTTTGTGGGATCCGAGACTTAAAAGTTATAAAAATCTTTTTCTTCGTTCGGTAATGATAAAATATATTCATATAATAATAATTTACACTCATCAAATACAGATTCGCACCGTCAACGTCCATCTTGGTTGAAATTTATGAATTTTATGAAATTTATTTATGGAACATTATCGCCAATTTTATCGCCAAGAATGGGCATTCACGTTGACCGTTCAAGTGTAGCCACTCACTTTATCGCGGTAATAATTAACGCAATATTTATCGCGATGATAGGCATTAACGTTTCCTGTAGTGTGGCCCCAACATTATGAAACAGTAGCATTCACACTCCGGTCTTACGTAATGAGAAAAAAACTTGACAAGTGCGAGTTAACTCGCTTGAAGACGATTCCGTACGTTGATTATGTACTTACCTTTATTTTTCTATTTTATTAATTTTTGCCCTTTTAAGACCATATATTTCTTATAGGTTTTCCTGTAATATACATATAAGTAATGAACTATTTTTCTGTATTTTTCTCAAAATTCTAGCCTCAGTAGTTACGGAGATAGGGGGCAATGGTAAATTTTCGTTCTTTATTTTAAAACTATCCATTATAGAATTATACAAAAATATATTTGAGATAAGACCTTACAATAAGACGTTTTATTTGACATGCCACACGATACGGTTTGCAAAACAGTTATTTTTTATTTTGATGTCGTTAAAAATTTTTGTTTTCAAAATTCATTTGTTTTCTTTATACCTTCGTCTTTGTATTTAAAAAAACACAAGAGTACCAAATTTCAACTCACTTGGTCCAGTAGTTTCGTTGAAAATTGGTTGTGAAGCCAGTCGCCTAGACACACGAGTGATCCTACAAGAGTTCCGTTTTTCGTTTTTTCGTTCGGAACCCTAAAAAGTCAGTGGATGACCTTTGTGGTAAGAATATTTCATTCACAGAGTACGCCTGATTACAATAATGCACCCATGCCGTTTCAGACATCTTAATCAATCCACCTTGCGAATTATCTCTGCGTAATTACGCCGTACTAAAACTTTAAACAACTCTTGAAATAGACTTTAAAATATGCCCATTGTACTTGTAGGATTCTCAGTAACCTCTCAAGTAGTATTAATTCGGGTTTCGTGTACGTATAGACCAGTGCCGATAATTTTTGAAAACAAAAAAAATTATAATAGGATGAAACCTATTGCAAAAGGAAGAGAATATAACAAAAAATAAAGGAAAAATAATTTACGGGCGATCTGAGGTCGGGAAGTGGGGGGGAGGGGGGGTTTAAGGGTAAAAAACGGTTTATCTCAATTTCCAGCAAAACTATAAGTCCTATGGAAAAAAGTTAAATGGCAAAGTTATAGGTAATAAAAAGGTCTACAATTTTTGCATTTACACTTTTTTACATAACCTCAAAATTTATGTGAAAAATTCAAATAACCAAGTTTTTGGTTTTTTATTTTAACCTTTTACAAAAATATTTCTTTTTCCACGAAATTTTGTGAAAACTTACCTTTCTATGTCCCAAACATACTGTAATTTTTTTGATTTAAAATATTTATTTTTCCACCTTATTTTGACTTAATATCGAAACAGCACCCTAATTTTTAAACGAAAATTAATCCGTCAAAATATTCGATTTTTTTAAAAAGTCGGTGGGCTTTTTATTTGTTGAAATCTCTACTTTCTGATGGTATATAAAAAAATATACACTGCCATGTTAAATTTTCTCAGAAAATGCAATGAAACGACAACTATTTTCACAAAAATTATTCGATTTCGAGTTTTTAAATATATATTTTTAATATTTATGTACAATTTTGAGCCATTTATTAAAATTTACACTTTAATTAATCGAAAAACGTCAAAATCCATGTTAAATTAATAAACAAAAAAATTACAAATCCATAAAGATTGCAAGAAACATGCAAAAATAGTTGTCGTTTCATTGCATTTTCTGAGAAAATTTACCATAGTAGTGTATATCTTTTTTATACCATCAGAAAGTAGAGATTTTAGCAAATAAAAAGCTCACAGATTTTTTTAAAAAAGCGGATATTTTGACCGGTGAATTTTCGATTGAAAATTAGGGTGATTTTTCGATATTAAGTCAAAATAAGGTGAAAAAATAAATATTTCAAATAAAAAAAAATACAGTATATTTGAGAAATAAAGAGGTAAGTTTTCACCAAATTTCGTGAAAAAAGAAATATTTTTGTATAAGATAAAAATAATAAACCAAAAACTTGGTTATTTGAATTTTTCACATAAATTTTGAGGTTATGTAAAAAAGTGTAAATGCAAAAATTGTAGACCTTTTTATTACCTATAACTTTGCCATTTAACTTTTTTCCATAGGACTTATAGTTTTGCTGGAAATTGAGATAAACCGTTTTTTACCCTTAAACCCCCCCTCCCCCCCACTTCCCGACCTCAGATCGCCCGTAAATTATTTTTCATTTATTTTTTGTTATATTCTCTTCCTTTTGCAATAAGTTTCATCCTATTATAATTTTTTTCATTTTTTTACCGTTTTCAGAGGTATCGGCACTGGCCTAGTAAGTAAACTTTATTGCATTTCACAACAAGTGACCTATAGATCTTTAGGTCAAACAAAATAACAGGTCTTACTTCATTCAGTAAACATAATTACGCAATAACTTAAGTACACTTTGTCGCGTAAAATTTCACGTGAAATTTTCGTAGTTCATTACAATCTGGTTTTAACAGTTTATATCTCGTTCTCGTCTTAAAAAGTTAACGCTAATTAATTCAGCGTGTAAACATTTGGCTCAACTACCTACCCGTAACTTCGCGTTTCGTTTCAGTTTAGTTTAGTTAGTTAAGAGCAATAGTTTTTTATAATTAAGTGTTACTATGCGCTTGTTATTTTAAATACAGAAGAAGAATGCACAGCGAAAGTAAAGATTAAATCATTATTATAATTTTGTTTATAGTGCTCCTTATTAGTGTTCGTCGCGTCTACAATGCGACGTCATTTAGTGCAATGTTATTTAGAAAGTATGACGCCGAAGTATTTGAGATGGAATGATGTAAATCTGGACAATCAAACGTATCAGATCGGCTCGATGCCTTTTACTGAAAACTATTCCGGTCATTACGAGTTCAATTTAAAACCTTGCGACCCAAAATACTCACCGGTTCAAGGTCAATAGTATTTCAGCTCGAAACGCATCGGATATACCTTTGTCGTTACTGATGTCCATCAAATTATTTATATTGTTATTTTAAATTTAAACTGATTAAGATTGCAAAATCCAGTAGCTTACTATCTGCAAAATTCAAAATAATTTAAACGCAAAGTCATATAAATGTCAAAATAGATTAGGTACAATGTTTTGTTACATTAATTTTGTGTAATATTTATGTGAATATTACAAATCAGCTACTTCTACCTGGCCTGTAGAAGTTAGTCAATAGCTATCACACTTGGACATCTACAGCGACTGTGAAATCAAAACTAAAAAAATTCTCACAAACGTGTTGTCATCTTTATTTTTTAGTCATTTATAGATCTACCAGCGAAACACGTTCGGATTAAAACATAAAGCCAACTTTAATAGCAGACACGAGTGGTATAATGTCGTCTGAAGTCGAATCCAATCGTCTTCCATTCGATTATAGTCCAGTCGGTAAAAATTATGCAATTTTAACCGACTTCAAAAAAGGAGGGACTATTCAATTCGACTGTATTTTTTTGTTTTGTTACCTCAGAACTTTCGACTGGGTGAATCGATTTTGATGATTCTTTTTTTAATCGAACGCTGGTGTTTGTCATGTGGTGCTGGTAGTTTGGACGAGTAGTTTTTGAGGTAAGCTTAATTTTGAATTCGGTTATTTTTTGTCAAGAATTATACTGCAAATAGGATGTAGATAAAAATAATGTTGTTTTTATAGATGGGCTGACCATAAAAGCAGATACGCCACTCGATGGTAAGTAATCACGTGGCCAATAAGTTCGTGAAAATCAGACTGATAAATCCACGAGTCCATTAAAAGATGGACGATTGGAAGATGGAGTGGATGAAAGGGTCCCGAAAGTTAAATTCGCTGAGGCAAAAAAAGAAATAGTTCCTTAATACAAATGGCATGCCTGTGCTCATCACAACACCACCACAGACATCGTATTTAAACGCTAGTAATAATATGTACTTTAATGTATTTAAATAATATTTACGTCTGTAGCCGATGAGGCGTACAAAACCGTCCATAAAGTCATAATGATCACAACCTTTATCGCATTAGTTTTAGATTATCATTAATGATCCATGAAAGCTAATTTCATTGATCTGCACACGAGCTCACACAATAATTAGCGTACAGACCTCCGATGGCCGACTAACATTATGAATACGCTAGTAGATTATACACTATCTAATGATTATAGACTAGGCAACGGTTGAGTCGCAACGTTAAGCAATGGTAATGTCTATAACGAATCGAAACTGTTCGCAACGCTTGGCTAGCAAGCCCGTATACTACTAAACAATGCTAAGTTGCGCTTTGTAGGTAACAGAGAATTATTATCTAATTCCCATAAATTCCACTTCAGTATTCAACTTATGTAAGTATATCAGACTGCACCAAGAAAAACATATTGCTACAGTAATTTGTACCGTATTATCCTATCATTTTTAAATTCTATTTATTGGGACCTAAAATATTTTAATTATTAAATTAAATATTTTAGAGTATTTTAATAATAGTAATAGGATTTTCATTGGTAGATAGTGTACAAGATAGAAATTTAGTATGTCATATTATCATGAATATTGTCATTCCGTTATATTCATACTTACATACACATTAAATTACATTCATACATACATGTAAAACAAAGCGTGTAGAAGAAAGCAAGACGTTATATCCACGTTATATCAGAGGTACAGTTACAATAATCACAGATACATAAATTTTGCAAGCAACAAATCATAAACCAATTTGATGCGCTCTATGAAAACAAACCGTTCTCATTCAATTGTTTCAGTCACGATAATTATGTTACAATGGGCGAATGACGTTTTCGTGATGACAATAAAATAAGTTTATCTCAGTCACAATGGCCGACACTCCCCAATAATGGCTCATTCATATTTTCAATGCGCTCGCTCAATCAATTGTTTTATTCAATGAACATTGCTGGGGTAAGCTGTTTGTGGAAATTGTGAAAATTCTATTTTAGATTGTAGAGAAAATGAGATGGTGTTTTTGTAGGACTTTATTCTTAAATTTAATGTTTGTGTTTAATCAAACTAACGAGTCAAGGAACAAAACTTTCAGACGATCGATTATTTTGTACCGAGGGTTCCCTGAGCGTAACCCCCTATATTAAGTGCTCATGCTGGCCGGAGGTACTTATCAATATGTAAGGGATCCTCCTTTATAATAATCTGCCGCGCTCGAGTAAATCCAAAAATCCTCTCTTGGGCTCCCCTACTATAAGAAGTTATACTTACCTACCTCTTACTAATAAGTATCTCTCGCTTGCTCCCTCGACCCGGCGGCGCGCGCTAGCAATCCAAAACAATTGCAGCGAATGCTGTGCGCCTAGTATCATGCATTTTTTGGCTGTCGCATCGCAAAACAATTTCTCTCATAATTTTTTCGTAAGAAGTATAACTTTAATAAAATGTCCTCAAGACAACAACTTCAACATGTTTAAAACTAATACTAATACTAATTTGAGCTCGGTAACAGCAGTTCTTGTCTCTGTAGCAGCATTATTACCACATGAACACGCTGCTACCGATTGCTCCGTCAAAGCGGGACTAATTTTAGCGAATCCTGCAAACAGCGCTTGAATTTATACCAACATGTTTATAGCTTGTCGTTAGGCAGCTTATAGCTTAGACTAGCTTTAGTATCGAGTCGGGTCGCTCAGGAAACTGCCGTAAATACAGTAAGTGGCGATTATCTTGTTTTAGCAATATCTATTCTGTAACTATTCAGGCTTTAGAATATACTGGTCAGTTGTAGTCTCGGCTCTTAGATGAGAAATATTTTAGTAGCATAATTATGTATAAGTTATGTGAATTCGGTGGTATTTGAATTGCTACAATTACTTCAAAAATATTTAAATTTCTATATGAGGCTACAACCCATTAATGGCCCCACTACTGAGAACGAGTTTCTCCTCTTGAGGAGCATACTCCACCACGCTGCTCCAGTGCGGATTGGTGGCGGGGTTAGTGGCCAACCCAAGTGTCAGAAGTTTTCATGCCGCCCGAGGGCCTACGACATGGCTTAACAACCGGGACCGACGGCTTTACGTACCCTCCGAAGCACGGAAATGATCAAGAATTTTTTCCACTAGCGGTCACCCATCCATCTACTACCGACCGCGCCCGCTGTTGCTTAACTTTATCGGTCGTTTAGGATCGACGCAAGCCGCTATGAGCTCTTCAAATTTTTATATAAGTAAAAGTCAGGTAATCGAAGCACGCTAGAAATATCTGATTACCGAATCTGAATATTCTGATTTATTTACAATTTTGAAAATTATTTCTTTCATATTGGAACGAAGTTCCTTATCGCGCGTTGCGAAAGGGGACTAGACGGAAAAAATTAAGACCGAAAGTTGTAACGACACAAAAAGTGTCATTACACTTTTAATTGTAATAAAAACTTCGTTGCGATTAGCTCTATCCAGCTCGGCTACTAAATATTGATAGCAATCATTCCGCGTATCACATGTCATAAGATATTTTGCAATCAGTACGATTTCCGCGACGAGACGCCGATGTAATGAGCCTCTGTAATAGTAATACTCTACGAGTAGCACCGGAAAATGTGCGATCAACCGACAAGTACGGCCGGTCGTTAACAGGCAATACGTCATTTACCTAAAGAGAAACTTAAATAGGATTATAATAATGCTACCACGCCACCTGCCGGCTTTTGATTATCTAATAAAAAAGTCATAATAATTTCAAGAGGGAGACTTTATAGACGGCGAGCACCGCGAGTATTGTATACCGGTTAATGACGATTAAATGACGAATTGTGACGTTTTTGGGGGGTTTGAAAATGATTTTTATTAATCACTTTTTTCTATAAATTTCCATGAACACTAACGTTCCACCTATCTATAAAACATCCAGTTTTATGCATTAAAGGAACTTAGCGCATAATCAACAACGTTAAATTATAACCGGAGGTCAGTCCTATTAATTATATATTATTAATACCATAAATGTGAAAATTAGTGAAGATGTTTGGATGTTTGTTCCTCAATCACGCCACAACTACTTAACCGATTTGGGTGAAATTTGGAATGGAGATAGCTTATACCCTGGATTAACACGTCATGTGCTACTTTTTATCCCGGAAAAGTTCTGAGTTCCCGCGGGATTCGTAAAAATCGATATCCACGCGCGTCAAGCCACGGTCATCATCTTATTGGTTCAATAAATTTAAATTAATTAAACATTTCGTTTCGAAACCACTCTACGGCGGGCGAAGCCGCGGGTAAATGCTTGTTAAAAATATTGAATAAAAATAATTTGAATAATTTTTCAAGCTGTTCTGGGTATCTCTGTTTACTTTATTACTTTACCAAATTAAATACTTAGAAATAAAAACAGGAAATAATAAATTAATTGTTTATTTAATTACCTTAATGTCTTAACTATCTTCGTGACTAATTATAAATTATGAGACTTTAACCAAAGACCAGGATGTAACTTATTGCAGATTATGTAGCTTTTTATATGATAAATGTAAAATATATTGTAAATTTGTATTACGTAATAACTATCTCCAATTTAAAGTCTCACAATCCGTACATATAATAAATTATGACATGATTATGATGATGGTAATTTAATCACTCAAATCATTTGCTTACAAAATTCTGAAAAATATTCTTTCTCTTACACTTATTACAATAACAGTTATGTTAGTCGCAGATCTATTTCCAATGACCGTAAGCAAGGTCAATACCCTAGTGTGTCGTGAATGAATTCCTCGAATCTTGCCACGAATCATTTCAATTTTCATACGTCTAACCACTATGCTAATTGTATTTCACTTGTACACATTCTTTCAACCAAATAAATGTAACCTTTAATAAAAATATAATAATAAATAAATAATCTCTCTTCTTAATCGTTTCGCTCTTGGCAGAGCGGTCGTGGTCGTCATGAAGTCGCATTTGTGGCAGATGTAACTCTCTTCACAATCTCTCGCCATTTTGCTCTGTTGGTCGTCATTTTGGTGCACTCATGTAATGGACCGCCCAAAGCAGAAATAAATAATAGTTACCTATTAAAAATCGTAGATACTTATGGAAAATGCTCCAACCTCCATAATATTTGTGCAATGTATTAAAAAATACAGCTGTGTTTCAGTAAATTTTCTGAGGTAGGATTTACCGTTTTTCTTAGATAAATCGAAGACAACATTGATTTTACACCAATCTGCTTACTCATTCTGCTTATTAATTTATAAGCAGTATAGGTCGATTACTCTAAGCAGGCACGTTTAGTGACGTTTCACCGTATTCAGTCACAGTAAAATAATTTTTCATACAGAATGATATTTTTTTTTAATATTGTTCTAATCAGAACTATAATTTTGAAATATGATTTTGAATTTGAATTTAAACCCACTTCCATATGCAAGGGAGACAAATATTGGATTTTTGCAGTTTCTAGTGAACTACGTCACTGAAAATTTTATTTAAGCCTGCACAAGCGCAATTTGTCTTTGTATTAAAAGTGCCAGGATATGCTAATCGACCTATAGCGTCTTTAATTATAATTATTACCTATCTCATGAACAAATAATAAGCTAACGAACTTTAAGTTCATAAAAAAGTTTCGACCCTGATCTTCCTGGAGGTTATCTTCAAGATCGCTCGCTAAACAATGCACAATAACACTTCTTGTCTCACACGTTTTTGTGTGTCGTGTCATATCTCATAATGAAAACCATCCGCTGTAATCGGAGATAACACGCCTATTAGATATTCGCGTTTGTTAAGATAACTGTTCCCTTTAAGCAATTTTTACCGATTGTACTATGAAAGCTATGATTTATCGTGTTATTACCCACTAGTACCCAGCGTATTCCACTACGCCAAAAATTTTTCTGATGACAGTGACAGATCAGTGTAGACAGTCTGTATTATGCGCCACATTCACATTATCTTGAATTTTTTGTATGAGAAAATCAATTATCAATGGACTGAATATGCCTAATGCATTGTTTCAATGGTATGAAACCACCTCCGAATTATTGCCTTTTAAATGAAACCATTTTGAGGCATATCGGTTGGATGATTTCAGAGTCTATAAAGGATATCCTTACAAACATTTTTTGTGTTACCTTTCTAGGTTATTTGTATATTTTTTGACACATTGATGAACTCCTCAATGAGTTAATCATTGATGTAAATGTTGTTTATATACCTATGAATAGTTATCATTGAAATAATACGATTGTTATGTATTTATTGGTACATTGTTTATTCATTACTTATGTAGAAGTAGAAATTGTTATTATTTGCTCATCACTCTCATTAGCTTTAATATTCGTTTACATAAGTAGTTATAAAGAACAAACGCCTATTGTACCAATCTACAGAATAACCAAATTGTTTACACTTGGCAAGATAACAATTTGTTTATTTAGAAATCTATACAAACGTCAGTAAATAATGGAATAACTAACTCCATTGGGATATGATATGATTAAGATATGAATGAACACAGTTTCACCACCGACAGTTTTTATGTCTACTTTTTATGCTGGGACAATGTAATCTATTTTACACTTGATAGAATTGCTACCAGAAGTTCTAAAAACTCGGAAAGTCCGAACTCCGAACGTGACTGATGGTATTGTTATGATCGATGTTACGATTGGGTTATGTATTTCGGGTTATTCCGTTGTTCCTTACTTAGATATCTACCTTAACTGTGAAATTGGTTATTTCATTTTTACTTTCACTTTACTGCTTATTACAAAGTTAAATTCCTGCCACGTCTGCCTTTTTGTCTGAACGCGATTATCTCAAAAAATAGATTAGGTGATTCATGAAAGGTATTAGTGTAAAATTCATTAAAGTTTTGTATAAATTTCTTTTTCTTCTCTCTTTCTTGGCCGGCAACGCATCAGTGATGCCTTTGGCGTTGCTGATATCCATGGGCAACGATAGCCACTTAACATCAGGTGGATCTTCAGCTCGTTTGCCGGCTATTTCCATAAAAAAAGTAGTGGTTTTAATATGCACTAAAATGGTCCTTCGAGCAGGACCCATCTAAAAATGCAGCTATTAGGTATAGATAAACGACAAATTGTTTAACGTCTCGTTTCGTCAAAACCAAGTATTCGAGTGTACCTCGCCAGTTGACTATAAAAAAATTGGTGAAATATGACAATGAATAGATATTAAAAACGTCGAAAAAGTCTGCGACTGGGAGCATTAAAACTATGTTCTGTCCGGGCAAAGCGGATGGGTTACGTACAAACGTAATAAAAATCTTACTTTAAACACATACAAAAGCGAGACATTAAGAACGGCGATGATGCAATGAACGCGTACAATCCAGATGGGAATCTTAAATGCACTGTGATATCATACACTTTATGGACGGTGACCACCTCGTCTATGTCATCAAGTTACACAACATAACGTCACTGTTCCAAAAAATACACTATTTTTTACCATCAATGCCGAACATGTAAAAATTCACTAAATATTAGGTACTTACATTATTTTAAAAAAGAGCTAAAGATTAGGAGCTCCTCTGCTTCCTTAAATGCTGGCAACGCATTGGTGATCTGTGAGTGGCGGTAAATACTTACTATTGGCTTGTCTGTTTATCCGGTAGTTGGGTAATTACGTTATTATATTTCGACACGATAAAAATATATTTCAAAGCCAGCGTTGCTTGTACTAAGGATCAAATCTAGTATCTAGACTAGACGCAGACATAGCTCGTAGTTAGCACAGTAGCTAGTACACAACAATGTCAATTAGCTCAGCCTGTTCGTGTTGCACAAGCAGCTGGAAACAGTTCAATTATGTCGTGTGTCAACAAATTTGACGGTAACCTACAACTATTAATTTGCAGCGAGATGTTCAATTAAGCTTACAATCTATAAGATAAAAGCTTACAATCTAAAATAGATTACCTATCGTATAAACTTCTAATGAAATCTAAAGTAACCTCGGACTAAACATGAAATCTCGAAAAATCACTGACCTAGAATAATGACATTTCGCAGGAATAGTTTATAAGAAGGAGACGTTAGTTAAGAATGGATTTTTGGAACGAAGTTCCTTATCGCGCGTTGTGAAAGGGGGCTAGACGGAAAATTACGACACTTTTTGATTTTACGAATGACGACACTTTTTTTGAAGTGATTCAGTGAGTTTTACAGAGATGGCGCTGTACAACAAAATAATACTTAAATCGAAAGGAACTTCGTTCCATCCGGGTGTCCCTTGACACCTCTCATGTTTTTAATAAAAATGACGGAAATTATAATATCATTACAATCTGACTCGGTGGAGTATAAACAGTGTTTGTTAATACGATAACAATTGTCACAAGGAAAAGTTTTATTACCAGTAAAGTATAAACTTTCTTCTCATAATAGCATCAATTACATTCAAAACCACATCTCGTTAAACTGTCCCTAGGGCAATAAATTGACGAGGTCGGCTTGACGTCGACACTTTCGCCGATAGACCCAAGTTAAATTACATAGACAGTCGATTTTAATATTGAACTAAACCTGTCTTTGCTGAAGAGAACTTCAGGAAACTAGTGTGTGATCCTTATGGTCACTAATTAGTCATCAGTAGTTTTTACTCCTTGTATCAGATGTTTTTATATACAAATTTTTAAAATATTGCGTTTATAAAGATACTTTGTAGTGATCCGATGAAATAAACAGATATTTTACTTTTTAAGATTTTATCCTCATTACTTATTGATTGATAATCATTTTGCATGTTTATCTAAACTGAAGCTAACATTTAAAATTTAAAATTATAATGTATATCGGAAAGCAGTAATTGTTTTAAAAAAAATCAGCCTTGTAACTAAAACCGATTCTTCAATTAATATCGATTAAAATAAGTGATGGTAGGTACATTATAAAAAGTGTGAGTGTATCAAGCTACACATATATCATCGTATTAGTACAGATTATGTCGTCTTTTCACACAAATATTACGACAAAAATTATGACTTTTTATGTACTGAGAACAAAATTTTCTTCATCAATAAAGAATTAAAAAAAAACAATTAAATACATATCTAATTTGAACACAATATACCCACTGATTACTAGGCAAAGTAAACATACATCCTGCTGCAAAAACAGCGAACGCTGGGACCAGTATATCCTATGAGAAGTCCAATAAAACAATGGCAACTTAAGCTGTACTTTATAGCTGCAAAAAGCCGTCACTTCGCTTAGCCATTGTCTATAATCGGAGACCGACGATGAGTGAATAGCTACTTATTTAAAGATTATGACTCAAGGCTTAGAAATTATGTGCCAAAGGCATGGCAAAAAGTAATAAAATGCATTCCTATTTATAGCGGTGTTGTCAGTGATACAGTATTGTAATTTACAAGAGATTGTCAAACTTAGAATTTAGATTTTAGTATCTGACTACTCTGTTGCAATCAGCAAGGACAATCCATCCATCCATCCATCAGTCCTTGGAGGTCCACTGCTGAACATAGGCCTCCCCTAACTTGCGCCACTCTGACCGGTCCTGAGCCTTCTGAAGCCAGCGGATGCCCGCTGTCTTCTTCAGGTCGTCAGTCCACCTGGTCGGGGAGCGTCCTATGCTCCTTCTTCCGAGACGTGGGCACCATTCGAGGACCTTTCTTCCCCAACGGTTATCGGTCCTTCGCACTATACAATAACAATAACAATAAGTAAACATTAATTTAAGATAGTTGCCCAGTCAATTTAACTTATAAGTTAACCGACAGACGCAAAGGAAAACCTTTCCTAGTGAAACAGGATACCTACCTAGTCAATGATGGAGTTAAATATTCGTATTTGGTGTACACTGTACAACCTACATACCACAGAATACACAATACTACAGGTTATACATAGACTTTCGACAAAAATGAAGAAAGGTAATAAATTTGAATGCGTTTCCCAAGAACTTTACCTCTGTTTCCTACCTTCAGTTGGAATTTTAATCCAAAACTATAATAAATTTATAAAAACTTGGCCATCTGGTCCCAATCAGCAGTGCAAAATGCATCCCTAAACATAATACGGCCGTATTAAAATGCATATACACAAAGCAATAAGTACAGAGATTAGCCATAGCATGCAACAAATAGATTTAAATAAAGGACAATAATGTCATTCAAAGTTTACAGCGTTATGCTCACGATATCTGAGGCCAAAACAGCAGTGCGAAAGCAATTTGCATCTGCACGAGCGACTTGTGGGAAAGGCATTGTCTCGGTTTAAGGGTCTTGTTTTATGGCTAGCGGCTAGCGAATAAAGGGATTAAATTCCAATGTCATTTAACGCAAACTTTAAGAAATAACGTTCATTAGTCATTATTGTCAAAAAATTGTATCGAAATTCCAATAAAAAAATCGTTCACGTTCGAACATCTCGTTCTACACAAAACTATTGACGAAGTGTGACGAACGAATCGATCATAACAGGCCACTTTAGAGTGTTATGCTTGTAATGTATTATATAATAGAAAAGTAGACTGGCCTAATAAACAGGATTTTGCATTAATCTACTCTAGACCAAGAAGAAACTGCCTAATAAATTCAGACCCAAAACCTTTAAACTCTAAAATTATGTTTGGAGAAAATTAAAATTGGCATAGAAAATCTTTTGCGATTTTTATTAGGTGTTTTGAGTAATTAATGTGACGAATGTGAATTACAATAATTGAAGTTAATAAGTAATGTTTAAAGAAATAATTCTCCTTAACTTATTGCATAATACGTATGTAAGTTGTAGGAACTTGAAGAGGGTGAATATCTAGTTATTCTTGAATAGTTTAGCATGTGCCTGTATCTATCTAAAGCTAAACAGAGACTGACTATTGTAAACGTTATTTACAAACTGCATCCGGACATTCAAGACTGATAAACAAATGGCGAACCCAATGCAATGCTAGTGGGGTGTCATTGTTGTTTCGGAATTTAAACGTGCTGTCAAAACATCCTTGTACAATGTTATTTGACAGAAAATGTTGTCTGTTTGAAACTCGGGTTAGGTTAAAGACCATTTGTTCTTTAATCTGAAATGAATGTACGTTTTCTATCAGATGTCACTTGCTCTGATGGAATTTTTAAATTGATTTTTAATTAATTTTCTAATGAGCTAGAAACCCATAATTTTGTACAGCTTACTCAGAATTGAGTAAAAATATAAACGTAACGCATTATCCATATATGTATAACAAAACTAGTAATCAAAGAATACAATAGAAGAAGCTCCATTTATTATATTATGAAAACTTCAAACTTTCCTTTGAAGATTTTGAAACAGAGTCTGTCTACACATCTTTTCCAACTGGTCATAGATTAATCTAATCCACTAATTTATTGTTAGCATATTCCTGCTGTTTTCTAAAAGTCATTAGACTGCTCAGTCTACCTGGTCAGGGTTCGATCTGGTCGCCTTTCATCGAAACTTGACCGCAATATCCTATATAAAATGTATTTTTTCTTTAATTGACGTTGACTTTGGTACGCCATCGTTACATACGTATTATCTTCAAATTGTTGTGTGGGAAAGTGGAAAATCCACTTTATCAATGCACCGAATGTGCCCAATGCATTGTTTTAGTAGTCTCAAACCACCTTCGGGTTATTGCCTTTCAAATTAAATCATTTTGATGCATATCGGTTGGATAGTTTCAAAGTCTATATAGGACATCCATATAAATATTTTTTGTGTTTTATATAATACGAGGAAATCGCCCTCGCTTTGCTTCGGAAAAAATAGTAAAAAATATCACCCGGTAATAGTGTAGCTTCCTAACAGTGAAAGAATTTTTCAAATCGGTTCGGTAGTTTTGGAGCCTATTCAATGCAAACAAAAAATCAAATCTTTCTTCTTTATATTATTTGTTTGATATACATATAGATTGTTCACGTTATTATTATCAATGTTAAATCATACCTTACGTATACAGATATCATTTAACATTAATAAAATAACACAAACAATGTGCAATATCAATAATTACAGAAGGTTAGAGTCATGCCCTGCATAGGCTGCATACCTAATTCCTTTGCCGACTGTAGCTGTGAACAGAAAAATGCAAGAGTCCAAAATGACCATAATTTTCCTTTGTTACAGAGAATTTCTAGAAGAATGCTCCTGTAAGCATGGACCCGCTAACATGGTTGTCTCTGGGGCTGCAGTTGGCAGCGCTGTGCTCCATCGTGGGTGCGCTGCTGCTGTACCTGCTGCGGAAGGTCAGGGTGGCAGAGGTGCTGCCTGTGGACAGTGCTAAGACCGTGCTCGTTACGTCTGTTGACACCGCGCTTGGGTTGCAGGTCAGTACCTTACCTTGACCTTACGACATCAGTTACACATCGATGGTAAGAACAGTATGGAGTAATAGTAATGAGCTGGACAGGTCACCCACAACAGCCAAGACCGAATAAAAAACATTTATCTGTTACATTAATGTCTACCTCAGCCGGAAATTGAACCCAGGACAACTCGGTAATCGACAGGACTAAGGGTGCTTTTCCACCAGCGATGTGCTATGTTACGTTGCTATGGATGCCTTTGATATCCACCAATAAATATGATTTCCACCAATAAATATGATTGGTGGAAATCAATCAATTTATTTAACCAATCATATTTATTGGATTTCACATCTTCGCAGCATAGCACATCACTGGTGGAAAAGCACCCTAATACTAACTTCTTCACACGATAGGCTCGTTCATTCTTTTCACCGTCAAAACGTTTCGTTATCAGATAGCAACATACCTGAGCGGTAAGGGCTGGCGAGTGATAGCCGGGTGTAGGCCAGGAGGCCTGGGAGCTCGTCTGGCCGAGTCCTGGCTGCAAGCGCACGTGGCCGCCACGCCAGAAGACCAGCCACCTCCACGACTCGCCACCCTCGAGCTGGATGTGGCCAGGGAAGACTTGCTAGAGGAAGCGGCGCGGGCTACTGCTCAGCACTTACCGGCTAGGGAACATGGTAATAAAACTTGCCTATATGATTTTAGGTGTCTTATTTATGTATTTTTACGCACGTGTGACAAGACGACTAAACTTGAAGAATGAATGATTCAGTGTAGGTAGGGTATAAAGTTTCAGTAGTAATTCTGGCAATGGACTACGGTATTATATTTATTTATGTAATATGTGTAATTAAAACAATAATTAATCGTAGGTAGACTAGGTACGTGTAAGGGCACATAAAAAATATTTAGCTGCTTACTGCTTTGTTTGAAAAAAAATTGTAGACTTATTTAATGTCATTTATTTTGCGGGATTTTGTTAAAAAATGAAAAATAAAGTTATAACTATTTTCTACAAAAATTAATAAAGTGAAAAAAAAGTGCACTGCCCGGGAATCGAACCCGGGTCGCAAGAATGGGAATCTTGCATGATACCACTACACCAGCAGTGCTTTTTACAGAAGGTTCGAAATTACACCATAACATACTTTCAAGTAAGCATTTTTGTTCATTAATAATAACTTTTATTTTTAGTTGTTATTTAAATAAAATGCATTTCCTCACAAAAATAAGAAAAAAACTAACCTTTAACATGTCTTCAGTACAATGAGCGCCATCTATCGGCAAGATGCAAGTAGGGGATCAGGAATGTTACACAGAACAATTCCACACAGAACAATTTGTTTTGTGGCATTACAGCAAGCTTTGCAACTACGTATTTAAGTAATTGTAATAAAGATGGCTCTCAAACTATAATTAGGCGATTCCAGTAACGCTCAGCGCAACGCTAACGTTATGACGTTATTATTGTGATGTTTTACAGTTACGATATTCAATTCGTATAAATAAATATCACATAAATAAACTTTAATATAATGGGGTAGAATCAGTGTCGGTGTTAGAGTCACTGACACCCCGGGCAAGAATATTGTGGCGCCCACATAATGAAATCAAAATCAAGTGTTGATTTTATGCAGAACCAATGTGAACGTAGACCTATATTATCTAAGAATTTTATCTTTTCTTTTTTTAGTTATAAAATGTAGGTGTTATATATATGTATAGGGTCAGGTGGTAAACAGTGGCCCAGTAGTACACAGTGACCCACCACTCGTATCCCAAAAACGCGACGTTGCCAAACCGTATTGCAAACGCGAAACAATTTGCCTTCTACCACCTCCCGTACTCCTCAGTCGACGGCGCGCTCCCACCCGTAACGGTCGCACCGTACATGGTTTTGTTCTTGGAGCCATAAAAAGTAAGTAAACGTGTTTTCATTTATTTTCTTTCTAGAATCCTTGTATATTTAGTAACATTATATTGCACTGTTTTCATGTGTAAAGTAACTATTCCTTACTAACTTAGATATATAAATATCCTTTTAATTTGGTATGTTTAATAGTTATGTAACGTTATAGGTTAAATAGTGATGCCTGCACACAGTGGCTCGAAATCGTAGGGTACACAGTGAACCATGGTTCACTGTGTACCAATCACTTTGTTCATTATGTCCGATACAATTTATGCATAAACTTTTCAAGTGCGATTTTAATAAACAAAAAAAGGCGTTAATAGAAGATCTAATACTAATAATAATAATCTTTTTGTTTTAGAATGGGTCGAACTAAAACAGAAAAAAGAAAAATTGGCGGACATGATGCAAAAGATATGAAAAAAGCTGTAGATCTTGTAAAGAACGGAATGAGTATTCACAAAGCAGCACAGGAATGTAATTTAAAGTATTCAACTGTGAGAAGATATGTGAAAAAACACGAAACTCTTGATAATGCTAGATTTGTTCCCAATTACGAGGTAAATGCTATTTTTTCACGCGAACAGGAAGAAATATTAAAAGCTTATATAAGCGAATGCGCTCTCATGTTCTATGGGCTTACAGCTAAGGAGACGAGGCAATTAGCTTATCAACTGGCTATTGCAAACAAGTTAAAAGTACCATCTTCTTGGTTGTCCAATCAAATGGCAGGAGTTGATTGGCTGAGATCGTTCGGAAAAAGGCACAGTGATATAAGTCTAAGAAAACCCGAGGCGTGCAGTTTAGCGCGTGCTACAGCGTTTAACAGAACGAATGTACAATTATTCTTCAATAACTTAAAAGAAGCTTTTCAACGTTTTTCCGGATTTGGAGATGGTACTCGTGTTTACAACCTCGACGAAACTTCTACGACGACTGTGCAAAAGCCTCAAAAAGTCTTAGCGCCAAAAAGAAGTAACGTCTGCAAAGTTACTAGTGGCGAAAGAGGTGTTTTAGTAACCACTTGCTGTATTGTTTCCGCTACCGGACATGCCCTGCCTCCTGCCATGGTTTTTCCAAGAAAAAACTTTAAAGCTCATATGCTACATGGTGCACCAGCTGGAACAATTGGTTTAGCCTCACCTACAGGATGGATGAACGCAGAGTTATTTGTCGAGGTGATGAATCATTTCATAAAGCACACCTCTGCATCAAAGGAAAATCCGGCACTTCTCATTCTTGATAATCACGAAAGCCACCTGTCAATAGAAGCTCTAAATATTGCAAAGTCTTCTGGTGTAACGATACTAACTGTACCTCCCCATACTACTGCAAGACTTCAACCCCTAGATGTTGGGCTGAATGGACCTTTTAAAACGTTTTATAATGCAGCAGTAGACTCGTGGATGCTCCGAAACGCAGGACATGCATTTTCAATCTATCAAATAGCTGAATGTGTAGGTCAAGCATATTTAAAAGCAATGACACCTGTTAATATCATCAGCGCTTTTAAAAAATGCGGTATATTTCCGTTTGATGAATCAGTTTTCACAGAAGAGGACTTTTTACCAAGTGCTGTAACAGATAGACCAGACCCACAAATTGAAGACGACGAGGCGCCCTCTTCACCTACTATTTTTTTGGATCTAGAAACAGGACGTCCTCAGATTCCATTTGGTGGCTCTGACTTACTTCCAAATTTTGAACAGCCAGAGATAAACGCCAATGCTCAAGAAGAGTCAACTCGTCCTATCATGACCGCATTGACCACACTAGAACCAAAGCGACAGGATTCAGAGCCCAGAATGACTATTTCGCCAAGGCCATCATCAACTTCACGACAAGGGGCAGCTTTCATTACACCTAAAGAGATTAGACTCCCTCTGAAAGCTGGCCCTCGAAACACTAAAAGACGCAGGACACTGGGCAAAAGTATGATAGCCACAGACACTCCCGAAAAGGATAAGATAGAAGAGAAAAAGAAGAAGGTAAAGGGACTAAAGAAAGTAAAGGGACTTAAGAAAGTGAAGAAAAGTGATATTTTTAAAGACAAGAAACCAAAGAAAGAAGAGAAATTGGAGAAAGTAGTAATACATGACTATGACACCAGCAGCGGCGATGAAACTTTTTGTGCCAGTGGATCGTCTTCTGGGGGAGAGATATTTTTTAGTGATAGCGAAGACGACGACACAATGATTCTGGATGATGACATAATTTCCAAACCTCTGCCAAGAAACCCTAAAGTGGGTGACTATGTGGTTATTTTGATAGAGACAAATAAAAAGAAAAAATATTATTACGTAGCAAAGATTTTGGAAGAGTCTAATGAACCGGAATTTGACTATTTTGTATCCTATTTAAAACTAAAAAGTAAAGTTTTTTATAAATTTGCTGAACCTGTGGAACCAGATATGGCAGGAGTTTGGAAAAATGACATAAAATTTATACTTCCTGACCCTAAAGTTGAAGGCAGTAGTCGCCGGCATGCAACTTATACATTCCCAATAAATTTGTCACTTTTGTCGTTTCCTTTTTGATTTTGTTGGAAATTTATATGAGTTTATGTAGATTATTAATTACAAGAGGTCATATATAGCTTTATCTCTTTTAAAATTTCATTAAAAGACTGGTACTGTTAAAGACTGTTAATTGTAATATATAATATAATATAAAGAGCCCAGCTTAAACTAACATAATCAGTGTTCCTAATTAGATTTGTAAGCTAAATTACTAACTACTGATTTGTTTTGTACTGATTTTATGTGATTGTTGCTAACGAATAAAACAAATTATTAACTATTACATTACTATAGTTTTATTTAACAACATTTCAATCAATAAATATATTTATTTATGCGATAAAGATAGGTAATTAAAATGATGGTTTACTGTATTCACATTGGTCCACTGTCGACTCACCCCCCGATTCACTGTGTACTTATACTGGTACACAGTGAACCATTCGCCATCTTTTAAAAAAAACAATATTACCAATAAACTATTATAATTGCTGCTGAAACTAATATGCAAAACACGAGTTTAATAAATTTCCTTTCGTCTAATATCAATAGTTCTGAATTACACTCACGTACGGTGGATTTATAAATGTTTAAACTTTTAGTGGTTCAGTGTTTACCATATCACCCTACCCTGTCCACAAATCTCTGAGACTAAAATGACAATCGCTAATGTCAAAGTTCGAAATAATGTTACCAGCTAAATTTGTGCGATCTACTTTTCCGGTTTTTTGAATCGTAAACCATGTCATAAGAATAGTAAGAAGTTTGAACTAAATAAAAAAACCATTCAGTTAGTAACTTGTACAATATCATCATTGATAAGATAATAAAACTTATTTTCACTTAAAACTTATTGACTGGGGCATATAGTCGATGAGATATTTCGGATATCTCAATTTTTAGAAGTTGGTAGTGATTCAGATGATACATTTTACAGTAATAACACTAGGTCTGATTCTGAATAAAGATATGTTATAAATATTCTTGATGTGTTTAAGTTATTACTAAATCCTTCATCGTTTAAATTAAATTAATTCAATCCCACTGATATTGATGCAATTTTGAAGCAAATGGCCGCTGGTACGGAAGTAGTATATCAATAACACTTAGCCATTCTCGAAATAATATGCAAAATATACGCATTCTTTTCTAGTAAATCTTTTAGGAATTTATTTCAAGATATCCGACTAAACTAAAATATCCTGAGTAATAGGTCGGTGTTCAGTTTGGAAATTCTAAGACTGCTCCACGCCCCGCGTCTGTGCGCGCTAGGCTCATTATGGCATACTTTATACTTCAGTCGTTGTAATGTGATGTACCACGCGTGTTTTTTATAGAAACTGATATACTTCGGTACAACGTTAAAAAAACGCGTGGTGAGGCAGATCTACGCTCTGTAGCGGGGCGCGGAGCAGTGTGAGAATCGCCTATATGTCATATCTACTTAGATATTTAATATTTGGCTATATAGTATAAAATTAACTGTATACCGAATGTAGCTATAACCAAATATTCGTTCTTGTAAGTAAAATAACTTTTAAGTTCAGTTAATTAGGGTAAATATATTATGGATATCATTATATTTGATATGGTTGCCTAAATTTATTTTTATATCAGTTTTAGGGACTCTTTAATACAAATATTCGACACACCGTAAAAGCGGCGAATATTTTTCCGATTTACTTTCCGGTTTATGGTCATCACTATTTAATTTGCGCCCGAAACTGGTCACCCATGAAACGTCAATTTAGTCTCTAAGATTTGTGGACAGGGTATACCACATAATTATACTCACAACGTTATATAGTAGGTAAGCACAGACATGTATACCTAGAGTAGATGCCGCATGTTCATACATTTCACGTGTAACAGAAAGGATTTTAAATCCTATTTGAGCGCCGTGTCATTTAGTTGGCGTTTCATTGCTATTGGCAATAGATGTCAACTGAAATAACGAAAAATGCCTAATTGTAACTTTTTAAACTGTAGGAATTCTACAAATACAGTTAGCAGAGGTAAAGGAAATATTTCTTTTCATCGTTAAGTAATTTATTTATAAAATTGTGTAGTAATTTATTTTAAAATATTTTTTTTCATATTTATTGCATTTCTACCACATTTTACAACGAAAAGCACTAACTTACTGTGTACTGCATACTACTCAATACATTGCTGATTTTGGTAGCAAAATTTATACGGCTTGTTTACTGGAACACGCAATGAAAGTAAAACAATCGTTACTATAAATCGTCGCTTAGCTTCGTAGTACGGTGAATATTGTCGTGTTTCTGTAAAATATAGCATATAGTGTTGTTCATTTACTCGGTGTGGTCTCGATGTTAATCGATTTTGAAAACCAATGAATAATAATATTTACATAGAGACAGTTTTTAACAGGCAAATTATTTTTCATTACAATATTAATGTTTCTGTATAGTTATTTTATTCATGATAACATTATAATTAAAGGTTTTCAAGTGACCCCAATATTAAAGAAAAATGAATTATAGCGACGGGGCATAAAGATTGGTTTCCAACAAAACATAGCCGTATATGTTCTATTCATTTCAATGATGACTGTTTTACGGATTCGAAAAAGAAACGAAGGCTGATTTCAAGCGCAATACCGAATATTGATGTACTGTTTTTTTTATTTTGAATTTTTAATTAGAAAAAAAATATTCGTTTAACTTTAGGTAAGTTTAAATGTGTCCATATGATGTTTTGATTTTCATAAAAGAAATGTTTATAAATATTTTTTTAATTTTCATTTATTTAATTTCTTGAAAGCAAATAATAAACAATCATAATATTTATGATCTCTTTATTTATCTTTACATTTTTGAAGCTTGTGTTTCTAATTAATGAATAATTAAGTTAAATAAAACACAAAACTATTTATTCGGTCATATTCAAACACTATACTATATTATTATGTACAACCAACCAAAGGCATTTTTTATGTTTTACATATTCTACGCCTACAAACGATCATACGATTTTCTATATACCTAATTATAATCGGTGATCGATTTTGAGAATCATTAATCGTTGTCGAGAATCGGTAACGAATCAGTTTCGAATTGATATCGCTAGGATGGGGAATTTCAGCACTAAATATTCTTGTGACAGCACAATGTGTCAAAAAAAAGTGACACGCTTGGTTTTCATACAATTCGAGGTACATGCGTCGTCTATTCTTGATATATGTCTGTGTAGGTAAGTCTCTATTTTTAAATAGCGGAAACTGCGTCAACAGACTATAGACTATATATAGCGTTATTTCCGTCCCGAAAAATAATCTGAGTTACTCTCAAGTCGCACCTAAAGAAGTTTTACTTCAAAAATGTTGAGTTTGAGATCAACTTTTTAACAGATTGAAGCTGAATCTTCGATTTGTCTTTGCCATTTCTTAATGACCAAAATATCAATAAGTTAGTGTGAATTTTATTAAGATTACTACATAGCTGGCACAGTACAACAGTAGTTTTCTAACTACATACCTACTTTTGCATGTTAGCGTAAGTAGCACTCTCACCACTCTATTGAATAATCTTGTCAATGCAGACATTTAATCTATACTGACTGATAGGTATCTAATAAAAACATATTCCTGATTCTATGCCAATGTCCATTTATTTCCCATAGGCATATGGGCAGTAATCAACACTGCAGGCAGCAGCGGGCGCGGCGCCGGGTGCTGGGAGAGCGCGCTGCGGTCGAATGTCCTGGGCGCGCTGCGGGTCGCCCGGACATTCGCGCCGCTGCTCGCCGCCGCCGCCGCCGACCACGCTCATGCTGGACGGCTGTTCTATATCGGTGAATAGCATAGAGTGTGAATAGTCTGCTAGTTTTAACTTAGTAACCGGCCTCGCTTTGCTTCAGATCAGTTCATGACGAAGGGAAACGAAGCCATGTATTTATTTATTCATTTCTGATAATATAATTGTATAATATTTTAGTATTTGTGTATGCATGTATAATACTTATTCTTAAAAGAACAGTAAATGTAAATATATCTACTTTTTAGCTTACCTATCATACCGTTCCTCGTGTATTTCGGTTTGGCCAAATGGTTAGCTGGTAGATAATGCAGTTAGCATTAATCTCGCCATTTGTTCTATAATATTTTATATTGTGGTCAATAAAGTTTAAAAAAAAAATACTTTGATTAATACCATAAAGTATAGTAGTATAATTACCAAAAAGGTTTTGGACAAAGTGGTCACCGATGTCTGCCTCAACCGATAAAAAAAGGAAGGTTACAACAATTCCCTTTTAAATGACCATTGACCCAATGCTGGATGGATAGTCAAATATTTAGTATGTACTTACAAAAAAATAATCCAAATAACAACGACAGGTAACCTACCTACTACTCCAAAATAAAGAATCTAGATCTTCAACAGATCATACACTATCAACAAGACATGGGGGAAGTTACGTTAATTTCACAGCAATTTCTATTAAAGGCTCGCCTTTACCCAATGATATTATATACAAGATATGCCAAGACGGCGCTGAAATTATGTCAGTCGAATTTAGACAAGTGTAGCGATTTCAATTCAGACAGTTGATAGCTGCCTCTGAGTGAGGCCGTCTAGCTGTCTTTTTCACTATTATGGTTTTAGTAGTGCCATCCCTTTTACATAATTTACCAATATAATAGTGATTGATGTAGTGAAACAAAAGATAAACGTGTGTGTGTTGTAGCTCGGTAGGAACAGATTTTTTGGTTGATTTGTAAGGGTATAACGTATCTATAGTTTAACATCATTGCCTTTATCCAACTTTCCAGGTTTAACATCAGACACGGCCTGCGAGAGCCTGTCCCGGTTGGAGAGCGACGCGGAGTGCAGCGCAGTCGCAGCCGCAGTGCGCTGGGGGACGTGGGGCGCCGCTACGGCCCTGCGTGCGTCGCTACGGCCGCGGAGACTTCACGTCGTGCTGTTACACGCGCCAGACCTCTCCGCCACAGAGATATACGCGCCGCCCGTGCAACTTACTCCGCCTAGTCAACCGGCGAGGTACAGGCGAATACTTGTTTTTTTACAGCGAGAGACGTTAAACAATTTGTCCTTTATCTGACTGCATTTTTGGATGAGTCCTGCTCGAAGGACCATTTTTAATGCAAATTAAAAACCAAAATTACATTGGCTTTTTACGGCGAAACGAGAATTTGTAATTTATCTAGCTGCATTTTTAGATGGGTCCTGCTCGAAGGACCATTTTTAGTGCAAATTAAAACCAATATTTAAGGAGTTAACCTATTTGTGCTTACTTAAGTACCGAAAATAACAGTAACAAGGTACCTATTGAAAGGATTTTTTTAATTTATTTAGTACACACAAATAATTTGGCATAATTTGTGGCACATTCGACACTTTTTTAGTATTTGTAGGTCAATCAATTTATTTTCTGTTTATAGTTCTTTGTCACGTCTGCCATACCACATTTTCATGTCAACAGCAGCCTATAGCGGCGTTCCTACACTTCAGTACCTAAGTCAATGGATTATTACTGAACACATTTTCTGTTTGTGTTCTTTCAGTCGACCGGAGACTCCGAGTTCAGATGTGAGCACAACTACAGCCAGTTGTGCTGTGACCATGCCCGGCGAGGCAGCGGAGTATAGCGCTAAGGTTCTACCCACTAGCGCTCTCAAACTACTAGAGGAAGCCCTCATCACCCCCTCACCAAGAGACTCATACTACTTGAAGATGAAACCAGACTCCTGGTTCACAAGAATGCCTTCCTTAAGGGTCGCGCATTGATTGACTTATTTTTATTTATTCTCTTCTATAAGATACTAAAAGCTGCAAGATACTTACTTATTTATTTCTTATTTAATTCAGTAATTGGCGAATCTCACTGGTCTGTCACAGTTAGTTTCGAGACAGTAATATAATTATGAGTGGCAAAGGTCACAGTATATTAAGCGTTTAATATGGTTAATTTAAAACTTGACTTAATTTTAATTGCACTCCAAATTTTGTGGTTTTAATCCGTAAAACTAAAATACCGTATTAATTTGATTTAAGTCAGAATGAAATGTTTTGCACGTCGATTATTTTAATCTACGGATAATAAATGAATGGAAAAATATATAGTTAGAAAAGGTTAACAATTTTACAGTTGATTTCTTCTAGATATAGATTATATCTGGCAGCCCTTACAATTAGTATCCGGTTTGAAGAACCGAACAACTTACCTAATGTGTTCTTCGGGTATTTCTAATATTGTTTTCTTTATAATACGAGTAATATCAGTAACGTAGCTTGATTCAGGGTTTGTATGTTATGTATTCACATAATTAAAGTATTTTGTATAGGAACTCAATATATATATGCATAAACTGCGTCAAGTTACAATTGTTGTACTCCACTTCTTTATCCAATCCAAAGAGATTATCGGAAAATATTTATAAGACTTATTTATCGTAACAAATTTTTTATACGAATGTATACGTAACTCTATACACCACTTGTATTTACATAAATGTATTTTATACCATTTACATCACTATTGTTTAACTCGACCTGCTTTCCTTTATATCGAAGGGCCGGGAAAGTGGATGCACTGTGCCAAAATGCGAAGGTACTGGTCTTTATTTTATAGTTAAGTTTAAAGTGTATTTTACATTTTGCCGGGTACGTTATTCAATGTAGTCCGACGGTACCTACTCGCACGAATGTATGGACGAAGGTGAAGGATTAGCCTATCACTCAACGAATTGTTTTTTGCTTCGAAGTAAGACGTTTGGAGCTCACGCAGTGCCAATGTAATTCGATAATTATTCGAGTAATTTCGAAATGTAATTATAAAATTGTTATAATTAAGGAAGTTGCAAGTTATGCTCTAACTGCAAGTCCAGTGAAGCCAGTAATTTCGATGTCCTCGTAACGTATAGACGTGTACGATTTTCTGTTTGTATGTTTGTAACCGTTGATAGCGTGAACGATTAATGATCACGGTTATGAATTCATGTCATGTAAATAATGTTTGTTTTGTATATTAAAACATGTATCTTTAACACTAAAGATGTTTTATTTTGATCCGTCAGTTTTGTTGCCTGGCATTTGATTCATTTATAATTAAGAAAATAAAAAACAAATCTCATTTTAAAAAACATACAACATACAAGATTCAATCATAAATGGTCTTACAAATCATTTGTGTGCTGTCATATGCTTTTACTTAGCATTTAATATTATGTTATATGGTTTGTTAAGTTATTCTCATTAACAAGGCAATTTGTATTTCAATAAATTTATTACAAAATTGTTGTTGCACTTAAGTATTAACACTTAAAAAACATTTAATCCTAATAATCTTATTCTATTTGTTAGTAGTATGAATAAGAGGGGTCACTCTCAGGGGTCACCCTATCGTCATCTTGAGAAGAAAGGGATAGTAGAAAGAGAAACTAATTGTATCCATAATCAATCAATCAATCTTAAATCAATTGCTTAGCAACTGCCTAATAATCACAACATCACTTTTTAATTTCCAACTACCTTATCCAACGACTTTGACAGAAAGGATTTTATAGATATTGAAAACGAAAATATAATTATTATATTTTTATATGCCAAAAGCATTTTTGTAATAACGAAAGTTTAGAACTAAGATTGAAGTTACCATCATTATTTACTATTTTTTGGCCAAAAACTCTGAACAACAACAGCTCTTACTGAGAAAAAATCCATAGTGATGTGCTTATGTTTTATCAATATTGCTTTCTGGCCGTGCAAAAGATTTACAATAAATGAGTGCAGAAAAAGTAATGATTTGACTTCATTTGTACTAAAACCGAATTAAAAAATATTTTTTTCTAAAAAATTCTGAAGTACATTTTAACTAAATAATACGTATGCAGGTATGATAGTCACGATAGATCTATTTACAAAGTAAAGTCTACACCTAGTAAATCACAGATTGATTTAGTTTATACCGCCAGAGATCAATTACAGCTTTGCACAGATTCAATAAGGTGCGCAAAGTTGCCCCACAGTATCGGCCCAGAAGTACACACAGTGCCGCCCCCGCGCGACTCTTGTGGCAACTGAAAATACATTAAAAATAATTATAATATGTACATAGTGTTACGTGTTGATTTTACGTGTTTTATTGTGTCAATAGCATAGTTGGTGGGTACAATAAAGAGTAATCTATCTATCTATAGTGTGGTGGATAGACTAACTATCGATATTGCAATGTTTGCGATCAATATAAACAAAGTTAACGTAGACTTGACTAACACACAATCGAACTTCATATTGTAACTTGTAACAATAGTTTTAAAACGAGATTTTATTGTTTTGTTTTTTTTTGGGAGTTTCTTGAACAGATATTTGTTTTTAGGAAGGAGGACTTAAAGCAGTTGAGGAATGAAATAAACCCTATTCAGTCCTCTATTTTCCTTCCCCTGGATCCTCAATCGCAATCGCACTCTCGTTGAGCAGCGACCTTAGTTATTTTACACTAAATATGTATTTTGGAGCAAACTGACACTTAACAATTAATCGATTTATCGATCGATTCGTTTGACGACCCGTGTGGCATCAAGTTTATCATGCCAGATTGCTGCAGCGCCGTGTCAAGAGTTCTCGGTTCGATTCCCAGTGAGGCGGGAATTTGAATGATGAGTTTAAATTTTGTTCTCGGTGTGTGTATGCTTTGAATGTTATCCATGGCACATACCCACGGCACATGGAATCGTAGGAGCTGTTGTAAGTATTTAGCGTAATTTACTGAAGTAGCTTTAGTGTTGCTACTCGCCAATAGATGTCAAGAACAGTCTATTGTAGCAGTTTTTTATTTCCTGAAAACACGGATAAAAAATCATTTTCTAAAAATGAATCCTAGCTAGATCGATTTATCGCCCCCGAAACCCTCTGCATACTAAATTTCATGAAAATCGTTGAAGTCGTTTCCAAGATTCAGCAAATACATATATGTCGGAGATCATAAAATGGAACGCCAAGCCGGGCCAAGCTTGGGTGTATTCGGATTTTGAAGATGGCAATACTACTATTATTATTGGATATCCTAAATGCCGTACCGCGCTGTTAATCCGACTTCACCGCGTTCCATTAGTAATAGGTTATCTTATTCGAGTCGCATAATAATCTGTTCAAAGTCGTATGTCTGACTAAAATTATGTAAACGCCCACACTGTTGTTATTATTCCCCGAACCACCTAACCACCTTCTCAAAGATATACATATATACAAGAATTGCTCGTTTAAAGGTATTAGATATTATTATCAACACTCACCGCTCGATTGATATCCCCGACACAGACCCAATAGTCAGCGACCTTAGTGTCCTGACTGTTGTGCATCTTATGCGCCACGGCGACCGCCCACTTGGAGTGATCGTTGTGTGACGTGAACGACATCTTCGCCATCGGGAACTTCAGACGCTCTATGTTTCGCACCCTGAACAATTATTTATTTATTTAAATTTTTATGCCGCATGCAGTACAAAAATATAAAAAAGTATCGCATTTTGATCAACATCTTAATAACATGTAACACAAACACATGTCCCAAACAATACAAAAATTACTTCGAAGAAAATAACATTTTTAACACACAGTTATAAAATTAAAATTAACTACCTATATTAGAAAATCATTGAATAAAAATATAAAAAATAATAACATGTTACTCACTGAAAGTTCCTAGTACACTCGGAGTCCAAAGTCCCGGGTCCGTTGGTCCAGGACTCCACGAGCAGGTCTGACTGCAGCACCTCGGCCACCAGCCCGCTGTACAGGTCATCGTTGAACATCGCGCTCTTGGCAAACGATAGGAACTTGCGACCGACCAGCGTTTCGAAACTCTCTATGTGGTACCTAGAATATAACAATTATGGATTTTAAACGGTTTTTAGCTTGCCCTGCAAATCTTGCAAATATAATTTAAGGAGACCTACTTCCACTTATCCTAAGGATAATTTTACGTACTGCTTTAGTTCTGATGACAGTGCATTTTTAATCGACTTCAAAAAAGGAGGAGGTATTCAATTCGACAGATTTTTTTTTGTTTGTTACCTTAGAAATTTCGACTGGGTGAACCGATTTTGATGATTCTTTTTTTTAATCGAAAGCTGGTGCTTGTCTGTGGTCCCACTTAAATTTGATCGAGATCTGACGAATAGTTTTTGAGTTATCTCTAGTTTTGAAGTCGGTTATTTTTTGTGAAGAATTATGTGATAATCATGACCTGATTCTACAGACACGTTAACAGCACAAAATCAATCATTTTAATCTACATTGACAATATAAAACCGTGTATTTAGTTTAAAATTAATAACTTGCTTTTCAATCAATCAAATTTTTCTGCTAGAGGATTGTACTTATATCACTTATATTTGTCCATTACCCATGGAAGTGACGAAAATTTTTAACATTCGATACAACTCATGAAAAAAAACATTATTATTTGGCCCAATATTGTCAGTGGCCATCATGGTCATTATCTGTAGCAGACGCAACAGTGAAGGATTTTGCTAATGCATCGCTAGCCCTATAATGTTGGGGCCACACTACAGGAAACGTAAATGCCTATCGTCGCGATAAATATTGCGTTAATTATTAACGCGATAAAGTGAGTGGCTACACTTGAACGGTCAACGTGAATGCCCATTCTTGGCGATAAAATTGGCGCTAATGTTCCTTGAATTTTAAATTTGTTTAAATGGATTCTATAATAATCCATTAGGCTTTCCTTCTTCTTTTTAATTTTTTTCAATAGTTGCTTTAAAAGTTAGTAATTCCATTATTCGTCGCCAAGCATCATTTTGCGAAGCACGATTCTTGAATCTTTTGAGTCTCGGATCCCACAAACATGGCTCCGTTTGCAGAATCTCGAGAAATGCAATTACTTTTTCGTTACTCCACTCCATAGCCATAGTACGTAATTAACGAAGACAAACACGTGCGATCCCATCGCGCTCACGATTCACACTGACATACGTAGTGTGGCCGCTTCAACGCATTCATTCTCGCGTTAATCTCTTTGATGTACCGCCATTTGAGCTATCGCCTACTGTACAATGGCAGTGTGAATGCCGTTGTCAAATTATCGCGTTAAGTCGTGGCTACACCTACGTTAAACGTCCATCATCGCGATAATTAATGGCATTTCCCGTTAGTGTGGCCCCAGCATTAGAGCACTCTTTTTTATGCAACGACAATTGAGCTGACAAGCCAACTGATGGTAAGTGGCTACTATCGCTAATGGATATCGGTAACACCAAAGCCATCATCGATGCGTTATATATCAAGAAAGCAGCGAGATAGAAAGAAAAACAAAAACACGCTACTTTTACACCTTATTGGATTAAAAAACCCCAAGTCATGATATTATAACATAGCAAACTTGCGTTAATTTCCAACACTACACTGAATTTTTTTTTAACCAAAAATGTATCTAAACTAAATTAGTATATTTTCTCCCATATATAAAATGTACTCCAGAAAACTCACCAAGGCGACATATCAATAGTCTTATTCTTCACCACGTCCATAAGATTAGGGAGTTCGTTATCAAACTCCTGAGGAATGTGACTGTATACTATGAGCGGTTCGTTGTACTTCAATTGCGTGGCAATTTGATTCAGTGTCGACGTTTGTACAGACACGCACAGAAACGATTGCCCATATTTCATGCCTGTTGCAGGGTAGTTGTACGAACTTGTGTTGAAGCCATGCACTGAAAAATATTTTTTAAAATAAAACTTATATATTGACGATGCGTTAAGAGATAAGAATGGTAAGAAAATAAAAAAAAGGTAACAATTTATGATATTACAGAATCTCAATATTATTTTTTCCAATTTAGTATGCAACTTATTGTATTTTTAAATGTACAATCCCTAGCGTAATTCATAAAACCGTTTATTACAAAATAAAATAAAATTACATTACTTGTCTGCTCGTATTTCGACTACGAGTATTCACCTAAAAAGTTCAATTGAGTTCTTACTTTCTTTTTCTTCTCTCTTTCTTGGCAACGCATCAGTGATACCTTTGGTGTTGCTGATATCCATGGGCGACAATAGCAACTTACCATCAGGTGGATCGTCAGCTCGTTTGCCAGGTAATTTCCATAAAAAAACGGATACTGCAGAACACACTTAAATTGACAATATACTCACTATCAGGTACCGGAGGGAATCGTGGCACAGAGTGAACAAGCCACAGTGAAGTAAACTTATCTCCCAAGATCACCCCCTTCGTATGTCCGCTCTCAACCCTCGTCTTCATGAACTTTGAATGCATCTTGCACATCTCGGCTAGATCGTAGTCATCATAGTATTTATCACCTAATTTAAACTTTTTGTACTTCTTGACACCTTGCTTCATTTGACCTACAAGAACAAAAATAATTTGGTTCACAACTAGCTGGTGAAACGTATTTCAGCGCGGAAATGTTATTTTTATACTCATCCAAACTTTTTAGAGAAAAATCATTTCTTAATACTCTCCAGACTATTTTATAAGAAACCTTAAGTTTCATGTTTCTAGGTCCACTGGTTTAGGTTTAATGATGGTTGTATATTTGTTATAGTTTTTATTGTATTAAAAAACATAAAAAAAAACAGAAACATTACTTACCCTTTTTGCTTTTGGAATACATTTCGGCCACAGAATGTAGAATATCAGGCTGGTACTCAGTGGCTGGGGGCTGGTCATTGTACACTAAAGAAATTATGTTTTTATCCTGGAACAGATATCATTATCTTTTTTCACAATTTTAATAAGTTACACAATAACAAAAATTATTTTTATCATTGGCCACCTCATGCAATCATAATGACCCAATGTTTTTTCTGGGTTTTAACCTCATATCTGATTATAATTGACTGTTGTACTGTAATAAGCTTTAAGTAACATTCAGTGTTCATTTTATTTTAATTGGTTTACAAATAAAAAATGTATATTATGACAATTTAAGACAGCGAGTTAAGTTTATGATGAGTTTCCCAAAGTAATGCAAGGGCAGTTACATAATATGCATATGCATAAACATGATATATGCAAGATAAGATAGAGTTACCGTATATAATGGAGACAGGGTCCTTCCCACCATCGAACGAACATCACTAATGGCCAAGTCAGACATAACCCACCCTCCCCTGAGCTTTGAGGGAGTGAGGTGCATGTAAGCCACTCCTCTACGCACCAATGGGTTTAAATGGTTCTTTTCTCTCGGCAACTTGTAAATGTAGAACCTGCAATTTTTTAAAAGCTTCATTACACACACACTCATAACTCAATTAATCAAGTGTCATTGCCTGCAAAGTGGCCAGTTTAGTTTTCTGGCCAGCGGGCCTAATAAGAACTTTTATAAAACCATTCTAGTTCCAGGCAATTCATTTCTCGGGCTTTAAACGACGTATGATTGGCTAAAAAGTGTCACGTGACCGCTTTCGTAACACGAATTCGACGTTTACACTGGAACTTGGCTGGAAGAGTTCATAATAGACTGCCTGGCCAGACATTAATATGATAGATAAATGTTAGTTTCAGTGTCATGAGTAGGATTCCAGGGATGAGGGTATAAAGGTTTGAATATTTATTTATTCATTATAACTGTCATACTGTTTGATCCAAGTTGGCCTTGAACAAACATGTTAAGAGTATAATTCAACATACTAACCAAGTGTTTTGTCTCTTTAGGGAAACATAACATAAATATTGTATTTTATGTTACACTAATAATTGAAATCAACAGACTTTGTTATTATGACTCATGTTACTTTGTTGCAATTGTAACACAATCTTATATAGTGTTACATTAATGAATCATTATATTGCGTTTTTGTTGTCTATTTCCTCCTATCTGCTTAAGTCTACCATGTTATCAAATAGGGACACTTAAGGCCTCATGGAATTATAAATTACGACATTAATTTATGAATTCTACTAGAATTCATGATTCATATTGTATGAAAATTTAATTTTTGTCTGTTTATTGAAAATGAAAGCAAGTATTAAAAGAATGCAATATGTATGCGTTTCAAAAGACCTGTGTTTAAAGGATTACAAAAATAATACCTGTATCTTGAATAAGTAAGATAACGTCCCAGATCAGAGTTGCTAACAGTTACTTAAATTGCTTCCTTAGTAAAGAATTGCGATACAAATTCTGTACTAAGGAGCAATATAAATAACCATTAGTGACTCTAAGCTTGGGCGTAAGACTACTACCACAGCTAAAACTGTGAACTATCTTGTTTTAGAAAACATATTTATTGAAATTTATTATATATTTATTATATTTATTGAAATTTGAATGATGAGTTTGAATTTCTGTTCTCGGTCTGGGTGTGAATGTATTTGTCTTGTGTGTTGTCCATGGCACCCACGACACAGGGAATCCTAGTGTGGGGCTATGAGTGTGAAGCGTTATTATATTATTTTGTACAAAACAGTGGTTATAGCTAGCAGTCAAGTGATTACATTTCATATGGAGCTAATAATAAATTAATATCTTTTTACACATACATAATAAATTATGTTTTACACCCATTTCTGAATTGGTGGAAATAAATTGATTAATATTCAGGCCTTATAGACCATGTTACCTTTAGGTAAGAAAAGGAGGCTCCAAGGAGTTACTGAGGTACTAAGGTAAGGTAGGTAATGGAAAATAGACTACATCACTAATATCTAAAACAAAAATACTCACCAATCAACAGGTTCCCCCTTTTCATTTCTACATTGCGGTGTAACAGCTAGACAACCACTTAAAAACAAGATAAATAACAATATCCCTATACTGGGATTATAAGCAAAATTACTAGCCATTACAACGCGTGTTCTAGGCATGGTACTCCACGATCGAGTAATAGGACACGCAGGAAACCTTTGTTGATCATTTGTTTATGATGTCATGCAATATGATCTAAACATTCACGAAAAATATCAAACAATGGGCTGTTTATTAAACACTTCAAGTCATTGTTTTCATTCATTGAAGCAGTCAAAATTTAAGCAATGACTTCTCTACGAATATACTTTGTGATCTTTTACTTCTATTCGAATTCGATGTACAATTTTTACTGCAGAAACTTTTATCACAACAAAGCGAACAAATGTAAAGTTTACATTGTAAACAAAGAAGCATCAAAGTAAGCTTGATGACAGTTGTCAATCTGACAGTTGATAAATCGTTGAGAAATCAATTGATGCGATGCGTAGGCGCATCGTGTTTATTTCATTTTGAATATGGTTCGATCTTGGAATAACAGTTTTTTTTTTTCAATCCTTTATTTATGTTTAGTGTACATTTACCAGGACTATACTTTCCTCGCACACAGTATATTTGATCAAGGCAAGATATTTATTTTAATTTAATGAAATAAATAAGACATTTAAAAAATACAATATTTTAATATCATTCTGTAAATAATATTTGCTATGCAAGCTGATATGACAATATAAAATTAACTATAAAAATAAATGTACTATATATAATATCATTGTACTATTTTAAATGTTATATTGATCACTTATATCTGGAAGACTTCACTTAAGCTAACATAATTAACCATAAATGCTGTAAATATGTGACCTTACAACTATATAACAAAAAAGTAAAATAAAAAAGATTTAATTTACTATTGAGATGGCACAGAAACATGTGTTTTACTGTTGAGTTGGCATAGAAACAGCGGCCTTTGTATGAGATACATCACTCTGCCTCCAGAATGATACGACAGTCTTCAGTTCCGTGTAGAAATCAATTCCTTGTTTGCCGCAGAAATGGTTGGTGCCTAGGAAGCTGCCTCGGGTTCCCGTGAAAGAGAACATGGATAGTGGGACAGGGATGGGTACATTTACTCCGACTTGTCCGACATCGATTTCAGCCGAGAACTTTCTAGCTGCAGCACCGTTGGTAGTGAATATAGCTGTCCCGTTTCCGTAGGGATTGGAGTTGATTAGCTGAATAGCTTCATCGAGAGTGTCTACGAAGAGACACACCAGCACGGGCCCGAAGATTTCCTCCTTATAGCATTCCATGTTTGGTTGGACGTGGGTCAGAATGGTAGGAGCGACGAAATTGCCTTTCTCGAAGCCAGATACCTTCACTCCGCGACCGTCCAGGGCAAGCTTAGCACCATCTTTCACACCTACGAAAAATAATCGGGTGTTGTAATGTAATTCACTAATATTGTATTTTATAAAGTCACTACCTTAAGAAAATTCCCATATAAAAGTTCACAATACTGCTGTAAATCCCAAAATAGTTGATAAAAAAATTAATGTTGTGTTTTGCAAAATGAACTAAATCTAATTCTTTAATTATATGTGTGTGCTTTGTGAGAAGAACAAAGGTTTAATATCACAAAATCGAGCTCTCGTTGTGTAGGCAAAGTCAAGTGAAGATAGCCTAGTCTTGATATTTTAGTCTCTAAAGAATTTTACTTTAAGCACACTTACTATGGCAGTATGGTACCTCTAATTTTGACAAATGATGTGCATATTAAAAACTTAACTATCACTTGCTTTGGTGAAGGAAAACATCGTGAGGAAACCTGCACACCGGAGAATTCTCCATAATATTCTCAAAGGTGTGTGAATTCTGCCAATCTGCACTTGGCCAGCGTGGAAGACTATGGCCAGAATTGTGAGTGAAGACCAAAGCCCATCCGTGGGACAGTCATGGGTTATTCTGTGTATAATGATAATAATGATGATAATGATGACGTACCTGACTCAACAAGCCTCAAGATCCTTTCCTTGGCCTTGACAGAGATGACGGGTCCGACATCAGTGCCAGGTACATGGCCGGCGTTCACTTTGAGAGCCTGCGCTCGCTGTACCAGATCAGGAATCCAGTCTCGCGCCTCACCTTAAAGGGAAACTATCATTTAGTATTTCGGTTGTTTGGAATATTATCGTCTTTGAGCGATAATAAGGCTGCCCATTATATCGCAGTTACACTTTTTGTGTTTTTTTATACGATTAAGCGACTTCGGCAATCAGCGATGTTCCTGCCCAAATAATCGTATATGGTATGCGACGTACGAAGGGTATTCTGACATTTACCATAAGGTGGATCGTCAGCTTATTTTTCGGCTATTTCAATAAACAAGTTTCGATCGATCGATATTGACTGTCGTCAACTGGCCTTCTCGTTTGAAGGACATTCGATTGGTCAGACCTGTGGAGGCCCATTGTAATGGTCTGGAGGCGTCCATGATGTCGATCGCTATGAATAAATAAGGCGGATCTAACGTATGTCGAATCACGGTTCTTTTCAATATTCCATCTACATCGAAAAACCTCAACTCAATTCCCTAGCAACTGTCAAAAAGTCACAATATGTGGTGTTAGTTATTGTTTGTTACTTAATAGTAACAATTACTTGATATTCTCTATTAAAAACAGCCTTAAATCGATCAATGGATACTATGGATAGATCAAATCGATGGTGGTAGTCCTATCACACTATTGCCTCTAGGGCAAAAACAGAGAAATTTCTCTTACTCAACTAGCAAATGATATAATATGTACATTGTGTATTGTATATACTCTTATAATTATACATTTAAATATTATTGATATCTTAACGTTACTATTTTACGATGTTGTTTATTGTATTATTATATTTCGTCCCGGTTTTTTCAATATTTTTTTTCTTTTCTTTGCCTCCCTCACACTCACATTTTCACCATCACCCAGGGTCAACTGGGAGAGAGTGCCATTAGGCATTAATTTCGCCTTTGTAACGCCTACTTTAAGGTGTTTCAAAAGAACAAATAAATATAAACAAGCAACCCACCAACAAAGACCGCTGTACTGAGAGCCATGCAGCGTTGCCCTGCCGCTCCGAACGCGGCTCCGGCTAGCTGGTTGAGCGTGTGCTCCTTGTTGGCGTCCGGCATTACCACGCCGTGGTTCTTAGCGCCCATGTTGCTCTGGACACGCTTGCCTGGTGATAAAACATTGTATGTGTTCTAAATTTATATTTTCGCTACTAATATTGCTAGAATACAGCATTAAAAAAATACATGTTATGATAAAAAAAAACCAACGATAATCCAAAAATATTACAGACTTGAACGAAACAGCTTTCAAAAAATATAATACCAAATCACCATTATTATGTATTCTATAATATTATTTGAGGAATTCCCTCTATTCCTACGAATCGCATAATCAAAACTGATTTGACGTTTAAACCTATGGGACCAATTATTTGTGATTTCATTTTACTAAACCCGACATCCGCTGGCGAAGCCGCGAGCTAGAATTAGTAGAATATAAATAAGTTTAAACAAAATAGAGCCTTATTACCTGCAGCCGAGGCTCTAGTATAGATGTGCTTGCCGGCGCCGTCCCCGCCCACAAACGACACGGCTTTGATGTCAGGATGGTCGCAGAAGAAGTTCACCGGATCGTGGGTGCCGTGGACAACCTGTGACAAGCAATTTACACATAAATACAACAATAATACATAATTACTATTGTTATCTGCACTTTATTATTTCAATGTGCTGTTAATTGTGTTATTTCTTCCCGTTTTTTTCTAATCTTTTTTTTATTTTCTTTACCTACCTCACATTTTCACCATCACCTAAGGTCAACTGGCAGAGAATGCCATTAGGCATTAAGTTCGCCCTTGTAACCTCTACTTTAAGGTGTAGCCAAAGAATAAATAAATAAATAAATATTCACATACACTAGGATACCACATTTGTACAACGACACGAGAACAAACACTTTTAATAAAACTCATCGTAGCTACAAAAACAACGTGAGTGATCTGCCGAGGCAAGCATTAACCTTATTGTCATACAAACAAGGTATATTTCTTTTCGTCCCATAAAAATGCCTAGATAAACTAGACATGCCGCCAATGAGCGCTGGCCTTTAACAATAACATAATTGTTGTAAAACACATCAAAGCAGAAACTAACGTACATATTCCCAGCCAGTTACATTTCAGAATAATATAAGCAAATTAACATTGAAGTATAAACAGACAGTCATAGAACAGACATCTCGAACAAAATGTGTGTCCCGCCCGGGAGGTTCGATTTTCAAAATTGAGCCCCCGTTCTCCTTTCAAAATCGAACGAATCCATTGAAGATTGAAGCCACGTGACGCCAATGCATTGGGACATACATGGTGTTCGCGGTATCGGTTCTTTACGCTAGTAATAATACTTCAATGCAAACTAAAGGTAAAAACTAGTCTCACATTAACAACACCAGGTGGCGCTCCAGCCTCCTGCAGAAGCTCCATCATCATGACGGTAGCCCCAGGGTCCTGCTCCGAAGGCTTGATGAGGCAAGTGTTGCCAGTCACCACGGCCGGAGGGAACATCCACAGGGGAATCATCACTGGGAAGTTGAATGCGGCAACACCTATGGGAAAAAAATATGTTTTAACGACAAAGTAAACTTAGAGATCAATATTGGATAGAATTAGTTTTGAAGCTTTTTTTAAGGCGTGTAAAAAAATTGGATACAGCAATTAATACGAAAACTTTAAATTGTATGAAAAAATCCCTTTTTTTCATTTAACATTGTTTCTTATATATTTTCACCTTTTACTTGCACACGCTTCCTATTTTTCAATACTCATTGTGTTATTGAACTTTAATAAAATAAGTAGACCTCTATTTTCTCAAAAAATATGTTACCCTGTCATTTACTCTATAATCTAAATTAGTAAAGTACCGTACGAAAAAACTAAAAACGGAACCCTTATAGGATCACTCGTGCGTCTGGGCGACCGTCGTTCACAGCTAATTTACTCCGAAACTACTGGACCAAATGAGTTTAGGTGCTCATGTACTTTTTTGTGACGCAAAGACGAAGGTATAAAGTAAACAACTGAATTTTGAAATAAAAAATTTAACGAAATCAAAATAGAACAAAAGCTATTTTGCAAACCGTGTGGTATGTCAAATGAAAGGGCTTGTTGTAAGGATCTCAAATATATTTTTGTTATAGTTCTACAATGGATAGTTTTAAAATTATTCAAGAAAGTACGAAAATTAAAACCAATACAACAAAAAATATATAACAGAGAATCGTAAATATTACAGGAAAACCTATGAAAAGTCTATGGTCTTAAAAAACGCCAAAAATAAATAAAATTGAAAAATAATGGTAAAAAATAAACGTACGGAACCCTCTCCAAGCGAGTTTAACTCACACTTGTAAAGTTTTTTATTATGATCCATCCTTACCAGAAACGACTCCTAGAGGTACTTTATAGCTGTGTGTATCCATATCCTTAGCGATGTTCTGTATACAATCGCCAAGCTGTAGAGATGTTATGCTACAACAATGTTCTACCAGCTCTGCAAACATGAATCAAAATGTTAATTATCAAATAATTAAAATGCACTTAAAATAATAAAAAAACATGAGAGGTGTCAAGGGACACCCGGATGGAACGAAGTTCCTTTCGATTTAAGTATTGTTGAATCACGCTAGTAGCGCCATCTCTGTAAAACTCTCTGAATCACTTCAAAAAAAGTGTCGTCATTCGTAAGAATCAAAAAGTGTCGTATTTTTCCGTCTAGCCCCCTTTCACAACGCGCGATAAGGAACTTCGTTCCAACAACATTCAATTAAAAATCTCGATGGTTGACGAATATTCGTGAATGAATAAAATACGCTTAAGCTGGCCATTCACGATCAAGTGTACTTGTCAAGTTTGCAGTTTGACTTGATGCGGTATCCATTTTGCACGAGATAGTTATATGGCCAGATAGCCATACCGTGGCTTTCGTTACTACAAAGATGAGACGTTCAAGTGAAGGATATCAGGTAAAAAATTTTATTTTTCAGGATAAAGATTGATCGAAGCAGATACTATTTGGTTTGGTATTTTTAATGGTTGCTGCCGTGACTGGTACTAAGTCGTGCAGTATAGAGGTAAGGAAAGCCATCTCTGTGTACGAAAAGTATCCGTAAAAACGCTTCCAATAACGGGTGGCGCTGCGGTGCGCTAGGATAATTTTTATTGAACTCAGCAAACTTCACTCCGCAGCTCCGTCTACAACAGCGTCAACAGCTATGTTCATATCGTACTTATTGCGACGCCAGTGCTATTGTCGTAGGATGGTGGTAGGTACTGGAACTAATTCTATTTTCAGTAAACACCTGGACACTTCAATTTTCCCCTCATATGAGATCTCCTTTCCTCTATACTCCATGTGCTATATTAATCACTTACGAATGCCTCTTAAAACATCTCCTTCAGCGTCCGCTATAGTTTTGCCTTGTTCTTCTGTGATTTTTGCTGCCAATTTGCTATGATTCTCTCTCAATAAACGAGCGAATCTGAAAACAGAAGGTAAAAAAATGTAATGAATTTACCACTTATTTATTTATGTTTAAACATGCCTGCAAATACGAAGCGTTGCGCATAAATTTCTCTATCTCTATTAAATTACAATAACAAACTAAGAAATGTTATTTCATGTTTTTGTTTCGATAAATCTATCGTAATTTGTAAGTGTACATACAAGTAGGTATAACGTAAATACGTATTTTGATAGACAACAATGTAATGTTATTATTACTTACTGTGCAGTAACTACTTATCAAATTTACATAATTTATTACATGTTACAAGATAACACAAATGTTACAATTTGTTTTGTATCCGTGCTCTAACTGAACCTTGCACTAACACTTTTTTTATTATTTACATGAAATTAATTAAATCAAATTATGATAATTATAGAAATAAATAATAATAATCAATATAAAAATAAGTAATTCTTATGCAATTTTTACTAATATACAATTTCATTAACTTGAACCTTCCTTAGGTTCCAGAGTATATATATTATGTATTTTTACTCTTCATTTTGAGTGTCATTTCTAAATACTTTTAAACTGGTTTTTCAAAATGAAATGTATAATACTGTAAATATACTTGTTTTGTTGTTGTTGTAACATGTAAATTATTGGGAGTGATTTGATGCAATTTCAACTTTCTCCTTGCTTATGAGAATAGCAAGCGGGAATACAGTTAGCCTGGTTTAATCTCTTTACATATTGGACGTATCAAAATGTATGTAGTTTCAAGTCAAGGAAGATTACGGGTTCCGAAGACGAAGAAAATAAATAATTCTGGCACATATTGCATTTGATTCATGCAACTACCTATAAAAATTTTAAAAATTGACTATATCTATCTAAAATCCTTATCTGTAAATCAATTTAAATACCATATTCTCGTTTTTGAACACATTCGCTGCGTTACGGCAAGTATTTTGCCGTATTATTAAAAGCTACAATATTGAAATGATCACTGTCTCTTTTCTACACGTAAAAGTTAGATCACCCCCGCACCGCGCGCAAAACAAGGACAACAACAAGCTGACGGACTTTCAAATACGGCAAAATAGTTGCCGTGACGCAGCGAATGTGTTAATGGCCTTTGATATAAATCGAAGTGGATTTCATGGTATCTATGGAACGCTCATTCGCACTTTTTTCACACAAAAATAACCTATAGGCCAATACGTGGCTAGCTACGTACGTGGCTATTTTTAAGATTAATTTATTGAGAATACATTCGCGCTCACATATATTTCTATGACTAATGCAGTTAGTATGCTACTGAAGGAAATAGCACAAAATATCAATGCTGGAGTCTGCACAATTGGAGTTAAAAATATAATATGTAACATGTAAAAAAATTGTAGGCAATGCCAGTTGAGTGACCCTAGCTACGAAAGAATTTCCATGAACATTCAAAGAATTCATTTCGGTTTTGGATGCCAAGATATACTATGTATGACACGAGATATTATAGACAAATATTTTTACTTGGTTACTGTTTGTGATCGCGATGTCCCATTTATATTCGCCACACACTATCAACGTGTTAATTTTTCATTTAAGCTATGGAAATATTGTTAACTAGCTGACCCGGCGAACTTCGTATCGTATCACCTAAGAATGTAACAAATCAATGTTATCTATTTTACCCTCTTAGGGGTTCAATTTTGTAAAACGCTGAAATACGTAATTCATTATTTTTGCCGTAATCGATTCATACGAAAGGAGAATGCCCATAGCCAGTATTCTTAAAAAAATAATTGTGTCAAAATGATTTTTGGACAAAAAATTTAATTAAAATATTTCAAGTATTTTACCCTATTTCCTAAAAAACCCTTATTGGGAATATTTTTTTGAAATTAATAAGTAATTTTACTTCCGTTTTAAAAAATAAAACCATTGGGCCATTTATGTTTGGATAAGGGCCAAACAGGAATCTTTTAAGATCCTTCGGGCCAATAGGTTGCATTGATTCCCCCCCCCCACACCCCGGGGGTTGCTCGCCTTGTCGTGGCGGGGGGGCTTAGTAACCGTGGACTGGTCACCCACGGTGAAGCCAAGAGGCAACCAGGGCCAGCCTGTTTGGGCTGCCGGCTGGCCCGAGGAGGGCGCTCCCAGCGGGCTGAATAAGTCCGCTGCGGACGCGCGCCGAGGTGGGACCGCAGAAGAAGAGGAGTGCCGGTATTACGGTGCGCCGTTCTCCCTATCTTCTGCGGCCGTGGAGGGATCGCAGAGGGAGAGGCGTGTTGGTATTACGGTGCGCCACTCTCCCTACCCCCTGCGAGCTGGCGGGGCCGTTCCGCCGAAACGGCATTGGTGGGGCCGCAGAGGAAGAGGCATGTCGGTATTACGGTGCGCCGCTTGCCCCATCCTCTGCGGCCGAGGTGTGGTCGGTGGAGGAACCACAGACCTGATCCTCCACCGGGTACCAGTCACCTGGTATCCATGGCCTCCTAGTAGCAGACTCAGGGAGAGTTTCCTACAGTACTGGTGGAGGCCGAGGAGGGAGGCGCACCTTACCATCTGGTGCGCCCATCGTGGAGGGCCTTCGGGCTTTCTTGATGGAGCCGCTGCATAAAGTCCATATTACTGAGTTTACTATAACCTAAATAAAAACTAATTTTGTTGAAAATCTCGTATTTCCTACTATTAACATTGACTAAAGTTAGTATGTGTAATTTATTAAGATAACATAATCAAATAAAGGTATTTTTATCAAGACACAAAAATGTTAAAGTCAGTACATTTCTCCATACTAAATGGGCATTCTCCTTTTAAGCAAATATGTCCAAGGAATAAAAAGTTTCATATGAACTTTTATCCCCTACTTCACCCCTTTATTTTTGAAAAATCCTTCCTTAGTGAAATTTTAAGTTTCTAGCCCTAAGGGTTAGGCCTGTGCGTTGATACATCAGTCAATCACTTTTGCCTTTTATAATAATACAGATTTATACCTGTCTATTTAATCTAATCTCTATGAAATAACCATTAAATATAACATCTATATATCATGTGCATAACATAACCCCAAGATCGTTTACCACTAAACGGTTAACAATAAGCCGTAATGACAGGACGCGCCAGTCTGAGCGACTGTTTGACCTCTCCACTCGACAATTAGATGCAGGCGATGCAGCACACGCATGTATCGTACTCTTTCCAATTATACTTAAAACACTTATTATATGCAAATAGTACGCACTTGAACATGAGTTGTTGCCGAGTCATTATTGTGCTTTGACTCCATGATTTGTATGCGTTTTTCGCCGCCACCAACGCTGTGTTTAGCTCGTCTTGTGTTGTTTCGGGTACCCTGAAAATAAATATTATGTGGTTGAGTAGTTAATTAACGCGTTGGTCATGTCTTAAGCAACATGGCATCAAGGGCATCTAGCGTTTTCGTCAAATTACGAGCGGATATTTAAAATGTAAAACTAAGTAATACATATTATTTTTAAGGCACTTTCGCCCCATTTCAGAGTCACTAACGGTTAGGGAACATACCAAAACCACGTGCCTCATTTGGGGTGGGGGGGTATTCAAAACACCACGATTGGTCATAGAGGGGAGGGGTGGGGGTTTAGGTTTTTGTCAAGTAGTCAATATTTTAGCAACCATTGCGCCACACAAGTCAAATATAAGCAAAATTATTATTTTTTAAATCCGTTTTTGCAAAAAAGTATTGAAAATTGTATTTATCAATTACTTACCACGTGAAAACTAGGGGGGAGGGGGGGTCTTCTCATATACTACGGATGGTCACGAAAGGGGGGGGAGGGGGGGTAAAAAGTTGGAAAAAATGGGTTACGTGGTTTTGGTATGTTCCCTTACTTAAATTTTATTATAAATCTTTTTGTTAATTTGATTTCGTTAAAAATTTTCACACGATCACACAAATGATCCTATAGGTAAGGGTTCAGTTTTTCGTTTTTTCGGAACCCTAAAAAAGTGTTACAATTATTCTTTTTTGTTTCATGGGAATTACATAATAGGTTAATTAACCTATGTCAACAAGATGATAAAACAGGTGTTATGAGAAATATGAGTAAATTGAACAATCAAATTATTATGTGATAACACACAGATGATAAGAAATAAGAAACCATGCCAAGATAAGATTATACTATTATTTATACTAATAATAAAGAGGAAAGATTTGATTGTTTGCATTGAATAGGCTCCGAAACTACTGAACCGATTTGAATAATTCTTACACTGTTGGAAAGCTACACTATCCCCGAGTAACATAGGCTATATTATATTTTCAAAAAAATTAGGGATCCTTAATAAAACCAATAATGTAACCCAAGGTGTAAAAAATAAAGAAAACCGAAGCAAAGCGAGGGCGGTTACTCGTATAATATAAAAAGATATACTATAACAGTGGAACAAAATATCTGTAGCATTGGGTACCTATTTACCAATTATGATGTTCTAAGTTTTGTACAACTAAAAAAAAATTATAATGTGTATTATTTATAATACTCAACTATTATAATCATGATACCTATAATGGTTGACTTTATATATATACTTACTACAATCCAGTGCATACTGATAAAAACTAAAATTTTCTAATGATAATAATGTATCCTCTATAAAAGCTTATTGGTTTGTAGTTTGATAAACTGTGGTATTAATTAGATGGTAGTATTTAAGAACCATATACCCGTACCATGTTTTTATATGAGTGCTATTTGGTACAAAATGTTGGCACTACTTTTTATTGAAATATGTATTAGTGTAAATAATAATTAATAGTAAACAGATATTTGTTTCAGCTTTAAATGAATTTATCCTTAAATTCTTTACATTTTATGCATGCCTTATATTTAAACTAGCTATGCCCTGCGGTTTCACCCGCGTTAATTTGTGGAAAAATATATATAATATAGCCTATAGCCTTCATTGATAAATGGACTATCAAACACAAAAAGAATTGTTCAATTCGAACCAGTAGTTCTTGACATTAGTGTGTTCAATCAACCAAACTCTTCAGCTTTATTAACCGACTTCAAAAAAAGGAGGAGGTTCTCAATTCAACTGTATTTTTTATGTTTGATACCTCAGAACTTTCGACTGGGTGAACCGATTTTAATGATTATTTTTTTAGTCGAAAGCTGGTACTTGTCGTGTGGTCCCACGTAAATTTGAGCGAGATCTGACAGTGGCATCCGTATCAAAAGCATATAAGTCTCAAATTTGTATTAAGTATGTGCGCGATAAATTGATGCCTAACTCAATATCACGCCGACCGATTTCGATGATTCTTTTTTTTTATTGGATGTAATTCATTTGAAGTCGGTTCTTTTTTTGTTAAAATTTTAGATTATAGTTATAATATCAGTATAGATAAGTCAAACCTGCCAATAACTTCATTTGTTGCAGGGTTTGTAAGTTCAATCCATTTGCTAGTCTTGGATTCCACAAACTGTCCATCAATGTAAAGCTTTGTTGTGGGCGCTGCACTGCTGTAGTTTCTACGAAGGAGCTGAGACTGAAGGAAACAAACTTATATTTAATTACACTTTATTGTAACTACAGTAGAATGCGTTAATTATGACTCCGCCTATATTGACCAACCGCTTATTATGACGTAATTACACAACGAAGTTTGGTTTTCATATAAAATTCTTTTAACAAAGTCGGTTATAATGACTTCGCTTATAGTGACATGTCGCGTATTATGACCCATTTTTAATAAATTTTGCCCGTTTATAGTGACCAACATGATTCTTTACACCTTCGGCAATGTTCGTTGATTCGCGACGACGTTCGGCACGTGGCTTGTATTTGTTTTGAATCTCAAAAAATGAAAAATATATATTTATTACGTGCAATTTAAATTTTTATTTAATATGCTATGTTTCTTTATTAAAATAAGTATTTATTTACCTAAAAAAAATAAGGTTGGTTTTTTTTTCACATAAATGCTTTGTATGACGTCCGCTTAGTATGACGTGTTTGTCGATTCCCTTCGATGTCATTATAAACGGATTCCACTGTATGTTTTAAAAAAATCTTTGGTAAGACAGAGAAAGACTAGATAAAAACTCAATCAACATTGTTATAATACTTTGTAACATAATAGAGTTTATAGGTATTTCAATGAAATATTTTTACTGAAATAGCCGACAGACAAGTTGATGGATCTAGCTTTTCAGCTGATGTTTAGCACTAAATTAACTAAGTCAAGCAAGAGGGTGGTGGCTAGCAGTGGCGTGCCTAGGCCGTCAGAACAAGGCAAGCCCAGTTGTGTCTTAACCCAGGATCTTAGGATCTTTGGCCCGACAAATAACACTACATTCCATATGTCAAATATTTACCAACAAATAATGTGAGTGTTAACAGCTGCACAGTAATGATAGTAAAGCAATGATAGTAAGCTGAGCTTTTCGGTTTGTATGACTGTACCGCCACTGGTAGCCAGGCAGACTACACGGAAACATAATTATTGCCAGTACTTCAGTTGAATATCTCGTCTTTCGGTTTTCATACATAAAGTTTTTTAATTGATACACTTCGTTTTTAAATTATTGTTATCGAAATATTCTCTATATAAATTAAATGATGAAAAATTGCATGCAAGTATACTGACAAAATATGCATGTGATTAAATGACTTTAAATTTAAAAACTATGCATAACTTTTGTATTTGACTACAAAATACATTTGCAAATGAGTAGAATGTATTGCAGTCAGGGAATTGTTACGCAAAATGTTCATGTGAATTATTGAATGAATATGATGAAACTGGAAAATACAAAACAACTGCGCAACAACACACTTAATTCAGCGATGAATAATGTAGTCAGTTTAAATACCAAATCACTTGAATCATATTATGGACTCCTTTGTTTATCTGAAACACTGCTGGTGGCATGTTATCACACAGATATATCTGTTAATTTAAAAGATAATTATATTATCTTCAGTTTTAAGGTTATGTCAAATTAATTCAAATACATATTATTCAAAAGGTTTCCATATATCTTTTTGCTCAAAAGCTTAGTTTTTAGAATAGTATAGACAATATGAATTAAACTAAATCACTGAAAATCAAACTGAAAGATTTTTAGAGATAAAATTCAAAGCTACAACTACATTGATTTTTAACATAGAATAATTTTATAAATACTATACAAATGAAACACATAATAAAGTAAGGTACATACTTCATTTTTCAGTAATTTCAGCATTGCTGAGGCCATGATGTTAGATTATTTTTCACGCTGTCCTACGGTCGGGTGGGGGCCTCGAGCTCAGGCGACTGATTAAAATACGAATGTTTTGCTCTGACCTTGAATTGATAAAATTATTCTGGTCGTGATCGCCCGACCGCCGTCATGCCGTCAATGAATTCACCGGCTTTGATTATATTTGTATAACCACGCTTTTAATTTTTAAATTAAACTAGACCACCCAAAAAATTTTTTTTACAATTTTAGCATTTGATTTGTTTTATCTGGAGACACCTAACAAAAAATAAATATTTCATATGTTTATCTATAAATATAACAAACAAAGCCTTATTTTAAATTTAATTAGTTTAATCGTTTAATGTTGCTTTTCTTTTTATTTTCATTTGGCATGACTTATTATTATTATCACATGACAAATGACAATTGACATGACAATAATTGACATAACATAACTTGAATCTTTGACATCATTGACTTGAAGTCGGCTTGACAGCTGACAGCTTAACATTGTTGACAGCCTGTTGACACAGTTCAAATCATGGATATATTACTCTATCTGGATTACAGACTCCGAAGTCCTGAGGCATCATGTTCCACTTACACGTATTAAGTAGTTAAGTAGTTAATTAAATTTTAAGTAAATTGATACGCCTCTACGGAAAATTTAGTAGTTAAGTAGTTTAGTACTTTAGTACGCAAGTAAACTAGTAATTTAGAAATGTTTCTATTTTCTGTCAAGTGGGTGGGGCGGGGCTATCACTTAACACGTTTGGAATGGACAGGCACATTCAAGTTAAAATTTAGTAAAATACTTAAGTAGGTTGTGAAGAAATATAATTTAGTAAATAATTTATTACGTTTGGACACGCAATAAAAATTATTCACTTACAGTTTAGTTAAAATTTAGTTGTCTACTTAACTACTTAATACGTATAAACGGGACTTTAGTGCGAGTTTTACGTGACATAACGGGCTCAATACGTAAATGCGAGTTGGTTTTTCAGAAATAGGTAATAAACACAAACCTATATTTTTAATAAAATGACGAAATGAATATTATGTTTCTCGTAACTGATATCAGATGGCGTTATGTACGTTAATCTGTAGTACACACTGACACAACACAACACTACAATTTCCTCGTTACTTATTATAAATACTATTATTTCTTCTGTGCTCATTCAATCATAGTAAACAAAAAGTATTTAGGTATTCAGACTGCCAGGAAGGGTTGTTTTTCGCGAGTATCTTGCATGTATTATTACCTATATCTTCCAAACCGCAGAACGGATATTATAATTAGGATATCGTTAGACGTCTTGTCTTGATAACCCAAGTGTTAAAAAAAACAAATATGGTGGATTTAGACATTGAAGTACTATTGTTACGTGGTCGCAATTAAAATTGTCTTTTTAAAAATTAACAATAACTTTATTACACTAATATAAAATATAACTTGGAATATTAAAACAGACAGAGACAATTGTATAAAAATAGAACTTTGAATAAAAAACAGAGACACGTTTGAAGTAGTAGGATCGGAGATGGAATGTGTCAGGTTTGGGAATGCAGGGTATTTATATGGTTCGAGAAAGGAGGAGATAATGACTCAGTGACGGGAAGAGGGTGAAGAGGGATGTTTGGTTTACAATTCTAATATTTACATTATAATTAACAATTCACTTATTGACTAGTCTTATGGGTCTAAAGGTTAGTAGATAATAATGAATGTGATTAGTAATTTAGGCTAGTTAACAATTGGCTTATTGACTATGCTTATCGGTCTAAGGGTTAGTAAACAATAAAGATAATTAATAACTTATGCTAGTTTGTGTTAGTATGAAGGGGCGTACGTAACACCTCCCCCCTTAAAATAAAGATCGGGCCTTCTTTTGTGTGCCCGATTTTTGGGGATTTCGATCTTCTTCTTCGTCTTCCGAAATGCACGATGTGGATGTGGAAGTCATTGGGATTTCAATTACTTGTCGTCGCCTGGAGTTGTCAAAGCAGTTGTTGATTATATTTATGCATCCACGTGATTCTTGATTGTTTCTTGAGTTCCACGGCAGTGGAAGGACTCGACGCCATGGACAACATTTATAGATCAGAAATGTAATCATAAATATGCCAAGTAATATGTTGGCAAAGGAAATTTTGTTCATAGCGTTGCGGCTGAATGACGGTTGATTTTCTTCAATGAGTTTTTGCTGCGTCCTAACTTGTTCCCGTATTATTTTTAGTGAGTCAAGGGGAATATTTTTGACAATTATGGGAGTAATTTCTGGAGGAGCCACTTTCAACATGTCTGGAATGCAAGCTTCTTCTAAATTAACTGTAATTATGGGATGGGTTACATTTGTTATTGTATCTTCTTCTGCATTCAGAGTTACGAAAGATGTATAGAATTTGCATCCTGGGTGAAGAGTGATAATTCCTGCTCCTGAAATTTCTTTGTGTTCGATGTTCTCACCGCATTCTACTACATATGGGGTAGTCTGTCGTAGAATGAATATCCATTTATTGTCTCCAATAACCTGGAAAGTGTCGACTTGAGCTGCGAATGTGACTAATTCACAAGATGCTGGAAGGTCTGCACTCGTCATCTGTAGGACTGCCATCTCACAAATAGGTCTTGAGTTCTGATTGTATATAGGGAGATCTTTACAGACTCTTTTCTTCGGTGCGAACGTTTTACATCCGTCTATGAAACTTGTGCTCACGTAGCGTTGACGTGTAGTAGAAGTGGCAATGTATGTTTGCTCAGGGAATAGGGTAGAATAAAAGGAAGAGTTGGACTTGGGATGTTTAATGGGTATGGAATATATATGATAGAGATTAAATTTTTCATTTTTCACTAAAGGAAATTCTATTACATACACTAATTTATTCTGATATATATATGATGTAAGTGTAGTTGACTCTAAAATGTCATGAATATTTTGCAAGATTATAGGTGCTACTAAGTTACTAGTTGTTCTGATGTGATTTGTTGCTAAAAGTTCTCTATAAATTCGTACAGTTGAAATAATTGATGGATGGATCGCTCCAGACTTAATAAACAAAATGCTTGTTATGATATCATCTAGTTCCCTTTCTAGTGATATAACGGATTCTAATATTTGTATAGATACAGAGGATATTTGTTCCGAAGCTTGAAGATCAAAAATAATAGTATTCGTTTTGTTTAAATATAAGCTAATTTTTTGAAGATTGTCATTTATGGAATATTCATCGTAAGATATCTTTGCAATGGTTTCGTTGAAGTTATAAATAGTCGATGAGATAATTTGCAGTTGTTGTTTAAGTATGTGATTATTGTATAATTGTGGTTTTTTTAATTTTAGAGTTGTAAAACGATTTTGTAGAAATGTATATTTTGTAAAAGTATATAAAATATTAATTTGAGTATAGAACATAATATAGTAAAACTAAAATAGGGATTAATCATAATTTTCAATAATAAACTTATATTCTAGATAAGGTAACCTGAAAGAAGTTTAATTTTCTTTATTTAAGTCTTGTACGGGTCTTAACCTATTACCGTGTACTAATTGATTTTTCCCAGATTTTCTAATTAAATAATTTTCATTGAATCCTTTTCTTATAACCTTGTATGGTCCATCCCATTTACTATCTAAGTTGTTTGGATTTGGAACTTTGAGCATTACGTTGTCACCTAACTGAAAGTCGGCTATATTTTTTATGTGACTGTCATAGCGGGTTTTAGCTCTTTCTTTCATATTATTAACATTACGCTGCGCTATGTCGCGAGAGATTTTAAGCCTTTCGTTGAGGTCGTTAAGGTAATCGTTAGTTGTATATTCTCGCATTTCTTTTAGAGTGTATAATAATCGGGGTTTGTATCCAAATAGTAGTTCGTGAGGTGTGAAGCCAGTTGATTGGTTAAGTGAAGTATTATGACACATAATTGCGAGTGGTACGATTTGGTCCCAGTTGTGGGAAGTTTTTGTGGAATACATACGGATGTGATCTCTGAGAACTGCGTGGAATCGTTCTAAAGAACCATTAGTCTGTGGATGATATGCTGTGCTAAATGTGTGATGGGAACCTAGTAACTTAATTAGTTGTTTGAGAATACTATTTACAAATTCTCCACCTTGGTCGGAGTGAAAACGTTTAGGGATACCGTAGTGTTGGCAGAAAATAAGCAGGGATTTTGCAATGGTTATAGCTTGTTTATCGGGAATAGGGTATGCTTGGACAAATCTAGTTAAGTCATCTTGTAACGTCAAAATATATTTGTTAGAGTCGCCTGTAATGTCAGAATAAGAAACTAAATCAATGGTTACTCGTTCAAATGGTTCTGTGGAAGAGGTAGTGATTACCATAGGAGCTTTGTATATTTTGCGTTGGATTTTATTGCGTTGGCAAATCTTACAGTTATTAATATAGTCGGTTATAGTGTCAGTCATACCTTTCCAAAAATATTCAGATCTTATTTTTCTTGTCGTCTCTACAATACCTCTATGTCCTGATAAGGGGTCGTCGTGGAAAGTTTTTAGGATTTCAGGAATTTCCTCGGGAGTAGGGTATTTAATTCTGTTTTCGCAAATAGTAATTTTGCACTCATAGGCATCGGCTAAATACGCGGTGATATGCAATTGATCGTTTCCCTGTAATTTGCACGTGGGATCGTCTTTGAGATTGGGGACATACAGAGTTTTAATATCGTGGTTATGTAAACAACTTAAGAGGGTTTTGAAATAACTTTCAGAATCCCATGCATTGAAGTGTGTTGGTCTTGTACAACCGAATATTATGTTTTGTTTGTTATTTGAAATTAATAAATCAGTGTCGTAGAGTGTTTTAGGTTTTTGTAAGTATGGGTCCACCTGAGGACACATGGAAATAGCTTTATTAAATAGGTCGTTTTTATCTGAGAGTTCGCATGAAACGGGAATAAATATGTCTTTGTGTCGTTCGTCTAGAAGGTTATCGGGTGAAATATGGAGGTTTGGAGTATCAAAACTGTAAGTGGGGTTTTCGGCGAAATATGCATAATTTATTTGTAAATAGTCGTCAGAAGGATCCTGAGTGGGTCTTGGAATGTCAGCGTCAAGTGAGGAATTTACAGCATTGGTGTTCATGACAGGAGGTCGAGATAACGCGTCTGCGTTTGTGTTATTTTTGCCTGCTTTGTAAATAACTTCGTAATCAAATTCTTCTAATTTTAGTCTCCATCTAACGAGACGACTACCTGGGTCTTTTATGGAAAATAACCATGTAAGAGGTTTGTGATCTGTGACGATTTTAAACTTTCTGCCAAAGAGGTAGGGTCGGAAATGTTTGACAGCCCAAACTATGGCTAAAAGTTCCCGTTCTATTGTTGAATAATTAGTTTCGGATTTATTGAGAGTGCGAGATGCATATGCGATAGGAAGGTCTTTCCCAATTTGGCCTTGAGATAGAACTGCACCAATTGCATGTATTGAAGCATCAGTTGTCAGGATAAATTCTTTGGTGAAGTCAGGGTATTGTAAGATAGGTGGACTGATTAGAAGTTGTTTGCATTGTTCAAATGCTGTTTGTTGTGACTCACCCCAAACGAACGGAACATCTTTCTTTAGGAGACTAGTAAGAGGTTTAGTAATTTTACTGAAGTTAGAAATGAATCGGCGATAATATCCTGTAAGACCTAGGAAAGCTTTAATGTCCTTACAACATTTTGGAGTTGGAAAATTTTTGACGGCTTGTATTTTTTCGGGATTAGGTTTTACGCCTTCGCTTGAAATAATATGACCTAAGTATGCAACTTCGCGTCGTAGAAATTCGCATTTGTCAGGTTGAACTTTTAATTCGTATTTTTTGAGTCTTGAAAATACTTCACGGAGTTTCTGTTCATGTTCTTGTAAGCTAGATGCAAATACAACGATGTCATCTAGGTAAACGAAACATCTTTCACCTTGTAAACCAGAGAGTACGGAGTCCATTACACGTTGGAATGTACTAGGTGCGTTCTTTAAACCAAATGGCATTCTTTTGTATTCATAATGACCATAAGGTGTGTTGAATGCTGTTTTAGGTACATCTTCTGGCTCAACTTCAAGTTGGTGAAATCCTGAAGCAAGATCTAGTGTGGTGAAGTATTGTGAGTGTCCTAATTTGTCTAAAATGTCAGTTATGTTTGGAAGTGGATAGCTGTCACCTACAGTGATATCATTTAGTTTGCGGTAGTCTATGACTAAACGCCATTTCTGTTTTCCAGAAGCATCTAGTTTTTTGGGCACTACCCAGATGGGACTACTCCAAGGGGATGTACTAGGTTGAATGATGTTTTGTTCTAGCATTTTCTGGACTTGAGTCTTGACTTCTTTCTCGTGGACTTGGGGGAATCTATATGTTTTTGTGTGAATAGGAGTATTTGAAGTTGTTGGGATCCGGTGTTTAGTGTGATTGCTAAAAGTGAGAGAATCGCCTTCGATGAAAAATATGTCGGTATATTCGGAAATTATTTTATCTAATGATTCCGATTCTTCAGTGTTTAGGTGTTCCTTTCTTATCAACTGCATAACTTTATTTTGTCTATCTAAAGTGTTCAAATTATTTATTGAGATGGGTTGGCCATGTTCGCCGTTTGTTTCAACATACTTATCATAATCACAAGGGTCTACATTAATAACAGGGGTAGTAATTAGCTTATCGTATTTGGAAGTGTTAACACAAGTGATAGAGAATTAATTGTTTACGACATTAACTAATGCGTTGGGAATAACTACATCATTATCTAATATTTGTTTTTCAACTAATGCTGTTCCGGAGTAAATAGTATTAGTTTTACATTTAATAACTGTTTCGGATCTATTAGCGAGAAATTGTTTATCTGGACTAGTAATCTGGTTATTGGGAATGAGCTCGTTAAGATAGTGAAGTTTGTAGGTTTTATCGTGAATGCGCATTGTTTTCGATTGTACATAAATATTAACATTGAATTTGGTCATGAAATCATTTCCGAGAATACCGTCTGCTTTTATATTAAGATTAGCTACATGGAATTTGAATTTAGGGAAGTTATCTAATGAGATTTCTGTGGAACCATAACTGTTTGTCGATGTTTGTGTGCTTGAAACGCCTATTATAGAAACTATGTCGGAGTTATTTATCTGAGCTGTACCTATTTTATCACGTCTTATAATAGAGATTCCTGCACCGGTATCGATGAGAAGTGTAACAGGATGGTTTTCTACTTGGAAAGTGCAATGAAGTAAGTTTTCAGGAGGAATATCGTTTAAAGAAGAAATAGCATAGGACTTAATGTTAGGTTTTGATTTGGAACACTTACGTTTACTGACTTTGCGAGATTTAGTAGAAATGGCAGGCTTAGTAGAATTAGTAGAGTCAAGAGATATAGTAGATTCAGTGGGTATAGAAACGTTGTTAGAAATAGTAGGATTGGAAGAAATTGTAGACTTGGTAGAAATAGTAGATTTGGTAGAAATAGTAGGTTTCGTGGAAATAGTAGGTTTGATTGAGTTGGAAATTTTGGAACTGGTAGTATCGGTACTTTGATTTTGGGGCTGGTTACCCTGTTCGTAAGTTACCGATTGAAATGGAATTGGAGATTCGGTGTTATAGGATATAGGAGTATTATGAAATGCGTTAGAGTCAGTTTGTGTAGCTGCGTCTTTGTTTTGTCTCCGGTAGACTGGTGACGCATCTGGCTCATTAGTAGCAGCTATTGTTTGTCGCCGATGGACTGGGTTAAATGAGCTGCGACTATGCTTTGGCTCTAACGAGGGTGAATGTTTGTTTACCATTCGAGTTGGAGGTTCTCTATATTCGGAATCGATGTTATTGTTGGGATCGTTGAGCAGGGGGCTGAAGCGATTTCCAAAGAGCTGCTCGCCTCGTTGGTCGCTTTTGAGTTTAAATGACTTACTCGTGATGAGGGTGCTGGTAAAGCACGTTGAATTTGTGGACGTGTTGGGGGATTTGGCAGAGCACGCGTTGGAGGGGGAATTTGATTACTACGCATATTATTATTATAAGCTCTTTTGCGACATTCGGAAATTGTGTGACCTATATTTTTACAATAGTTACATATTTTTGCGTTTGAAAGAGAAGTGTTTGAATTAGAGCGGAAGGTAGAGGGTATAATATTATTATTATTTCTTTGTACAGCTTGAATTTTGCTAGTGGTGTTAGATTTAAATAAAGCCTGTCTAGCAATATTCATGGACCTTATTTTGTCCTCCTGCATTGCAAATCGCCCCGCTTCGGCAAGGCTCATAAAACCTTTCGTTCGAAGCATCACACCTATTTCTGAAGAGAGTCCGTTAATAAAAACACTTAAAGCAGTCTCTTCGGTAGTCGTTATTCGACCTATTAGGGTGTTATCATTTATTTCAGTGTTTAATTTTTCTATGATTTTGCTTCGGCACAAATCTACTCTATGAAAATAATCGGTCAGGCCTTCGCCAGGTTTTTGGAACATGGATTGGAGTTCCAGATTCAAGTGAGAGATGGTTTTAACGTTAGAAAATTTTTCTATTAGATACGACTTAAGGTCGTCCCAACAAGCATGTTGTTTACAGTGGACGTCAGAAGCGCCCGTCCCTGTGATATTATTTAGCGCATAAACAAGTAAAACTGATTCTTCATTTTTACTTGAAAGTTTAAATGCAGAGTCACATGACCTAATGAATCTGTAAACTTGTTCTGGATGAGTTGTGTCGAACGTAGGTATGAGTTTAAGTAGCGTGTTTAAGTCGAGAGACATGTTTGTGTTTTGTGTTTTTAATAAAATGGGATGTGTGGAATCTGAGGATGGTTCGTGTTTTATAGCTTGAGACATAGATAGATATGGTATACAATAATAAAATATACAAAATATGGGAAGAAACAGTGGGATATATGGAACTGAGCAGACAATTTAAGCCACTTACCACAGTAACGTCAAATACAGGAGCATCACGTTCGGCGAACACGTTCGAAAGCCTGCAGCTACCGTGCGACGAGTTTCTTCTTATTCACACGTTTGTGTTCGTCTTCTTGTGATTATCCTACCGACTGCGCCAAATTTGTTACGTGGTCGCAATTAAAATTGTCTTTTTAAAAATTAACAATAACTTTATTACACTAATATAAAATATAACTTGGAATATTAAAACAGACAGAGACAATTGTATAAAAATAGAACTTTGAATAAAAAACAGAGACACGTTTGAAGTAGTAGGATCGGAGATGGAATGTGTCAGGTTTGGGAATGCAGGGTATTTATATGGTTCGAGAAAGGAGGAGATAATGACTCAGTGACGGGAAGAGGGTGAAGAGGGATGTTTGGTTTACAATTCTAATATTTACATTATAATTAACAATTCACTTATTGACTAGTCTTATGGGTCTAAAGGTTAGTAGATAATAATGAATGTGATTAGTAATTTAGGCTAGTTAACAATTGGCTTATTGACTATGCTTATCGGTCTAAGGGTTAGTAAACAATAAAGATAATTAATAACTTATGCTAGTTTGTGTTAGTATGAAGGGGCGTACGTAACACTATTACTAGAGTATAGAACGGACACCCCAAACACCATGTATGTCCCAATACATTGGCTCCACGTGGCTTCAATCTTCAATGGATTCGTTCGATTTTGAAAGGAGAACCGCGGCTCAATTTTGAAATTCGAACTTCCCGGGCGGGACACACATTTTGTTTGAGATGTCTGTTCTATGTCATTATACTTCAATGGCTGTAGATGCCTTCTTTGAAGTATCAAAAAATAAAAATAAATCAAATAATGCAATATGGATATAGGTATCGTGGTAGCTTTTTTTAATAGCAGGCGGGTATTTTTTTCAATTTTTTAATTTTAATATGGTGAAAATATGGTGGTTCTTGGAGATCTGTGTTGGAGATACAAATACATACCATAAAGTGAAACCATAAAGAAACATTTAAAATAAAAAGGAGGGAATGTTGGGATGGCGATACAGTTTTCGTGTAAAAAGTAGATGGAGATTTAAAAAGTCCATGGGCGGCAGCAAGGAAAAATAAAGGAGAAATAAATGTATTATTAGTTATTTAATTTCTATAAACGTTCATAGTTTTTTTTTATGAACAATGCCAGGATTCAGGACAGACTTGCATTTGCGAGGTAACCAAGTATTTTACATCCGGTGGGGTTGGCGAGGTTCGGCCACAACACAAGGGATCCCTTGATGGTAGAACAGCGTGCTCTGTTGTTATGCTAACACTTGATCAAACATTCAGCCCTACCATACCTACTATGTTAAGTAAATATATTAAGTGCGTAGTTTTTTTTATAAATAAGTAGTTTAATTTAAATAAGAGTCCCTAATCCCTATGTATTAAAACTATAAAGACACAAAACACAGTCCAGACGTAAATATTTTTAGTTTTTCAACGTTATTTTTAACATATTTTGCTAACCATTACTTTAAAGTGAATTGGTATTTATCTTCGACGTTGATTTATTTACTTTAGTCTGTAATACAATATTCTACTGCCCATACTGGCTTCTGCACAAAACAATGCATAAAGGCAAACGCGCGTGGAGGTCCACTCAAGATATTATTTGCATTCCATAGGTACATAGGTAGGTATACTTTTTAGGGTTCCGAAGTAAAATCGGAACCCTTATAGTTTCGTCATGTCCGTCCGTCCGTCTGTCCGTCCGTCCGTCCGTCCGTCCGTCCGTCCGTCTGTCCGTCTGTCCGTCCATCCGTCCGTCTGTCCGAAGCAAAGCGCCGAGACCCTTAGTGCTAGAAAGCTGTAATTATAAGTATAATAAAGTATTGAAAAACATTTTTTTTTCAGGGTACCTCCCCTACAGGTAACGTGAGGATGATTTTTTTATTCATCACGTACCCTATAGTGTGGGGTATCGTTAAAAAGGTCTTCTAAAAATATTATGGGTTTTCTAAGGCCATTTTTGTGATTAGGGGTCCGTTTGCGAAATATTTGGCTTTAAAATGCTAATTTTGGTTAGAGTCAAGTCCCTCCACCTGCTGGCTAAACGGTTGGAGTTGGACAAGTTAAAATTCTCAAAAATAGATGATATGATGAATTTTCAAGGAAAACTATAATAATATAGCATAAGTACTTAATGAGTAATAGTCGATAAACTTACTACTTCGGAACCCAACGTTGCGCGTGGCTTGACACGCACTTGCCCGGTTTTTTAATATTTTGATTGATCATCTGCTTAAGAATAACGATAAATATAAGTTTAATTTGTATAGATCATAATAATCATGTTGATTTTAATTTAGGTAAGAATATTTAATTAAACAAGGTAAAGATGTGTTTAAACAAGGTAACTTTGTCGCACTTTATCGGCGAGTACAAAGAAAATTTATCCACAGCTTTTCTAAGTTAATTCACACTTTTATTAGAAGCTATGAATTGCGAATTCGGGTACAATATGGTTGATGGCTGGGTAGCTATCTGAGCCGTCGCGTCAATCACCGTGTTATCACATCGTATCATAACTTCGTTACATACCATTCGTTAAGCCATGTCGTAGGGCCTTGGACGTCATAAAAACTTCCGACACTGGGGTTGGCCACTAACCCCTTTACTATTCCGCACTGGAGCAGCGTGGTTGAGTATGTTGTAGGCTGCTTCAAGAGTCCTTCCGCCTTCAGTACCTAGTTGACCATTAATGGGTTGAATTGAAGCTATGTGTGTAATGTTATGTGCATTAAACTTTGTATTATTTAATTTTTTGGATAAGTTACAATAAATAAATTTTACCGTCCACACTATCAGACTTGACCTCGGATTTCGTTATCTTATCATAAAACGGTCCTCACTCCTCACCCACTTATAAACAGTTTTATAATGGAAGAAGACAACTGCATCTATCTGGTGTTAGTGAGTGATTACTGATTACTGTAGCCCTTGGGCCTTGGGATCCTTGGATCCACTCTGCGACTAACTTGTCCATTTCATTCCCTTGCTTCGTCAAAATTATAACGCAACTTTGACAATAATTTCCTATTTCTATTGTTATTTATAACATCACTAGGAGACTAGGACTATGAATTCGGCAAACGAATCCACCCGCATCACCTTGACTCGTGGCAGTCGTCAACTGCTCGTTTCTCCCGCTCTTTCCTGCCACGAACTTGCGAGCTTTGGAACAAACTTCCCTCTGAGCCATTCCGTGTGCGCTATGATATGGGGTTCTTTAAGAAGAGTGTTTATCGTATCCTTCAAGGCCGGCAACGCACTTGCAGCTCCCTCGATGCTGCACGTGTCCATAGGCGACGGTGACCACTTACCATCAGGTGGGCCGAATGCCTGTTTGTCCGTCGTTAACATAAAAAAAAACGAGCAAAACTTCCGGATGGCAAGTACACTTATAAACTATTTAGTACTTACACTTATAAGCCGCGCTATTAAAGAAACGAATCTAAAATGGCGGAAATTATCAGTTGCCCTCACTCGCACGCTATTCCTGTCTTTAGCGTGCGAGTGAGGGGGAATGATACTTTCCGCCATTTTAAATTCATTTCTTTAATGGCGCGGCTTATACATAGATGTAATTAAAAACCGTTTTTTAATTACATCTATGGGCTTATACAAATGTTTTATTAGGTTCTAGAAAGTGATAACTGTCAAGTGCAGCTTTTTGTCGGTTGTCCATTGCAACTGAAATATGAATTAATATTGATGTATGGATGTTTGTTAATCCTTTACACGAAAACTAGTGAATGTTTTTTCATGAAATTTAGCACATAGGTAGACCATGAATCATGATTTAGGATAAGACAGAATAGCATTTAAGGTACATTATCCCGGGAAACGCGGGAAAAGTCGGCTCTAGATAGGTATCTTAAAAAAAATAGTGATACTGAAAACATAAAATGAAGCATCTAAATCTTATATCAACGCTTAAAAGGAAAAATTGGCTAAGCGACATTGAGCTAACTTTACAGGAGAGCAGTTTAAAGTTGGAATTTTTAGAAAAAAATCGCATTATTTTTGTAATCCTCCTACAGACGCTATTCGTACTGTTTTAGAATCTTTATTTTATCATCTATATTGTGGCACGTTGTATATAACAACTTTTCTAAAAATTCAACTTTAAACTGCTCTCCTGCTAAGTTGGCTCAATGTCGCTTAGTCAATTTTTCCTTTTAAACGTCGATATATGTACTATAAAATTGAAAAGCGACACACATCTCAGAAACTATCGAACCGATTAAAATGTTTGGCAGGGAGATATGTAGTTGCTAAGGAGACGGCAGCTAAGAACGGACTTTAGGAAGTTCATCGTAGGTTTCAGTATATAATTTATATAACTCTGAGACACCGACCTACCCATGCTCGTTAAAATATTCGCCAAGAACTTAAAAATTTATAGACTATCAGTAGTAACAGTCAGGTCAAACGAAGTCGGCATCTTTGGACTGAAGCACTGAAAACAAGATTGGATTGTGCGGCAGTAAGTATAGGTCGGTGATAAGAGGGTCATTGCCCGAGCTATCGGTCATGCACGGCACGGCCCGTTGTGGCGAATGACGTACACACATACAAACAACACTGCATGTATGTTGAATTTTAATTTTAGCACCATGAAGTAAATGTTCTCGGAGAAGTGATGACAACGTTGCAACATCGTTGACTCAAGCTGACGGTTGGCTAACAGATGATGTGTGTTAAAAAGTCATCCGTGGATAAATGGTCTGTGAAATAATGGTCTTGTCTTGAACTAATATCGTAATGTCTCTTGCATATTACGAAACGGTGTCTTGAATAGGTATATCGAATAAATATAATTCGATTTTACAGACAAAGCTGATTACAAAATGGCCTTAAATGATAGGGGTAATGATGTAAGGATTATACTTTAATAGTAACACAAATAATTTGCTTTTTGAAACAATTATATTATTATTTATTATGTACTGTATGAGTACATTATTTTCTGTTAGTGTACCTAGCGTATAAAAGTATGCGTAGTTGCACACTTAGGAAGTATACCTATAAGTATTTTCTGTGGTATAAGTATTTATATTTGATATTCGCGGCATTTATTATTATAGACACACACACATTATTATGTACCTAGCTAATGGCATTGTAATCAATAATAATATTGATATCATCCTATCAGATGATTATAGTAATTAATTATTAAAGTATGTACTTATATCAGATTAGACGTGTTTATGTGAAAAACATAATATTAGACATATCAAGCTACTTTTTTAGGTTGGAGGTAATGTGAAATCTTTAATTTCGATAATTCATTTCAATTTATAATTAAGATAATTAAAACTAACGGCCAAAACAAGTAACTGTTGCATCGTAGCGGATTCGCAGTTAGAAAGCAGCTAGAATTACCTAGAAGCTCATAATGCTCTGTTAAAATGTTATCAGACCCCATAAAGAGCAAAGCCCCAACTCTACAACGCCAAGTTTTAACTATAAATCCTTCTAACTACATCTTAAACAAAAAGTATAGCTTGGCTCTTCTGGGGCTATCGCAATGAAATTAAATCTTACGTGGCATAATGGGGAAGTTTCTTTAATATTGAAGTGTATTACTTCGTAAATCATCCGACTCGTAGAGAAAGACTGTGTAATAACCGCATCTTCAGACTTTTTCAGCTCCCATCCATCGGGGATCGGGGCATATCCTATGTCCCTTTGTTCGATAGGCAGGGTTACAAAAATGTCTACATAAATCACATTGACAAAACAAAATATTATGACCTACCTTCCTCAGTTCTACTCATCAGCCCCAAATAACATCGACTACGTATAAATAGCATAAACGCTTATCTATAGACATTAGATGGCTCCTGTCAATGCTAAGCATAATTATGCTAAGTGATCTACCGAGATAGCTTAGTATAGCGGGGACGAGATAAGAATGGGCTACTGAACTATTATAAGCTCTTCTGATTCCGGAAAAGAACGTGCTCAATTTTCCGCAGCTAAGCCTTACACTATACTTTAAATTTGTATTTTGTAGGATACAGGAAAACTTAAATGATATCGTTAGATAGCTGACGAGATGTCAACGGTCTTCATACGACTAAGATACTTTTACCGTATTTCGAAAAGCACGACAAGCAAACGACTATCGCTTGATAATATTAACATAATAATATCATTATGACCATTAATCGTTTTGTTTGTAGTGGTGTAAGAACTATTGGCCTGGATAATAATAATAATAACACTTCACACTCATAGAGCTTCTAGAGACACTAGGATTCCCTGTGTCGTGGATGCCATTGACAACACACAAGACAAGGACACTCACACCCAGACCGAGAACAGAAATTTAAACTCATCATTCAAATTTCCGCCTCGCTGGGAATTGAACCTAGGACCCTTGGCGCGGCGATCCGTCATGGTAACCATTGCGCCACGTAGGTCGTCGATGGATTAAGACTGAACGTGGGAGTATAGTCACACCGTTTTGGGACAGACTTCGTTTTATAGAGTAACCAATGATATCGCATGTAGGTATAAAAAGAGGAGAATATCAATAAGAAACAGAGCTGCATACAAGCCTTGCAAAGATTTTCCTGCACAACTGCACACAATTAGACATCAGAAATGGTCACGACCGTACAACAAGTATTTTATTTGTCATATAATGTCTATCCAGTCCCAGGTCGGAGATCAACCCGGAACACCGATCGTCAGACTGTCGTTTATATCTGGGACACATCAAATAACAGCGTTCACAACTAGCTGGACAGACGTCACTGAGTTATTTAATATACCTAACACTAGGTAAGATGTATAGAATATCCAAGTATACTCACTTGTATATTATGTAATTTACAAATATACATAATGTTCCTTAATTTTACACACATAAAGTAACAGAGACCTAGACTAAATCATACTAAACTTTCCCTTGCATTGAAACGGAGGCAAATCAAATACTTTGTTTCACACTATTTATAAATAATTATAAAGTAATTGATTACTAATTGATTTACTATGTAGTTTGTTTAATGTATCCATTTACTTTTATTAGAAACGTGCCGAGAAATTGTCGAGTTAAGGATGGATGGGGTCAACGTTAGATAACCTATTATGTTTGTTACGTGAAAAGCTCGGTTATTTCGATGCAATGTCTGCATCTGTGATTTACTATAAGTACGAGTATATTGCGACACATAGGTCGTGCCAACAGATTGGAGATGGTTACTTATCGGTACTAATAATTATTATAATATTGTGTTCTGTATTGCGTAAACATAGATGCTTCATGCAGTTTGGCATCACTCAGTCCTATCCAGGCACCTATGGAAAACTATATTACTTAATGTTTCAGAAGAAAACAGTTTTTAATAAAGATACATGCCCACTATATACAATGCAAAAAACGATGTAACTAATCTATACTATAATAAAACTCAAAGTGTCTGTTTGTCTGTCCGGGCATCACATAAAACCCCTGAAACGGATTTCGATGATAATTGGTAAAGTTGTTACTGATACCCTGGGTCATATTTTAGACAACTTTTCATCCCGGAAAATTAAAAGGTTTCCCGGGAAAACAGGATAAAAGTTTGAATAAGTTAAAACATAATTTCCGTATGAAAAGCTGTGGGCAACAGCTAGTACTATAATATTCTGTGCTAACACTACACTTATGTACACTATAACATACACGTTTATATCTCGTATGTGTTTACACCTGGAGTATGTCATGTTATGTAAAGCATGATTAAATAACAATCTCTTCGATCAACAATAGCAACAATCTAAGGAAAGTAATAGAACACAATGTACCTATATTGGATTTACATGATGCAAGATCTACTTACGTACAAAGAGGTTCTAGACATTTTGTTAGCGATGACGAATTTCGAAAACATCAAAATTACATACTTATATTTTGATATTTCCTAATTTTGTTTTAACAAAATTTAGATTTTTTACACGCACTACCGCAACCTCGGTTTGTTTGCCATATACATTGCCGGTGGACCAGCAGTTATTCTATACGATCCTTAGCAAAACTATACATTACCTAGGTAAAGCATTATATGTTGGAACAATATATTCATATCATTTCACACATTGTCCGAACGACCCAGATATTATTATTATTTTGATGTATAAATTAACTAGGGATTGTATAGAATACCACGTAGATATATGTATAGAGATTGCCGGTAACATATATACAGTATCATTGATCATTGCATACGTATGTTCTGTATATTTTTTGAATATGAATGTATAGACATTTCATATCATTGGCTGTAGTGGTTTAAGCGTCCATTCCATTGTAGGTAAGTAAATGACAATTAGGACATACATACTGACGAACCCTTACAGGTATGTACATTACAAGTCTGAGATTAAGTACATTGTACAACCTATTTTATTCCAAAAAATACAACAGGAAACTTAAGTGATCGAATAGAGATATACCACTATTAATAGAAGAGTATAAAAAGGATTTTAAATATGATTGTGAGTGAAAAGAAAGAAAGAAAGATAAAAATATTTATTCCGTCATAAGCATAGCAACAACGTTAAAACTATATGGTAAGACATAAATACAATTTGTTTAATTGAGTTCGGAATAGCAGCTGCCATCATGTCGGAAAAGGGTCCTACTCAGAATATGGCGCAGTAAGTGGTAAGTGAATGGTAATGAGTGAGTAGACGTTGGTGGAAAATTTTCCGAGCGATTTTACCCTACTATTATGTTGTATTTAATCAGTCATTAATCTATTATTTAAAATGCGGCACGTAAATGGACGTTTAAAAACACAGAACATCTAATAATTAGTTAGAAAGGAATTGTGGGCAAGGTAGGCGCGCCAATACTGTGATCAAATGCGCACATCGCACAAAAACACGCGATTGCGCTGTTTAGTGACTCGCAAACTCCAACGGAGAAAAGTACTGCAAAATACTGCGACTTAATTACGTAAAAATGCCTTTATGTGCGGTAATTGGAAAAAACTTTGTTTCGGAGGCCATGATGAAATATGAGTCTGTCGACGGAGTAAGTAATTTCAATCAAAAAGTATAAAAGTATATAATGAATAAGTTATAAGGCTCGGCCCAATAAAACGACGATATTCCACAATTATTTTAATTGCACTTCCATTACACTCATCACAAAATAAATTATCACTAAAATCATAGACCTTAAATACGTTTAGCCTCGGGTTTTCATGCGACCGTTCAGGTCGACTGTCGAATGGCGAATGTACCGATTACCGAGTTCTATGCTCTAACGTCGACATCAATGTCGTCAATATGCTCACTAGCGCCACCAAGTGGCGACTGATGATAGTTGTACAGTTTAGTCAATATCATACTTATATTCACAATAGTTCAAAATAATAGTCTCAAGTGGTACCTTACACTGTAATAATAGAGAGCACGCTAACAGCTCGGCCATCTGACTTTTCGTACGTCCTCGTACGTGATACATAGCGCAAATTAAGAATATGTTGCATTCATTATTGTACAATCATCATTTAAACAAGAAATCAATCATTTAAACAAAAAAATCAACAATCCAAGAAATCATGATAAATTAAATTGCTAATGTTGCCTATATCTATATGAAAATGAATTTTCATAAACCTATTGTTCACAGCTATGTTATTCATCAAAACGAAGAGATATTCATATAGTTTATAAATTTATATCCTTCCTCTCAAATTTGAAACTTAAAAATATAATATATACTTTTTTATAAAATGATCAAATCGATATCATACTTAACATTTAATACATCTATAAAAAAAATCCTTTATTTCGTAAGAGCAAATATTACAATTGTTATTTCGATACTTGGTACTTTATACTTTCATCTTAATGACTTTCATCGTAAAGATCTACATAATGTTCAGATTTATTAATTATGATAGTTCTTACTGGAATGTAAATTTTAAATGAGAATTATAGTCAATATCTGAATAATGGGAAATAACAATATTTAAATTTTTCTATCAAACAAGCAAAAAGTTGATCGGAATACTTTTACGTCATACTAATAATATATTATAATGTAATATCATTGTATTATACTATGCTTTTAAACTAACAATATCCCGGAAATTAAACATTTACATTAAACTATTTAAATGAAAGTTGTGTGTTACTACGAACATATCAAACTTGTTACATGAATCAATGATCACACCGAAACTATTCACATATATGCTCCAGTAATAAACAGTAATGATTAAATTTCTATAATTATTATCTACTATCAAACCTTTACGGTTGCGGTACGTATTCAAATCGCCAGCTACCTTGCCGCGTGGCACGGCTTCATGCGTCAGTCATGTTCCTTACTTGGTTTTCTTCTCTGATCAGATCCATCTCTCAATTCATACTTGGCCGTGATGGGGAGTGTCGCTCAAGCTCACCACACCGTCAGGCACGACCAAGCTTTTCCACTTGGTTCACTAAACCCGACCGTTGCTCAGGCTCATCGCTCGGACTGTCATTTTGGCAGCACCTCAGACGTTGCTCTTGCTCATCGTCTGAGGAATTCAGTGAACCATATCATCACCGTGGTGATATCGCACACGCATCGGTCGTTGCTCAAGCTCACCGCCGAAACGTATCAGTTCTCTCACGACCGTTGCTCTAGCTCTCCGGTGGTGTCAATTAATGTATCATTTCATCAAATATTGTCTGTTTTCCATAGTCCTGAATAATATTAGTCATATCGTCTTGTCTCTTGTCGTCTTGTCTCATGTCGTCTTGTCTCATATAGTCTTGTCTCATATAGTATTGTCTCATATAGTCTTGTCTCACTATATTAGTCTTGTCTCATATAGTCTTGTCTCATATAGTCTTGTCTCATATAATCTTGTCTCATATAGTATTATCTCATTTCATTGCTTCATCATTTAATTTCAAATTATATCATTCATTGATATCCATTTTAATTAATGCAATTCAATAGATGCATTTCAATTCACTTGATTTCAATTAGGTTCATTTCGATTAGCTTCGTTTCATTTTGCTTCATTTCGATTAGCTTCATTTCGATTAGCTTCATTTCAACTCGATTCGATTCACCTCGATTCGATTCAACTAGATTCGATTCTATTCGTTTCAATTCAACTCGATCCGAATCAACTCGATTCGATTCAACTCGAATCGATTTAACTCGATTTCATTCAATTCGATTCAATTCAACTCGATTCGATCCAACTCGATTCGATCCAACTCGATTCGATTCAACTCGATTCAATTCACCTCCTGCATATTCTTCACCAGTTTTCTGGTGCCCGCCGTTCGTCAGGTGCTTCATCCAAGAGTTGTTCATCGAATTTTGTCAGAATCGTGGTTTCATCAGTGTTGTCTCTGAACCTCCTGATCTGATGTATGTATTCGATCTGAAACTTATAAATACTGTATAAGTGTGGATTCATACACTAACGCAAATAGGCAGAAGTCATAAGGACTCCATGATATAATATCGTAACGTTATTATTTAAGAATCAGAGTATATGTGTTAAACTATATTCTGTCAATCCAGTATCCAGCAACGTCTTTTGTCGCAGAAATAAAGCAACTAAAAATCAATAGTATATTCCTCTAATTTATTCTTCATACTCTGGAGATTAAGAATAAGTGGACATTTATGTAATAAAAGAAATCTATTTTTCAGATAAAATGTTTCTGGTACAGTGGTACCTACGTACTCTTGTTTGTATAATAATATCAATAAATAAATAAAATCTTAAAATTCCAGTAGTTTCAATGCTCGTAAAAACTAACCCCAATAGCGCAATACAACCCCAATAGCGTAATCAAATCAATCCATTAACATGGTTCACGTCAATATTCATCACTCCTTTGAATAATCGCTTCATTAAAGGGAAAAATAACCCTTAACTTCTGTAAGCAAATCTGTACTAAACCCATCTATCTACCGGGGTAGTCATAGCCCGATAAGTAGTCAAGAATATTAATTGACCAGGTTTTCAAAGTCAAAAGTCAAAATATTTTATTCATATAGGTATCACTGATACACTTACGCACGTCATTTTTTTTTTTGCTTTTCGGAAAAGTGCTGTGTCGTGGAGGAGAAGAAAAGCCTAAAGAAACTCCTCACCTCCTCTTTTATTATCGCATTCCAAGGAAAAGGATATCAATATGACATTATTTCCATAATATGGAGTACCTAGACATGGATACTCCTATGATGAATTCCTTCTTCCACTGCAAGACACTAAATAATTTATCATCATCAAATAAATCTATATAGTTTGTTAATATATCTAATATTAACGGATGTTGCGTATTTCCATTCTATTCACTTTGGCTTTGAAGCCTGTTTGATGCCTCAAAGTTTCATAGCAGAGACACTTGTCGATCACACACCACACACATAGATGTCCCATTCTTTGCAGTAATAAATATAATAGTTTGGTGTCTTACATCAGACACATCAAACCCCAAATGTAAGATATAATCCCCGGAGATACCCATCACATTCAACAATTATTGCAATGTCTAAACCTCATTTCTGTGTCTCTAACAGTTTGCCCGACGTCTCAGTGAATCGGTCTATGCCATAACTGTGGTGCTATGAGTATGTAGCATTATCAAACATCACTAATAAAAGTAAAGTAAAGACATTACCTTGTACCTCCTTGGAAGAGCAATGTACGCACATAGGGATGTGATCAGGCTGCGTAATCAAATTCACATGTTAGTACGCGGTATCTCACAAATACATTATGTTTATCAATTACCGTAGAATCCCGACCGCAGTCCGGCAATGTCACAAAGAAATCTGTAATCATAATACATAGTTTAGTTATTATTGTCAGTCACTGTCACTTTCCAGTTGTTTGAATTCGTCGAGTAGTCCGTTTACTTCAATTATACAAATTGTACTGCTGTAGAGTGGGCGGGATAACAATCACCATAACTAAACGCTATAAGAACAATACTTGTAACATCAAACGGGAATCACCAAAAAATTCCGGAGTAGCCATCTAAGCTCATATTTGGTGTGCAACGTACAGAAGCCATTATGATAACCGCATTTATCGAGTAGTCATCTGAGTGTGCATTCATTGCATCTTATTCTGTAATGTACCTACCTTTATGCTAATGCGCCTTTATGATAACCGACATTAACAATAGTTACTTAAATCAAACAGATATCACAAGAAATAATCTCTAATAATCCTCTCGACTTGCTGTAATTTGAAGAAAAGTACATGATCTAAACGAGTCACCCGCTTGCTAACAAAAATTACCAAAACAAATGTCTTACCATAGAATAGATAATAGTACTACATGGTTTACCTCAACAACCCGTTATTTTTTTCTTTCATTTCATTTCAAATATCCGGTGTCTAATCAAATCCTGTAAGTTATCTTGACTCACTTCCCAGTGTCCAATTGATCTGAAACGCGATTCATACGGCACAAGCACTTGGTTATCGTGACTGTATATTAACATTCCTAATATAACAGATATGTCAGATAACATAACTTCTATCGGTCATGATATAATATAACATGAGAATAACAGATCTTTAGTTTTAAAACATTAAATTATGATATCTCGCTTCACACGCATAAAATAATTGCCATTCTCAAACTTGGCTCAACAACACACTCTTTCCGCTTTAGTAGTTCTATTACCATAATGCTATAAAAGTGTATTTCTATTATTGATTTTACCCTTTGCTGCCGTAACCAAATTCACGTGTAAGTATGGAACTCGAATTAAGTTTGAACTCACTAAAATTTCAGTATGAGGGTACACTAATTGTGGTAAAATTATACCTCATTTATTATCATAAATGTATATCTGACATATCTTATTCGTCACAAAAAATCGGTCGAACAGTTTCGAAGGAGTGAGAACACGCCACAAACACCGTGACACGAGATTTCTATATTTATTTTTTGGATATATCTTAAATAAAATAGAGCTTGTCTATTGTACATAAAATCAAAAGACCCATCACGGAGTAGCATCAACATTCAAAAATTCAATTCAAAATCATTTATTCATGTATATATATATCAGTTTTTATTTTTTTTTATTTATCCATCAGCAATTTGGAAAGGTTATTTGATGACAGCAAAATATTTTTGTGTAAATATCTGTATGTTCATCTTCGGATTTGGTATATTGGTGGGTATATTGTGATTTCATATACGACAATTATGAGAGACTAGCGGATACACAGCGTATTCCACTAGGCTAAAATGTTGCAATTATGCAAAGTCGAAAATCAAAAATGTGCCTAAAGGATTGTTTTAGTCGTAAACCATCTTCACATTACTGCGTTTCAAATTAAATCAGTTCGGGGCACATCAGATGGGTGGTTTCAAAGTATATAGAAAACATCCGTACAAGCATTTTTGTGTTTTATATTATATGGATAAGAGCTCACCAAAATAAAGCAATACGATCTCAAAGTCGAAGAGACTTGCAATAATGGCAGAATAATTCTATTGTCCATCTTGTGATACCATCACGTCCACCTCGTCAGAGTATCAACAAGTTGAAACTACCATACGCATACTCGTACTAGTGTATTCGATGACCTCTTTAGGTGCATAGTTTTACATATTGAAAAAGTAAATTAATATAGCTACAGGATCAAATTAAATGAAATGGTAAAGTTCGGTTCTGCGTTACCTTCAAATCATCTCAATGCACAACTGGTGGCTAGACCAACGTAATGTTGCGATATTCTAAGCAATCACTGAAACATTTATGTACTTACTCAAGTAATAAAAATCCTGTAAGTAATATCTCCTGATGTTTTATTTAATTTTTGGCTTCCAATATATTCTTACTTACATTGCATCACAGTATCTACTCAACTATTAAGAAGGTAATTGGTGTTTCCGCGAAACATGGAGAGAACTCAAGTGCATTGCTGGCCATCGAGTGAAAGAGACATAATACTCTTTATAGAACGCCACGTCTTATCGGGGCAATATTTCGGATGCAAGTTTCACAGTTCGTTTATTATTCAATTTTGATGCATTGATTCAGTAGCTAATAATAAAAAATAGGATTTTGTATTATCAGTTCTAGCTAATAATGGTTACTTAATAAGCTGGATCTTTTATTACTTTTCTTTCTTTATTAAATGCTCTAGAATTTGTTTAGTACACTTTTCATGATGTTCGTTGTTTTTCTTTTTAAATATAACGCTAGGAAATCACCCTCGCTTCGTTTCGGGAAAAATAGTAAAAAAAATATGGCCTATGTCACCCGGGGATACTCACAGTGTAGCTTCCCAACAGTGAAAGAATTTTTCAAATCGGTTCGGTAGTTTCGGAGCCTATTCAATGCAAACATACAATCAAATCTTTTCTCTTTGTAGTATTAGTATAGATGATCAGCTGCACACAATAAAATCTTTAGTCTTTCAATTCAATTCCGTTCTCGAACGAAAAGATTGAAGAGCAAGCGCAAATTAGAAAAAATCATTTCAGTTCTTCATTTTTCTAATTCGGCATGTGTCATCAGGTAGTAGAGAAAAAAAAATTACTCACGTTTTTACTTTACCTCACCTCTTTGGGGCGTGGCTAGAGGTTTATCCTTTAAAAGATACTTCACTTAGTTCTCCATTTTCCCAAATTCAACACGTGTCATCAGGAAGAAAATAAAATACTCACGTTTTTATCTCTTTGGGGCGTGGCAAGAGATTCTTCTATCTGTTCATCCCGGCTTCTGACTTATAAGGCTCGGCCCAATAAAACGACGATATTCCACAATTATTTTAATTGCACTTCCATTACACTCATCACAAAATAAATTATCACTAAAATCATAGACCTTAAATACGTTTAGCCTCGGGTTTTCATGCGACCGTTCAGGTCGACTGTCGAATGGCGAATGTACCGATTACCGAGTTCTATGCTCTAACGTCGACATCAATGTCGTCAATATGCTCACTAGCGCCACCAAGTGGCGACTGATGATAGTTGTACAGTTTAGTCAATATCATACTTATATTCACAATAGTTCAAAATAATAGTCTCAAGTGGTACCTTACACTGTAATAATAGAGAGCACGCTAACAAAGTATACCTTGCGAAAATAAATACCGATAAAAATTTATCGACAATCAATCCCTAGCTACAGAGTCACGCCTACTTCATGCACACATAACAATCCTCGTGCGTATTTGTTCATTTTCGTTAGTAGTGTTTATTGAAACGGCGACAGCGGTTCCCATACAAATTACGTGCTATGCCCCTTCTAACTAATTATTAGATGTTCTGTGTTTAAAAAATTAAGATAGGTGCCTATTATGAAGAAACTTGTACAGTATATCTATATAGTAGCATAACTATTCAAAGGTGACTATACTGTCTGTAGTCTGCTAAGGTTACCCGTGATGATTTTTAATGTGATTGTTTTAATAACCTAACCAAACCTTTTTTTTTATCGTATACCCCCCGAAGAACCTAACCTAACCTAACCTTAGATAGCTGAAAAAACAGCAGACGAGCTACCTAAAGGTAGGTTGTCAGTCAGATGGTCACCTTTGCCTACGCCCATGGCCATGGTCATCAGTAATACTGAAGGCATCACCTATGCGTAAGCGTTGCTGGTCAAAAATGTAGCGGATGATCTGCATTATTTCTGGCTCTCCGCCCAAAACCGGTTTATTTTTTCAAAGGTAGGTTTGAAGTAGATAACTAAAACAATTAAACAAAAAAGTAACAATTTCTTTTAGCATATCTAATGCTTATTTGCAATACAATAAATACTGTGTCATTGCAGCAAGCCATACAGAGAACAAGGAAAACGACAAGGAAAGAGAATATTTCCGCATTTTTCCGTCAGCAGTGTCAGTAACTCGGTACCTTACACGTACTGCCATGAACCCTAACGCGTAGATATCATACGAGACCTGAATAGGTAATGAGACAGTCCTCTGCTTTGACTGATATCGCAGCACGGAGGCGCTTGATAATAATGTTTTATAAGCTAATAAAAACAGCGTTAGATACAAAGTTAATCGGGCATTGTTTTAGTTTAGATAGACGAGCGAAGGTACTCATTAATCCTAGATAGACGTGTTTGTATATTGATAAACTCAAGGCGGTTGGTACTATTCCAAAGTAGTTGTATTCTAGTAGCGTCTTGTTTAGACGCATTCTTATCTTCCTATAGTAGGTGAGTATACAAATAAAGGGTGCCTAAATAAGGAAATTGAATCGTAAACACGCGATACATATAGTAAACATTGTATTGTAAAATGATAACTGACACTTTATGTTACAAGCAAATAATATACTTGTGGTGGCTTCACAAAACATCTTGTCGTAATGACAGCGTAATATCTTCACTAATGATAAGCAAATGAACATCGGCTTAAATACAGATAATTTAATACTCGACATAATTGCTGTTAATATACAGAGTTATCCAGAAGAGCGATCTTGCATCGGCGCGGGCGCACTAGCACTATCGACGCACAATCTCAACGCAATACATAACGTTCTCTATTTCAGGAGAGGGTCAACGACCACTGTATCGCTCATTTAGCTATAAACAAAGTTTATCGAACGCACCCACAACAATACAATGGAATAGCACCGAACGACAATAAAACCTATAATAACCGCAAGGCATTTTTCCGAGCGTGCTAAGACCCACCACACACGTTAAACTTGCCCACGTGAATGATGGGAATAGAAATGCGGTGGAGACTATTTTTTCATTCGGTTAATGCGACCGAATCATAAACATTTCGGCCGACTTCAAAATGGAAGAGATTCTGTAATTGTATGTAAACCATAGACGTAAGTTTACTTTGCAATTATCAATCCGACATTTCAAACAGTTTATGACTTTATGTACATGCCAATAGATGTTAGGTATCTGTTTAATTCAACATTTTTATTTAACAAAATTTGGCGAAGTTTTAAAGGCCTTCTCAATAAAAAAGATAGAAAACTCGTAATTTAAATAGAAACAGGTAAAATCTGGAGAGGAATGCATAGCATTTCCGCGTTGTAAAAGGAATTTTTACCGTTTCCTGCAAAGATTTTCAGATTTACAGACATAGGTGTTTCTATAAAAAATATTATAAAGGATTAGAGAATATACTGTTTTTTATCTAACATTTTTTATATAATTTAGTTGAAGCACTTGAGCTTTAATGTTATTGCCATCGAATCGTAATTACCTATCTTTCATTATTTTATTGTAGGTACAACTTTATTTGTCTGTCAAAATAATGCAGTGTGTGGCACACGTTTATCGCTGCCTTATGTAAGTAAGGCATATAATTCATTCAAAAAGTAAACATACGGGTGGTTAAGTAAACAGAACGACACTTGATTAAATATCTGCTCCATCCTCATTTACAAGTATGTTACGGTCCAATATCTACCAAGTTGTACGCAATAATAACTATTTCGTCAGGTTGATTTTTTTTTCGAATTAAAACGCAATTTTTTATTTGGCTGTTGGGCTAAGAAGTCCTTTAAAGTGGCGTGAATAGTGATATTACTTATATTGATCGTTTTGGGATGTCCCAGAATTTTGACACTAATCCCACGCTGGCAGACCAGGGTGTAGTAAGAGGTGACAGAAGCGGGCTTCTCCCGCTTGGTGATAGGGCTTCGCGTAAGGATTATTGTCTTTCCGTAAAGCCTGCTTGGCTGGTTACTACCCACTTGGTAAAGTCAAGACCAAACAACTGGTGCTCCGGCTGGCTGTAGAGCTTGAGAGCCAGTTCTGTCCGTTCTTTCTTTTTTTCTTTTATTTTTTTTATTATTCTTGGCCGGCAACGCATTCGTAATGTGACCACTTAACATCAGGTGGCTCCTGTGCTCGTTTGTATGTCGTGTGAATTCGTGTGCAAATTGCATAAAAAACATAAAAATATTAATATTATATAATATGACCTCCTTTTAGTAGAACACTAAAAAATCCAAATTAAAGTATAAACTAAAAGAAGTTTTTAACTCCTGTTTTAAAGTCATAAAATCATAAATAAGTCTTTATAAAATTCCAATTATGACAATGAAGTCAATCACTTCAATGTCGTAAAAACAAGGCACAAAACACTAAACAGCAGCTTATTTTTAACCGACTTCAAAAAAGGAGGAGGTTCTCAATTCGACTGTATTTTTTATTGGACGTTTTGGCGCTTTTGGAGCTACAAAAGACCATGTCTTGATGAAGTGACACAGGTGATGCTACCGACTTTATTTGGCCACTGCATACCAGGTGCCTATTCTATGTCATTAAAAAAGAAAAGGACATCCTGATTAAAAGCCTTTCATAAAAATATTTTTCTGTTGTGAGTAAGACGTAAGAGTAAGTAAGAGAGTGTTGTGAGTTAACATTGAAATTCGACTCTGATGTTAAAATTCCTTAACATTTTTTCCGTCAAGTAGTCACCGATGCGCCAAGACGTAATTTTTTTCTATTGCCTCCCTATACCTACTAGTCTCCATATAATAATACCATGATACCATTGACAGATTTGACATTGATATGCATCAATTTTAATATGGAAAGATTCTTCGCATCCCTCATGTGAGCAAACTTAAAAAAATGTTGGATTTACATGACCTACCAACTTGTAAATAATTGGGAATATTTTTCCCTTTGATTGTATTGTACGCTGTCGGGACCACCCACTTTTTGCTAACTCGTATACCGTGTAACACTATCAGTCTATCACTAGTCTGCTAGAATAGCTTTTCTCAAGCATAGGATTTGTACATTTTGCGTGTTGTGCTCATTTTGCGTTTTGTACATTATTCTCCAAAGGGCAAAGATCGTTGACGCTCTTGGTGTTACGGATGACTATTTGTAGCAAAGGCCAGTTCACATCAGGTAGCCTACAAATACCATAATCAGAGTAAAGGATTTAAAGGGAGCTTAATTAATTTATACTATACCGATAAGCGTTGCCGGCGTCAAGTCTATCCTTATTAATGTGCCTATAGTTAAGCAACAACGGGATATAAGAAATATTTCGCAAGCTAAAGTGAATGGCGATCACAATTACCGGGTATCATTATACGATAGCAGATGTAATTAGCTGATCGCATTTACCATTGCGTGTTTACCTCCGAGTATCATAATCGTTGCGTGTTAACTCTGACGGAACTTGTTCTCGTAATAAATTTTATAACTATTGCTCAATACACCAACTCGATTATGGATTTGGGAACTGACCGCGTTCTTGAAATCCAAAGGCTCTATCGTAATATTACTAATATTAGTCAACTGGATTATTAATTATTAATTTGTAGCTCTTGTGGATGATCTGCAGTCCAAATTAGACCTTAATTTATTTATTCAAGGATTACTTCACATTGACACATTGAACGTAACAATGATCCTTTTTTCCATCTTTCCTTTCATAAAAATATATTGGTAACCCATTGAATTATTATTACTAGCGTATAGAACAGACGCCGCGAACACCATGTATGTCCCAATGCATTGGCGCCACCTGGCTTCAATCTTCAATGGATTCGTTCGATTTTGAAAGGAGAACTGGGGCTCAATTTTGAATATCGAACCTCCCGGGCGGGACACACGACACACATTTTGTTCAAGATGTCTGTTCTATGACATTATACTTCAATGTGGTAACCGAACATTTATCTCTGTGTACTTTTCCTCTATGTAAACTTTAACTTTACCAAATCTCATATTAAAATGAATAAAATTGGTATAATGTACATACATATAAGTATAATTATTATGTGTAAGTGTATGTGTATGAGTAACGGGGTGTATGATGATATGATATGTTTCCTTTAAAACTTGACTTTAACTTTGATAATTATGATGAGTTCTGCTTCAAAGTTAAAATGCGTCCTTCGACTAGGTATAGGTATTGTTGAAAGGCATCCTACTCGTAACTTCTTCTAACCTCTGACCTATCTTTCCTCTCTTATTTAATCTATTACCTGTCAGGTGTTCTTTATGTGTTTCTTGACATCCCTGCTAGCTACTTTTTCTCCTTTCTTGTGCTGCTCTAGCAATTACACAAACTGCTTCTTGCAGCAACCCAGCAATACATAATCTATATCTGTAGTATCATGCTTACATCCAAATAGTGGCCTGTCTCTGACTTCGGTATCGCGACTGAATCGCTGTGAAACGTTGCCGTTGCTTGTAACTGTTTAATAGTACTAACTTAACCTTGATTAGGTTACCCTAATGGGCTTTTGATTTTGCTCAGATATATTGGCGTTAAATCAGTTTCGCTGTAACTTCGTTTGTTGCTGTCACTTTCCACGTAGATTATATTAACTGTAACTCGTAAATAAAGACTAACCGGAAATCAAACGCGAGACTTTAAATGCAGAGACACCGGCTCAGGATGCATCAGCAATTGTTTGCCTATTGTTTGCATTTCCATATATTCATAAATACGGCGCTTTGCATCTGCGCCATTCGACGTGATCGAACGCTAAATACGTGTTACGCATTGAATATTGATTTTTATGTTTTATTTACTTTGTTCTATACCACTCGGGTTGAATTTTAATGGTAAATGTATGGGAACTAATATTTTGCAATGATTGTTCATTCAACCTTGTTTGAGGTGTGTGCGGCATGAGAACTTCCTACAAAGTAACACCTCAATTAATTCGTACTAGGAACATCATAAAGCATGTATGCCCTACCATTGTTATTGGTTTTCGTTCGTATAGGCCCTATAGCTGTCTATACTCTATAGAAAATCTTAAATATAGAAAAATCTTTAAATTTATAAAACAGTTGGTATTTCTGAGTCTGTTGCTTCAAATCACGTTAAATCTTACCAACTGCTTATCATTTTGTAAACTTCGCTCTTCGTTCATTAATAAACAGATCGAAGTCTTCTCAAAAATATCCATTGTTATTCAGTGACCATCGCAGAAGGTATAATAAAAATGTTTTTAGATGATAATGCTATCTCAGCGTTATCACTCCGGGTAGTCATTGACAAATTGCAAAGCATGTTCATACAAGTTCAGCATTGGTCAATGAAATGGAACACTGTTAGTGTTATATTATGTATGTAATGGCAAATGGAATGGAATGATGCAGTGTTTCATTTTGAGCAGAGCTCAGCACTCACCAGTGAGCAGTATCAGATAACGCGCTATGTGGGTTACGCGATAACCGACAATGTTCGCTATAATAGTAATAATACCAACGCTATACTTACCTACTTCGATACACATTTTATGCAAATTATCAGTAAATTTTTCTTTGTACTTTACTGACCGGGTTGATAAACAACCGGGTCTTGTGTAATCGTTTCAGTGTTCCACATACTTTATAAACATAATATCCTCCTCACCTATGAATATTTTAAAAAGCCCCTACTTCTTCTATTATTTTTAACAAAGAACAGCAATATTTATTTTGTACGCTATTTTTGTGTACAAAATAAATATCGTGAGTAACAATAGGTACTACCTTACCTATCATAGAGTTAAATTGAAAATTCACATTGTTGGCAAAAGTAAATTGTAGACGGAAAATAATGTGTCTTTTATATTTTATTTGTTATGAAAAGTTACTTTGAGCTAGGCATTTATCTTAAAAATATTTTCTCAAGTTATTTGTGTTAAGTTTTAAACTACACAATTACTGTTAATAACCTATTTACATTGTCTAACAAAACATCAGCAGAACTCGAAATATCAGTGGTGAACTGGTTTCAGAATGTTATTATTATTACTTATTTATTAGAATGAGGAGTTATACACCAATTCCGATTTCCGATTTGGAAACCTAAAAATGTTTAAACACGATTCATAAATGTATTTCCAGTCGTCAATAAATAAATTAAAAATACATGAATTTAATTCCCTTGCTTGGTCGACTTAATTTCACCACAATATTGATATGAACATGTGACATAGTAAACCGACAGTAGAGTATAATTCCCATCAATTAGGTACATGTATTAATTAAATACGTGCGTTTTAATTGTACTCCATTATCTTAAACCTAAGCTATTATTTATAATATTATATTATAATAAGGCAGTCATAAACTTTACGAAGATAAAGCACTAGTTCAAATAGTAAGCAGGTGTAAAGAAGATTTTTATCTGAAATCACGTATAAGCCGCGCAATTAAAGAAACGAATCTAAAATGGCAGAAATTATCATTCCCCCACTCGCACGTTATTCCGGTCTTCAGCGTGCGAGTGAGGGGAATGATAATTTCCGACATTTTAGATTCGTTTCTTTAATGGCGCGGCTTATATTATGTCTCTCATCAATTTGGAAAATTGCGGCAAAAGATGAAATTAAACTTTTGTCTTCATGTAATCGTAATCTATTTATATAATTTTTAGATAAATCTTTTCAAAATGCCTGTTTGAAGGATTGTAGGTTCCACGACCTAATTCAGTCTGGCAAATTTTTTGTTTTTTTATTTCTTGTCACATTATCAACATCAATCCAAACTAACCTCAAGTTTGCGCCCGGAGCACCTTACAAAGCAGCAGAATCTTTTGAGGAATCTGGATCAGACTCCATCCACGGTCCACCTTGTTTAATCACACTTTAGTTAAATATTTACCTATTGAAAAATGAACGATGTGGATATCAGCTCAAAATAACAATAAAATATTCCAAAGCCTGCTGAAACAGCAATGCTAAATGTTAGATTTTAAACACACTGATCCTATTTGAAAATATGAGCTCAGTTTAATAATGACTATTGGTTCCATGGCCACATGATTGGTAAACAAAATACATTACTTGCGATTGTTTTATTCTGAGAGATTAATTATCCAACACCAGGATTTTGTGGAGTTCCTCAATAATATTATCCCACTTAAACCAGTACACAACTTCGCAGTTTTATTAAGTTACAATTAAATAAACTGAGTTACTGCGTGAGTAAGGAGTGCCGGTACGAACCAGGACAAGATCTGAAAACTGGTCCTCGCCACATTAACTTTTATTTTTACTCATCGGTACACGCCAACGCGATAATTCCATGCCAAAATCGTACAGCATTACAATTAGTATTTTTTTTTTATCTCACTGATATGAATGTTATTTATCTCAACAGAGTTTAAACATCAATGAGCAGGAAAAATAATAAGTTTTAAATACTGCCAGAGTGAGACAACAATGGCATGACATTTTCATTACAACTGAATCACACTAATAACACAACATCAAGCAATTTAATCGGTTTGAAAATGCCAATGTGTAAGAACTAGGTACTTTTGTTTATAAGACGTGAGATTAAACTTTTTGTAATAGGCTTTATCGTAGTGCCACTCGGCCTGGCTCTACAACGGATGCGTTTTCGCTCTTATTCAATTGAACATAAGGTTCTCAGCTGATTCCTCGCTGATAAGTATGGAGAGACCCTTAGACACATTATCACTGCCACACTAATCGCAACGACAAAAATGAAGCAGCCTTTGTTATCTAAATAGTCTTTCCTAGTTATTAACTAAGTACAAAAAAGTATCTTTACAACACACTCATGATCCAAATGTAATTCGTGGCCTGTACGCAGCCACTTTTATTTGCTTGTTTGCTACCAAATGGAAAGTGGAAGTCTAAAACTACTTACATCCTAAGAAAAAGACTATACCTTACCCTAGCTCTGGCAACTAAATACAAGGCCTGAGCGACCAATTAGCGCAGCGGTGCTGACACTGCCTTTTACACTTCCATACCATATCCGGTCTGACAATCAAGTGTAAGAACTAATATTAGTTCAGGGGTTTGGTATAGGCGAGTGTCCACGTGCATGAAATGTAATGTGTACTCAATTGTGTATTTAAAGTGTAATTCAGATTGACTTTGTTTACTTATTCAACGGAGGGTCCGTGATGGGTAGTAATCTAATATTTTGAATCGTAATAACGTTTATCACATAATATTAAAAACTATCCCTCGTTAGTCTTCTTCAATGAACTTAATATTCTCAAGACTTAATATTTATCGAAGCATCGACCTACGAATATCGATGGCACGATGGAGAAAGGAAGTTTTACTGTTGTAACTTGTATTGTATAGGACGAATGACCGATAGTAGCAAAATGTTAATCGTAGAATTCAATTAGTAACATTAGATAACATAATATAAGGGTACTCATTTAAAGCGGCGATTGTATTTTGTATTTCAGCACTTTAAAAATTAAAAAAAATACATGTTTGTTAATAAGTTCAACGGTAAAAATTGGGCAGTAAAATATTTAAACGGGTAGGTAAGTTAATAAAATTTTCGGGCAGTTAAAAAATCAAAACTAGTCGGTAACATATCTTTGCAAGCAAACATGCAGCATGCTTTTCAGTTAAAAAATTTAAAGGACAGTTTTGTGACAGTTTGTACCTATCGATATTATGAATGTCTTGGAAACATATTACATGAAAAAATTTGGTAGGATTACATTCAGAATAAGTTATCCCGACGCTATGTGTTGGTGTGATAAGTATTTTGTTTTACCTCCTGTTAATAAACATAAAACTTTAAACTACAAATAAATAGTTTCGGCTAAAAAATTTAAAGGACAGTTTTGTAACAGTTTGTACCTATCGATATTATAGATGTCCAAAGTGTTACACAAGTCCATGTCCAGTCAGAAGTCATGTCTTAGAAGGGCGTTCGAAAGAGTCACGGATATGGCAACGTATCGTCAATTGGCCCTTCTTCTGATTGGATATCGATTGACATAAAACCACACCATATAAATTCGGTCAAAGTAAACATATAACTTTATCGTTTTATCTCCTTGAAGCGTCATACGATGCCCCTTAATCTATACTTATCGTTCAGGTTGTAAATTAATATGACACAAATCGATAAAAAAATACTTAGGTACTAAATATAGAATAGAAATATATAATATGTAGTTGGTAAGTTATTACTATTTGTTGCACGATTCATTTATTAATGGGCTCATACCACTGAATAAGATGGAATAAAAACATGTGTTAAATATTTGCATTTTTCTTGAGAAAGGAGACAAAAAAGCTTACATGTTACATATAGACCAATTAATAGGGGGGTTTCGCATCAAATAAATGCCAACCATGATATCTCAGAATAATGGTCTTCGTTATGATGTTTAGAAATAACGTATCTAAATTCCAATAGCTAGTTTTTTCTTTTTTTTTTTTTATGAGCTGCTCAAGGACCGAAAAACTTGTTTTTGCTTCTATGAAATTTCCCTTACATTTTATAAAGAAATGTCTTATACAAAAGTTGTAGGCATTTTAAATATCTACAAAATGAGGCCTGTTGCGTTAAAATTCATTTCGGATTTTTTTTATAAATTACAAAAAACAGTTCAAAATCGCTGTTTTTTGTTTGATTGTTTAAACAAACAGTTTGTAATGTAGACATCTGAAAATGTTATGGACTATTGTTTATGACGTATAGTATATGTAGTTTTTTTTTTGAATTTTTTGGTTGCATATTTTTAGCAAAAATCCATTTGTTTATTAAAAAATCACTTTTTTGCAAATTAATTTCTACAACTTTTGCAAGTCGTTGAATGTTCTACCTGGGCTCATTTTCTTTCTTAAGAGTTGTACTTTCAGTTTGGTTTTATGGCTTATTGATTCTTCCAACAGGGACCTCGCAAAATTGATTGCAAAAAAGTGCTTACCTGCAAAATGGAATAACTCAACAAATAACAATTAAGGCGTTCAAACGTCATTTGCGATAAAAACAAATACGTTATCTGATTTTATCTCGTCGAGCTACCCCAAATCGATTGGTTATAACTTTTTGTGTGACCACGGGAACCCGAGATATCAACATTTTTTCCAGCTCGCACGATTTGAAACGTCCGCTTAATATTTGTTGAGTTATTCCATTTTGCAGGTAAGCACTTTTTTGCAATCAATTTTGCGAGGTCCCTGTTGGAAGAATCAATAAGCCATAAAACCAAACTGAAAGTACAACTCTTAAGAAAGAAAATGAGCCCAGGTAGAACATTCAACGACTTGCAAAAGTTGTAGAAATTAATTTGCAAAAAAGTGATTTTTTAATAAACAAATGGATTTTTGCTAAAAATATGCAACCAAAAAATTCAAAAAAAAAACTACATATACTATACGTCATAAACAATAGTCCATAACATTTTCAGATGTCTACATTACAAACTGTTTGTTTAAACAATCAAACAAAAAACAGCGATTTTGAACTGTTTTTTGTAATTTATAAAAAAAATCCGAAATGAATTTTAACGCAACAGGCCTCATTTTGTAGATATTTAAAATGCCTACAACTTTTGTATAAGACATTTCTTTATAAAATGTAAGGGAAATTTCATAGAAGCAAAAACAAGTTTTTTGGTCCTTGAGCAGCTCATAAAAAAAAAAAAAGAAAAAACTAGCTATTGGAATTTAGATACGTTATTTCTAAACATCATAAAGAAGACCATTATTCTGAGATATCGTGGTTGGCATTTATTTGATAAAACACCTATCCGTCATGCTCGATTGATCGGTCTAATACAGGAACTCATTACCTTATTGAACGAACGATACTAACGATTTCTTGTAAATTACATGTCATCTAAATACATACATTCATTCAAGTTCATTTTTATTAGGCTCCTGACATTATCTCTATACCTACCTTAATCCTTATTTCCATCTCGAATTATGTCTATACTTTCTTTCTGTAAGTCTTTTAGTGCATTGTACCGTCTATTTATAATACTTTTTTTAGTTCTCCTTTGTGAGTTGCCTAAAAGAAAATGCTTCTTAGCGATGTGACGGTCTTACTATTTTTTCTTCCATCGATGTAATCTATGGTGTACAAATTACAAGTAAAGAAAAAAAAATCAACGCGCTCATTAAATTGTTGGTGAATTATTTGTATCTTTTATCATTAGTTTTGTGTTGTTAATTGATTCGAAAGTTATTATAAAATGGCGTACTCTTGTATAGCTACACTTGTTGTTTATAAAGGTCTATGCCCTGATTGATGATATTACAGATGGCGATACTATTGTTACTCATTGGTGCCGAGAGAAATATACGGGATAAAATTGCGATTCAAACTGCGCCTGCGTTTTACAACTTCAAGATGGATTTTCTTTTCTTTTTAGACTAGCCGGGTATGACGCCCTAGTCCCTTATAGTCCCTAATAAGTATCTTATCACATGCCTGATGGCATTTGGAACGCATTTGGAATTTATAAAATGATCATCAATCGTCACTCTTGGATATCAGTAACACCAACGATATTGCTGATGCTTTAACAGTCAAATGTGAATCGAGGCAGCCGTAGAAGGAACCGGCACATGTTAATAAAATTCTAACAGATGTGATTTATTTTTACATAATGAATGGTCAATTACAAAAGATAAAAATTTAAAGTTTTTTATGGTGATATTAATTTTGAGAAGTACGAACTGTGAAGTTTTGGTGAAGTATGAAGCTGAAAGTAGTAACAGTACCGTCCATTACATCGGTTCGTATGTAGTCAGAAAGTGCTACTGTTACGTAAAGTCTACGATACACTGCGTATCTTTACGAGCCTTTGTCTCGATTGCTGCCAACCGTACCGCTCGAGTACTGTTACCTACAACTACACTATACATGATAGTGAGAAGTACTATTTAGTAGGTAACAATTTACTTGATACTTGCTACTTCAGATTATGTATTGGAATCGGTACTACTTATTTTTTTCCTACGATAAATAATCATTACGTTTAAATAATTATTGGCCTTATATCTACTGATGTCTACAGGAGACTGAACATGACCACTTGTCTTATCATTATATGTACCGTGATTTGTCTGCTTGTCTGCATGTATGATTGTCTGCTCGTTTGTAGGCAATCTAAGAAAAATATCGCATCCACAACAAAACTTCAAATCCATCAAACAATTATCGGTTCACTGTCTGATTTCACGCACCTTTAAGTATATTATAAAGATAATGATGTTTATTTTCTAATTGTATTTATGTTTGTAGCAATTTCATTCATATTTAATCAGTATACAATTATAATTTCGTACACTAGTACGAAACACACCGAGCACTAGCTCTGTTAACGGCGTTGGCCGCGTTTGCCGGGATAATAAGTACCCTATGTCTTATTCCATATCATGGTCTACCTGTGTGTTAAATTTCATGAAAATCTGCTCAGTAGTTTTTGCGGGAAAGAGTCCATACAAACCATCACATTTATTTTGTAGGATGAAGTGTTGTCGAGTTTGTCAGGTGTAGATTCCCTCGTGTAAATATTTCGGATGTCTTCTTTTTTTGATCATTTATGCAAGTCCTCTGTATCAAAAGCTGACATAAAATGGGGCACAAGTGACGTAACGCAAGCCAACATCAATAAATTCAGCAATGGCATTTTGAATATAACGTAAACAGTAAAACCCTAATGTTTTATTCATTTACTGACAGTGGATATCATTGGTAAATGAATTCACTAAAACAAAAATTTTAAGAAAAAATATTCACATAAACATATTTTAATATGACATACGACTTTTTCTTGAATTTTGACATTCTTATTGTTGTTTTGAACCTAACGCCCGCTATTAAGAAACAAAACACGTGGCGCGACCACTCCAACATATTTTAAATTTAAAATTTGTACAGATAAAATAAAAGGTTTCTTGTTCAACTGCAATTTAAAAACAATAGCGAACAAAAAATACAAGACATAGAACGGAAATAGCTATGAGTACACAAAAGGATATTGTCCCTTTGCAACAGGGTTGGAGGATTGTAAAAATAAAAGATTAAGTACCCAGAGAAATCTAAGGGGATGCCTTTTCTGCTAATTCAGTGATCGTATATCTAGCTGGCTAAAACTTAATAACAGTTAGAACGGACTACATTTTTCATTAAATTTACGAAATTTCAATGTCACCATCTAATTTTAAAAATTTACAATTTTGTTCTCGACTGTATAAGCAACAGGTATTAAAACTTATATCGTCGCGTCACCCGGTAGAGTAGGTACGCCATATTGATATTCACTTGTTCGCTATGTTGTTTTGAGTTTCAATTGAAAACTTAACGTTCGTCACATTCTACATATAAAATTATACTAAACTTGTACACAAAAACTTTTTTTTTCCTCGTTATTGATTAAACTCTAGAATCTATTAAACTATTTTGACTTTAGTATTAGCATTAAGCTTTAAATCTTTAACATTCTGATTACTAGACCCTGTATTCTTCTCGGTATTCTTGATCTTGATGGTACTGTCGACAATTAGATATGTCAGTATGCGATATGCGGGTATGCCTCGGGATTTTGATGGACACCATAAAAATTAAGTCTACACAGGGTCAGCACGGCACAGAGTTGGTAATTTTATATTATACGAGTATAATGGCTAGCACTCAGTCTCATAGTAGTATATTGGACATTTTACAGATATCTGTAAAAATCGTGTTTTAATAAAATTCCCTCAAAGTTTAAAGGTGTTATTGTTACATTTTTCATACTTACCATGTGAAAAAGTGTTTTTAATAATTCTATAATATAATAAAATTATATAATTATTATATATACTTAATTTAAAAAATTGAATATTGTGGGTCGTGACGGAAACTGACAAAATACGGAATTTGTCTATCCCAAAGCAAATATTAACTTTACTTAGTAAGAAAAATTCAAATAATCTCATTTGCTTATCCCAAAAATAAACACGGAAGAGCCAGTTGGAAGCGCAGTGCAAATTTAGTGATTTCCTCGGCACTGACCCTGAAACGTGACTTTCCAAATACATCTTTACTGGATGGGAAGTGAATTTATGTGACCGTCAGATTCACTCCACCTCTGTATCTGTGTATGTCAATATAGATAAGTTTCAGTTTAATCCATTCATATCGTAACGTATATGGACATATTCCTGGACATTGTGTACGTATTTATCTTGCCAGATACCAATTTTCCTTCTTGATGTTAGAATTGGTCGAAAACTGCTATAAACATTTTCATCACTGTCTTATAAGTACCTACCTACAAGGTAACCCCAAAATATTATCTCGAAACCTACAAAAAACCGAAAGAATTAGTTTTCGAAAAACCTATATCAAAATCAGCATAATTCCTCAGGCATCCCATTCCCATCATCAGAACTGAGTTTTGATAAATATAATAAAGGACCAATATTATGAAAGTATACATACTACCCACAGATATAATAATATGTAGATAGACATTGATCGTATCAGAAACGAGGAGATCCGTAGACGAACAAGGGTGACCGACATAGCTCAAAGAATTAGCCGGCTGAAGTGGCAATGGGCTGGCCACATAGTGCGAAGGACCGATAACCGTTGGGGCAGAAAGGTCCTCGAATGGCGCCCGCGTCTCGGAAAGCGAAGTACAGGACGCCCCCCGACAAGATGGACCGACGACCTGAAGAAGACAGCGGGCATCCGCTGGATTCAGAAGGCTCAGGACTGGTCAGAGTGGCGCAAGTTAGGGGAGGCCTATGTCCAGCAGTGGACCTCCAAGGGCTGATGGATGGATGGATGGATGATAGACATTACAGATGAAAAAAAAATTTCAAGTCGGTTCATAAAACACGGAGTTCTGAGGCAAAAAAAAACCCTCTTTATTTTTTAAATTTTTATGGACTATGATGAGCTCTTTAATTTGATACCCATATTGCATTATTTGATTTGTATTTATTTTTTAATACTTCAAACAATGGCATTTCACAGCCACTATATTTGTTTTTTTTATTACCTACATACACACAAGATTATGCGCGAAAAACAACACTTCCTGGCAATCGGGTAAAAAAAGCGGTGGTAAGCCGTTGGACTGAACCAGGTACATCGCATAGGCATTTTTTGTACTATACTAGATGCCACCTCTAATCTTGCCTATCATAAATGGTTTAGTAACTTCATGACTCCGTGCATCTTGCTCGTTATCTAATCATTGTTAGCTGTACAAATATTAGATAATGGACACCCTTATCATATACACCCAGCAGCAATTATTATTATCACTGAACTAACAGGCTGTCTCGTATTTACTTTCTTCGCCTTGATATGTGTCGACAGAAACACGACGCACGATTTAAGGCTTGGCGTATGTATGTATGTTACATACAGTATGTACGACGTAAAGATTGGCTTAGAAGTTTTGAAATGTGCCTAATTTAAATAAATACAAATTCACACAATGTAGCTATTGAATCTTACCACCTAATATTGTGTGAAAGTTTGTGAGGTGAGGATGTATGTATGTAATATATAGGTATGTACTTAGTCTTTCACGCAAGAGCTTGCGGAAGTTCGTGAATTTTGCGTTTTCCAATATCCTACTAATATTATAAATGCGAAAGATTATGAGGATGTTTCTTACGTCTGATGTTTATTACTTCAATGATATACATATTTTTTTTATATTTCCTAAACAAGTTAATGTTTGACTACAAACAAATCCACCTGATGGTTCACTTGTTTATTTATATTGTTTATAAGGTGAAATAAACATTTCTTTCTTTCATCATCTGGAATCCAACTTTACAGTCCACACCATATTATTAGTCGGCTCAAACCAATAAAAAGTAGGTAAGTGCTTAAGTAGTTAGGTACCTACCTACTTTATTGTATAATCTGAAATTACACCTTTAAAAAAGTTGAGTTAAAATGCTGTTAGATAGTTAAGAGTAGATTTTTAGCATCATCAGGTTTTTGGTTAAGTGTTGTATTGTAACTTGTGGTAATTTAAATACTTTCTGGCGTTTACCTAATTTTTAAATAACTAGTAGGTACCACTTAGGTAGTGCAAGTAGGTATTTTGTTCTGTGGCTTTATTTTCTTAGCTCAATAGCTTCTACTTAATTAAGTAAATCGATAGATAGTATTTCATCTTTTAGACAGACATGTGTTCGGCGAGCTTTAGATTATGACATCCGCTTCATTTGAATACACTTAAACAACAGGGTATAGTAACTTAGACCTTATTTAATTACTACAAGAGTTACATTAAAATGTAAGCGATACGCCTTTTTGGGGCTATGGAATAGTTATGTCAAGGTCAGGCTTATCTCGGTGTTGGGTTACCAGAGCTACCGGCTCGGCTCCAAGAACAGAATCTGATGCCAACTAAATAGCTTCACGCACCGGCATTCTAAATTGCCCTTTGATATTGGGTACTAAGTGTGAAGCGTGTATTAATGTAATGTAGGTAATGCTAATAAATTAATGGACTTGTTGTAGCACTTGTTAGGTATACATAGGTAGTTTTTATGTCATAAATAGTTTACCAGGTACAGTGATAAGCCAACCAACTTTAGCCAATGCCTCTCTAGGCTAGTAATGGCATAGGTTTATTTATGTCCATCAGCCATCCTGACACTTTAAAATAGGTAGCTCGTCTGCTCGTGCTTCTGGTTATTACCCAACTGCCAGGAAGGGTATGTTTATCGGACGTATCTTGTATGTATGTATGCATGTAATATTCTTTATTAGGTAGGTACCTCGTATCTTCCACCGCTGAACGGATTTATATGTATAATTTAAATCATTAGATTCGTCTTGATGAATCCAAGTGTTTTTAGATAAGTGAAAAAAAAACAAATATGGTGGCTGTGAAATGCCATTGTTTGAAGTATCAAATAAAAAAATAAATCAAATACATAATGCATTATAAGTATTAAATTAAAGAGCTCACCATAAGGATTTCAAAAAGGTACCTACCTATATCATGTAAGGTTTTTGATAGCAGACGAGTTTTTTATTTACATTGAAATGTAATGATTGTCTACGATCACTTCTGGAGACATAAATTAGGCAACTACCTACATAGAACAGATTTCCAGTGTAACAGCAGTATGTATCAGTAGAACCTTAATATGGAATGAAAATAATGAACCCTTTGTTTTTGTAACATCCTGGAAAGTTTTGTGTACATGCCTACATTACCCATCCACTTAAAATAGTCTTGTGAAATAAAAAGATACCCGTGGAAAATGGAACCAGGGAGTCTTATTCGTTAAGCACTGGTTCATTTATCAATAATGCTACAGAGCCATCTATGTGATTTGCATATCACGTAATTGTGTATAAAATCGGTTGAATACACCATACATAGACGGTAATTATTTCAATAACGTCAAGTTTTAATTGAACCAGTCGCCATCTTTTAGTCTTATATATGAGTAGACATTGTATATGGTTGGTATGTAATGTACATTATGTAGTTTGTACTTATGTAGTGACGAAGTTAAATAAATAGTATTTTTTTTGTTTAGAATCATGTTTCGCTCGCTCAATCAAACGGTTGAATCTTCGTTAAAACCCTAGGATTATAATTTATGACTTATTGTACATTTAACTTCATACATGTAAACATCTGTATTTAATATATCTATGCAGTTTCATCCAAAAAACGCAAGTGATAATAAGTAACAAAATGAGAATTAATAATATTGTGGTGTCATATCATAATTATCACAAGTATCACAACCCCTGATAAATTGATTCGATAGTAGATCAATGATACAATACACATGATCAAGCGTGATGATACCGTTTTCAATACTCCACCCATCCATAATCCGCAAGGAAATTTCCTAGCAACTGTAAAAATTCATAGCATTGTCTTCAGTGGCACAAGTGTTACATGTTATTGATTTTATTCTACATCCTTATCCAGAGATTGTGGTTATAGATAGATTATTGAAAACGGCGCAAATCTACTATCCAGGCAAGATAGTCCCTTGTCTCGTGTGTGGTCTCCTTAGTGTTTGTACATAAACCTTTTAAAAAACCTAATTTCTACGAAATTTTTAAAAATATTATCATTCTTTTATTTATCTAATATTGAAGGCGAATTATCTAATATGTAATAAATAAAACTAGTCATTTATGACTGCAATAGTCATATGACTATTGCGTAATCTGTTGTGTGGTAAATAAATATCTCTAGGATATTATTTTATGTATTTCGGTTGTCTGAGCTTCTGAGTACCAAGCAAAATAAGCAAAAGGAAAGCAGGGAATGTGGTATGGGTAAGAAAAACAAAAATAAAAGAGTTTTATAACATATTTTGACTATAATTCAATAAAAATGCAGATGGAAATAAAGAAACTTAAAAGAAAAATGTCATAAACAAGCTTTAGCCTTAATTTATTGTTTTGTCCGTATGAAAATAGAGTAGTCATTTTTATTGGAAAATAATTTTAAGATTGGAATTAAATAAAAAAAATTAAATACTTAATTACAAGTCACGTAGGTACTACAGCTTTAAACTAATGCCTGTTATATTAAATGACTCATGATATTACATAACTAACATAAGTTACAAGTTATCGTAGTTCTTAAATGTTCGTTTTAAATACAAAAGAAATTAAATAAATCAGCTTTAATGGTTTATAATTCGTAATGAACTGATAATAAATAATATTTGCGAACTTTATGAAAACGCTTACAACTAATTACTTAACATTAGGTACAAAATTATTATCATTTAATGGTCACCAAGCCGCGACTCGTTTGAGATGAAAAACTCTGAAATTAACACTATGCTGAGATACTGAGAAAATAATGTGCGGATATCGCTATCCAATCAATCTACAAACAATAATCAAACACAATACCAACAATGGTCAAAATGCTGCTTTATTGATAGTACAATATACATAGATCCGATATCAAAAATATCAACTTTAATCTGTGCGACGATACAATGATTCGGTAAGTTACTAACTAAGCGGTCGGTTCTATCAGAATTTCTCCTAATCACTTACATTGGTCCCTTAATTAAAACTTTAAACTTTGTTATATAAATATTATAAAATATCACACTTTAAATTCAAAGAAAAAAAAACTATCCTACGTCGAAACTAATCACTTAGCTCTGTCAAAGTACAAAAGTAATAACTGCGCCAATTTGAATATTGCATTCAAAAGGTGACAAATAAATAAACATTCAATCTATCTTGGTCAACTAAAAATTAAATATTATAATCGATTTATTTTGTTTTATAAAGTAAAAGGCACTCGTTGTGAGGCGCGCGGCGGCGGCGTGGAAGCGCGGGGGAAGGGCCGCCACCGACGCGCCCGGCGACTCCTCGCCCTCCTATATCTTTTATTTATATACTATACTATTAAAGTAGTAGCTTTATCTTTATACATGTTATATTGGTACGATAACTCGGGAGTTCGGCGGGCACATTCTCCGATTTCTGTCATTTTTTGCCTACGTCCGGACGCGATCTCGTCGTGCGCCGAAGCGAGAGGAACTCGACGGTGCGGGCGCGAGGACGAAAAAAATAATCACCAAAACTTCAAACAGGTTTCAGCTCGCTCGCCCTCTTCGCTCGACGCAAAAAAGAAAAATGCTCGCAGACGAGCCGCTCGAGGCGTAGGATCTCGGGGCTTCTCGCCGCTCGATTGATGTACTCGTGCGTGGCTGGCGGCTAGCAGTGTTGGCCGTGTTGGGCGCTCAGACAGCCTTCCATCAACAACCAACGTGCCTAGCGAGCGAGAAGCACCGGACCTACTCCGGACCTTTTTATTTTTATCACGAGAGAATCCTGCCCGCGGAGCCCCCGAGGTCGGCGACGACTGATTCGACTCGTCGTTAGTGGTAGTGTCGAGCTGATAACAGGAGCGGAATCAGTCGAGCTGAGGTTACAGTAACGAGCCACGTCCCGTCGACGCGTGCCTCGTTCGTATGCGGTCCGGCATCGCATCTATAAAATAATTATTACAGTTAAAGAGACTCGAAATAAATAATAAATTATTATCTTAAATCCTTAAATATAGATCACGAGCGCCTTCTCGCGGTACGGTACCGAGCGCGGATAGGCAGTACGAAATAAATAAAATGTTTCTATAATCTAACTTTACACAGACACCGCTCGGCGGAGGATCGCATCGGGAAGACATCCGCGAGCTACACAATAAATATCTAATAATATAAGGTGCCATAGGTATACAAGTGCGTGCCGATAACTAAAAGATGCATACCATTATATTCACACCGCAAACTTTCGAGACGCCAGTGTACAAACTTTACAATACTACAGGGCAAAGTAGTCAAAGAACATCGGCAAACTGGAGATCATTCGTTGAGCGGGTGTGCGGGCGCGAGGCGCGAGGCGCGGGGCGCGGCCGGCGGGACGGCGCTCGGCGCGGGCTGGAAGACGTCGAGTAGGCACTGAGGTGACGGACGATCCTTATACGCTACGCTCGGTTTATAACTTAAGACTAGGCGATCGTGCGGGCTTAGGCGATGACGAGATCACCGAACGCCGACGAGAGGCGGTTGAACACGGGCAGTCGCTCCTCCTCGGGGTCCGGGGAGTGCGTGCGGCGAAATGCAAAGGCGGTGGCGTGAGCGGGCGGCGACAGCGCGGGCGGCGAGTGCGGCGTCAGCGGCGAGCGCGGCGAGTGCGGCGAGCGTGGCGAGCGGGACCCGTCGCTCATGTACGACGCCATCGAGCCGCCGGACGAGAGGGACGCCAACGAGCCCCCGGGGGACGACGGCTCGCGGCGGCGGGCCTCCTCGGCGTTGTGGACGAAGTGGCACCGGGGCCCGTACGGGCAGAATCCGACCGAGTGGAACGTGCGGCAGAGTTCCGTCTTGTACTTTGGGTGGCGCTGGAGATTGCGGAGCTCGCGGACACCGTGGGCGAACTGACATTTGTCGCCGTACTTGCAGACGCCGGCCTCCTCGAAGGGTCGGCAGAGTTCGGTCTTGTAGCGGCTGGTGGCGGGCGGCGGCGGCGCGGGCTCGCTGGTGGTGCGTTCGAGGCGGCGGTGCCCCAGCCGGTCGAGCAGGCCGGCGAGCGCGCGGTGCGCGGGCACGGAGGCCGCCCGCGCCAGCACCGGGTGCTGCTCCCAGCCGACGCCGCTCGACACCGTGCCCGTGCCCACCGCACCCAGTGCGGCGTTCATTGTCTGCACTGGCCGAGTTTGGTTCTGAAATAGGAAAAACAAGAGGGTTAAGTTTTTATGCTCGCAATTGTGCTTCCTACACTATCACGTAAAAGGATGATATCAGATTTGACATGACGTTGATTGCCATTGGGCGAACAACTTATCCGATAAATATATTTCAAACACGTGCAAAATAAAACCACGTGAAGGCATAATAACAATCTCGACCCTTATTCGTAAATTACGATATTTCCTTTCCTTTTAAAGCCCAATGCCATAGAAAAAACGTACACAATCTGGTGAGAAGGGTCGTGTACCTGCTATGGTTAACAAAAAAAGTTCCTCAGTGGCTGGTTTTGTCATCTACCTGCTCGGGCACGTATTCTATTTAAAATGCCTTTAACGTTAAAATAGTTAATATTTCCAATCAACTAAACCCTAAATAAGACTGTTAGATCCCCGGGGCGAGTCGAATTTTAATGGCCACTAACCGTCCGTCGGGCATCCTGTCGTGAATTATTTATTTCGGTAAACATCCCCAGCTCACAGATATTACATGACACGTTTCGGTTCAAAAGGAATTGTTAAATAAAAAAGATGCAAATGTGGTGCTTTCTTTTGTTTTACGGAGCATCGAACTTAGCTTGGAGACATCACCATAACAAAGCCGGTGTTCACGGCTTCACGCGAGAGACAGTTGACACGGGCACGCAGCGCCGCGGTCGCTCGGTGGTTACAATCGTGGTGATTGTGGCCTATTGTTCGGAGAGCTGTGGTCGCGGCACTCGCGGCAATCGGCATTGCGTGGCGCATTATGCTTGCCTCAGACGGCTCTAGCCACGCCGCATGGCAAACTATTACCGGACATTCGCGTTTTTGAACTTAGATTACGCAATTGTTACATGTTTATTTTGTACTGATTTCATCAACTATCTACAACGAGTCTGGCTAACGTAATCTTATATTTGACCGCTGAAACAAGTGAGCTTTAACTTTTAATCGAGGTATGAGAAGTTACGCAGATACATCGGTGATCAACAAGGCAAGAGATGAGCGGTAGTAAGGTCGGATAAGAGCTACTACACGGAACATGGACACTATACATACATACATAATGTATGTATGATACCACATCTTGTATGCGGCCTCAATCGATGTGAATGACACATCATTGTATATTCTATTCGGCTCTGCCTCGTCCGGGGATCGTAAACACGCAAACACAAGTGTTTTGGAATACAACGAACAAATTATTATGCCGAGCTATTTGTCAGCCTAATGTAGGCACCCCGTCTGGAGTTGTGCTTGTAGCTTGTATGTGGGACATTCTATGGGATTCTATTATTGATCACGGAGTGAAGATTGTTATTGATGTGAACGTTAGGAGAATTGGAAATATATTATAAAGCAAAGTAAAACAAATATTATTGAATATCCAAAACCGTAGAATAATTCCTCCACAATAATATTACTAAATAATTTAAGTATTTAGTTTTTTCCGCATGTAAACAAACATGCAATTTTAATTCGCATTGCGTTTGAACGCGAGAACTGTAAGCAAATAATTACAATAGAATGCTTGAAGTGGCCAAAGTATCCATTGTTGTAGCAGGCAATGCAATAAGTAACGAGCGATAGTAAATGCTGCTTAAACGTGCCACGGTTACAGTTACAAAGAACATGGGAGTTAATTGATTTTCTTTCAGGCTTATTATTTACGCAGATACAGTCCAAAGAGCGTGAGGCGAGTTAACGGTGCTTTTTAAAACTTCTCAGATGCCGTTTTACGAATATGACAAAGAGCACACGTCGGTCTACTCCGAATAAGCGAAAAATTACACTGGAAATTTATGGAGAACAATATTTTCCCGTCTAAGGAAACAATTTGGATGTCGATATGCGTCAAAGGCGAAAGTGTTGCCGACGAACTAGCGTGCGCCGCCGCGCAGTGACGATTCGTGCGCAGGTGAAATGTTGCAGGGAAAAGCGCAAGGGTTAAATCAGTGGTCGGCATGTGTCGAAGGAAAACGGTGACTGAAGCGTAATTAGAGAGTTATCAGAGCGGAACATTGGTTAAGCGTTGCTTTCCATCGGACGTTGCGCCCGCACAACAGAGCTCCAGGGAAATTGTAATCACTGTCGATTTCAAATGACCGCGGTCGTTGCGTTCGAAACTAAGGGCAATCAGAGGCGAACCACCTACCTCACGGGCGATTGCGGGCGTTTATTATAATAACACACGTACCCATTAGCCCGCTGCAACATCACGCCAACAATTTACACGTATGCCGAGCAAGAAACTAATAGCATAATTTACTAAACGCACAGTTTAGTAAACACTATTTTGAGTAGGTACCTAATACTACTTCGCGTAGAGCAAGTTAATTTAAAATGGCGCAGTTGAGCTTCGTTAGTGACAATTTTATTGTGACAACATAGAAATGATATAGATTCTGTTTGTTTCTCCTCAACGTTACATAATGGCCTGTCATAAATAATTTAATATTCGCGTTAGGTGAAATTACTTTAGTACGCTACGTATAATAATCATAATTGTCGAGCTATTATACGCTTGTATTATTGCCGGCTATTATGACACAGTCTTCCGAAATTATTGACAATCTCAGAATAATACAGAGCAAACATTACCGAGCTATTCAGAGATGTATCTTGGATGTATTGTGTGTGAACGGAGGCCAACGACACAAGATAAGGTCGCTCACACACTAGCAACTTTAGCGTTTATGTTGTGATATAAAAATGTTTGGTTTCCAAATTAGATAAACTCAGAAACTGATAAAATCGCGGCGGTAACTGGCTACGTAATCGATGCTGGCATGAAAGGCACGTCGGCACTGCTTTAGAATGCATCAGGCGCATCAAAGCTGGACACGATCTTAGATGCATAGACTGTGTACCAGTGTTGCGACATTCGTATGTTACAACATAATTAGGTACTTAATTAAATTCACATTGCAACAGTGAAGGATACATAATAATATAGGTTTTAGTTAGATCCTATTTAACTAATGATGATAATATTTAATAGGTACCTCCTTGCAATACGATAATTCACAGCCCCACCATTTATCGGACATTGGAATATTACATTTATGAAATAGCTTGACTGTTTCACAGTAAAACAAATATTTTTTAATGCAACCACAATATGACTATGACGTCAAAACGTTACATGATTCCTAACGTGCTAATAGACGCGCCAACAATTTCATATAGAAGATAAGAATTTCAGAAATCGTTTGCATACACTGACATGACAACACACAAAATCAGTTAAATTACAATTATATTTATCTCTTTATTTTCAAATCATGGTACATAAGTTACATAAAAATTAACACCTTAATGTGTTATCGACTCTTAGTTCGTGTCAGTCGTGTGTGTAACGCGTCCTGTTAATAATATTCTTTTTTCATAACACAAGGCCAACGGCACCACGTCAACAAAGGAATACGAATTCAGGTTACTGGTTTCGCAAATTTAAAACGGTAAAGTGATTAAACTCAACATTTCAAATAACGTCCAAGTTCCAACATTCAATTTTAAACAACGAACAAGTCATCGTGTACTTTCTATTAAACGTTTTAAATCATTCTTAACATGGTGGTTGTTTTATTACGGCCTGTAACCTCTTTTATACATGATTTCCTGTAACACGATCCGACGAGAATGAACTCGAGCCACTGCGGAGACTGTCTCGCGACAATTGATACAGCGACGTAACACAAACAAGAGGATACTCATAGCTTAATTGAACGTTAATTGCTTCTAATCAAATGCGTTCTATATTTAAATGAACTTTTAAAGACGTTTAGTCTCGCTCGTTATGGCTGACGAAGAAAAAGTGTTTGTTATCTTTATAGATTGCTGCGTCCGTTTGTGATCTTGTAACATCTGATCATATTGTCATCACCGATTGAGGTCATTTTAACAGAGTAGGTATGCTTGATTTTATGACAAGATCATTAAGATAGTTCACTGTGGAGTCTAGTTTAATAGATATTATTTTCATGGAGTTAAAAACTTTACTAAAATCCAGCAGATTATTTCAAATCATGAAAGTAGATTGTCTACTACTGTCTGTCTTGTCTTGCTGTGTTTTCACGGCTGATGTCGTGAAACACGGCATATGCTGAGTCTGGGCCTGTTCGGGGGTCACGCTGCAGCACAGGCGCCCACATATTTCTTTGTTATTTATTAATGTTAGATATAATATATATAATTCGTGTTAAGTAGTTATCTTCTTTTTAGTTAAGTATTTTGTTAAGTTCTTTTATATGTGCTGCAATTCGTACCCTCGAATACATATATTTCATTTCATTTTTTTCATTTCAGTTCATTTTCATTTACTACAATACTAAATGCTGATTATTCCTCCTAGCCTGTAGCGTCCTCCACACTGCTCCAATGCTAAATTGTAAACCGCTCGTGTAATTCGAGACGGAACAACTAAATAAATGTGAGTTGTCGGCAATCAAAATTGATCCATTTCTCTGAGGAGCAAGCCGAGGGTCTTGTCGATTGGTCCCATCACGTTTATTGAATGATTGCGCGAAAATAATCTACAACGAGAAGATGCGGTCCCCTCTGCGACGTCTCACCAACAATCTCCCAATAATGGCAATATAGCCACTAACCTTTCAATATATTACTTGCTCTCTTCATAAGCCTTGATGTTGATTTTGATAAATTAATTTCTGAATCATCGCTCTACCATTTTTTATCATATAAAATTTTGTTTAATTTAATGTACAACGTCACTTTTACGTACAAAATCCATAGTTTTTAACTTATTTCTATCAATATTGTTTTTAAATTTAAGTTGTAAAGCGTACATTAAAAAGTAGACCCAATCTAATAGTTTAACCAATGGGTTAGTTGAGGTTAAACTAAGTGATATACGGCTATATTTAATATCCTAAACAATGGATAATTTCAACATTATGATTCAGATGGTGACAGTGCGCACTAACCGATGTTTGTTGTACAGTTATTGTACAAAGTGACGCATAATATACACTACAACCATTCTAGATATATTACTAAATGCGTCGTTTATTAAATACAGTTATTAACTCAAATGTCATACTACTATGTAGTATACAAACAACACATTGCGCTCAAATGCCTCACAGTACTTGGTGTCACTCTACCCATTAAATTCGGTTTTGAAAAGACCTGTATCCACATAAAAAGCCACTTAGGATATCAATTGTTTTCTTAATAACTATTTTTTTTTAATCTTTTATCAATATAATTCTTATCGTAATCTTTGTACGATAAATAGAAAACTGCTCGAACTTAATATGTTGTTGATGTCGCTAGTAACATAAGGTTCTTATTAATCGACTTAAAAAAGAGGAGGTTCTCAATTCGTTGAGATCTTTGCTTTGCATGGTTATGCAACGTGTCTTAAGCTGCGTATCCACTTGAGCAGCCTCGTGACGAATTGCCTCATCGTGAGCATGCCACGGGCTGTAGAAAGTACATGCATCTCCACTTGAGCCACATACAAGAACATCGAGGCAACAAGCCTCAACCCGAGCCACAGTTCTCTCAGTTTCGTACAACCGTCTCCACTGAACACACGGCTCTCACAGAGGCGCTTTTGAGCACGGACGTTTACTGACATGGTTTGGCTCGCTGCCGCATAGTTTGGTACAAGTCGCGGCAAGCCTCGACGCGCGGTACGGTCTCCACTTGCTCTGCCGCAGGTCGAAGCAGCCTGCGATACGAGGATACGCGGCTTTACATGTCCCATTTACTATTAAAACGACCAAGAAAAAAATCTTTTTTCTTACTGTTTTTAGGGTTCCGAATAAAAATCGGAACCCTTATAGTTTCGTCACGTACGTACGTCCGTTCGTCCGTCTGTCCGAAGCACAGCGCCTAGACTCTGAGTGCTAGAAAGCTATAATTTGGCATGAGTAAACCTACATATTTATTAAAACTCCAAAATCGTAGAATAAAACATTGAAATATTTTTTTTCAGGGTACCTCCAATACAGGGTATTTTTTTTTCGTCGTGTACCCCATTGTGTTAATACAATATCGTTGAAAAGGTCTTTCATAAATGAGTCTTTTAAAACCGTTTTTCAATTCAGGGGCCCGTCTGTGAAATATTCAGCTTTAAAGTGCCAATTTTGCTTGCAATTAGGGTCAAGTGTCCCCATCTACCTGCCAACGATGGGAGATGGACTAGTGAAAAATTCACAAAAATAGGTTAATATATTATGATGCATTTACAAGGAAAACTATCACGGCTATGTTAGCATAAGTAGTTAATGAGTAATAATCGATTAACTTACACCTTCGGAACCTTACATTGCGCGTGGCCTGACACGCAATTTGGTCGATGTTATTGATGCCGTGGTAGTTTAAGAAAACACAGATTGTCGAATAAAACTTACAGACAAAAAAAGGTCAGTACATTTCTCGGTGCTTCTACACTATATCATAATATGGATCTTTTAGAGTAGTGTAAAATGGGTTATAAAATTACATTGTATCTACTACTGTAAAGCTGTTAAAATAGTTACAGATTACCAAAAAGCTTCAAATATCACATGAACTCATAAAATGGTAATTACGTTGCACCAAAGAAGTGACAATTTGAACTAAACTTGCTCTCCCACTAAGATAAAAGAATGAGTAAAAATATAATTGGAACGAACATTTGTTAATTACGTGCGTTGGGGAGCGAATAATAGACGTTTACAACCATCACAACCACGGACATCTTAAAATATCGGAGACAGGTTTGTGTATCGTGTTAAAACCGGTATTTTTAAAGGTGATGCCTTATCTGAAATTTTTATTGTGGCTTGTAAAAAATGATTAAATCATACGTAATAATTCTTCACCTACTGGTTTATTAAGGTTAAAAGGTTAAAAACAAGAGGTTTTCCGTTTGCACATCCGATGTAAGTATTTCAGTTGTGAGCGGTTAATAACGCTCAAGTGAGACTTACCCACGTGGCGTGGAAACCTTTCTTTGCGAGTATTTCCTTCTGTATTATCATATTGATAGTGGTATGTTGGTATTGCTAGTGTTGCTACACTCGACATAATATTATCTAGAGGTTATCCAGTGGCCAGCTGAGAAATAATATTCCTAGTTAGCAACTGTTAGATGAGTAATACCGGACGCGCGGCTTACATCGCGCATGCAGATGGGCCCGCCCGGCGTGATTGCAATGCAAGAACGGCCGGCTATGGTAAAAATACCATCACACGACACTTTTTATTTGAATAACTACGGAACGATTGTTTCTGGTTATTATTTATACGAAACAATGGAAATGTATTGTATTTACAATCCCCGAGCAAACAGGAAATCACGTAGATACTTATTTCGAGAATTATAATGACAACTTCTTTGTAAGTCGTTTAAATTATTTCTTTGACAATAAATTAGTAGCGAGTCTTAAATATTATTCTGTTGAGTATTAAGTTCGTTGACTTTGTCTTGTCAGGTAGCCCAATCAAGGGTATCGTGTTTAGTAAAACCTTGTTACGCGATGATAATTTATAAGTAGGATTTCCTTGTGTGCATACATTAAGTTATTTAGGTGTTATATAATAATATTCAATTACTTACACCGTGACGTAGTGGTAGTAGGTATCTTAAACTAACAATAATTTTCCATGAAAATTTTTTTATAAGACGTTTAATCACGAGGAGGTTTCATCATCTATCATTTTATGAATATTTAATACTTATTATAAATGGGTGCTAATTCAAAATGAAAACCTTTTGGCGATTTTTTTCTATTTTTCATCATCACACTCATATTGATTGATAACAGTTTGTGTTAAGGAACAATTTATCAGTAGATATAGTTAAGATAGCACCCACTTATACTAGTTGTAAAAATATAATGATGTGTAGATAGATACATTTACTTACAATGTTATTGTAATACGACTAAAAAGCTAGTAGTTTTCTCAGACCAGAGCTTCGAAGCCTACAATAATTAAGATAGGAAGGATGCTTTGATATTCATAGGGCAAGGCTCGACAATTGTTCAGAAGTGTCGTATCGCCGTTGAAACTAACGCCAAGACTGTAACACACTCTTTACAGAATCTTTCTTTAGACTCTCACCTTCCGCAAGTCATAGCTCACAGAGGGCAGTCACTCTGTAGTTGTTTATTCCCTGAACATCATAAACCGGCGACGATACGTGGCTGAGGTTTAGCAGTCAAGAATCGAGATTCGAGACTCGAGCCAGCGTGCGGGCGGTTGGGCCGTAAAGCGAGTGTCAACAATGCGCTTCGTTCAACCGTGTTTACCCCTCGGCCGCTCAAAGCGGAGGAAGCACGTCCCCCGGTCGGGCCGCTTTTAGCACCTCCTTATTTATAGATGTAACAACACGTTGCCCCGACGGTGATTTGCAGAACTGCGCAAGTAAACAATGTTGCTCACGAACCGGTGGTCAATGAATCCGCATCTACTGTATGAGTTCATGTTAAACGGGTTGTGATTTTAAAGTTCATAAAACGAAACTCCTGTAACGTCACACAGCACACTTATGACTGATACTTCCCAATTAATTAGAGCTTTTTTTTTTTGGATTGCACTTTGGATGCTTCAATTATAAACGCTAGAATAAAGAAATGTATTAAATTCACATTACCAAATGTAAAGCAGGTTCTCCAACCAGAATAGTTCTAAATAAGGAAGTACTTGATCTATTAAATTCTGAAACATGTCTTGAAGCCAATATCTCTTGTCCAATTTTGAAGTTTCTCGATTCAATCGGGACTTGATGAAAGAACGAATGATTGAACTTCTCAAGTTTACGGAAATTTTCATGTCATTAAGTCTACGAATGTGAATCTCTTAAAAGAGCATAAAGATCTCATATATCTTGAGGCAAAGTTACATTACAGTCGCATTAAGCTTAAAGGTCGCCGAAGCTATTAAGTCGGACATCCCAAGTAGCCGGTTATAAGTTATTCTCATTAATAAAGTACGTATAGACTATAGAGTTCCTGCACGCAGCACGCAACTCAACGAGTCGACGACTTCGTTTCCATAATATACTGAAGAGTCACGACGAGTCACGAGCGCTATGACATCGAGTCATTAGCAGCCGTCATTAGAAACATAAACTACAGGTTTGACGTCAACCAGATACCATGGTTGCTGCAATTCCTTTGTCCGAGCAATTTTTATTGTTGCGTCACGCTACCGGGTTAAACTTTCCCCGCAAATAGTATTATGTGACTCACACAGATTACAAAAAAGAAAATTCATGGCCGATGACTAATGCTTTAGTCCTATCATGTTCTCTGTAACTTAAACTACTGTTTGTTTACATTAAGAAAGTTTAAAACAATTAGGAGTATAAAAATAGACTTGTTATCACTACGACTATTTGAATACTAAGCAGTGTTTTGAGTTAATAGTGTATTGTTTGCAGTAGTCATTATGGAAAATTGTTAATTTATTTTTGTTAACATACGTGTGGGTAAATAAGGCAGAACAGGTTTCGAACGAGCGGCAAAGCCTTTGCTTCTGAGCCGAGATTGCTGATATAAATATCTTTGGGTACTTTTTGCTTACCCTGCAGGAGAATTGGACTTTGTTATTATTCCTGCACGTAGTAGTGAATAAGTTAAAGCGATTTAAAATTAAATAAATAAAAAGTTAACCGCACTATTATTGCCAAAGTTTAAAAGTCAGTTCACAATTGTTATATTCTATATAAGCGAACGCCTTGCATAAGTCCCATATCATATTAAAAGTTCTTCTGTAAAGTCACTTAGACATAATAAACACGTACTCACGTAGGTACATTATTCATTTATTAAGTAAACCTGGATAGGTGGTGTCTCGTTCAGATAACATCGGCTAACTGACAGTGACGTACACTTCATAAGTACTTTAAACAAGAGCCTCGTATCACTGAACAACGACGACACTGTCTACTTAGCAGAGTCTGTTTGACTTGACGGTGCATCGACATTGCAAGGTCAGTATCAACTTTTAATTCCAATACAAACTAGGAGATAGCATCGGCTATCTATCGAGATATGTATGTACTTGATGTTACTATACTATTGCTAAACATAGATAACAAGTTTTACCTCGGAAACTGGTGGCGAGGAAAGATATACTCGTACCTAAGTTATCTTAACTATTTAAATGTAGAGCCCGACCGAAACGGGTTTTTCAGCCGAAACCGAAACTTAGGGTGAAGCCAAACGTGCGTATTTTTTGAGCTGCTCATTTGTGGACTCAACAGGAAAGAGCAGGGTAAAGGAGCTGAATTTTTAAAATTTAAAAAAAAGGTCAAAATCTCGAAAACCTTTAACAAAGGTAATTTTTTGTCATTTGGTAGGTCAGCCCTCCAGCTATATCTGTCCCTTTACTTTGATCCACTACCTACAGGTCATCCCGTAATAGGTGTCCGTGTATAGGTATTAGGTACTGAAATCTAGCGTGTTTTTTTAAACATTTGTATGCTAGTAACTGCCCCCGCTTCACTTCGATAAACTTATCTTAATACAGACAGCAAGAATTGGAAAAAAATCGGGCAAGTGCGTGTCAAGACTGTCAGGCCACGCGCAGTGTAGAGTAGCTACTTATGCTAACATAGCCATCCAAAAATGGTCTATGGAGACCAATAATATTTTTGAAAGACCTTTTCAATGATACTCCACACTATGGGGTACACAATGAAAAACAACCTCACGTTAATACCTCTAGGGGAGGTAGGTACCCTAAAAAATATATATTTTTCAATATTTTATTCTACGTTTTTGGAGATAACCATGCCAAATTACAGCTTTCATTCTATGATTCATACATAATCATGACCATGATCTAAAATGTCATTATGATTTATCAATTGGGTAAATTGATAAAGATGACATTACACTTACAGATATTACTCCACCATCGACCAGGTATTCTGTGCTCACCTGCAACAAACAAAAACCGAACATAAGAATTTATTCGCACTATTTCAAGAAAAGAAAAATCTCTATAATGTTGCAAATAATATCAAATTATCATAACATATCTCATACATCAACTCATACATTTTACTTAGGACACAAATACCATACAAAAGTCAAACGACTTTTAACCAACTGATTAACATAACAAACAATCGCATCAAAACCTTTGTTACCGCAATCAAACACAATTCACAGTTAAAATAACTATAATATGTATAGTTGTAAAGTAAAGCGGACCGACCATTACTCGAGTACTCCGGCCGATAGAGTCGTTTGCTTCTAACTTGCGCCTCAATAAAATTAATAAGCCGCATGCTGTTCTCCCAACCGGTCTCCGTTGAAAGCGATAGCACTTCCTACAAGAAAGTAAAACCGTACTCGACTAGTTGCCCGGAAAAGCTACTGGGAGCGCACAGACGAACGATGTAGTAATAAAACTATCTCAAAACAACTAGATAGCCTAGTGGGTTGAATGTTTATTCCACACGCGGTATCAGAGTTCCAATCCTGTGGCACTATACTTTGAAAGAGGTATAAGTATTACATGAATTATCACTTATGTCGGTTAGGAAAGAGATGAAGAAATGCAAATGCATAGCCGGGACAACACTATAACGTATTTGAAAGTAAATTAAGTATGTAAATCCGCAGCCAGTTTAGTGGTATAATGCCATAAGACCTTCATTTGAGCTACACCAGTGGCCAACAGCGAAAAAAACTACAAACTATGATGAAATCAATATTGATGGGGCGTTGCACAACTGTATTAAAATTAAATCGCTATTGTAGCGAGAATGCGATCCTTATCGTTCTACGGACTAAATTTACGACAGTTTTATTATAAACGACTAAGAGCTTGCCTATTAATAATATTATGCAGTAATGCAAGCAGGTATGTACTGAACTAATAAATCAGTCAAGCAACAGTTCGGTATCAGTCATTACTTTATTGCGGTGAATATAGCATTATGGTTCACAGTCACACCTTCACGGTAATGTTCTATTACATGTACAGTCGACTCTCGATAATTTGACACTCGTTAACTTGAATCTCTCGATAATTTGAAATTACTTTTAGGTCCCTTGAAAAATACTCGATAAATTGAATAAAATCAATGTTAATTGGTCCCTTCGGTAATTTGAAGTTGAATAAATAGTATCTCGCTCGCCAACACGCGATAATTTGAAGTCCGGGCTTTCCTACTCTCTATAATTTGAACTCTCACCACTATAGAAAATACTTTGGACAATGATAGACTGAAGTCGCTCACTCAAAATAAGATTACGGACTTCTTTTCGAAATAAAAATTTGTGAATAATCGTATTATATTATTGCATTTAATTGTTAATACATAATAATATATAAATAATAAATCACGAATTTTGATCAAACTCTTATTTACTTGAGCCCCCCCTTCCCCCTCGTGGTTGTTTAAACGCTTGTTATTTTGTGCTCTTGGTCCCTTGAGTTTCTTTGTGTCACTCAAAAAGTTGATTTATGCGTGTTTATTGAAATAAATAAGTGAAATATTTGCTTGACATTTTTTTTTAAATTATGAACGCATCTGAACATAAAAAAAAACAAAAAAAATCATGAAATTGCTACTTTTTTGGCCCCAAATTTGAAACCGACCCACGCCCACAATACAGATATTACGCCACAATGAGGCGGTGTCACGACCCGACAACGATGGCGGCACATCACTCTTCTGGGGGGGAAAATGCGTTACACATACCACCCGGGCGCAGGGGGTACCCGAGTTACTATGACGAGTTATGTGGGACTCCCGTATAGGCTAATGAGACCCACGGTATACCCACTAAAAACCCCCCCATCTTCCGCCTCGCCGCCTTGTGACGGGGTTACGGGAACGCTTTCGCATACATCCGCGACCCCGCCAGCGGCAGCCGCCCACAAGCGGCTCCATCGCGAAAGCCCGAAGGCCCTCCACGATGGGCGCACCAGATGGTAAGGTGCGCCTCCCTCCTCGGCCTCCACCAGTACTGTAGCAAACTCCCCCTGAGTCTGCTACTAGGAGGCCATGGGTACCAGATCACTGGTACCCGGTGGAAGATCTGGTCTGTGGTTCTTCCACCGACCACACCTCGGCCGCAGAGGATAGGGCAAGCGGCGCACCGTAATACCGGCATGCCTCTTCCTCTGCGGCCCCACCAGTGCCGTTTCAACGGAACGGCCCCGCCAGCTCGCAGGGGGTAGGGAGAGTGGCGTACCGCAATACCAACACGCCTCTCCCTCTGCGATCCCTCCACGGCCGCAGAAGATAGGGAGAACGGCGCACCGTAATACCGGCACTCCTCTTCTTCTGCGGTCCCACCTCCAAGCGCATCCGCAGCGGACTTATTCAGCCCGCTGGGAGCGCCCTCCTCGGGCCAGCCGGCGGCCCAAACAGGCCGGCCCTGGTTGCCTCTTGGTTCACCGTGGGTGACCAGTCCACGGTTACTAAGCCCCCCCGCCACGACAAGGCGGGCAACCCCCGGGGGGGGGGGGGCACTCTAACGCAACTGACTCAACTCTAATTAAAACAAGCGAGTGAAGTGAACGTCTCCGTGGATTATACTCGTATTTATAATATATATTATAATTGTTCTGAAGAACTGTTTGGCTTAATACCTGGAGTTAATTTTCTTCACCGCACATCACGTACCAGGTTCCACCAACACTACCTGGATCCATGGCATTCGACCACAGTTCGGTTCTCACGTCATTTTCTACCTCGCACGTGTAAACTGTGGAACAAACTACCTGCATCGGTGTTCCCTTTAAGCTATGACGTGAGGTCCTTCAAGAAGCGGGTCTATCGTCATCTTCTTGGCCGGCAACGCTTTGGTGACGCCCCTGGTGTTGCTAATGTCCATGGGCGGCGGTGATCACTTACCATCAGGTGACCCGTCTGCTCGTTTGCCTGCTCTAAGCATAAAAAAAATACTCATACTCAACCCGCAGTTTTACCCGCGTTTTCCAGAACCTTATACATATTTCCAGATCATTAACTAAATGTGTTCTAAAATCAGTATCTGTTCAGAAGACTTTGCATGTAAGGGTAAGAAACATCAATCCACCTTCATAAACTTTCACATTTCTTATTTAATAGGGTTCATATAATTATCTAATCTATTAGTACATATAATTTGTTAATGACTTCAATACAGCATCACGGACGTTAATGTATGCAAACATCATCGCGGTATCTTCATCGTTAAGACTGGACAAAATAAATATACCTATTGATGAATAAGACCTTAATCAGACGAATCGTTCTGATTTAACACAATCAGACACACCACGGCTTTGTAACTAATAAAATTAATCCAAGTTATTATTATGTGGGTACTGGGTAGGGAGACTAAGGAGTAGGTACCATGTGATGTCTATACTAATATTATAAAGAGGAAAGATTTGATTGTTTGTTTGCATTGAATAGGCTCCGAAACTACCGAACCGATTTGAAAAAATATTTCACTGTTGGGAAGCTACACTATCCCCGGGTGACATTAGGCTACATTTTTTTACTATTTTTCCCGAAGCGAAGCGAGAGCGATTTCAGTTAGTGTCGTTTATAATTTGGAACCAAGACGATTTAAACGTTACGTTGCATTTAAATTCGTTTAACTTAAAAAGATTTCGATATAATTATTTATACTACTGAATAAAATTACAGATCTTATTAACAATCAACCGGAACTGGGTTTTTATAGTTTCTGTCGCTGGGTATGAAAACAATAGAATAGTAGGTATAATAGTTATTTACGAGTTAATTTAATATAATTACATACTTGCAATACTTATATAGTAAACACTTATGTAATTGTAATGTTGCTCTTTAGACTTTTGACACTAAGAGGCTCTGCACACGACGTATTTTTTTAATCGTGAACAAGAAAAATCTTAATTGATTGAATCAAATACATCCTTAATTAGAAATATTTATTGTTTACGTTTATTTAGTTTTTATGTTTAACATTCAAAACATAATAGGTCTACTTTTTGTTTGACTATCTTATCAGTAATTTAAAAATATGTAATAAATTAATCTAAATGTCATTTTACAATTGTTGAGAGGTCTGAGCTTTCTATACAATTATATGTAAGCCTATATTTATAAATGAATGTGTAGTGACCCTATATTTGTGTATTGTAGATGAGCAACCCTGTTATGGTTACCATAGTATTTGAGAATAACACGATTGTCATTCATTGACAAGCTAGAAAATAGAAAAATATCGTATTAATGGAAATATTGAAAATATAAACAGGAAATATAATTGTATTTTTATTGTAAACAATCTGAGATCCCTGAAGGCTATCCATATAATAATAATACTCTATGCTACGCGTAGTATCCATTGGAGCGTCGTGTATTAATACGTGTACGTTACGCCAGTTAGGATCGGAATCTCGTCATTTATATTAGATAGTTAATTAGTGCCATAGCATCTGTAACTGTACAGCAAATTTAGAAATTTGGTCTCTTGATAGTTTTTAGTTATTCAACAAAAACGTATTCTGCTAGGGTAACGTTACCGAAGCCAGAATATTTTTTCAGCTGGGAATATTGAAATAAATTTTAGGTAAATAATAATAAAGTAACCTTTGCGTGCCTGCTGAACTTCAGAAACGTTAAAGGCGCACTTCTATAATTATTTGTACACGATTTATAATTTATTAATGCTAATTTATGCAGCACTAAAGAAATATATTGCACAGTTTAGAAGTTCAGAACTCAAGTAAACTGAATGCCCTTTAATAGTACCAATTCTAATAGTTCCACAAAAGTAACAATTTTTCACAATTACAGAAACTAGAACTAATTTTATCTGTTTAATTTAAATGACGAAATTAAGCAATAATCTTACCGGGGCAACGTACACGATTTTACGACGCGTTGTATCTAAAACGCGCCGTGATCACGTGATCAATATTGGTGCTTCCTGAAACTTAACATCTTTAAAAGGAGGGCAAGAAAAAAATCCTCATTGCAATAAACAAAACAAAAACGTAAAATGTCCAAAACAAAATATACAAATTTTGCACAAACAATTCAAAAGTGTGTACATGTGTATATCATAAATAGTCATAGATAATAGTGTACAGTGTAGCAGTCATCACGTCGTGGTTCATGCATGTGTGAGGCGCCTGCGCCTGTTTCGCGATGATTGTCGAGCGCTATCAACGAAGCAATCGGGGCCACTTGTGCTAATGAAACACTTCAATTGAATTGGGGGACATTAATTCAGCGGCCGATACGCCTCTGTTTACATTGATACCGAATAAAAATGGGCGATTGGTATTACATGCAAGTGGAAAAACACAGCTTTGTATCTTGCTTGTCACAACTTTATACGGTTAAAATTCGAGACATAGTGTTATGTAGTACTTTTAGGACGGCAATGTTAATGATAATTCCTATGGCTCCTATGGCTATGTTTACAGAAACTGTTACTATGTGGTGTACGAGTTTGCTATAGCGCCTCTGGTGTCAACTAAGCGCTACTTTAGGAACCGTGACGTCTTTGCTTTCATTTAATAACTTGTTAAGCTAAAAATTCCACACTAGGGATAATATTCTTAAGTATTATTTTATTGAATACATTAGACGTGTATGTACATACGTAATAGAGATTCCATTTTCTTGTGGACGCGGCGCTCTCCGTGAGCTTAGCAGTACTGCATTATAATATTACATTCTGCTAAGCATGTTTTGCAAGGAACTTGCTTCTGCCGATCTGTCAGTGATCGATTTCTTTGCATTATACTTTAGCTACGGATCTATATAAGATGATATTCACGTAAAAGAACAAAATAAATGTACCTATTCTGGCACACATATCTTAGATGGCAGTATTTTCCGTACACAAACAAGTTTTTATCGCAAAATACCTACTAAATATAGATTAGAAAAAGGTTAAGTCTTTACTAAAGCTCAATACTGATAATACCGAGTAAAAATCAATAACAATAATTTAGTCAATAATTTAAAATATTTGAAAGGGGCGAAGAAGAAGGTGAATTAATGGAATGAATTCTTTAATACGAGTTACATTTAAAATAAAATGTGAGCGAACTGGCCTTCAAGGCCGCAGCAACAAAAACTCGATGAATTTAATTACATAATGCATAATACAACGTGCCCGGGTTTCAACAAATTAAGGCCACATTAAGTTTTTAATTAAGTACCAAAACGCTCTGTTATTATTTCAATCATACATCAAAAAATCCATCCTGAACTAGGTAGGTATGTCACACGAGTGACTATGTATCGTCAATGTCGTCAAACATTGTAAGCAAAGCAGGCACAGGCAGATAATTTTTTTAGCGAAATGAAATACGTAACATTCTACAGGAATATAGAGAAAATAAGTCAAAGAGACATAATTGCTAAGAAAAAATATTTATTCTGACTAATTCCGAAGCTTACAAACGAATCCAGAAGTTTAGCCACAGGTCGTTTGACTTAGGTTCCATCATGTTGTATACTCATGAAATTAGGGTGATATTAGGGGAAAATTTCGTATTTCCACAGAACATCTAATAATTAGTTACATGTTCTGTGGTATTTTTATTTGTCGGTGACACGGTAATTAGTGTCGGTGATGACTTTTCTTCTATGGACTAAGCTGATCCATCCAGTTGCGTGAACTCCTCATTTGCCTAATATTTACATAAAAGGATACAAAATATTGTTATTGAAGTAAAACTTCTTTAAGCGCGACTTGAATGAAAACAAAACCATAAACAAAATTGAAGTAGGTACAGGTACATAATTATATTAAGATTACATTATTATCTGTGACAAGACATAGATTATACATATAAATATCACGGAGTAACGAATAACGGTATTATTAAGGGTAACGGTATGATTTACGGTAGTTATAGCTTTATATTCGTTTTCGTAAAGTTAATTAATAGAGTCAACTGTAATAAGGTATTTATTTTAAATTAAGTTAAATTTTTTGGTAATAAGTGTCACCAACGTCAATTAAGTTTTACTTCAATCGCGCGTAAAGATTACACGCACACACTTTAATATTCTATCGTAATCATTTTTATTACAGTTTCTTTCTAAGCAGAAGTCACCCTCGTTACTCAAATATTTAACTTTTTCCTACTGATTCCACTTCACATAATTATTATATTTTGTTCTGCCAAGCTAATAACATGTAACCGATTACGAAGCTGCCTTGTGTTTATATGAATTTCAAATTAAATCTAATTTAAATATGAATTACCAATAACGAGTTTGCCTTGTAACGATCGAGTGATTAATGAAAATAGCTGTTTTGCATTATGTTAATAACCAAGCTATATTTGTAAGAATACATATTGTAGCGACATTCGGAATCAATATTAAGGATTATTGTTTGGCATCAGCAGTTAATATATCCATTGTAAAATATGTAAATGTTCTTGTTATTTTCTTTCATCAATGCTTGTTACTGGCAAAGTATTATTACTATGTTTTTATTTTAAAAAAGTACTCATATATTTTTTCACAAACACCTAAAAATATGTGCAAAGTGCTCTAATTAAAAAATCTTAATTTTCGTAATCAAATCCATTTATCGGGAGTATCTTGCATCATGTTGTGAAAATGTCACTACTTCGAGTGAGATACCTACTTATTACTTATTACCAACCCTATAAATCCAATAATGCTAATAAAAAAAATACAAAATTCCTATTCACGAAATGTCAAATGATCCTCATAGTGACTCCCGCGCCGCGACCTTGAAATATATCAAGAGAGTTCGCTGGTCAAATATTAATTAATTTTATTTATTATAACAGGTTTGGCCAGTTCGTGAGTTGCGTGTTGATTTTCCACTCGTCTTCGAGAACCAAACATCCATTAATAAGTTACACTGTGTAGTTTAATTTGTCGATAGTCTGGGTATTGTGGTATTGATCGTTTACAAATTGTAAACTAACGCCCCAACTCAGAGTCACTAACGGTTACTTTAATCACTCCTTAGTAAAGAATCATCGTACAAATTCTGTACGATTTAAGTAACCGTTAGTGACTCTGAGTTGGGGCGTAAGGTACCTATGCCTACGTAGTACAACAAAACGTACTTTTTTGTTTCGCATTTTTTGCATTATCATAAAATTGATTTCTCGGTATTCAAACTTTATTTCTGAGAAAAGTTAATAATTTATAACTTAAATTTAAAAATTGTGTTTTTTGTTGTGGATTTTTTTCCAGTTTTTACTATTAAATATTATAGATTAAAGAAACACAAAGAGTACTAGCGTATTAAACATGTGGAAAGAACATAAAACAACACAACACAACGCCTTTTATCAGACAAAGCGAATTTGACGTCTCCATGCTACGTTTAATCTGGACTAATCCGTACCGAAAAAATGTCAGTCCAAGGTTTCCTTTGTACAGAATTTAATAGTATTAATATGCAAATTGCATGTACATCTTCCGTATTAAATTACTGTTTGTTACAGAAACGTTGGATCTGCAGCACAGAGACGTCGTGTCGTGTCGTGATGCACGCGAGGGTGACTCTCTCACGCTGCCACAATCACAGTTGCTTTTGTCACGCCACCCGCCATATTCAAACTTTACTACACTTGTAATTAACACAATGACAAGATGGACCGTTGTATATTAGACAGGATCGCATATTAAATGTGTCAGGAATCACGTAGTTAAGTTATGAAGACGTCAACCAAGATTCTAGTTGTAATTTGTCACTTTTGTCACGAGCTAGTCATAATCCAGCTCAAAAAGGACCGCATAGTCCGCAGACAAAAACTTTAATGAAAAAAAAAATTGAATAGTTAATACTTGACGTCCAATGATATGTGTGGCGCAGCTTCTCAACAATAAACAGGTCTGCCTGATTAGCATTTTCCTGCTAAGTTATACTGGCTATTTTTGATTCCATTAATGTAGGTACTTAAGTCATATTATATTAAATGTCAATCGACAACATTTACACTTCTTTGTTTTTTGCTCTAAGAAATAATTCACTGTATAGTCACTATGTTAAGCAAACAAAACAAACACCACAAATTATAAAGATTACATGCACAGACACATATATACGTGCACACATACACGTGTGCTCGAGCCTCGAATACAGTAAAATATTGTATATTGTACTCTAGTGGATTCAAAATCTGAGCGCTTATCTATACTAAATACATATTATAAAGAGGAAAGATTTGATTGTTTGCATTGAATAGGCTCCGAAACTACCAAACCGATTTGAAAAATTCTTTCACTTTTGGGAAGCTACACTATCCCCGGGTGACATAGGCTTTAATTATATATATTTTTTAATATTTTTTCCGAAGCGAAGTGAGGGCGATTTCCTAGTGCTTTAATAAAATTAATTAAATATAACAAAACATTGGCTCTACTTAACAATATTGTTTTGGATTTCAAATCTATGTCCTCCTCCGTACAATAACTTTACCAATACATATACATTATAATGACATGTGAACTGACACGTAAGTGGGGCACAGGGTAGGTGACTGATAACGTGTAATTTATCATAATAGGCGGCCATACCTACGATTGCTAATCTCATCTACATGTAATATTGAGTTGAGTACATGTAACCTATGTATTGTCACTTAAACTTAGCAAAAGGAGATCTGTATTAATTGTATTGTGATATTTGGTTTGTTTACAGTACACCCATTGCTGCACACTTCAAATTGAATCCACTAATGCATTTTTTTAACAAGCAGCACAATAATTGCTGTTCATAGGGAATTGAAACTGATTTCAGTCGTATTAATCTAGAGCGAAGCAAGCAATCACACACACAAGTAGTCACACTGATGGTGAAGACTTACATTAGATGTTTTGCTATTAAAAACCATAACGAAAATCAACTAGAGAACTTTGCTGTCTTATAAACGCTGGTGGATGGTAAAGTTATCAAAAATTAAGAACGGATAACAATAAAGATATAAATAAATTAACTTGAGAAGCGTAACTTTGCGTATTTACTGCAGTGTGAATCCCGGAAGTGTGGCAGTGAAGGTCGAAGCGAGACGAGACGACCTTGCCGGTGGCTGTGCCACTTTCTCTTCTTCATCGCAAGAAACCCACGTGCGTTACGTACTGCCGCCGAAACAATACATGCTCTACAAACTCGCAAAATAGGGCTGTCTGAAATGTATAATTCCCGAAAATAATTGCGTATATCTCGGCTATAGCATCGAGAGTTACCCTTAGTTTGTCCTCATAAGTGTACCAAACCAACGGAGTTTGCTTTCGTGACCCAATATAATTATGAGTCATTTAATTATAATACAAAGTTCCTTCCCGTTGTTAATCATTCTTCTCTTGGAAACTGGTAAATATATTAAGTTTATTGACTGCCCTTGATATTTGGTATGAGTAACTTAATACTTGAAGACACTTGATATTTTTTCCGTACTATACCTAATAGTAATTCAATGAACGCATAACAGTAAAACTGATTTTTTGAGAATATGTAAGGTGTAATTTATCGGGTTCATCGGAATAATATTATTTATTTAATAATGATATTTATATGTAATGTCACAATTGGCAACCCTATTAGTACTGGTGCACTCACTGGAACAACTGACATAATCCTCCAAAATTACGCCGTTTCCATCCACGAGTAAGAGGACAGTTTAGATAAGATACAACAAGAGTCTTTAAGCATTGTTTACGTAAAAGCCTTGGTTTCGGACTGTGATCACGGGGCGTTCCTCAAGACTAACAACTTATTGTTACTCTGTGTCGTAACAATGACATTTTACGCAAGTAACCTGTCGGGCATTTTACTCAATATTAGTTTTCACGTGTAAATACGAAGTTATGCTACATAGTCGTACATGCCAATAAAACAGTGCTTCTATACCTGGTATTCATATTATATTGGAGTCTCGAATGGTATTTGAGTAGTCTTTCAAGATTAGCATGATTCATTAACCCTCAGACAACACTAAACATACGATTAGAATTTGCTAGTTACGGTATTAACACACATTTTTATTACAAAACATCCGTTTGCGATAGCTACTATCTTGACATGACACTACATAGTCAAATTCGATAATTTATTTGGTAATTCAAAGGCAGGATACGACTAAGTACTTGTGGTGTAGTTCTATTAAATTAAGAAATGCAACATATATTTTCTCCTTTGCACTTTCCACTGCTGAGAACATTATGGAGGTTACTTTTACGGCAATTCATATTTTTCTTACATAACTAACATAACTTTGTAGAGCATGCAGCTTTGTAGGTCCCGTAGCTGTTGAAATTAATATGTTGAAACAATTTATGCTATCAGTGCTATTTCTCCTTTCTCTGTTTTCTTATACTTCGTAAGCTAGTCGATGTATCTAGCAAAAGGCACAGACGATATCCTAAAACACCGTTACGAAAGATCAGAGTCAAGGAATGTTTGCCATTTAAGAATAATTGACAGGCCTTTCCTGTCTTGCGTCTGCAGACGCACACGCTGTTGTAAGCGGTTTCGATGATATAATCTGCCTTTCTTACATGATGGACAAGTAATTGGATGGACACTGAAGCGGCTTTATCAATACCTTCAATCGACACGAACTGTTTGCAAAAATCCTGAACATACCGGGTGATAAAGGCTGGATCGGATTTAAGTACACAAAGAAAATTCAATCCACTTGCAACTAGTTTATAACTGCTATCTTGCACTCTGTCATGACAAGTACTTGTACTTTTGCCTTGGCTACATTGAAGTGTGAACGCAAACAATCTCAAAGTGTTTACTTTTGTGCAGAAATATAAATTTATTTTGATAAACAAATCATGAGTTAATCATAAATAGGAAAATCGAAGGTTGTTTGGTACGGCGCAGAGGCGTGTACGTAATATCTACTCGTAGCTAAGATCGCGAGGCTGTCATGTCAGGCCCTTGTATGCAGTTATGTTGCGCTGTTGTTTTGCGAGTCGCTTGAGCAACGTGTCCACAAATCTACTGTCGTAACACTCGTAATTCTTAACATTATTGTCTAGATACTTGAAACGTGCAAAACTAGAGTAGTATCTCCAATGATTGGTCAATCATCACTTGACCAAAAAGACCTCTGTCACATCCGTATAATAATATGTCTTTGGTGTTGCATCCAAACGCAATGCATTCGCCGAACCCCAAATTAATGTAACGTAATCTCAGACACGTCATTATACTGAAGTAAGAGAGTCCGCAGCCTTTACAGACGTTAAGTATATGCGGTTTGTGGTTAAGATGTCATTACTAACATTCCAAAAGAAATATTATATTAAACAATCGTTCAAGAGTCTTCTAAATATCTGTAGCATTTATTATAAACCGAAGACATTTGTCTGACAAAGGAATACTTACCATAACCGACAATGTTGTCTCGTATAACCAAGTGAGAAAATACCGTGAATCTTACCTGGAACAAATAAAAGAGAACCATTAATAAAACTGTCAATTTTGGATGATGCGTTGAGGCACTCGCAGCCGGTGCGAACATTATGTATCATAATATGTGTACATATACCTACAAATATTTACGCTTATAATGAGGAAGCATTAAGAGCGCGTAGGCCGATAAAGGCGGATAACGAGTTAGTAAAAAATAAACTGAATATTAAATGTGGTTAATTGTTAAAAGATACATGTCTGGACGAGTTGTGAACTCACTGGAGCTTAATGCATACGGACTCGACGCCCATGACGTTCCATGGCGAGAGGGCAAATAACTTCATAGCCACATTTAGTCAAGTGCCACGGTCCGTTACACTACACATACATACATAAGCCTGGTCGTAGTAGTAGTGCAAACAGACCGACGCATTTCGAAACATCGCTAATGAATCTGTTAACCATTTCTAATGCAAATTACAATACGAATTACAGACCAACACAAAGGTCGTAATTATTATTCGTTATACATGAATGGCATGAAATGTTTTAATTTTTAATTTAATTAAGGTAAATCTATTTAAGAAATCATCACGCTTACAATAAATAGGTATTATTAATTAGTTACAAAATTATCCATAACTTAGTTAACTATTAATTTATTTGCATATTTTGTTGTATGTACTGTCAAGCAGTGTTGCAAAAATGAAATATCAAAAATCGGTAGCATTGCCAGCTAAAAATCGGGAGAAATCGGGAGATTCTTAATCTGAATAAGGCAAGAGCTATTTTATGTTATTATCACAAACATATTTATAAAAAAATATTATTCATATACATCTTCGCAACATGTTACTAGCCATTTTTGCAAACATGTCTTTATTAGAACGAAGTTCCTTATCGCGCGTTGTGAAAGGGGGCTAGACGGAAAATTACGACACTTTTTGATTCTTACGAATGACGACACTTATTTTGAAGTGATTCACAGAGTTTTACAGAGATGGCGCTGTACAACAAAACAATATTTAAATCGAAAGGAACTTCGTTCCATCCGGGTGTCCCTTGACACCTCTCATGTTTTTTATATTGAAATTGTAACAAGTTTGATCATCTTTTTACTCGACTGCGCGACCCAAGGGAGGGTAATATGTTTATCAGTCTATGTATGTTTGTTCCTATGTGGCATTGTTGAGACCAAACGTGTTAAGCGATTTTGATGATTGTTACGTCAATCGATTCGTCTTAATCTACGCCAAATTGTCTAAATGTAAGAAAAAATTATACTGACGAACTAAGTGGGATATCGTTGAATAGGTATTCAAAAATGATATTTAGATTTCCTTCACAATTTTTTATTATAAAGTAATAGTTTAGGATATATAACGATTCGACAAGCATTCTTGCTAATTTATTAACTCCCTCAATGAAATGACATTATTGAGAATTTTACCGTCTTTTAATCCAAATAAAGAAGTCAATGAATCACAAGAGCAGTAGTTAAGAGCCATTTCGCGGTTAGTCGCGCGGAATGAAGAATTTGACGTCAAAAATTAGTATCATAAGAAAGATATTAATGCTGGCAAATGAACACATAAAATAGATCAATCTATTATAATTGATATTGATAATCTAATATTCGAAAATATTAATTAGTTTTTGCGTAACTGTCAATCTAGCATAACTATTTTTCAGCAAAAGGACGACAGAGTCAATTTCATACACTGATTTTCTTTATTAAATCTTGTTAAATTGAGTAAAAAAAAATGTCTAGAGAACACTCATATATTATATTTTGCATTTATTACAAGAGATATACGATTACTATCATATTCGTTTCCAAATTAATTCAATAACATTACCAATTTTCATGGTTTATGCCATGACTTTACCATCGATTTTTGTATTCAATAAAGCGTATTTCCCATCAAAAATTTATGTAGTAATAAAATATGGTCTTTGTCGAATATGACACGTATTTTTTTTTTTATCTTACTGCAAAAAATAATTTATTACAACGAATTTACTTTACCATATAAATAAACAAACTGGTGCGAATCAAATCAGTTAGGCTCGAGCCCTCTTGGAGGTCGGACCTATGTCAATTTTTGCTTTAGCCATCTAAGGAATAGATTTCGTAAAAATAACGTAATTATATTGCCATTGAACAGTCTTGATCATGTGAGAATTTTTAGTTACAGTCAATTGTATTATTTTTAGTTTTCTATAATTTTCAGGGTTTTGTAGTCAAATCGGAATCATGTCTAGTCCGTTCGTTATTTCAACCGGCCGGCTAGCCCGTCCGGCCGTCCGTCCGTCTGTCCGTATGATTTTTTCTTCGTCTACCCCTTAATGTGGGGTATCGTTGAAAAGGTCTTTCAAAAATATTATAGGTTTCAAAAGACCATTTTTCAATTCAGGGGTCCGTTTGCGTAATATTCTGCTTTAAACATCTTTGGTTTGAAGAAAACAATGGAAATTAAGTAACTATTTCTTTCCAATTTATGTAGTGTAAGTAGTAACGGAGAAAATCACGAACATACATATGTACAAAATATAACTATATCTATGCTAATCTATACTATTACTATTGTAATATTATAAAGCTGAAAAGTTTGTTTGTTTGTTTGATTGAACGCGCTAATCTTAGGAACTACTGGTTTGAATTGAAAAATTATTTTTGTATTGGATAGTTCATTTATCGAAGAAGGCTTTAGGCTATCGGATTTTTGGAAATTCAACCCCTATTGGGTTGGAAGTCACTGCTGTAATTTGAAATAAAACATTGTCCGTTTTTAGACATTAGTTACTGTTTACAGTATTTAGGTTTTTTGTTATATGTGTAAATATGTGTACATATTTACATAGAAAAAAAAAAATTATAACTTGTCTAAACATACCCTTTATTTATACAACTTTTAGATCAATCTGTACTTTATAGGGTTCCGTACCCAAACGGTGTCAACGGGACCCTATTGCTAAGCCAAAATGTTGGAATGATAGAAACTCAGACATTAGTCAGCTATAGTCACTTATTATTAGTCAAAGATAATACATTCGTTGTTTGGAAACTCTCGTGCACCCAAATTCCGTCAACTCCCCAAAACTCACGTATCTCAAATACACAACACCCTTTACCTTCTCTCTTCACCCTCTCATTTTTTCCCTTCACAACCCCTCGCCTCCCCCTATACCCCCCCCCCTCAGTTCTTCACCCAAAAGTGGAATTTTGCGTCGGGATAATCTGGGAGGCATCCGGGCAAATACCGCACTCATCAGGTATATAGATTTCATCGGGATATAGATTTTTGGAAAACCGGAAATCCCGGATATCTCGGAGACGGTGCGTCCTAGACAAGTTTAGACGGAAATTTCGACCCCCTTTAGTAAACCCCCAAACCTTATTGCTAAATCTTACTGAACCCACTTTAACCCCCCCTCCCCCCAAATTTTCCTAAAATACCATATATCTCCTAAACGGTACGTCCTAGACGATTTCCGACTGAATTTCCATCCACCCTGTGGAACTCATACTTGCAACATTACTCAATCTTATTGGGCCCAACCTTAACCCCCCCCCTCCCAAATTTTCCGAAAACTCCTTATATCTCCTAAACGGTGCGTCCTAGACGATTTCCGAAAGGATTGAATAAAAGTTGTAGCCCATAAAAAGATTGACATTTTATGTGCCATACATTTTTCTTGTAGAGCAAGTGGTTTGGGAGAAAAGTGCGAATTTCGTTTCTCATAATTTATTATACTAGACTATTGTCAATATTTTGTTTTGTAAACCAACAGAAAACAATAAAGAATTCGTTTTTAACATTCAAAGACCACTGTGAATAGTGTTCTGAATATCTTCTTTTTAAAGCTGTAATCATTTTTGTGTATGGATTGTATTTACCTTTATTTTTACGTTATCTTTTGTATCAATGATTAGGGTATCGAAAACCGGTCCTGTTTTAAATTACCGGGATTTTCGGTACTCGCCTATGCTGGAACCGGGATTCCCGGGATTTTCAGTTCTTTCGGGATTATTTTACCACGGCTTTCCCCGCGTGAAAATAGTTAGTATCGCGTCTCCTATTTTATCTCTCAGGAGCATTAAATAGGGAAAAACTGTTTTCTACCCAAATCCGCATAGTCGTTTGCCGTGATTGAGTAACCATCATACTATTATACCTTACATGCAAACATAAGTTTCGTATTAATTGTATGAAAGCAACACAATTGTATTGCACAATTCAGTACTGCTTGGACGAGAAAAAAGAGTTAAATCATCTTCATTTATATTAGAAAAATATCAATCTGAGTTGTGTAAATAATATTATATTAGTATAGCTGCTTCATGTAGCCGACGTTCTGAATATCTTCTTTTTAAAGCTGTAATCATTTTTGTGTATGGATTGTATAAATTACCTTTATTTTTACGTTATCTTTTGTATCACGACGCGACATATTTTTATTTCCCAAAAGTTCAGAAAATCCCGGTTCTTTTATTTTGTTTCCCGGTTCTTTTATTTTATTTCCTGGTCTTTTATTTTGTTTCCCGGTTCTTTTACTTTATTTCCCGGTTCTTTTGAAAAGTACCGTATTCCTTTGTAAATCCCGGGATTTTCGGTTCCGGGATTTCCCGGTTCTATACCCTCCGATTGATTTGAATTTAGGTATACCTATGTATTTCGACACGCTGCGAATATCGCAGGCAAAATGGACGCATATTGCATTTTATAGATCACCTTGAAAAAACGTGATTTTTAATTTTTCACGTTGATTTGCCAAAATATTGATTTTTGCAATATGCATCTATTGACTTTTTATTGCATTAAGCATCTATTGGACATCTTTATTGTGATGTACCTAAGTAGGTACCTAAAATGTATTATGTAAATAAGTTAACGATAATGGTACTACTACATTGTACTTTTAATTGTTATATAAACTTATATTGTCACAAACCAGATACATGTATGTGGTCACAAAGTGTATAATTAAAATTATATGTTCATAATTTTAAAATTTTTACGATTAAAAGTATCAAGGAGATTACTCGCACAGAACTGAGGTCAAGCGCGATGCGAGCCGGGCGAGGCAATATCACGTCTAGGAGCCGCTTCAAATACCTATAGTTTATCAACCGAGTTTTGCGAAATGGCTCTTAAGCAGTCGGAACCCATTCTTCAACCAATCACATTTTCCCAAAGAGCCCTGTGAAATATAAATGGGTCCCGACTGCTAAACTACTGGGCTTGTTTTCTCATTTTTATTATAGTATTTTATTATGTACGCAGTCAGGTTTTTAGTGTTTTTTAATATGTTTTTTTTTGTAATAGACTTAATATGGCATACTCAAAACTTTGAATACGTATGAACAAATGTTTTAGAACATGACTTTGTGAGCCATCACCACGTTTTATGCTATTTATCTACCTACGCTTGCCCAAAATTCTTGTGTATTTTCACTGAGTGACTCAATTTCTTTTGTATTTTGTATTTAGAACATTATTTTCTATTTTTAACTTTAAATATTATGTTATTGGTAGAAAATGCAAAAAATCGGGAGAAACGGTCGTTAAATCGGGATATCGGGAGACGATAGCCAAAATCAGTAGATCTCCCGATAAATCGGGAACTTTTGCAACACTGCTGTCAAGTAAATTTTGTCGGTGATCATCCTAAGTGGAGTGTGTGCGCGCGAGCGGCCGACCTTCGTAGACGGAGGCGAATGGACATCAACAAATACTCCACTCTACGTATTTAATAAGCAGCGTTAATTACAACAAGTTTTGCCCCTCTGTCCTGCTTTTGAATGCTCGTTGTTCGTTCATGACATAGAACAAGGACACTTGTTAACTTTAAGCGGTTGATAGTACGATTATTGATGAGATAATTTGAATCAGTAATTTTATTACAGTAGGCTTGTAGACGCAAAGTTTTAGCTTATTACATTTTCAACATTTATATGAAATGTAAACAATTCTCTTTTATCTTTAGTGCTTTACATTTTAGTATGAAAAAAGTCGAAAGACGTTTATGTGGAAATAAATATTTATCTACTCTAAAGTCCAACTGTAGCGATGCTATGCTTTTAAAAGCGTTTAATATACAATACAGACAGTAAATAACTGATCCTGACGGAAGTAGACCAGTACGTCACAATGTGTGGGGCACATTGTGCGAAAATGCCATCTCCGCTGGTCGCCGGCGTCTTCCTTCGCTAATTACTTGTTATTATGTCTCCAGCAACAGATGTGCCACATCCGCTCCCAGCAACTCTACCGTTTCGTTTTTCACATATTGATAATCGGCAAATGGAATAGTGACTAACAGTAGGTATCGACTGTGACTAGCGAGATCTTTAAAACTACCATTTCCTGGTAGTTTATTCCTAATCTAACAGGACAAGAATCGATTTAATACTTTACTACGCAAGCATTATTAGGCAGTATAGATAAAAAAATACAAGTTTCTCATGCAGTCAGTTAACCAAAAAACGCAGGCATCGAAACGACTAACTAGCTAGATCATCCGGTACCTAAATAGTCAGAATTATTTTACTGAAAAACAGTGGACAAGCGCGCCATTACGGCTGGTTTCACTTTCGTTGCAGGCGCATGCGGTCATCGCGGTGCATGGGCGATGCGGTGCTGTGACCTGAACCGTGTTGCGACTTGCGTTGCGTGCCGCATCACTACATTACAGAAATAATCTGTAACTACTCGCTCACACATACGAGTACATAATTATAGACATTGCGTAACTCAAGTAATAAGTTACAAGCTTTGATCTATAAAAACTATCGATACATCAGTGTTTCATGTACATATAAAGTTACGGAACAAACATGTTTTTGCCCATAGAATTAAATTAGGTACATGGAAATGTGTCACAAAAATCATGCGTTCCTTAGGTAGTCTAGAAATGTCTAGAAAATTACGTTAAGTATTTTGTAAATATACATAACAGAGTGGAAATCGTGCAGGTTGAATAAACTGCCATAAAGCGAGAGCTCGAGCTAACGTTATCAACAGGGGAGTCAACTCGAGATAACTTTTGACCTAGCTCTGTACTAGTTTCGGATAAGTTATCAACGTGCGTCACAGTTCACGCTGCGATAAAATTTTTGTGGCCTTCTCAACTGTACTACATACATTTTACGAATTATTTTTCTTAATTAAGGAAGACAGATAATGTTGTTTATGATAGTTTTATTAAACAAATCGATTTCGCTATCGCCGCGTTCTCCACTGTGAACTGTCGATAGCCGAGCAGCGAAGCATGGCTTCAACGTCATGCCATAGACCACCCCACTTGTTACCGTTCTGGTTCTCCGCTCATCGTCTCACCACGAATGAATTAGGGTTCTTCACGTTGGTATACATAGCTAATGAATATTGGTGTGGTCAGTAACGCAATCCATAAGCATTGTTGTAACTTGTAACACAATCGCTTACAAATTTATTTCAATTCTGGCTATGCCCGCGACTTCGCTCGCGTGGGAGCATTTCCCACGTAAAATCCAATCCCCTGGGAACCCTAATCACATCCTAGGGGTATGAAATTTACTTTACGAGCTATTCTCATATCACTCAAATATTTCACAAAAAGAAATTATAAGAATCGGTCCAGCCGTTTCAGAGGAGTGCGACCCCAAACACCGTGATTTTTTTATTATTTCCAATTATCAGTACTATAGCCAAAAAAGTATTGAGTAAAAAGATGCAAGCGTTAACGGTTACGAAGAAAGTTAAAAGTGTGAATATTCAACGTAGCTCGTGCTCATTGTATTTGTATTTCACGGGCCCTTGATCGCATGGTGGTACCAAACCAACACCACCGACCAACGTAACAACGTAACCAGCGAAGCGTTCAACTGCGATTTGATAACACGTACGTGTAGTAACTGGTTGTGAGTTACACGCTAAATGCTATTAGGGTAACCTAGAGTTGCCAACCGTCCTGTTTTCCCAGGACATGTCCTAGTTTTTGTAGTGTCCTGGGACGTCCTGAATAGTTTTAAGCAGCATCCTGGGTTTTAAATTTTAAAATACGCGCGCTTCTTTTAAAATTCTTACGTTACGGGCGGTCTCACTAAAAACATGATTATTTTAATTAGTTGAATTTAATTTCACCTATTTTCACTAGATATTAATTTATTTATTGCAACTCTATTACCGCGTCCTGTTTTCAAACTGAATTGTCCTGGTTTCTACAGCTTCAAATCCTGTTTTTTTAAATTAAAAGTTGGCAACCCTAGGGTAACCTCACGTTCACTGGTACCGCGCCGATAGCATTACCACGCTTTAAAACATCATCGAACCGTGGAATTCGTATGGGCGATTGTGAATTTAATTACCCTGTCAGTTCCTGTACCTACATTCATAGTACAATCTAGACTCCACGTAGATTATTAATTACGATAAGCAACGAAGACCGCAAAATAGTACTCAACCTTTTACTATTTACTGTGCCTACCTCTTTTAACCTTGACGATCATTCGAATAGGGAGCGAATAAAGGAAGTTGTATAAATTATGATACGAACTTTAACATGATGAATATTCATTTTAATTGAAAAAAAAACGGCCCGTCATTCCGATGGAGGTCGACTCTATCTATTTAAATTTCTGCTGAGGAAAGGCACATGTGCGCTTCGTTCTTTATAATTAAAAGGTTACACAAATGTGACATTTATTGGCTGCAAGTGCTACGACCCTTTATTTCTAAACGTGGCTGGTTGATTAATAACTTCCTATAAGGAAAACGTAACATGAAACAGTAGGTATAGCACAAACTAACACGGTCTAAGGAAAACAAAGGCCTCTCTAGTCAATGTAAATTCTAAAACTTTGCACTATTTACCAACCGCTGGTTCCTATCTCTTACCCTCCATATAAGTAATACGCTAATAATATTTTTAGTTTTCTACATGTATGTCCAAGGGCCTATCATTTTTATCAAATTAAGTAGGTACCTTAGGGCAAACAAATAAACATAACAAAGAACACCTTCTTCTATTGACGGCCCTGTAGCCTAGTTGGTAGAGACCCTGCCTGCGAAGCGAGGGGTCCCGGGTTCGATTCTCGGCCGGGCAGATATTGGTAACAGATAAATATTTGTACTCGAGTCATGGGTTTTATTGTGATGATTGTGATGTGTTATACGTGTCGTCCATGCCACCCGCCGCTCGCGATACCGGTAAAAACCTACTGCGGGGGTATGAGTGTGTGTGTAAGTGTTTATTTTTATTTATTCAAATTAAATTTCAAGTGCGTGTATGTGTATTCACATCGTCAAATCGGCACAATGGTCGGCCCGTGTGGTGTGACACGGGTTACGTAAAGGCGGTGCGACACTGACCTACAGGTGATCGCGCCACTTTCCTTTCATTATTGACACACTATCTATACACGGATGGATATCACTGGCACGTGGTCGCTGATCCGATCGACACTTGAGCTCGCCGATTGCCTAATAGCAAAGAGTGAGTTTGTTTCTTTGTTTCCACCTCGGATCGACTTCATCATGAAAGTAATGAAGCCTAGTACTTCCTATACCATCATTGTAGTTTTTTTATGTAATTAGCCAAACAATCAGACAAGTCTTAGATAACTGGACACCATCACCCATGGACATTAGCAACAACAAAGGCTCTACCGATGCGATACTGAGTCAGTGGTCAGTAATACTAAGTCAGTATTACTACGAAATTACAGTATTAATGTTACAGTACTAATATGTTCTTGTATGTATTAATGTTACAGTACTAATGTTAGTTACAGTATTAATACGAAAGCAAAGTGTATAAAGAAATAAAGTACTGAATTTCAAGTGAAATTAACTGAGATTTTTCAAAAATTGTTGAATCTTGGATGAAGATTTCAAATAATAATCTTTCACCTAATTGAACGATACAATATATTTATTCCTTATCAGTTTATACAGTAAGTAGGTACAAGTAAATTGAACAAGGTAGGAAATGTAATTTAACAAGTACAGAATCTAGTTATAATGTTTGTTATCTAGTTACGAAATTTGTATTACAAAACCAATTCAGTTATAAATTACGTAGTTAATCAGCAATAGTGGTCTATAATAATAGAAGTAGTCTATCCAGCAATGTAACAATCGTCGGAAGGCGCGCAAGTAATAGCGTTATCGCTACGAGATAAAAATAATAGTTGACAATCGTTATGTTAGTTGTCAACAACTAAGGATTCAGGGATTTATCATAATTATGTTGTAGTAACTTCGATGAGACGTTGCGCGAAGTTGTTATTTATTTCTGTACTGGTTTTTGCCCGCGGCTTTGTAACCACTCTCGAAACGAATTGATCTAGATTTACATGCCCGTGGCTTTGCGCGCATGGATATCGATTTTCACAAATCCCTCGGGAACCCTGAACTTTTCCGGGATATAAAGTAGCCTATTATGTTAATCCAGGCTATTTCCAATCCAGCTAAATAGGTTAAGTAGTTGTGGCGTAATTGAGGAACAAAGATCCAAACTTTTTCACAAATTTTCACATTTATACTCGTAATATTAATAGATGGATTAGATGAGTATGGTTGAAAATATACGTAAATAGTAATCACTGTTTGCCGGTTACAAAGTCAATAAGTGTAATACTACATATAGGAAGTATTACTAGGTATATAGTCCTAAGTCAAAGAAAGATAGGCATTCTAGGATGAGACAGCAACAAAATCCAAGTAAGCTCTAGGTAATTTCAATGCCTAGTCAAATTAATCAATAGGGATGTTGACTAATTTTAGGATTCAATTTAATTTTATAGATAGGACCTTAATATTCATGAAAAAAATATTATAAAAATAATAATCTTCAATTTAAAAACAAAAATTGATAAATAAAAATCATTATCAAATTTCCCACCAAAAACGTCACGTGACGTCACAAAACGATATTCAATACTATCTGTCTGCTGAAGTTAGTTGAATTTGCATATAAAATACTTTCAATGACGTCATAAGCTCAAAATGGCGTTTGAGGTCACGTGACAGTGAGTACAATTTTTTACATTTTAAATGAATGATATTTAATTTATTGTGATTGATTTCGATAAAAGAATTATATTTTAGGCCTTCAAATGTTACCACTAGTATTTTAGACAAAAATTTATAGTAATTTATAATTAGTGTAAACATCCCTATTAACGTGACTAATGCAATGTATCCCTGCCGAGCATTGCTTGGCATTAGTAAATAGGGCCCGGATGCATAATTACAAATTAATTTCAATACAATGTATTGGGTCAGATGACACATTTAGCCACGAGGTCACCCACTCGCTGCCCAATTGCGCAGTGTATTATTTAAATTTTGAACAAGGGTGACTCCAAACCGACACCTGACTGACTCGAGAAGGGTACAGCCGCCTCAATTAGCAACACTAACGTAACTGTGAGCGATAATGGGGAAATTTTATTGGTGTTTTTGCGTTCTGTCTGGTCATTGGAAAGGTATAATGAACCTGTGTCTCGTATAATTAAAGATAATTATTGTATAAACAAAAACAAAAACCGAGAGTTTAATTATATATTAATAACTGTAAAATCTAATTGGTTACCACGAATGAATTTAATAGTATGATAAATTTAAATGTTTGTTTGTACCGAGGCAAAATAGTTTACATCAAGTACCTGGACATGACGAGCTAGAAAGAAGTGGTTTATGTAAGTTAAGAACGTCGTATTGAGTAAGAGGCGTAAGAGCTCAATCTATCAAGCATCTCAAGGCGTGCTGAGCGTAATGCTAAAGAGAAAGAGCTGGAAAGCCCACTTCCTGAGCACGGGCACATAAGATATCACGGCACGCGCGGATTATAATCGCTGTAATAGCTCCACGTTTGTGCAACGCGCTTATGCAAACTGCAATCGTGCAACACATTCGCAACATGTCAGCGACGATACGATAGACCCGACTCCGCTGCATTGCACTATTAAAGTCGTCTTTGTTAAGAATCTCGTCCTCTGCTACAACTAAGTAGATGCTACTTAGTTACAATGCAAATGAGCATTGCATTTAAATCCATCAAAAAATGAGCCGAAGAGAAACAAGTTCAGCAACCGAGTTTCCCTCAGCGACCGTGAAATAAGAAAACTGGTTGGCAAGCGTTAAGTGGCATGTATTTAATGTAAATCGATTATTAAAAAATCAATAACCGGGGAGCAGTTGTGAAACAGCGCCGGCGCTGGTCCGGAGCCGGCGCCGTGACAGCCACACTCCGCTCGGCCGTGTCATTACGAAACGAGAAAAGAAAGTTAAAACCGTTTTAGCTGAAACCATTCGGTTGCTTCTTCATTGGACGACACGACAACGACACATTTTTATAATCCACGTGGTGCTGCCACGTTAAAAAACGTTTAAAAACATCACCTTACGCTGTAACAATGACTGGTGTGGCTTTAAGCTCCACGCAGTCCACGCTATTTGCATGGATATATGAAAGTTTCGGTGTGAACACAACACATACATAAGATGACGTTGTCGTATTATCCCACTGAAGAAGCGGCCATGTCGTTCTACTCGCCTCACAGCGCCGCAGTGCAACCCACTGCATCCTCGCCCTACGAACCCGCTCCGCTCGCGCTTGTGACGTAATCGAGGCCTAAGCCTTTACGTCAACTTGCACTTTTGTTTGTTTACTGAGAATCAGACACACGTGGCGTGTTCGCTGATAATAATAACACAAAACTTGCGAGACTCTTCGGTGATTATTTATTTATTTACTCCTGTCAGAACTAACAGCGAAAACTGCATGCGTTTTGAATGACGGCTGAACCACACGTCAGCGTGAATTCTTGTTGCGCATAATAAAAAATATGTCAGTATATCTTTGACCGAAAATGACAGTGATCGTTTTATGAAAAACTCTCAGATTAAAGAAATAAAAGGGAAAACTAATTCGCTGAAAATAGGAGTATAAAATAAATAATGATGAAGATGATGAACCACTGAACTATCTGCTCGAAATAGATCACATTAGATCTACGAGAACACGAATAAAATTTTTAAATGATGTCACATTTGCCATATCCATATCAGAGTACAATTTAAATGCAACGATAAAATTAAACTATCCAAATGCGGGCGCTTCGGTTAATAATTTTTGGAAATAATAAATTAGAGCAGTCACGAAACACTGACCCTCTTTTGGGAGCTCAACTAGAATTCGAAATGATGTTATGGTTGCGTAACGTAACATGTTCTTTACGAGCAATTATGTAAAGTGGTGGATCGCGGATAGCGAGAGTGGGGCGAGAGTGGGGCGAGGCGGTCGGCCGGCACCGCGGTTATGGTAAAAGTGTTACACGCTGTTCTCGATTCCAACTCCGAGCGCGGCGGTTACGCAACCGAACTGGCGAATGTGTGCCAAAACTGCAGTCAAACCTACGTGGATGCTGAACAGAAGCGTAAGTGTTGCTCGTATAAATTACAGATAAACGCACCATTGAGCCCCGATTCGACCATCTCGAATGAATGTCGAAAGGCCTTTTAATAATACGAGCTCAGAATGCTCAGATGTATCAGTATTTGCTACCTCTAACAGAGTTTACGACCCGGCCTAGATTTTGAAAGCGTGGTTAAGTCGTAAGGGTCAATGTTCTTTGCTTTTAAACACAACAATACACAATACAATGGCATATTATATTATTTACACATAACATTCAAAGATTGTAAAACATAAATTTAAGACAAAGTTTCGTAGACACACGACACCAACAAACACATTGACAGACAGACACACTACAAATATTTGACGTTTGCTAGCTAGTTGACCGTCCATGTTTACGGTAGCAACACATGGTTGCTAGATAGTTCTCTTCTCACCTTTCACTTGGGACAGGACCACATGTAAAGCAAGTTACATCGTTTACATTGTGTATGTGGAAAGGTAGGTCTACCGATTGTGGGGTCTACTCACAAATCAAGCATCCTATCCAATTTTCGTCTGTAATCTTAAATTACAGTTTTTTAGGGTTGATTCTATGTTTTGTATACTCAACGTCACGACCGCCGTAAAAACAACTTCCAGCTTAATTAGTTTGCAAGAATAAAAAAGCATGTAAATCGAAGTACTGGACCGCGTCAAGATATATTTGAATAACACGCGCCATTAGCAACGTTTTTATAGACGGTAAGAATGATTTATACGTAGATTGATGCTGCATCGAAATAATTTTAAAATACTGTTTGGAGGCTGCCAAAGTAACTCACTTGTGTACGAGTTGTTTGAACTCAATTGATAGGTAGAATGTTTATAGTTTACCTACACACTGGTGTGTAGTTAATGAGTTGCAACGGTCAATGGCTGGCTAGCAACAACAAACCGCCATTAACGACATTAATGATTGTGACGTCGTAGTTGATGCGATGTGACGTCACTTGTTGCATTGACAGAACATTGTGCACTACAATGTCTAGCTTTCGGAATGGCCGCCATTTTAATTTTGTTTTATATATATATGTATTACATATTCATTAGAAAAAAGATTGGATGAAGTTTCAAGTTACAAAGGTCATTAAAAATTTCACTACTTTTTTTAGTTTTTCTAACATACTTCAAAAATACCACATTAACCTTTTTTACCTTTTTTAGTACATTCATTGATTAACAAAGATATCATGTAAAAAACGACATTAAAATCATTGCTTTGTTGTAAGACTGGTGACTTATTGCTGTTTAAATGCGAGTTTCCATACTTCTTGCGTCCAGCTACGTGCTAAATTGAGAAAAGATGGCCAAAAAAAGGTGTTTTTTTCGATAATATTATTAGGTATATATTTTCATGCCCTTAAAATATCGCCTTAAATAACTTGTTTTTTCTGTATTTTTCTCAGAATTCTAGCCTCAGTAGTTACGGCGATAAGGGGGGAGGGAATGGTTAATTCTTGTTTATAATTTTCTTTATTTCTTGAATAATTTTAACGTATCCATTGTAGAATTATAATATAAATACTTTTTTTCTTTATACTTTCGTTTTTGGGTTACAAAATAGCACATAAGTACCAAATTTCAACTCATTCGGTCCAGAAGTTTCGGAGACATTTCGGAGGCTGTGAAGGGCGGTCGCCCAGAGACACGAAACCCTAAAAACAATTAAATAAACGCTGTGACTCACACATCCTATCCTAACTCCTCTTGCTAACTAATTTTGATACATTCTACCCATATAGTAGTTAAATAAATTAGTAGGAATACGAAGTTGATCTACTTCTTGTAGTTCTGTTTGCTACGCTTTGATCACCTGTATAAATATAAATTTGTCACATTACTATGTTTGGTATAATATTTTATTGATACCAATTAAGGTTTTGTGACAAAATAAGTATTTAACGGATTCTACACAATTACGTATGGACGTACCATTTTGGATAAAACACTCTAAGAATTGAAATATAAAATTCTGAATTATCTCAAATATTAGTAGCACATCTACTCTTTAGAATTTTTTCTAGAAATTTCGACACCCGCGCCACAAAATTGAGTCGTTTAATCGGACGGCGATGCTGATAATTAGGTATGCCTTCACAAATACGAAATTTATGAAAGCTTTGTGTTTAGTTCTTTATTGTAAGATATCGAAATTATTTCCTAATTATAATATACACGTGAGCCGAGCCGAGATTCAAGAGTTAGTTGCGTACTACGTACACAAGCTAATCGGTATAACAATCGTGAAACCGATTAGTTAGGCCGCACCGTGTTTCCTAATCAGTAATTCAGTAATTGTAATACCATTCGTGTAACTAGCTCCGCTTCTACATAGTTTGTAATACACAAAACCTTATATAAAAGATTTTTAAAATGTACTCATTCAATCTAAAACAAAGTCTGATAAAATTGAAAAGTTAAATTAACCTGCTTACATAATATGAAACAATGTTTACTATTATATTTCGAAAGATCTTAAAATAGTTTTAGGTGCATATAGATTGGAAATATATGCAGCGTGCAAAAGTGTTTTTATTTTTTATTTTGGTCAAATAAATTACGTAATTGTTCGATGAACTCAAAATTCTATTACCGCAATTACACAGCGTCCAATTATAGTAGATGTGTCCTATTCGTAAAAAACCTTTGAATTTGTTCTAGAATAAACTGTAATAGGTTATCTTTAAAACAGCTAATGTACAGTATGATCTAATAAAATTATAATTTACAATGATAACTTGAAACATACCATGTTTCATTAAACCTAAAGATTATGAAGAAGAAGCATAAGTTGACCAACGGTTACACAAAACGTCAATGGATTCTTAATAGAATGTTGCTCAAATACCAGTATAATAACTATTGCATGTGATAATTTTTATAATGCAACATTCAAATCAAGTCATTCTTGCGGCAACCGACCACGCAATACGATTGCGAGGTTTCCCTTAATTTCTAAAGGTTAGTTTTTTGATCCTGGTGTCAATGCCGTTGTACACCGTTCAGTTGAACATATCTTGCAGCCTTTGTAGTTTTATCGAAGAATGGTACATCGTAGGCGTTAGTATTCGTGACAATGCCGTTCGCCCGGCAATGAACTCTGCGTTGAGCTTGCCGTTTGCCGAAACAATTAGCATCGAGTCGCGTATAGAATGATACTATTTTACCAATACTGTTTTACATTGAAAAAAACAAATAAGTATAATACATTTTAGACCCGTTTCCCATTTTGACATCAGTGTCAGGTTTTGTCCCCGGCCCGGCAGATGCTTACGTAACCGATTAAAAAACACATGTTTTTGCATAAATACTCGTATCAAGGCAATCGCCTGCTAACTGCTAACGAAACTGGTTTTTTATCTCAAAAAATCACGGCAACGGAAAATACGTCAAAAATATTTCACGGTTAATTTTAGAAAGAGGAGTGTATTTAAAAACCTTACAGGTAAAGAACCTTATCAGTTATCACCATGACATTAAGCTTACATCAAATTCAAAATAATCTGTTTATTTATGTATATGTATCACTGATACACTTATTAATTTAATATTTTAGATGTACACTTTATACAGTAGGTAGGTAAATGACGCAATCATTGTTTTTGTACTGAATCTTGTAATGCCATAATAATTAATATTATCATCTAAAATTTTACGTATTACTCTTGATGCAATATTATTAACGTATGTACAATCAAGGAAAACAACAGTTATCCTGGAACAACAGTCAAGAGTAAGATATTTATACAGACTACTGAGAATACTTAGCGTGCTTAGAGTTCATAAAACATAATATATAGCTATTATTAGCCATTAATAACTATATACATGCAAACATGTATAGAAAATATAAACAACGTAGAAGTCTATAATGGCGTACGTTTGTAAAATCGTATCTTTTCCGTATCAAAACAATTGATATGGGGGAACCGTTTCAAGATTATAGTTACACTGAGAGCTGCAACCTTGGCAATGAGTTTAATGAACAAAAAGTTATAACGTATCGCACTGTAAATAAAATACTTAATAATATGTTATAATAATGATAATATAATATAATCGGACAATGCATTGACAGGTGTAGCAGTACCCACTTTAATAATTAGGTAAACTAAATTGTATCGCTTACTTAACGTGTTTATACGACTACGACACGATAATTTAACACGAATTCGAGACAAATCGTTTTTACCTCACTTGCAATGTGGGTGTCGACTGTCGAGGCGATTGCGGCAACTCGACAACGTAGCATGGCCTCTCGACCACACCATCTTTGCTTCAAATTAGTGACCATATCTATATGAATTGAGGTGTAATGGCATCTTCACATTGAGCAACCGGGCGCTCAAGGTAAGCCACATATTAAAAATCTAAACAATATTCGTGTTTGGAAAGCGCGACACCTTGACGAGCTCAGTCTGACCACACTCGGGTGCGACTGCGTCAGTGTCCTCACTGCGAGGCCACTGTGTACTGGGAACAAAGGGTTGATTCATATCCGGAATTCGGCCAAAACGAGAATAACTTTTAATACAAAATTAATCTCACCAAAACAGTCTGGACGACGTGCAAAAATCGATGATGGATCGGTTTAGCAGAAACATGAAATCATCGTAAGCTAAATTTCAGACAGCAAATGCCAGCGGTTAATGTGTTGTGCGAGTCGGTGTGTGTTCATCTAATCAGTTTTAATTTTACTAGTCGGTGTATCGAGGCGTTAATAGAGCGGCATCGACCGGTCGCAATCGGGTGTTACAGAAGTGTTTTCCACCGAGGTGGGTTTATTTCGTAACGCAATGGAGGCATACGGCGTACGCAACACGGGTGAACGTGATAACCAGAACTTGCACGGTCGTACGGTGCGATGACGATGGCGTAGTGTTAAATATCAAACCGCTGATGGCCGTAAGGTTTGAATTGCAGCGTCTCAGCAAACTGCATCCTGAGACCCGAGACCCACGCGGAATCGTATTTCACTCGCTCAGCATCAGAGGAAATAATCTGAGATTCCCCATTGTATACACGAATGCTAGGTTGGCAGTGTTGGTACCGCTGCGCTGGTGAAGCTCCCACGACCGACGCTTATTGTTTGCGCTGCACTCGAAGGTTTCTGCAACGGCTAGATGTTAGGAAACTACGGAGGTGGCGTTCGAGGCCAGAACCGGCTGTTTGAGAAACCTTTCAAGTTTAGATTGCGAAAAGTATGGAAAGCTTGTATTTACTTAGCTGCAAATATTGTCAAGTAACACCCGAGGAGTAAACACTTATGATGCTTACTTGTGTGGCTACGAATAATAACATGACTATGCAACATGGACATTTAATACATAATTACATAAGTTATTAATGCTTCAATAATGTTCTTAGGATTCCTTGCTTATTACTATTATTATTCATTAGTATTCTATAAATTAATATTTTAGCACTACCGCCACGGTACAAATATTAATTGTTTAGATTATATCTGGAGATTCCGAAAGTAAGGTTGCCAGATGATCGGGATTCATCTGGATTGTCCCGACATTTCACAATTCACATGATGTTCAGACAAGTCTCAACAAAATAAAAGTGTAAGTCCCGACAAAATACAAAATGTCCTAACAATTCCAATGCAAAAATTTTTGTCACGACAAACCTCGACTCTTTGAAGTTTTGTCCAGATATTTCAGTCTTGCCATATGGCAACCCTATCCGAAAGGTGAGACTATAAACTATTTTTATATACTTTCTACAAGTACGTATTGCAATACCTAAATTCTTTATTTTTTCTTAAGTAGCTTTATCCACCGATTAAAATGCCTAGATTGAGAAATAAATAAGCGGATAAATAATTTTAATGTAATTAATCTTTTTAAGAGTAGTTTTTGTCGCTTCAATTTTAGGCGCGTGTGCGGTTTCTGGTTTTTCTGTATTCTGAGGTCCATGCAACTCGCGGAAAAGGAAATCCTAATGCGGGGGAGTGTTAGCTTTAATAGTTACGAAACTGTCAGTATCCTAGTGTTAATTGTAATAATTAAGAGTGTGCATCATATTCATAAGGCACACTAGAATAGCCAGATCCGCAGAGAAGGCATTTCTTGTTTACATCACAACAATGAGCGATCGTATTTATCCATAATCCACGTAAATCGTATTTATCCATAATCTTGGAATAAGTTACAGGTTTAAAAGGTTACAGGTTACAAGCACTTGACATTAGAGCTCATGGATAGATCGATAGATATCAAGAACTATAAAAGTGATATTAGAGTTGTCCAAATATTTTTGTATGAATCTTTCATTAGGTACGACATTTACGACACAAGCTTGCTTCAAACAACGTGTTACAAGCAGATTTTCGCAATGCGACTTAGAGTATCCTTAGTAGAAATACTAGCCAAAGCTCTTTGGCATATATTTAATATGTACCAATGTACCGATAAACCAATACTTGAGATTATGGTTGAGAGATCGGTTGTGTACCTGTCTAGTGTATGTGTGTTTATGGTGCCGTCTTACGTACCAAATTATGACATAAATGAGTAAATATGAGCCACGTTTTTGCGATAACTCGCATCGTAAAACATTAAAAATATATTTGCAGTCAGTATTTAGAAATACGCAACAAACATTAGTTGTAGAAACATAATCCATTTGAAGGTATTGCAACATATTCTTATCATAAACATTAATTATCACTTGCAATGAAAAATCGCTCACTTAATAAAACAGTGACCTTATTTAAAAAAAACAGTTCTGGAAACGTGTCTTTTTTTTTACTTAAAATAAGTTAATGCTTGACCACAATCCCACCTGATGGTAAGTGCAGATGTGGTCCAGGGTGGTGAGCGCACTAACTTAATAGAAGCCTATTCACTCTTTTTTTGAAGTCATCCACGTCATAGGTGGGCGGGAACGCAGACGCAGGCAATCTGTTCCAATCCTTAGCGGTGCGCATAATGAATGACGATGCAAACCGCGACGTCCTGCCCCGTCTCCCCTCCTGCCCCGCAAGATTGGTCGACGCGCAACATTGTTTTCATGCGAACACGTATTACTATAATAGTATAGTAGTTGTAATATATTAGCATACTTTTAGGAAATTCAATAATTTTCGAAGTAAATGGTACTTCACTGGAAACACAGCACATAGATACATTTTATGATTTAAATGGGCTTCAGGATGCAACTACTTCCCTGTCCGCATGCGTTAGTTACTTGGTAACCAATTAAGTTATTGGATTAAGATGTTCTAAAGACAATAGATGATAAGGAAGCACTATAATTATTACCAGTCACGTAAGCATTCAAGTCGTTTGTATAAAAGAATTACTATTGAGCGTTATGGGCATTATGACGTACAAATATTCTTTTATCTAACCTACCAAACTTTGATAAGGGTCATAATGTTATTAGTAAAACCGATAGTAAAAGAGAATAAATAACTATTATTGCGAGCTGTATTGCGATTTGCGAATGGCGTGCAAGCGTGCTGATTGTACGCTCCGTCACCCCACGTGATTACACGCATTACTGACCAACTAACAATACAAGAACTAGCAAAGCCTATGAACATAACCTACGTAACAACTTACAATACTATGTTAAATAACGTCTTTGCGTACGTAGTGTTATATCGTGGGACTGGCCTATCCCAACATTTTAACAAAAAATTAAACTAACAAAAAATTAAAAAGTGAAATAAAAATAAACTATTTAGTATTATAAATTAAAAAGATCCTAAATTAACAGTAAATAAATAATTTTGAGACTGTGCCAAACAAACAAGGAAAATTAATTACATAAAGCGTATGCGATGCACACGGCGGCAGCAGCACGGCGCAATTTAGGATCTTAATTTATAATACTTGAATGGTTTATTTTATTTTTCGCTTTTCAGGTTTTTTTCGTTGGTTTCATTTTTGTTACAAAGTAAAAAATAATTACTTTGTTTATTTTAGTTGCTATGAAAATTAAGAATAAGTTATGGGTGGTAGATTCAGTTACCAGGTAAAAATGTAGTAGGTGAAATATCAATCATCCCCTATTTTCGTACCTTTAGGGTAGGAATAAAATTTTCAAAAAAATGGGACCAACCTCAAGACATCCCATCCATTAAAAAAATAATCTTCAAAATCGGAACACCTAGTGCCGATTGCTGCATGATCATACATTTAAAAAATATATATATTATGCGTGTCGAATTGAGAACCTCCTCCTTTTTTTTCGTCGGTTAAAAATGAACTTAATCCGGCGTCATCCAAAGTTTGAGTTTTACAACCTTTGAGTTTTAAAAGAAAAAAATGTTATCTTTTTCAGCTACATTATACAGACAGTTAAATGTTTCGTAATTTTCTCGTTACCAGTATAATACCGATCAAATATTTAACAATTAATTGTTCATTAATCAATAAATATGACGTTAACACTAAGTAGATACAATGGCTCATTATCGATTTAAAATTAATAAATATTTGTACCCAGATGCATTAAACTAGGCTAGGTATTTACTTACTAACCTACCTACTTATATTTTAGTTTTCTTTACTTAGGTAAGAAAGCACTACATGACTTACAATTTTATTTAAGTAGCACAAAATAATGCAAGTTATTACCAATATTGATAATGACTTTAACACCAGTATGTTATTTATGGACTGGACAGTACTTACAACTACCTTTATGCTATTTTACTACTACAAAAAAATTAAGGTGCTATTGTATTTGAGAACTAATTAATGTATGTACATCAATCCCTGCAATAATATCTCTGCAAATAACTTTCCAATCAGTCAACGACGAGGTCTTTCGAATGTTTGGGACATTCCGACAATACTTGTCGAACAAAGGTGAGTCTCGGGACAAAGAGCTCTTTATCTGGAGCCTGCAAAGAGTGGTACAAAAACTTTGGATATAATGGCGAGCGGTTGTATTTGTAAATAGGTGGCAGGTAGAAGGTTGTACGAATTGTAGGTGTATTGGGGGATTTACGAGCTCAACGGTTTTACAATTTTTTTTCGAACTTCGGACTATAAAAATACATAAAAAATATAATGGTTACTCGACGCACCTTTCAATTTTCCCAGTGCCTGAAATTCAAAGAGCCATGGATTTTGACGTTTATCGATAATATCGAACATTGCAATGTTCGAAATATCAAAGCTAAATAAATAGCTACGTAAAATGTTTTCGAACGATCGATATTGATTTTAATCGGTCAATATTATAAGACAAGCGTTAACATTGAAAAGAAGTAGGTAATAATTTAAAGGTTACGTTTTAAACCTCGGTATATAAAATAAAATGATTGTAATATAGATATCATGAAAATAAATAATCCCCATAACCTGTACTACTCATGTTTTGAATACGAAGCAGTCTAACCCTTACATTATGTGCTTTACAGAATATAAAGCAGGGCAGCCAGCCCCAAGCAACAAGTGGCATACACGAACATAAAGAAACCACAAAAACTGTAAGCAGGTAGCGCATGGGGGGAGCAAACGATTTACAACTATGTGAATTAGCTAATAGAACCGGTTTTACTTTGCCACTTCGACCGCAGTTTTGAAATAGCAAATGCGAGGGAATTCGAGCTTTATTACGTAGGCTGTAAACTAGTTTTAAGATTGCCAACTAGTTTGATGTGAGCAACACCAGTCACACCACTTAGCTGCGTCTGTTCCTCACCCCTGCTGAGATTTGAAAAGGATTTGTCAAGTCATAACATCGCGAGTGTTGAGATACGTTCGTTAACGTAAAATTAATAGTTGAAGGTCTCGGCTTAAATCATCTCATGTACATAACTTACAATGGACTGTATATGAACATTACATATTAAAGACGTTTATTATATTGAGCTGCCTGTTTTCAACCAACCCATTATCTCTCTTATAATTTAGAATAATGAAAGATCTCCTTGTAATAAATATAGTCCATTATGGTATTCTTGTTTATTTTATAATTATCTGCATAAGATATCACTACGATACTACGTACATACACTACGGTACCTACTACGATATTTTGATCTGCGGTTCTTTCCGAAGATCTCAGGACATGAATACGTCGCAGAAACGAGGAAATGATACGAATCATATTGGTCAGTATTACCAGACGTCATTTGTGAAAACAGGTTGTACGTACCAAGCGATTTTTCATTAAAACGTCATCATCATGAGTCATTTATCCAGTCTTTATTAAAGTTTATACACAAACCGAACATCTCCTGTAATTACGTCAAATTAATCGGATGGTCATTCATTACAAATATTAATAAACGCTATGCTATATATCAACTATACATGTGCAAATGTGCTCCATTTGCTTCCTACCCATAGCCACAGAATATAGTAAAGCTACTTTTACTTTTTAGAGGAAATTATACATTGCAACTTCCAAGTTAAGGTCGATGCATACGTAACGTGTTTTTACCCGTTCGGGACGAGACGTGAAATTTTTGAAACATTGTTTCATAGAAAATGTAAACGATAGGGCATACACCATAGAGGCACGGACGGGTCAGAAACGGGGCACGTACGTATACATATATTTTAAGCCCCGTCCACGTCTCGTGCACTTTACGTATGCAGCGACCTTAAGTAGATTTAATTCTTGGTGTCACTACCGCACTTGCCATAGCCTAACAAAGACAATTTTCAAACAGTCCACCAATAAATAAATTGGATCAATCGTACTGTGCGGGTTAGGGGGAGGGAGGGTTAACTTTAACAGAGAACTTTTCCAAAAGTTCTTTTCATGACATGTATTTTTTTGCATCCTTAGACTATATTTTTTATTAAATCTGAATGACGTTGCAATCTTTAGGACAAGACACAGGTCAAGACGGATATTATAGGTACACATTGATATATTGTAATGTCTTACACTGTGGCAGCGCCCTGCGCGAACAAGACTGGTCTTTCAATCCACAGGCTATAGTCTGCAGTGGGAGTCATACGGGTACACGCAACATTACTAACTCGTTTTGCTTATTTTCCGTATAGAGTAATTATGGAGGTAAGACCATTGACTTAGCCAGTAAAAGGCATACGGTAAGGGAAATTCAACTTACCTTGTAGAGCCTTGCTCCGTACTTAAATCGCACTTGAATAACTACTCGTGTCGGCACTAGGATTATATTTACATGTACATACTGTACTGTATATAGGTACATTGTATATATATAGTTATAACAAATGGCAGCCTATTTAAGTCTGCTATATTCATCAGTTCATCTAGGCTACAAGTACCTACCTACCCAAAAAATTCAATGGTCAAAGAAAGTGCAAACACAATATCATGCTGTAGGTACAATAAGGTCTGTTATTTAATGCACTTGGGAGATCTAAATATTAAATGGCAAATATTATTAATTTTATGAGGACGAAAACTTATCAATCGTGTGATAACTAGAAATTAATGGTTATAAAAGTGTTACTAAACTAATAAACTAACTACTAATAAACGAATAGTATTATTTAATAGGTATTATCTATTATAGATAGTTACGTACCTATATCAGTACCTTAGTAACCCTTAACAGTTACAATTTGCAACCGGTTACTTATTGCAATGACCACACTAACCACGTAAATCAAGTTTGTATGTTTCTATTTATCGTGGGCGTTGATCATTTACCAACAACTGACATGTCTGTTCGTTTGTTTGAATAGTGACATAGGTAAGAAATATTTAAAAAAAAGTTGATAAGTGCGAGTTAAACTCGCTTGGAGAGGGTTCCGTACGTTGATTATGTATTTACCGTTATTTTTCTATTTTATTTGTTTTTGCTGTTTTTTTAAGACCATAGACTTCTCATAGGTTTTCCTGTAATATTTAAGTAAAGAACTATTCTCTGTATTTTTTCAAAATTCTAGCGTCAGTAGTTTCGGAGATAAGGGGGGGAATGATCAGTTTTTGGCTTTAATTTTCGTTCTTTCTTGAATAATTTTAGAACTATCCATTGTAGAACTATAACAAGAATATATTTGAGATCCTTACAACAAGCCCTTTCATTTGACGTACCACACGATACGGTTTGCAAAATAGTATATGTTTAATTTTGATTTCGTTAAAAATTATTTTTTTCAAATTTCAGTTGTTTTCTTTATACCTTCGTCTTTGGGTCACAAAAAAGTACAGTAGTACCAAATTTCAACTCATTTGGTCCAGTAGTTTCGGAGTAAATTCACTGTGAACGGCGGTCGCCCAGACGCACGAGTGATCCTATAAGGGTTCCGTTTTTCGTTTTTTCGTAGGGAACCCAAAAAATGGGGTTAATTACAATAAATGTAATATTTAGCACAATAAATCCATTACTTAGGTATTTAGAGATCACTTATTTTTATTTTGAAAAATAATTCATAGGTATTCAAGGAGGAGAGGGTAGGACTAATGTCCTAACTCCTACTACCTTATTAAGGGTAGTTCTGTAGACGTAAGCGTAGGTATATCAATTTGACAACATTTATGTTCACATCGCGATTCACGTTAAATTTCGGAAGTTTAACATTTAAGTAATAATAATAATAGTTCAATGAAGTTCAAACTAAAATCCTAACGAGCACAATATCTTGTGAGATAACGAACGAGTAGGTATGCTAAATTGATTTTGTACCTTGTTCAAATGAATGAATTTTTATTCAGTTAATTAAAAATACCGGACAAGTTTGTTACCGGACGACATATTATTTGTAAGTTCGGCTAAGTACCTACAGCTACCTACATAAAAATTAAGGAAGTAAACATTTTGAATAACGTCGTCATTAGGAAGGTACCTTCCTAGGTAGAATACAATACAACACACAAATATGTTTATGACAGTAATGAAAATATTATTTTTACTCGCAATTTTAAACACATGGATTTTTAGGTTATAATATGTCATCAACAATGTAAAGTTGTATTGACGGGTCAGTTTACACCAGAAAATATAATTGCCTTTATATGCATTAAATGGTTTTTTATATACATATATAGTGAACGTGGGTACATAGATTACATAGTTAAGATACCAATCGTACCAATGACGATTTTAAAAATATTTACAGAAAATGCATAGATTTACTATTTTGTTATACCTACTTAAATACCTACCCACAACGATCTTAGTAAATAGTTTCTTAAAAGTTATTAATTATTTAATTTCAATATTGCAAATGAAAAACACGTATAAAATTCCATTGTTTATCAAGGTAAGATGGTAGAAAAATCAGTCCGCTGCATAAAGGTACAAAAATATTATTCTTGTTATGTACTTCAGGTGATCGACCTCAGTTATTTATAAGTTGTAACTGACCAACAATAATATTTTTTATTAATAAATTTTAAAACTTACCTTCAAGAATAGATCACCAATATCGTACAGTGCAGACTGATGCATTATGGCTGTAGACATCATGCAAGACCAACTCGACACTAGTTTTGATCCAGGTTTTGATGCTCGTTTCGCTTCAAAATGCAAACTGATACACTTTTCACGTGTTTGTAACGTTAAAAAACTCACTATAATTTCAGTCAGGCTTCTAAAAGTTCTTTAAAAATTTACAAGAATTTGCGTCTTTTGTAAAATGTAGCTATTGAAATAATGCACGGAAAATGATGCGTTTTTGTTTTATTTGTTCGCGACCACAGATTGAGTCTGAACTAGTTGGCCGGGGCGATGATTTTTTTTCCAGTGCCCTCCACGATCGATCGAGACCAATCGATATTCTTTTGAACACAATTTCGCAATCACAGCGAAAATGTACAAAACAGTCCTTTGTTTCGAAAAGTCTTCTTCACTTTATTTCTGCGTCTATACGGAAATTCACAAATTTTGGTCAAAACTTTACGCGAACTACATTGAAATCAACTTTGGTTACTAAATACATCTATTTGCCTCGACTTTATACTCCAAAACTTTTATTATTTATTCTGGCTGTATAAATCGCAAGTTCAAAAATAATCGTAGTGTCAATGTCCGCGCAAAACGCACCACACGTTCATTCCGTATCACGCTTGCTCGCGCACTGAGCCTGCAATTCGGTTCGCCCGTGACTCGTGAACCGGCTGCGGCAAGCGGGTGGATTTTGTTTTCAAATCAAATAGCACGATCACGTTTTGGAGCGAGATTCGTTTTTCATTCGGGTACGTTCGTGTTTCGTCGGCAATATTCGACGGCGTGTTTTGTTATTAATCTGTCCGAAGTTTCGTACCGAACCGAACCGCCACCATACCGTGCATGATACCATCCAATCCAACCCACCCACATTACGACAAAAAAACCAGCATGGCAAGGCTCCTGCCTGACTACAATATTAAACATTATTAAAATATTTTTATTAAAGGTACCTAGAATAGAACTATACGATGACTTTTGTCAAGAAAATACATAATTAAATAGGTAGGTACCCAAAGATGTTTAATAGGTACCTAATTACTTGCACTGTCAATCACAAAGTTTTTCTATGATAGAAACAGATCTAATATGTACCTATTATGATCGAAAAGAATAAATAGGTAAGTGATACACAGATTAATTTATACTCTAGTAATACTAATAATACTTCAATGATTTAAAATGAATGATAGGTAGGTAGATACTATACGTAATAAAATTATACTAGACAGATACCTATCGGCCCAATTAAGAAAGGTTTGTCTATTTAGTCATAAGGAGTCCATAAGTAACATTAAAATTAAATATGTTAGTTAATCTCAGAGTCATAATTCAACTTTATGTGACCCTAGTGTGGACCAACATCAAATAGCCTTATCGATAATCATATCGATGGAGTTTTAGTGTAGCCACACGTGAAATACGTTGATTGTAAATAAAAGATACCTTATATTTATTTAAATACTTTTGTAACTATTTATATTAATATAACAACAAGAAATTTGTTTACGGTTTTTTCTTATTTAAAAACATTGCAAAGTAGCTTTTTTCTTTAAAATAAAATAAAAAAGTTACGCCATTTTATTTATGAGAGCACTGCTAACAGTTATTTTCAATGATGATGACTGGTTGATTTGACATGACATTCAAAAACTTTAATGTTAATCAATCATTAAATACATAATTAAGTAAGTAAAGGTATTTGTATACTTAACTTTAATTGTCCGTAAACCAATGATATTATAAGTATATTAAAAAGAGGCCGTAAACTGACTCTGAGAGTAATTTTTTGTAATTCTGTACTAAGGAGCACTTTAAGTAACCGTTGTGCAACTCTGAGTTGGGGCGTTTAGTTATGTTTGGAGGAAATTGTAGTACCTACCTTAGAATGAAGAATAAACATTGGTTGTGGACAACTTGTGGTACACTTTTTATGTATCTAAACAGCCGACAAAAGTAGAGACGGATGTTAAGCGATCCCATAGACATCAGTAACATAAAAAAAAATTTTAGGTTTGATTTTAGAAGCATGACCTTAGCTTAACCGGCAAAAATCCTACATAAGTCCATCTCGTATTCGAACCCTACCACTGTCTAGGTTTAAATACTGGATGGTAGGTATCTATTAAATTTTTTGAGACTAGTTAATCTATTATAGTGATATCCAACACGAGGGATCTGGCACCATAATCTCGTCGGTTGTTCAGCACGGAGAACTCCGAGGGGAGTTTGAAATGGGCCCAAGATGATGATGAAGATGGATGGGATGGAAGGTCCACCCCGAATTTTTCTACGCCAGCTGGATAAAAGACTTCTTAATTAACTCTGACTGAGAATAAAAGTTTCTATGACTTAAATATTTTTGTGCAAAAAAGCAAATAATAATTATAGGTGGGTAGGTACTAGTTATTGCAGTATTGCGATATTTACATTATTAGAGCCCCTACAGACGGCAATGAAGATGACGAAAAAGCAGATTGTTGCGTCTGTTTGTATCAATACAAATTACAAACGCGCTGCGCGAAAACGAGAATAGATAATTATTATGTAGAGAAGTGACACACCATTGATCTTGGAAGAAAGCCGACAAATATTAGCCCACAGAAATCGACACAATCTTTTGTTCTTCATATACATACTTACGCCAAATTTCCAGCGCTAGGGTTGTTGTCATGAAATACCTACTTACAAAATAAAAATAATTTATCATGGTCATCATCTCAGTCAGGTGCAATGTATCAGACTTTTTTAAAGTTCCGTAGTCAAAATAGTTTCCTATACTTTTATCGTATCCGTCTGCCCATCTTCTGTAGCAGTTGGAAATTAGAAAATGATGAGATTTATTAGGAAAATGTCACTGCTTCTGCTAGGTCTCTCACCACTCATTTGGTAAATTATATTTGAACATAAAGACGAAGTATCTGAACAGGGCAAAGACAGGCTTACTTTGCCTAATGAGGTTAATTACTGATGTAATTAATTACTTTTAAGTACTGTATCATAAGGGTTTCCAACCGTACTGTAATGTTTTATGGTATTATATAATCATATCATTGATAATACTATATTTAGAGTCCACGCGATCTGATGTGATGACAAGTAGTACATATTATGTGTAGTTTTTATAAAAATAAAATAAAGTAACATATTTGCAGAAGATATTGTTTTGGCAAACCAACGTATAATATAAACTGTTAGTTTAGTACACATCCTACTACGTAAGTACAGAATCTATCATAGCGCAGGAAATCTTTTCGTTATAATATTATTATAGTTAACTATTATAACTTTTGCTACAATTCACACTTAAAATGTAATTTGGAGTAAAGAGGCCAAAGAAACAAAGTATTCAAGCGATTGTGTCTATAATCATCTTTATTCATCATCTTTACCAAGCCATCATCAGTTAGGTATACATCAATGTAGTTTCATCAAGTATAATTCAATAGGTTTCGGCGAGGAAGTGCTAAAAAATGAGTGGCCAGAACGGTGAACAAATGCAAAAAGTTGTAATTTTAGAGCTGGTTCGACCAATCGAGGTATTCGTTGCCCGCGCCCCTTTTTATGCTGTGCTTCCATTAAAGGAGAACTAGCGATTTTTAATTAGTACCAATTAAGATTTTCAGTGTGGGAAGGATTTTAGAAGGAGCATTAGGAGATAAGAAACATTGTCTATATATTAGAAGGGTCTTCGTCATTCTTATAAGTATCAGATTAAAGTTAATAATAATACCTTGTCTTTTCTTGTTGGTTAATAACAGGTAAAACGTCCAACGGGTATTAAATGACCGCTGCAACCTAAAGTTATCTGTATCCATCCTAATACAATAGAGATCTACTGCCATACTAGAAGCCAGACACATTTATTACTAGCACGTGCGTATTTATTTATTTATTACTAGCGATGCATAAAACAATTATCATAACGATAGGATTTACAGGTATGGCTCGAGGCCTAGGCAAAGCAATCATAATTATGTTATTTTACATATCTAATCCACGAGCTTAGTAATAGAGTAAGTCGCCCATGAGGATTCTCGCTTGGTAGCAAAATCAACAACTATAGACACCTTTAGCTGCTTATGTCAATGTTGATCCATAGCCGGTCAATCGTTGATCACATATTCGACATTTAGCTCAGTGGCATTATCAGAGTGGCAAGGTAAATCTAGTTTATTCTAGCCAGTAGTAGATTTAGGCATATTTTCCTAGTCTTGAGCTTGGAGAGATAGAACCTGCTTGCAATTAAAAATGTATCAAAAAACGCCAACTGTTAATAATACACTATATTTTTAAATCGCTCCGCTCCGCGCTCCGCTTACGTCTAGAGCTGCCTCTCGCCTCTTCCCCCGAGCAACTTTTTATTATAGCATTCGTTGGTTGCAAACCTGTTTGACGGTTTTAGTGTTATGCGCTATGTTGCACGCCGAGCTTACGGGAACTGGAGTCTGGTTTAACTTAAAGCCTGGTTAAACCTATCTGCTGTTGAAAGCACTGAGTCGAATTGTTGCATACAGCTTATGGGCTTAGTGCGGCTTTAAAGTTTTATGGCTGTAAGAAATAACTAATAACTTTGTAAGCTGTGGTTTTCATATGAAGATGAATTAATTTTTCGAAACAAGGACTAAATAAAATATATCTCCTCGGTAAGGGTACATTAATTAATTATGTATAGACATTTTTTGCTACTTTTGACACCCCCTCCCCGTAATATATGTAAGAGAACATAAGATTTCTCGGACTCCCCCTCTGTACAATCTTACTTACTCACGTAAGATTTTAAAGGGTTTTAGAACAGGATTAATTTCATTAAAGTTGATAATTTGACGTAATTCGTAGATTTTGTCTTTATTATTACTATTTCAACTTGTAAAATTATAACGTAAGAATGTGTTTACCCTCCCCCCATTTCATGATAAGGACATGTAGGGATTTTCTGGACACCCCCTCCCCCTCGAAACCCTTACGTAACCTCATACAAGAAATATCAACGGTAAAATATGTAAATCTCAGTACTAGGAAGCACCTAACTAGTAATCTAAGCAGACATAAATTACATACTGTATAGGTACTTCGTACAATCAATCAAGTAAGTTCAGTCATGTACAATCTTTAGGTCGGAACCGGAAATAAAATGAACCGGAAGAATTATTACATTTACCTTGAAGTAGAATAAGTAAAGTATTGGATCTATTGGAAGCTATTAGAAAGTTATAGACCTTATGATAAAAAAAACGTCAGTAGGTAACTAATAGGTTATGCAATTTTTTGTTGCATGCATCGGATTTGATTGATATTTGACAAGAGGTATACGAGCCTTCATTGTCGCCTTCACTCAACTCAGAGTCACATAAATAAAATAAAATGAAAATAAAAATAAAACATATGTATAATATTTTAAAGAAAAAACCTACCTTGCAATGTTTTTAAGTAAGAAAAAACCGGGCAGGTGCGTGTCAGGCCACGCGCAATGTAAGGTTCCGAAGTAATAAATTTATCGACTATTACTCATTAACTACTTGTGGTAGTTTTCCTAAACCCAAAAATGGTCTTAGGAGACCTCTAATATTTTTGAAAGATCTTTTCAACAATAGCCCACACTGTAATGAAACAAAGAAATATGTACGCATTGAAAAACATTTTTCACCCTCACGTTACCTGTAGGGGAGGAAAACCCTGAAAAAAATAAATTTCAATATTTTATTGTACTATTTTGGTTTTAATAAATATGTATATCCATGTCAAATTACAGCTTTTTAGCGATAAGGGTCTCGACGCTTTGCCTCGGAAAGACGGACAGACGGATAGACGGACAGACGGGCAGACGGACGGACAGACAGACGGACAGACGGACGGACGGACATGACGAAACTATAAGGGTTCTGGTTTTATTTCGGAACCCTAAAAAACACTAAACGTATTTCTTGTTATTATATTAGTATAAATTATGACTTATACTAATATAATAACTATATATTAGAACGATGGTTCTAATATTATATTTTATTTCAAATCAACGTATTTTACGTGTGGCTGCACTTATGACTATCGATAAGGTTATTTGACGTTGGCCCGCACTAGGGTCACTTAAAGTTGACAATATGACTCTGAGAGATGAACCGATACTTAACATATTTAATGTCAATTAATTTTAGGACTTCTTACGACTAAATAAACGAAACTTTCTGAGTTGGGGCGTTAGTCAAGTACCTAAATAATTGTAAGTATATTTATATTGACTATTATAATAAGTAACAAGTGATGATAATTTGCGTAATTATTCTAATTAACAATTACTTACATTTCATCAGTTTTGCTTTATTGGCTACCAGTTTTAAATTATATACTCTCGTGGGAAATATTTTGAAACGTGAGTTGAAATATAAACTGGAACATATAACAGAGTTCTTCATCCTTAGAACGTAAACCTTAGAACTGAATGATACATCACGAAGTGATGAAAGTCATTATTCAACTCTGTTCCTGGATGCTATTGTTGTCAACATAATTCAAACCCAACATTAGTTTTGCGAAATATTGAAATATAGGTGTGGGGGAAATAATTTATAGGTGCAAAACAAAATTCCTGAATATTCAACCTAAAACAAAGGAGTTAGATAAATTTAAGACTTACGTAATTTTCATCTACTTCTCAATAAATAGGTAATAATATTCACCTAAAAATCTTATGTTTAATTAACAACCTTTTAAGTAACAAAATATCTTCGCTTTTAATATTACCTAGATACTCGTAATAATATATACCTACCTATGTGTGCAATGTTACGTAAAACACGTATTTAGATACAACTTATTATTGTTACTTATTTAGTTACACGTAATTAGTTTACTTATACTATTTAAAACCTGTTTTAGTAGATCCCTTCTTTAAATTTAGAATTTGATGCCTCATAGATATTTGGAGTTTAATCACATGATTAACATAAATTAGTATTTCCATAAAGCATGTTCACACGCCACCAGTACCATTAGCAATACGTTAAATTACCAATTAGGCATGTAAAGGGTACCAAATTATTCAAGCCAACCTTCTCATGGTGCTATTGAATAACCAGGTTTTCGTTGGTTGCTGTTGACGGTCGCTGATGACTGTATCTGTACCACTTCTTAAACCATTGAATTGGAAGATACTCGTGCATAGAGTTAGGGCGGTAGGATGGTAGGTTTTTTGAAGTTATACTTCTTTAGCCGCGTTAAGAAATAAATGGAAAAAATTATGAAAGTGAAATTTTAAGATAAATTTGTAAGACGGACGGTGACAAAAAAACGACGGTGACGAAAAACGTCACTCACTTTTTAAAAAAGCTCGTTTTGAAAAAATGTCTATTATTATTTTTATTATATATTTTTTAATATATTGTTAGAATATTGTTTTCGAATATTGTTTTTTTTTAAATATTTTTGAATATTATTTTTTTCACCTACGGACAAGTTCTTTCCACCAGTTACTGCAATGCAACTGCAATGTCAGAGACAGTTATAAGGATTCCTCACTTATTTCTTAGCCAGCTAGGAGCAGCGTGGTGTGATACCTTCGGTATTTTGTTTAAGACGCAAAGAAAAATATGTCACATATTAATCACTTGTATACAGGACAACATCAATACTAAAGGGCAGTATATTACTGTATCTCCAGGACGATGCTGTCATGATGTTAATTACCTCTTTGGTCTTCTACCGGGATAAGCGTGGACGCCGTGAGTGTGTTTGCGGGAGGTTCGGGAAAACTTGCATTTATGTGCCTTGACATTATTTTAGTGGCCTAGTTGTGACTCTAGATGTTTATTGCACTGATTTTAGTTGCTAGGTAATCAGGATCCGCGAGTTTACTATTATAATAGATTACGTTAAGCTCAGTTTACAATTATTTTTATGGTTTGTTTCAAACATCACCACCAAGATGTCCCCACTGGAAGGGAGTTTCAGGTTTTTTATATGACTGCGTCCGTGGAAAACCTTTCATGTAACAAATTAATTCTAGGATCTTAATGATTGTCTTTCCTGCTTATTTTTAGGCAAAACGGGTTTTTAAGTGTAAATTGTAAGCGTTTAAAAACTTTAAAATATTCTATTTCTATTTTGGGTTTAATACAAATTAAATTACTAACCTACAGAACCTTCAGTGGTGAGTCAACGTTCACTCACGATGGTTTCGTACAATGGGTCAGTGTCAAGTGGCGGTCACGTAGTGCTTACACTAATGTATGGCGCGTGGAAATACAATACTTTGTCGTGGTATATTGTATGCAAACTGCTGACCGATGCAAGCTATGGCTGTATGAATATATTATGTATAATATGACGTTATTAATAAACGTTCACACACAATCACACTTTGATTTCCTGTTGCATGGATAAACATTAGCTTGAACAACTATGACTCTAGACCAGAGGTTCCCAAACTTATTTCGTCTAACGCCCAATTTGAAAATCAGTTATTTTGTAGCATCCCCCATTTTTTTTCATCTTAAAAACATTAATAAAATATTATTCTCGCATGGAGTTCAATGAAATCTATATTCTAAACGTGACTTTTCTTACCAGAGAGAGCAATAATAATGAAACTTTACAATATTAAGATTATCTTTTATTCAAAATTCTTAAATCACATCACTGCCCCCCCAATTTTCCCTGGGGCCCTTACCGCCTCTCTTTAGGTCTGTATATACATATAGAAGCCCACAAGGGGGCGTTATCGTCCACTTTGGGAAAGACTGCTCTAGACAAACATTATGGCATTATTATTATTATTATTATTATTATTATTATTAAAATACTGTACTTCAAAGTTTTTAAAAAACGTCGATAACGTAATATACGAAAATCATACCATTTAGTAAGTTTTCCGGTATCAATAACTTTAAATCGACCCTGAAGACTGGTTGATAGCGAAGTCCTGCCTGCGAAGCAAGGGGTCTCGGGTTCGATTCTCGGTCGGAGAAAATAGTTATGTGACAGATAGATATACTATATGCTCGGGTCATGAGAGTTATTAGTGATGTCTTATTTGTGTTGTTGATGCTACCCGCGACACAAGCACAGTAACACAAGGATTAACCTACTGCGAGGAATGTAGCGTTGACTTTGAAATTTTTAGTTACATTGTCGGGTTAAAATATCATTAATTAGGTGCCTAATATTGCCACGTGTCAAACGTTGAGACCAATTAGAATATTTAAAGCAATTTAAAATATACGAGAGAATGCTGTTGGCTGCGTCCTCGCCTTGTTTCTTCCGAGTTCATTACGGCCGGGCGCCCAAGTGTACAATTTATTTCGCTGTGTTTGTTGCGAGACTTGAGTATTAAACGAAGCATAAACTCAATCAGCTCGTATCAGCATACTATCGGCCGCGTTGAATGTGGCGATTGAAACAGATTGATTTGCGCGTTTCCTTTAAATTGGTCACTCACATTTAGGTTACTAATAATACTTATTCATAAAATGATGCCATCTAAGGCGATACTTGAAATATAGGGTCTATCCCACCTAGTCCCATTGAGTTGTCGCATGAAGTATGGAACTCTTTACTTTTCTTACGGAACAGAGGTCAGCGGACAGCTCTAGACTTTAGGGAATACTTAAGTTAATTATTTTAAAAAATATTTTTGTTAATTTTTTTTTAATTCCCTTAAAACCCTTTTTGCTACACAATAAAATCAACGAGATTACCTACAAAATATGTTACAACTAAATATATTATGGTACGATACATCCGTGTTTTATGCTGCAAGAGGTAACTGAAGGACATTGTTATTTATTAGGCATTGTTTGTCCTATTTTACTTTAGTAGTTAATGTTTCACTAATGTAGAGTTCCTGTTTTACAAGTTTCATACCCTCTTTTTAAATTCATTTACTGTAAATTAGCTTAATAGGTTGTCTGGAAAATATTGCTAAGTGATAAGAACACCTGTTGTAGTATTTATAAGCTCTGTTTTCTTATTAACGTATCCATACGAGTAGGGATATCATTTTTTAGTTGCAGCTCACTTCGGAATCAATACTACTTATTGATCAAAAAGACAATATCAAAAGGACCAACCATGACTTGGTCATTTAACTTAGTGTCAGTGACAGTGTTTGTTAGGGATATTGCTTAAGTGATTTACAGAACATAAGAAAACGTGTTTTTACGTTTACAAACATGAAGTCTGTGCATGAAGTGAAGTGCTGAGTCAGTGGACTGTCTTGTAACTTGTTACTATAGCGCATAATCATAGTCGCAGTTAAATTACTCACTTAACGAATAATACTTTCATAGTCCATGGTTCTGTTGTAACAAAAAAGTATTCTTTTAATAATTTAAGCACTGATTGTAACTGAACTAAATACACATTTTTACAAGTGATGTAATATAGTTTACATGCGGGCGCGGACGTTACTTATCATAACGAATATAACTCAGTGTTTTACGCGATAAACGATTTTTACTGCTCCAAATACTTATGTAATGAAACAGTAGCACAGTCGATACATACTATAATTATACTCTAGGCAAGTAAATTATTTAGTTTTGTTACGTAATAATTAATATTTATTTTCCTGGCTCTGTAAACAAAAAGAATTACAGTAGAGTCAAAATTCGACCGTGGCAATCGTGAATCGTGACGAATTAAGTGTCAAAGGGTTACTTCACACTGACATTTGTGTGCACTGTGCATATTATACGTGTGTGTGTGTGTCAAATGCATGCAAAATAAACAACACACACTACGTGTGTAATGTTTATTTTATTATAATTAACTTTATGACTGTGTTTTAATGCATATTAAAATAAAGATATTAGTTTTCATACTCCTCAGTCCGGTTCCATCTAGAGTTCTCGTCCTTAACTTTTGGAAGGACTTCGTAGAACTGCGATACCGCTTCTCATGATAAATATATTCTATAAAAGAACAATGTATGTTATGTTATTCAACAATACTTATACATTAATTTTCTCAACTTAGTTTTAGGCAACCAGACCAGCGCTGCAGTGTACCCTCTCCTCCTCTATTACTTTTCCTTCTTTCTTCTCTTTTCAACGCATTAGCTAGCAACGCATTGGTGATGCCTAAGGTGTTACTGATGTTCATGGGCGATGGCGATCGCACTGACAACTTACCATCAGGTGGTTCGTCTACTCTACTCGTTTGACAGCATGTTACATTAAAAAAGCAAAATCTTCCGATGTTGACTGTATTTCTTAAAAGGAATTAATTTACCTACCTGTTCTATAAAGCGATGATGAATGAAAATTGACAAATACCATCAGATGGGTCGCGGCGTAGTTACATAAAAAAATGTTAAATTAAAAAAAATACTATACTATTTTTATTTCCTTTTAACTAACACACGTGTTGATATAGAACAAACATATCTTGGGCTAAATAGTTTTATTATTGACTAATTTTGTGATCAAGTGCAAGGTTAGGTTAATGTAACAAAAAGAATATGGTCCTGATGATACAGTGTGTTTTACCTGATCTATCAGTTCACGTTCAGTATAGTGTTGATAGTAAAATACAATTGTTTGAAACAGACATCATTCGTAAGTTATCGAAAAATACGCTGTTGAACGAATAAAATAGAATATCGAGAATGAAATAAGGTATTCCGAATCCCAATGCTAAATTCATCAAATTAATTGCAAAATTACTTTTGGTATTAATCTAGCGTCGGTGGTAATGCTAAGAATAGTATTGTCATAAGTCACTATAGGTACATAGTATGAAATCTATAGGTATGTAGGTATGTATGTTTGTAGGTATTGTATTCGTAACGCAAGTACCTTAAATTCTTTTAAAAACCAGGTAAAAGCCCATTATCTCTCTAACTAATTAGTTTCTCTCCTTACTCCCTTCCCTCTTCTACTTAATCTTGTTATCCATATTTATGATATTATTATTTTAATTTATATTTGTAATTTCCTCCATATTATTCGTGCACCTTACCTCATTTAATCTTATTCTAAACAGCTCTCCGCATCTTAAGGTTGTCTGGAAGAGATCGCTGTGTAGCGATAAGACCGCCTTTTGTACCTTATATTATTATGTCTGCTTTACTTGTTTACTTGTTGTTGTATTATTTTACTTGGTGTACAATAAAGAGTTTAATAAATAAATAATAAATATGTCTAAATGTCTTTTTTCCATCATTCATTGACAACAAAGGTACAGGAATTGACATAATAATGTGAATTTGTAAAATTCCTGAAAAGTGAATACATTTACCAATTTCTTCAGATGAAATTACATACTAAATTTCACGTAGGCTATAACTGCGTGTGACTAGCATGTATTTAAACAAAATTATTAAGTGATATAATATATATGTACCTACCTATTACATACCAAGTTTATCATGCTACTGCGCTGTTATTTTATTGCCGGGCGTTTAAAAATAAAGTAAAATATGAGGATATTGAGCAGATATTGTTATAAAGAACGTTCGAAAGGGCGATGTTGTTTGTTCCGTGTGCAAGTACCATATACCCTTTATGGTGTATTGTCGGTAAAGAGCAGTTTGCTGATCACCTCGAGACGGCTTCGCTTCACTGCCGGGTTTCCAATCTTAATCACTTACGATCTTACGAATGGAAACTAAGTATGTAAGAGACGAAATGCCAGTGCAATTTGTTTTAATTGAACCATCGAATAACTAAAACGTCAGTGTTATTATTGTCTTGCTACTTGTATGAAGTATAATTAAAGCACTTCAGTCTCTGAAGGTAAATAATATGGGTGACTTGTGGGGCATCTCGATAAATACAGCATACTATAGATATTATAGCTCCATGTTTGGTCGTAGTTTTTAATAAATGTATAGATCTCCGTATCTTTCCAGATCTTATAAAATGCTGAAAAATTATACCAATTTTAAAACAGGTGAATATAAGGAGGTTAATATAAGCGTGTATAAACAAAACTGTGATATTCATAATTGCCAAAAAAGAAGAATGCATCAATTAGTTGCACCTTTGTTCCGTCTAAGTAAAGTGCAGCGATCTTTGGTAGGGCTTGGTGTACATTTCTATGAAAAAATCCCAAAATTGATACGTGACTTTCCAATAGAATCTTTCAAAAAACGTTTGTTAGACACGGGATATTACATTGTGGATGAGTATTTAAATGACAAAGACGCATGGAAATAACCAGCACTACAACCAGTTACAATATTTTTTGCAATTTTTTAATTTTTTAAAAGATGTGCTGAGGAGTTTCTTTACAGCTTTTCTTCTTTCCGAAAAGCTGGTAGATTAAAAAAATGATGACGTGCATAAATGTGCCAGTGATATCTATATGAATAAATTACTTTGACTTTGAAGATAAGTACTCTTTTTTTGTAATAACCTATTGAAGTACCTACTTAACATATGAGTTTTAAAATTAGTTACGTTAAATAAACATTTCGTGTGTTGCTAGTCGTTTGTCTGTTCTTTACAAGAAAAGCACCAAGAGTGTCACTGGCGTCGTTCTGGTGGTAACAAGCATTAGTAAGCCTTTAAACACAATTAAGAATTAATTAATTTTGAATATTCTCTTAAGTCAAATAATAATGAACAAATAATTGTATCAATTTTTTTTCTAGAATATACAGAATAAATGTCATAATATCTAACTCTAGTCCTTATTATGTCCTCTAGGACGTACTCATAAAAATCACAGTTTTCATCTCATTATTGCCTGTACATTCACATTACACACATAGGTATGTATATTTTTTATTACACCATTTAAGGACATTACTAGAATGGAATGAAGTGGTCCCCAAAATAAGAAAGCGCTAATAAGTGTAGCAAAAGTGTTAATTTGTAGGTTCCTGTCGTTGTTTGTATTGTAACTTATGTCTTGTTCGGTGTGTTGATTCTGAGTACCTTTTTTATTTGACGTATCTTACCTACATTAAAATTAATTTATAGCCATGTGATAAGACAGCTGACGTATGATATTGATAAGAAATACTGTTATTATAGTTCGTTAATTTCAATAGCAATTAGTAAAACTGGGTTTGGTACAATTTTTTGACGGTTACCTAATTACCTACCATCGGAAAGTTTACATTGGAATTGGAATACTGTGAAATAATTTTACTGAAATTAAATTGCGGAAGTTTTACTACAAAATTCTTTAAAGTTATCGTTTAAATGCCCACCATACTTATTTAAAAAAATTGTCTATCTAATATTGATTTAATGGTTAACAAAAACCATCCTCCCCATGCGGGTATACCATTATTGGACAGGCATAATATATTAGCTACATTTAATTAACAAAAAATGTTAATATTTTTTGATCCTTATAACCGCCCTCGTTTCGCTTCGAGTAACTTAATACCTTCACGGCTCTCACTAAAAGAATTTATAGACGGGATTCTTTGCCATAGTTTATTTTATTGAATAGCCAATTGAAATAAAATATCATCCCAAAAGTAGATACCTATTACCCCAAACTTACGTAATAAATCAGTGAAATCTACGTAATATACTTACATTCAAATCCGTAAAACCTTATCTGGGAATAGGGAAAAAGCTCATGGACAAACAGACAAACATTCTCAATAAATATGTAAGGTACCTACGTTATTAATATCCCTAAAACTTTAATATCATCCCCCTCCCAGCCCCCAATAGCTTTGTATGTAGCAATGTAGGTAATCAGTTACACCAGACAAAAAAGTAAGCTACGAATCGTCTTTTAGTCTAAACAAGTAGTCAATTTTAAAACTATTATAAATAAACGGTTTTATAGTGCCACTGAAGGAACTGAAGAAAAATATTTTGTGACCGTGCTGTTAAGTTTTTCCTCGGTCTGGAGTCAACCCTAATAGTATTATCAGGTCATGCTTATCATAAAAATGTATTGTCATTGGAACAATAGCAATATGAAAAATTTCAACTTCGTAACATAAAAGGAAGTAGTTCTAATTCAGTTTGCAAGATTTGACCCAAACAAACAGGGTTAAACTAAATAACACCGTTTAAAAATATAGTATGTATTGATGTTGATGATGAATATTGTTGTTGATGAAGCTAAATTATAAAGCTGTGTGTATACGAGTATGTATGAACGACGCGACGGTATACTATAGTTCAATCATAATCTCATTCTAATTCAAAGCGACGCTACGTAATTAACCTGCTACGCAATTCGCATCATTACTGTGATTGTGTAATAATTACACAATTACGAAATGGCACGCTCGCTGTATAATAATTTGTATATCAACACGCATTAGCCACACGCGCGGTATTTAATTGTGCGAAAACTTAAAAAAAATTGTTTAGCTAAATTTGTTAGTCAATAAAATATCCATTAGCTTCTTTTTTTCTTGGCCAGCAAGGCATCAGTAACGCCTTTGGTGTTGCTGATTTTCATGGGCGACGATAGCCACTTACCATCAGGTGGATCGTCAGCTCGTTTGCCGGCTATATCAATGAAAAAATAAATAAAAAAATTAATTACATCAGTACAAAAAAAATGATAACTGTCAAAAAAAGAGTTTTAAAAATAAAATTTAACTGCACTATCAGGTACGTCTACGGTTTACTATTAAATATTATAGAAGTACTTATATCGAAATACTAACGAAAATAAATTTGCCGACAATAATTATTTATCAAAAGAAGAGGTGATTTATTGGCATTTTACACACCATTAGACTTCATTTAATTTTCACATCACGTTGGACAAGAGCTCGTAACGGCAAATAAAGTTCAAAAAAGGAAAGACGATAAAGACAACGTTTGTAATAACATGACAACAAAGTCCAAGTTTATTTATGTTATTGAGTACAGAAGAATATATTTTGAAATTGATAAAGAAAAATTCTTGATTAAAAATGAAGCATAAAAGTACACTGAAATCTTTTGAAGCTCATGGGAAAGCGGGTAATTCTGTTAACAAGTGAAGGGACAAGTCCAATCCAAGCCGTAAGGATTTTGGTCGCATAATGGGCTTTCATAATCCCAGAGCATCATGAATTGTACCTATACTCTCACAAAAGTTCCCGGAGTCTTTCCATATGAGAGTCAAAATTTCACTGATTCCAATCCAAGCAACCACTGAATACCATGGAACCTTCGATACAAATAAAAGTGGTTTCCTGCCTGACTTCGTGTGTTTGCTTAATTTCAAATGCTAGATGTTAGACAACCCTGTAGCCTATGTTGATAGCGACCCTGCCTGCGAAGCGAGGGGTCCCGGGTTCATTTTCAGGTCGGGTAGATATTTATGTGACCGAAAAACCTACTGCGGGGGTATGAGTGTGTAAGCGTTTACGTTTACGACTTCAATCCTTAATTATATACATATAAAGAGTGCTAAAAAAATCTATGAGTGCTACAGACAAATACGAGTACTTAAGTATGTCTATTTTCTCTTGTCAGTCCCAATATTTTACATAAACTACGCGACGAATTAAAACACAAAGAGAAAACGAAAATTACCAAAAATTAATAAAGCAGACGCCTTGTAGGAACATAATGCTACACCAAATGTATATAAATAACAACAGCTTCCAGTGCTCAGTGCGGTCCATCCATCAGTTTCGCTTTCTGCCGCTACTTGCTTCGTCTACCAAACATCCGTTGTTATTTAATCATAATTATTCCATAACCAGTTCGCGCATCAATGGTTCCGTGCAAAAAGTTGAAATATAAGTGTTAATAGGTTTGTGTTTTATTGTCTTTTACATTGTATCACGGTCGAATGTAGACTGATTATTCGCTCCAGATTTTGTGATATTTTTATAATATTATGTCAGTTCTGAAATTAGATAGGCTTTTTAATTATTTTGGAATGAAGTTCCTTATCGCACGTTGTGAAAGGGGGCTAGACGGAAAATTACGACACTTTTTGATTCTTACGAATGACGACACTTTTTTTTGAAGTGATTCAGAGAGTTTTACAGAGATGGCGCTGTACAACAAAACAATACTTAAATCGAAAGGAACTTCGTTACATCCGGGTGTCCCTTGACACCTCTCATGTTTTTTTTTTACCTGTAGGTATATAATAGGAAATCTTTTGTGAAGTTTTCATACACTTGACGTTCGATTAATTTGAAATACAGCACACGTTATGATTCTATTACGGTACAATAGTTTAATGAGTGTGGCATAGTTTCGTATCATATTCTCACAAGGATCATCAGTTCTTGATAAATAGTCAATAACAAAAAAATACTTGTAGGTATTTGAACTTCAGACAAACTTATGATTACTTACAGACTTTTACAGTTTAAAACAGGAATAGGATAGGAATATCGCATACTAGCGTAGCGGACTGTGAACGTCGCAATTTAGTACAAAAAAAATTCAGTCTGGTTAGAGCAGTTCGTACGGAGATGAGAGATCAACACCTGGCAAATTATAATATGGTCCAATAAAACAATACCAGTAATGATTAACAATTACCAGTTGTGGGCAGACTGGCTGGACAGTCAGTATAAGGCAGCTAGTGGTATAAGAAGTAAACCAGTTACCATGATAGGGCATGATCTGTAGTAAATGGTGAAACAACGTTCCCTTGACGTGCGTTAACCTGCTGTTGTGGCTACTTGAATACTTCATGAAAATTGTAGGAAGTTCGAAGAGATTTAAACGTTAGTAATTCATCCATTTTACGGATGTTTTAAACCGACTTCAAATAAAAGTAGAGGGTTCCCGACTTCAAAAAAGGAGGAGGTATTCAATTCGACTGTATTTTTTTCAATGTTTGTTACCTCAGAACTTTTGACTGGGTGAACCTGGTGATTTTGATGATTCTTTTTTTAATCAAAAACTGGTGCTTGTCATGTGGTCCCACTTAAATTTGAGCGAGATCTGACGAGTAATTTTTGAGTTATCCCTCATTCTGAAGTCGTTTATTTTTTGTCAAGAATTATTTTAAATACTTCTTACCTTAGATCTCCGACATTAATGGTTGATTAGGATTTTTTTTCTCAAACACAGTTAAAAGTCAGTTTTGAGGATGGAATCTACGAGGAATTGAAGGAACTCTTGAAACATTATAGGTACGTAAACAGTGGCAACACAGTAATAACTATATCCACTGTTTATGAATCGTATCGTTTTGTAAAATCATTTTTGGTGTCCAATAAATCATTTAAATCTTGAATTCTATGTTCATAATTTTGTACAATTGTGATTATTTACAAACTTAGTATAACTTAGTAACTATAGCATAGAATACTTAATAGTACCTATACTATAACAAAGTCTAACACACTCACACTCGAATTCTCTTTGTCACGGTTGCATTAACAAACACAATCGTCAGTATAATGAAACTTTGAAATTGTCATCTGTAATTTATAGATTGTGTAAAATAATACACTCACAAGTTATGTGTAAGCGATTTCTCTCGTAAGGCTGTAGTAAGCAGTCAGATGGTAACTTCTACAGTTGAACACCCTTTAGGGACTATCGGTCAGTTTCGACATTATCAACGATTTATATTTATTAGTTATGTGGCCATCAAAGAATTTCATAAGCATTATTATTTGTAATTGTACGTGTTTAGTGGTATGCTTCACCTTTTCCTGTTGATATCAAAATGGAGCATCATCAGGGTAAGTTAGCTGAATATGTAGTCCTTCTTTCTTCGTTCTTCTTTCTCCCTTCTTTACTCGTATTGCTTTGTTTTCTTTTTACAGCAGACGAAAGATATAGGATAAATACCAGAGATGTTTTAACAAATGAATTCAAATAATAAATAAAATCAAGAATAATATAGTTATCAATATCGAATAAAAATATTAACTCAATAATTTTAACGCTTTGAACAATGTTTACCTACTGTATGTATTTGAATAGATCAGAAGAACGATTAGTGTGCAGAGTAATAAATAAAACTTGATTAGCGTTACATACGATATTTACCACCATAAGGAAAAAGATAATGCAACAGTTTTTTCTTCTTTAATAGCGGTTTTCCTCTATATTGTAAACAACTGATTAAACAATGTTCATTAACCCATTTTAATAGTCACAAAGGATGTAATTAAATGGACTACAGTGCGGATATTCTTCGACAAACATTCTGGTATTAACGAAACTAATTAAAACCGTAGTGCTGGAGATTTGTAATGTGTTTACATTAGTTTAATAAAATTCTGCGAATAATGGTATTGATCCCTTAAAAATAACGGTAAACCTACTAATTTAATTGCGGTTATTGCATGCATGACATGATACGACAATCCATAAAAGTGCCACTGCTGGTCTGTGTGAAGGATCACACCTATATGAAAACATCATGTCTAAAACAGATGTCTTAGTAAAATTTTCTTCAGACAGTTAATTTAATCAGTATTTTTATGGACATTTGCTGTTGGTCCTGTCCTATTGGCCTTTACAGCTTCACATGGACAGTCCTAGTTGACAAATTTGCCAGAAAGTATATTTGAAAAAAAAACAGACTCTCACTGCTATATCTATTTCACTTTATTATCAAATGTTACTGTAGGTATTCCTCTGTCATCCGTCATTACTTGAAGTACAATTTTATCATTAATGAATATGGCTTCCCTAACTAGATAGTGAGTGCGGTTAAAATTGACTTCCACAGCATCCAATCCTAAGTTCTCTCTGCAAAAAGCAGTAGTTTTCTTTAACAACCAAGCAGTCAATAGGTACCATTGTTTTGATTGGGGATTGTTTATCAGTCCTTTGTATATTCGTTTGCCAGTTAGTGGTCAGATAATTTGCCACTGTTATGCTGGTGGAGTATGCTCTAGGACTCAACAAGAGGAGAGACCAGTGCTCTGTACTGGGCCATTAATTAATGGGTTGAAGCCAGCCATTACTCTAACCTTTACTCGTGTACGTATTCATCGTCCGTTCGTGTAATTAAATACAAACTACATTGCAGTCAATTATTACGTCAATGCAATTCCTGCAATCTATTACTGTTGTACTGTGTATGTCTTTATTACTTGATGGTTGGATAGACTTCACATATATTCAAGAAAACTACGAGTAATTCTCATGAACTATACTTAGTTGAACTCTCGTATTGAGATTGTTTTACGGTGATAAGTATTAATAAGTTCGTGATTGTGAAGACACTCTACAGTCTACATGTCTAATTTATGGTCTAATTTGCGAGTATAATAATTATTAAAAAAACTTGAATAACTTTAAATTTTACCTGCTCATCCTTTGATACCATAATCAAATTGATACTCTCATTATATCGTATTGTCACGACATATCAATGAGTGTGCAAAGTTTCATGAGAAACGTTCCAGTAGAAGTTGAATATAAGCTTTCAAAGCTTAAGAGCCATTTCGCGGTTAGACGCGCGGAATGAAGAATTTGATGTCAAAAATTAGTATCATAAGAAAGATATTAATGCTGGCAAATGAACTCATAAAATAGATCAATCCTTCATCTTGGATCTTCATTTACCGGAATTTTGAAAATATTAATTTGTTTCTGCGTAACTGTCAATCTAGCGTAACTATTTTTCAGCAAAAGGACGACAGAGTCAATTTCATACACTGATTTTCTTTATTAAGTTTTATTAAATTGAGTAAAAAAAAATGGCTAGAGAACACTCATATATTATATTTTGCATTTATTACAAGGGATATACGATTACTATAATATTCGTTTCAAAATTAATTCAATAACATTACCAATTTTCATGGTTTATGCCATGACTTTACCATCGATTTTTGTATTCAAGAAAGCGTATTTCCCATCAAAAATTTATGTAGTAATAAAATTTGGTCTTTGTCGAATATGACACGTAATTTTTTTTTTATCTTACTGCAAAAAATAATTTATTAAAACGAATTTACTTTACCATATAAAGATACGAACAGGCGCGAAATCAAATCAGTCGTGCGGCAGCACTCTTGGACGTCGGACCTATGTCAATTTTTGCTTTAGCCATCTAAGGAATAGATTTCGTAAAAGTAACGTAATTATATTGCCATTGAACAGTCTTGATCACGTGAGAATTTTTAGTTACAGTCAATTGTATCATTTTTAGTTTTCTATAATTTTCAGGGTTTTGTAGTCAAATCGGAATCATGTCTAGTCCGTTCGTTATTTCAACCGGCCGGCTAGCCCGTCCGGCCGTCCGTCCTTCCGTCCGTCCGTCTGTCCGTTCCGTATGATTTTTTCTTCGTCTACCCCTTAATGTGGGGTATCGTTGAAAAGGTCTTTCAAAAATATTATAGGTTTCAAAAGACCATTTTTCAATTCAGGGGTCCGTTTGCGTAATATTCTGCTTTAAACATCTTTGGTTTGAAGAAAACAATAGAAATTAAGTAACTATTTCTTTCCAATTTATGTAGTGTAAGTAGTAACGGAGAAAATCACGAACATACATATGTACAAAATATAACTATATCTATACTAATCTATACTATTACTATTGTAATATTGTAAAGCTGAAAAGTTTGTTTGTTTGTTTGGTTAAACGCGCTAATCTCAGGAACTACTGGTTTGAATTGAAAAATTCTTTTTGTATTGGATAGTTCATTTATCGAAGAAGGCTTTAGGCTATCGGATTTTTGGAAATTCAACCCCTATTGGGTTGGAAGTCACTGCTGTAATTTGAAATAAAACATTGTCCGTTTTTAGACATTAGTTACTGTTTACAGTATTTAGGTTTTTTGTTATATGTGTAAATTACATATTTACATAGAAAAAAAATAATAAATAATTATAACTTGTATACACATACCCTTTATTTATACAACTTTTAGATCAATCTGTACTTTATAGAGTTCCGTACCCAAACGGTGTCAACGGGACCCTATTGCTAAGCCAAAATGTTGGAATGATAGAAGCTCCGACATTAGTCAGCTATAGTCACTTATTATTAGTCAAAGATAATACATTCGTTGTTTGGAAACTCTCGTGCTCACGTATCTCAAATACACAACACAAATACAAATCACCCTCTCATTTTTTCCCTTCACAACCCCTCGCCTCCCCCTATACCCCCCCCCCCTCAGTTCTTCACCCAAAAGTGGAATTTTGCGTAGTGATAATCTGGGAGGCATCCGGGCAAATACCGCACTCATCAGCGCAGATCGGCAGATCAGGATATCGGGATATAGATTTTTGGAAAACCGGAAATCCCGGATATCTCGGAGACGGTGCGTCCTAGACAAGTTTAGACGGAAATTTCAACCCCCTTTAGTAAACCCCCAAACCTTATTGCTAAATCTTACTGAACCCACTTTTACCCCCCCCCCTCCCCAAATTTTCTTAAAATACCATATATCTCCTAAACGGTACGTCCTAGACGATTTCCGACTGAATTTCCATCCGCCCTGTGGAACTCATACTTGCAACATTACCCAATCTTATTGGGCCCAACCTTAACCCCCCCCCCCTCCCAAATTTTCCGAAAACTCCTTATATCTCCTAAACGGTGCGTCCTAGACGATTTCCGAAAGGATCGAGTAAAAGTTGTAGCCCATAAAAAGATTGACATTTTATGTGCCATACATTTTTCTTGTAGAGCAAGTGGTTTGGGAGGAAAGTGCGAATTTCGTTTCTCATAATTTATTATACTAGACTATTGTCAATATTTTGTTTTGTAAACCAACAGAAAACAATAAAGAATTCGTTTTTAACATCCAAAGAATAGTGTTCTGAATATCTTCTTTTTAAAGCTGTAATCATTTTTGTGTATGGATTGTATTTACCTTTATTTTTACGTTATCTTTTGTATCACGGTAATGATTAGGGTATCGAAAACCGATCCTGTTTTAAATTACCGGGATTTTCGGTACTCGCCTATGCTGGAACCGGGATTCCCGGGATTTTCAGTTCTTTCGGGATTATTTTACCACGGCTTTCCCCGCGTGAAAATAGTTAGTATCGCGTTTCCTATTTTATCTCTCAGGAGCATTAAATAGGGAAAAACTGTTTTCTACCCAAATCCGTATAGTCGTTTGCCGTGATTGAGTAACCATCATACTATTATACCTTACATGCAAACATAAGTTTCGTATTAATTGTATGAAAGCAACACAATTGTATTGCACAATTCAGCACTGCTTGGACGAGAAAAAAGAGTTAAATCATCTTCATTTATATTAGAAAAATATCGATCTGGGTTGTGTAAATAATATTATATTAGTATAGCTGCTTCATGTAGCCGACGTTCTGAATATCTTCTTTTTAAAGCTGTAATCATTTTTGTGTATGGATTGTATTTACCTTTATTTTTACGTTATCTTTTGTATCACGACGCGACATATTTTTATTTCCCAAAAGTTCAGAAAATCCCGGTTCTTTTATTTTGTTTCCCGGTTCTTTTATTTTGTTTCCTGGTTCTTTTGAAAAGTACCGTATTCCTTTGTAAATCCCGGGATTTTCGGTTCCGGGATTTCCCGGTTCTATACCCTCCGATTGATTTGAATTTAGGTATACCTATGTATTTCGACGCGCTGCGAATATCGCAGGCAAAATGGACGCATATTGCATTTTATAGATCACCTTGAAAAAACGTGATTTTTAATTTTTCACGTTGATTTGCCAAAATATTGATTTTTGCAATATGCATCTATTGGACATCTTTATTGTGATGTACCTAAGTAGGTACCTAAAATGTATTATGTAAATAAGTTACCGATAATGGTACTACTACATTGTACTCTTAATTGTTATATAAACTTATATTGTCACAAACCAGATACATGTATGTGGTCACAAAGTGTATAATTAAAATTATATGTTCATAATTTTAAAATTTTTACGTTTGAAAGTATCAAGAAGATTACTCGCACAGAACTGAGGTCAAGCGCGACGCGAGCCGCGCGAGGCAATATCACGCCGCGGAGCCGCTTCAAATACCTACAGTTTATCAACCGAGTTTTGCGAAATGGCTCTTAAATAAGCTTTTTACAAGTCAATTCAACAGTCGTCAGAGTGGATTTTTCCGTTAATAATTGAATCGCTTAGTTAATGCGCTTCTACATAAATTAGTCCAGGGTCGATAATTTTTGAAAACAAAAAAAATTATAATAGGATGAAACCTATTGCAAAAGGAAGAGAATATAACAAAAAATAAAGGAAAAATAATTTACGGGCGATCTGAGGTCGGGAAGTGGGGGGGAGGGGGGTGTTTAAGGGTAAAAAACGGTTTATCTCAATTTCCAGCAAAACTATAAGTCCTATGGAAAAAAGTTAAATGGCAAAGTTATAGGTAATAAAAAGGTCTACAATTTTTGTATTTACACTTTTTTCACATAACCTCAAAATTTATGTGAAAAATTCAAAAAACCAAGTTTTTGGTTTTTTATTTTTATCTTTTACAAAAAATTTTTTTTTTTAACGAAATTTTGTGAAAACTTACCTTTCTATGTCCCAAACATACTGTAATTTTTTTGATTTAAAATATTTATTTTTTCACCTTATTTTGACTTAATATCGAAAAATCACCCTAATTTTCAATCGAAAATTCACCTGTCAAAATATCTGCTTTTTTAAAAAAATCTGTGAGCTTTTTATTTGCTAAAATCTCTACTTTCTGATGGTATATAAAAAAATATACACTGCCATGTTAAATTTTCTCAGAAAATGCAATGAAACGACAACTATTTTCACAAAAATTATTCGAGTTCGAGTTTTTAAATATATATTTTTAATATTTATGTACAATTTTGAGCCATTTATTAAAATTTACACTTTAATTAATCGAAAAAACGTCAAAATCCATGTTAAATTAATAAATTAATAAGCAAAAAAATTACAAATCCATAAAGATTGCAAGAAACATGCAAAAATAGTTGTCGTTTCATTGCATTTTCTGAGAAAATTTACCATAGTAGTGTATATCTTTTTTATACCATCAGAAAGTAGAGATTTTAGCAAATAAAAAGCTCACAGATTTTTTTAAAAAAGCGGATATTTTGACAGGTGAATTTTCGATTGAAAATTAGGGTGATTTTTCGATATTAAGTCAAAATAAGGTGAAAAAATAAATATTTTAAATCAAAAAAATTACAGTATGTTTCGGACATAGAAAGGTAAGTTTTCACAAAATTTCGTTAAAAAAAAAAATTTTTGTAAAAGATAAAAATAAAAAACCAAAAACTTGGTTTTTTGAATTTTTCACATAAATTTTGAGGTTATGTGAAAAAAGTGTAAATACAAAAATTGTAGACCTTTTTATTACCTATAACTTTGCCTTTTAACTTTTTTCCATAGGACTTATAGTTTTGCTGGAAATTGAGATAAACCGTTTTTTACCCTTAAACCCCCCCTCCCCCCCACTTCCCGACCTCAGATCGCCCGTAAATTATTTTTCCTTTATTTTTTGTTATATTCTCTTCCTTTTGCAATAGGTTTCATTCTACTATAATTTTTTTTCACTTTTCATTATTTTTAAAGGCTTCTACCCTGGTCTAAATACCAAGTACATATTTATCTTAACATATTAAACTTGTAGGAAGTATTGTTTGTTTGTGTCGATATAAAAGTCGCTACATAGCCAGTTATACCCGAATGCTATTTGTTGCTCTCGGGCAAAATTAAATAGGTATTTCCGGAAAACATTTATGTATGCTACCCGGTTTATCCACTTTAATCCTTAACTGCGTAATAAATAACCTTGAATTTCAAAAAAGAACGTTATCCCGTTCACACAGAAGTCAAATTCGTGTGCCGCGATAAAAACTTAAGTCGGACCTTTAGATTCGCAGCTCGTAAATGCACGCAATGACGTATGAGAAGCAAGTTTCATAAACGTCGGAGAGTATTAGGCGGAGTCGGGTCGTCTCGTAAATAGTTCGAACAGCGCTGATCGCTCACGACACGAGGAAGTGAGGACCGGTTTTATCTCACGACCGACGCCGTGTCGCCAACGTCTATACCTACAATCTACATGCCATTTATTATAATACCCCCTTCTACTGACACTTTACAACTAGTGACTCTACCTGCACCCACGTCCTCGTGTGACGTAATTATTAAATATCTCCAGTTATTAACTGCATGATCGATACCAGGAAGTCGACACTCGACGTTTCGCATGCAACACTGTTCGTAACCTGCAGACCTGTATGACCGTATGACCTCTTGGCTACAGACGATGCAAAAGCAAAGCCGTATGAAAATTAGTCACAACTATGATGTCCTGGATGATTAAAACTTTTCTTGTTATCGTTCTCAGTATTGTTCGTTCAATAATCGCTTCTACAAAATTCTGAAGCATTTATCTTCTGCCAGTTTGCTGATAAATAAACTATTAATGCATAAAAGTATTCTCGTTGCAGTTACATCAAAGGTTACCAGTTTAGATTGATACTAATTAAACATCAAGCGAATAATGTATTCAAGAATTTACTTAAACAAGGAAGTAAAATCAATTGTTGGTATTTCATTAATTTACTTTCATTCATATTAAAAATAAAGTTACCTATTATTTAAGTATCGAAAATAATGCTTCAATGCCTCCAATGCTACAACATTGTTGTATTAAAAGCACAACGCGCCTAATACAAGTTACAACCTTAGGGCCAAACAGTATTCAAGGCACACAAGCGAGCTCGCGAAGGGCTTAATAGCAGTTGGAAAGGCTAGCTTCGAATTATAACAGCACGCACTAATTTGAATAATGAACAATGTTACCATAGAACCGGTTTGTGCACGCGACCGCAGGACGCGAAGTTTTACGATCAGGGATGCTGGCCTATAAACGCAACCAGTAAAACCTCTTGTACCTGCGAACTGAACAACACAAACAGAATCCACAACCTATTCCCCTTTGTTAAAAGAAGGTGCGGTTATGGAAAAAATCGCGATTACTTTTTGGTAACGGTAAAAATAGACGACAACCAACAGCGCGCCCTTTTCTTAAAAATAACATAGAATGCCAGCCAAACGTGAATTCTTCTCGTGCGTAAAACAAACATTCATCATCACCCAACGTTTTTTGTCAAGTCACTGGAATTGCGAGGTTACATAATTTAAAAACAAAGGGTCTCCAAAAAAAGGTATACGCCCACAGATTTTTGGAAGGGAACAAAGCATATCTTGATGCATTTTAGCTTCACCCCGCAGTAAGCTGAGCTCCTCGGAACATCACATAAATCGTGTTCGCGACTGGAAACAATAAGATCAGCTAAGTATTTTTTTATTTTTTGTTCCGTCCACGAAATAGACTGCCAGACGGGACATTGCATAATCAAGAGGCTGAGATTTCGGTCTTAACTCTCAATATCGATCTTCGAACAAATGATTTGCAATAGATTTTTAATTTGAAGAATAAAAGCAATATTTTCTACTTTTTTTGTATTTTATGAAACTGATTTCAGTAACGGTGACCAATTTCGATTACCGTGGCAACCGCCTAATAGCCTAAAATATTGTCAAGCATAAACTTTTACTTATCTATTCTTATGCAATAAATGTATTTTAAATCCTTAATAGCTTCACTAATAGATTTGACTGCTAAAGTTGACCTAAATTAGGGCTGCTATCACCGGACACCCCATAAAATAGGACAAAACCAGACCGATGACAGCCCTACCCTGAATACAAGATAGTTGTACTTATCACAGTTACTTTAATTGATATTCCACATAAATGTATTATTATGAGGATATTTTTTTACGTATTATTACACAGTTAATACCTTACTGTTATATAATAAATCACGAAGCGTTTATATTAAAATGTTTTAACTAAAATCAACGATGGCCTTCAATCTAAAATTATAACAAAATTCCTTTACTACTTCGACAGTCCGCTCATGTTATTATTTAAATATGTATGTTTAAATGAAGTAGAAGTCACCATTCTATAAATATAATTTCAATATGTTTTTAAAACCAGCGTAGCATCCACACCACACCTATAGATGTGATCGATGCTCAGTTCAGTTAATAAAGACCTTTAAAACTCGTTCAAGATTCCAGGAAACGGAGACGTTTTATTAACAAGTTTATCTGCGGATTGTTTTCGCTTTCGTAAAAAAAATATTATTTGAACTCTTGAGCTTATCGTCGACACCATTCATTAATTACGCTTATCGTCCAAAAGTAGGTTGCAGCTTACGATAACATTTTTATTTAAATAATATGTTTCTCACTCATCCTCTTTTTAAATCCACTATTAAACTAAATTGATATATTATTATATTACATTGACCATGTCACCCCATAATCTACTATTTTATCTGATATGTGGATAGGATAGTGCGAGCATAGTAACACTTCTATTGTTTTTAATGTACTTATAATTTGATACTTCAGGTTTTTCCAAGAACAATAAAAAGGTACACTTTAAATTTGTTCTGAGTTGGTTTTAGAAACACTTTTCGATCGCAATTAAAGTGCCACTTACCTCACGTATAAGTAATACGTATAGCGTGAAATTATATAGTCATATAGTCACTTTATTGGTAACAATATAATTACAGGTCAACTGTTCTGGTATTCTACATCTGTATACATTCTGTATACATGTAATAACTTTCAATAAGTAGTAGTAATATAATAATTAGCTAGGTATACAATACAAATGTCATTATCGAATTATACTATAATAAAATACACTTATATCGGTATAATACACTATACAATACAAGTATACAGCCTAGGCAGTCATTAATACAGTCGACCAACGGACATGTCTAGACAGGTCAATCAGTGAGGCGTGCGGGGTGTGTGTTCCCAGAATTCTGTTAGAAGTCCTCCGAGGGCTTCTCTTAAAATTAGCAGTGGTCGAGCTTGATCGGCCCGTAGTCAAAATTCGGGCGTAGTTCATTGTTTTCAAGTTTACATAAGCGTAATTGTATGTAATACATATATATACCCATAACCCTCCTTTAACATTAAAAATACAGATATCTTTCTTTTTACCCGACTACGCCTAAGTCAAAAGAAGGGTTGTGTATTTGACCGTTGTAACGTACATGTATAATGAAATGAAATACATGTACATTGAAATACGAGTATTATCTACGTGACGTACGTGCCTCCCTCCCGTGAAGGGAAGGGAAAAAATTGAAATGTGTGCTGGGAAAAAACGAATCGCATCAAAATTTTAACTTGAAGTTTTAGGGGCAGAGTGTTAGTGTACCTACTTGTCCAATTTTAAAACCTGCCTGTAAAACTACAAGTTAAAATTTTGTTGCGATTCGTTTTTCCACTTGTCCGTTGAAGATTCACTTCTTCTATGTGTCTCAGCACACATTTCAATTATTTTTTTCATAGGTTTACTGCAAATTATGATTTGTTTAGGTTAGGTAGGTACATTTTAATGAATGATTTTTTATGTAAACATATTTTATTTTGTCGAACAAAAAAAATTAAAAAATTAAAAAAAAATTTAAATAAATTCAAAAAACTATTTCAAAGAAAAAATAAAATAATAATCAAAAAGTTAGTCAAAAAATATTTTCAATACAAAAATATTCAGTAAAAAATATTCAAAAAAGTTAAAAAAATATTTCAACAAAAATTTTACAATAATTTAAAAAATCAATATTTTAAATGTTTAAAACGAATGGCAACGTATTTATACATAATTAATGGTAATATTTCAATCACTTTCAATCATCTTATCGAAATGTTTCGTAAGGGAATATAGTAACAGAAAGATCACAATAATTATAGTCCCATCAAAGATCTGATGATGGAGACGACAGATAGATTATATCGTGATTCGTGACAGCATGGCCGAAATGACGCAATGTCTAGACGTTGTCGGCTTCTCTTCTGACATCAAAGTCAATGGACCACTGTACGTTACTATACTGTGGTACTTACTCGTTTTAGTGATCTGCCACAAAATAACGAGAGACTGCAGAAGTATTACTCCATAAAACGCGCTCACAAATTATTTTGTGGCGCGCACGAGTACGGAACAACACACAATACATACAGACACCGTTCACTACACGAAAAATAAATGCAAATGGGAGCAGTACCAGAACCGTATGAGTAATTACACAGCAATACTGAGTAGATCACTCTTTTTTTTAGTGTGCAGACTGCAGTACACATGTGTGCGTTGCCCGAGCGTGCTTTTATGGAGTGATCCTTCTATGTTTATCTATTTGTGGTTCTGCCGTTCCGTACTTTAAGAACTCGTGGATCACTCCGTGTTGTTAGAGAAGGGGAAAGTACACTAAAGTCGTAACTAAGGTCATGTGCAGTACAGTATTACACGCTCGACGTAATCAGATTTTACCACGTAATGCTACACTCCTGGTATTTCTTTACAAGTTTCAAAGATGTAGTTTATAGCAGGCTGTTTACCTGCTGATAACTTCTTGTAATAATTTATTTTTTATACGATTAATGGAATTACTTAGTTAATAAGTTTCGGTACTCCATAACTTAATCCATAACTTGTGTATCTTACAAGATTAACATTTCGTAAAGCAATTCATGAACACATAAAGAGTTCACTTAAGAGCTTAGTATTTTATCTATGCTGTGGTTACGATGCATTTTCACTTTTCAAACATAATAACGTTTAATACGTAGATAGATGAATCTTTACATAACATCGTTGCGATTATGTTGCAGCAATGTAACTAACTCTATTTACTACTACAAATGCGTGTGTATGTACACTAATTACAGTTTGACACGGTGGGGATGGTCTAATCCGTGAATTACGTCCGAATGGAATCCGTTGGGACTGGTGATAGCAAGCGAAGAGCTTTAACCGTTTCGTATTTTCATATCATGAAAGCTGAATTTTTCGTGAATATGCCTAAAATGACCTGAATCTGCTAGTTTAGTGGTTTTCATTGACTTGTAAACATAGATACTAATTCCAAAAAAGCATTGTTTTGGACTTAGAATTCGATAGGTTTCGATAACTAAATAAAAAAATTCGTGTATTTTGCAAATACAGAAGGTAATGACAAAGTCTATAGGCAGCATTGAAGTATAATAATATAAGAACAGACATCTCAAACAAAATGTGTGTCCCGCCCGGGAGGTTCGATTTTCAAAATTGAGCCCCGGTTCTCTTTTCAAAATCGAACGAATCCATTGAAGATTGAAGCCACGTGGTGCCAATGCATTGGGACATGCATGGTGTTCGCGGTGTCGGTTCTATACGCTAGTAATAATACTTCAATGATAGGCAGCAGTTTGCACACAAAACAGTGTAAAAAATAAAGCGCTTCGAAGTTCCGTCGCGAAGGAGCGGACAAACACACTTATCGTGTGTTGCAAATTGAAACGAATGCGTCGAGGTCTGCAGATAACCCCTTATCACTCGACCCCACATTGTACGCTCGATAACAATTGTGCTTTTATGAGTTTCAATAACGGCTTCCAGTCACAAATATTTATAACACTTTATACATTTGGTACGTAGCTCGTCTAACTTTATATTTGGCTTCCCATTACAGAAAAAAAACTTTTATAAAAATTCTAAGTAAGATAGATAGATAGATTGTTTGCACACCACAGAATAGTTATATTAATGTACAATCATACAAGGAGAATAGATTAAATAAGAAGTACAACAACGCGGTCTTATCGCTACGTAGCGATTTCTTTCACGCAACCTAATTAAACCAGGCAAATGTTAGAAGGACACATAAGTTACAATTTTATTAAGTTTTTAAATAAAAAATTAAAACCTTATACCTAATCGTATAGCCAAAACACATATCCATTCAAAATAATTCCACGCACAATACAGGTTTTGCAGAAAATAGTAAGGTATATTTAGCCGCCGTGATCTTTGTAGCCTTTGTAGGTATACGTATATCTGTGATGTATGCATGAAAGTATTAATCGTAGTATAGTTTATTTATAGTAGGGCTACTAAAAATATAATTGTAGGCCAACGACTTTAGTCGCGTCGCGCAGCGTCCACTCTGTTCACAATTAGCCGTCAGTTGACCCCGCGCGCCCCAGAGAATTACTACCACTGGTTTCAATGTTGCCCGTTGTCCCCTTTTTAACCGAGCTTCCCTGTTTTCAGAACATTTCATGGTATGCCAATTTGACCATTTTAATGTATTCGTAGTTTAACGTGATTAAACATTTTTTTAATCATCAGTACAATTGCTACACAATATCGCGATAATCAGTAAGTACTTTTTACCATTATTATCAGCATTTAACTCCGTTTCATTTAAAATAAAGTCTTCAACCCATTAATGGCCCACTACTGGGCATGGGTTTCTCCTCTTGAGGAGGCCTAGAGCATACTTCACCACGCTGCTCCAGTGCGGATTGGCGAAGGGTGATGTATAAAATAATAATTGCAATAAATGCCGTTTTCCTCATTGAAGTATAATGTCATAGAACCGACACCTCAAACACCATGTATGTCCCAATGCATTGGCGCCACGTGGCTTCAATCTTCAATGGATTCGTTCGATTTGGAAAGGAGAACGGGGGCTCAATTTTGAAAATCGAACCTTCCGGGCGGGACACACTTTTACTTCCAGATGTCTGTTCTATACGCTAGTAATAATACGTCGATGGCTTTCCTTTCACAGCTGAAGGTAAAATTTTAACAGGGGAATTATTTTACAACCACAAAGATGAAATATTTAGAACGCTAGATTAAAATTTCATTTTAAATTTTCTTCGACTATACATTTATTAAAAATACTTTTTACCAATATTGGCAAATCATGAGTTCAGAGCTGGGAACACTATTCTCTTACAATATTGTCACGTGCTAGTGTTGCCATAGAGCGTGGCCTTGATTCCTCTATTGACTCACTGGACTTCGTGATTCTACTTTAAGATTTAAATTCGCCACTTGTAGTTTGTCATCGTTCCGACTGTCAAGAGTTCTTGTTTTATTCTACTAGCACAGTACTTTAATTATCTGCCATGTTTTATCACTTTATGAAACTACAGAAAAGTTAAATTACGGTTATGATTTTAAGAATGTTTTATATATAGAATATAATATTTTCTTACATTGAATGGAATTCTCTTTCCAGCTTTATGTTTTGGTTCTAATTAAATAGCTCTTACTCTTGTTTATAGCTTGCATGAAATCTTAAGCTCTAGTGTCAACTCCCCTTCACAGTCCATGAAGAACTGGAGATGGATGAAAATGGCTGGTTTACATAACATCTTAAACCTTTGCCTTTTTACTAAGTAAAAAGCCGACAAACGAATGGAGCCCCTTAATGTTAAGTGAGAACCGCCACTGGACATCATCAATACTAAAGGCATCATGAAGCGTTGGCTAAGAAGAAATAAAGGGTTTTAAGAAAGAAAGGGCAATTGGCACTCTGAACTTGCAACCGATTCACGTAAACTATTTTAGGTTAATCGTAGTAGACGGATATAAGTTAGTGGGAAATAAAATATTTTTATCTTCAGAACACTGGGTGGGTGTAAACTATAAACTACTTTAATGAAGATATCATTATGAGGCTGCAAACATTCATTAGTCATTGAATCTCGCTTATTTAAGATCCGTTTTACAAGTGCAGCTGCTATCGATGTAATTAAAGTTTTTAATTTAATATGTGTTTCAATAAAATTACAAATGGCAAATTTAATTAAGATTATATCGCATTGTCGCAACATTTGTACCTTATGCAACGGTTATATAAACCACAATTTTAAAGAGTTGAGGTATAGACTGATATTGATAGCACGAGTTTGGCGCTTGGCTTGGGGGAAAAAAGGTTTAACAAGTGTAAAATTTTAATTAAATTCAAGGCTAATAATATTTTAGATTTTTGGTTATGTCCATGTATACTTGGTCTCAGGAAGCCCATAGTGTCGTATACAGAGCTTGTTACTGCGTCTTTATATGTGAACAAATCAGTAGACAAGCAACCTGTTCCAATGGTAAGGTAAACAAATGCCAGTACTGTCACCAACGTGTTGACATCCAATAAGAAATCATAGAACCTGGTTTTCAAATGGTTCCCCAAACACTAAAAGAAACACTTTAAAAACATTTCATGGTTGGCGTAAATTGATATAGCAACTGTTTCCTTATGGGTGTCAATCGACCTGACCGAACTAATAATGAATTAGCGTACTTTTACCAAATAAATATCCCTAAAGCAAATTAAATAGAAGTCAGAAAAACGTTACTTCCTGGTCTTTATAGAGTTTAGGCAAAAACGTTAACAGAGTTGTACTGCGCCTCAACCTCAAAGCAGTTACGTGTTCGCTATTTAGTTCACTATCAAAAAAATACATGAAGCTGGATTATGACGAAACTCATGAGCGGCTTTTTGTTGCGAGTTGCGAGTACGGAAGTGCGAAATTACAGTGACTTGCGGCTTACGAATATAACTCATTAGGTTCAATTCTAATGGGCATTACAGAGCAATGTTTCGTTCTTTATACTGCAGGCATTACATATTCATTTCGGCTAATGATATAAAAGTAAACAACGGGGACATACCGCCATTTTAAAATTAGCTTAAAGCAAGATTTAATTAAAGTAACTTTATATTTTTATTTATGTTAAACACCTGGAAATAACTACAGTAAAAAAACGATAAACCCTGAAACCTTCGTTTAAATTTTTAGTTAATTCTTTAAAATTATGATGCGCATCATTTGTCCCAAGCTAACTATGTATGTTCATTAAAAATTTAAAATATTTCTTCTTTGCATTCTGTTTTTCTTCTTTTCTTCTGTTTTCTTTCTTGGCCGGTAATGCATGGTGTCTTTCGTGTTACGATGAAGTGGCTTGTCTACTCCACACACGCACAGCCGCAGTTTATTCTCAGATCTCTGGATTTAATGAATGCGCAGAATAAAGTAACAGAGCGTCTCCAATTCTTAGGAAAAACAACATAGCCTTTTAAACAATGGGTGAAATCATATTACAATTTTGTATTAGTCAAGTAGTTTCCAATTCGTCATTGCTGGAAAAACATAGAAAATAATTGAAATAGGAATCCTGAGAAACAAAACGTATTTATTTCCATGATAATGCGAAACACCAATGATTTTTATTTACTCATTACTTTACATACCTTAAGAAACGTTTTCTAGTTACCAGAATATTCTAGCTTACAAATCTTATTATAAATTGTTACAAATTATTTACGTCGATGTTAATGGTACTAGTATTCGTTGGTACTTAACTCTATAAACGTGTAAACAGTAGAAGGTAACTACCAGTTAACGAGGTACGCAGAAACAAACCATAGTAACGCGAACGGTAAGTACTTACACTTCCTGTACTGTAACAGACATCGCCGGTGTCTGGTTTTGCAAGTAAAAGTGTTTGGTAGACTAGTTATTTACTATTGCGACACAATCACTAAGTACAGTGCTAAGTGACATTCATTATTCGCTATTCCAGTCCAACAGCTGTTCTGGTTGAGACCCGGTTTCCTTGATTTGTTACTGTAATACTGTAATGTCATGTTGCTACCAAATTCATGAACTACGAGTAGCTTGTACCAACTTATTACGATTTTCCATTTCGCAAAAGGTATGAATTGAATGAGTACAACCAATGGAACATTTTATTTGTACGTTTAAAATAGAACATGCGAATATCGAAGACCGGTTTCGAGTACGCCATTTCTCGTCAGCTAATTTAAATTAGTGCGTAGTAGATGTCAGGACAGATTAAATAATTGACTGATTTGGTGGCGTGAATGATAATTAATCTATGTTTCCTTAACGAGCGCCGAGGTATGGAAAAGGCTAAAACGAAGTCAAATAGCGCAAAATCTCGGGCTCGATACGAAGTTGCCTTTCACTTAGCGAACGGCGGAAGCGCGGTTATGTCACAGCGGAGTGGGCCATCGAGTGACCGTAATGGCCGACACACTTACCACGACCCACCAAAACAACGGTTGCGTCAACGACAATATGACAAAATATTGCATAATCTTATTTTGGGTTTTTAGTGACACTGTTATTTATGATTCATTTTCGATCGTCCTATGAAGGGCAGTTATGAACGCACCTTGCAAAATATGTAGATCAGGAATGGATTTTTTTGTTTCGTAATGAAATTAGAAACGAACAGCTGAAAGTGTTTTTATTGCTATTATTATTGTTCGTATAAAGATGATAAACATAAGAAGAAGACAAACATAACATAACAGAAATCAATAATTTTACCTACTATTCTGTGGCACTATTCCGTCTGTACAAACTGTATTTTGAAAAAATCTATATTCTGATCCTATGAGACTAATCTGGAACACCTCGTTTGTTTGTTAGTATGCATTAGTCAGTCACACTTCAAGAAACACAAAAGCTCACGACACAAAAAGTAGCATTGATTTGATAACTTACCCAGCTGAATAATAGCGCGGTTACAATCTGGCAAAAAGTTAACGCAAGTAAGTGTAAGAAATAATGCGAATCAAATGTTTATTTGATTTCTCCTGGACGTAAAATACATTGGAGCAACTTGGTGGTACCTTTCAGACAACTTATAATAAAATTATAGAAGAAAAGACATAATGCCCTACACTTTTCTTTAACTAAGTATAAAATAAAGTTTATCATGTCTGATTTACGACACAGAGTTTTAATAGGTATTTTCCATCATAAACAGATTATTTCCTACAAATTGCACAATATTTATTATTCATTATAATACACAAAAAAACTTAGTCTACGTAATAAAAATGTCACACTTTTAGATCAGCATTTGTTTCGAAAGCTGTTTGAAATCGAACAAGTATTACATTCAAAGGTCGAGATGAATATGCTAAAATATAATAGAAGTTCGCCAAGTGCTGTGTGATGTAAGACGACACTGATCCGGTCTTGGTTACATGCAGTTACCGTCACTGAAAACGAACGTTTTCTACGTGATTGTCGATACAAGATAGATACCACAGATAACTACAAAAATCTCGAATTTAATCAAATAATATTTCGTCTCTAAGTAGAGAGCCAAAATATTCGATTTACAAAAGTTTGCAAGGAAGTTTGCAAAAAAGGTTTGCAAGATTGGGGAAATCAAAATAATATAAAGGGTTTTTATCCGGCTGGGCAGTTTGATGAGCTGAAAAATAAAAAATTTCAATCGTTGTGCATGACACTTTACCTCCACTGCTAATTTTAAAGGCCTCACATGAATTAGAAACTTTTAAACAAACTCCTTTGATTGCCTTTCATCAATGGAAAAATAATCAGCTTCATTCACCAATATAAAACCGAAAACCCACGTTTATTTGTTTAGAGGTGTTATTCTGTCGGCAGTCAAAAGCATGGAAATTTTGTTCGGCCTGTCAATTATTAGTCTAGTAGTTTAGGTAAAAAGTTCTCAAAATAGCTTTGGGCGACGGAGCGTGGCGGTTGGAATTGAACCGTGTAGCTCCAGTCTCCACTCGAATGCACAGGAGTTCCGCCAAGTCATCGCCTGACTCTTGGCTTGGCTCCCTCTGAAGGAACCTTTCCACGAGCGAGTTTAATATGGCCATACGTTTTTATTGTAATGAATAAACCACTATTCAATTAATTGTAGTCTTGTTTGTACATAATACAGAACTTAGTTTTTTAAAGTAAGGTTTACTATAATACTGTTTTCTTCTTTATTTTGGTGTAGTGTTATAAAATAAACCGGGCAAGTGCGTGTCAGGCCACGGGCAATGTTCCGAAGTAGCAAGTTTATCGACTGTTATTAACTTAACTGCTTATGCTAACATAGCTGTGATAGTTTTCCGTGTAAATTTATCATATAACCTATTTTTGATAATTTTTTCACTTGTCCAACTCCAACCATTTAGCCGGCATGGGCACTTGAATTTAATCAAAATTAACACTTTAAAGCCAAATTTTTCGCAAACCTATCTCTAAATCCAAAATTGGTTTTACAAGACCCATAGTATTTTTAAAAGAACTTTTTAACGATTCCCTATATTCGAAAAATCGAACAACTCCATTTTTATTAGAACCATTCGATATACTTGAACAACATTAGAAGTGAACACAGACATGTTTACTATCTAGGTATGTCTGTGGAAGTGAAGCTGCTTATTATTGCTTGTCATAATTATGTCAAAATGAAACAGTCAATCACACACTATCATTTGTTTTCATACATGTTTTCTTTGAAACAACGTTTTTCTCGGGTTTGACGATTTCTGCTCTTGCGAACAACCTCTCATACCTCCTATAAAGGAAATCGAATTTACTCGACGATTGGATGATGAATGAATGGCCTAAATAACGGAATTGCAACCCAGAAGTGGGTACTCTACAGTAATTATATTTAACTATTGCTACTATTATTTCTCTTTAACTCAATAGAATTTTTGAAAACTTGTTTGAGTTAATGAAAAATAAAATATTTATACATTAAATAACATAAGAATCATTAATGTCACGTATGTTAATGTAACATGTTCTCAGCCCAGATGGATTTTGACGATCTCCTTTATCTATACTAATAATAAAGAGGAAAGATTTGATTGTTTGCATTGAATAGGCTCCGAAACTACTGAACCGATTTGAAAAATTCTTACACTGTTGGAAAGCTACACTATCCCCGAGTAACATAGGCTATATTATATTTTCAAAAAAAATAGGGATCCTTAATAAAACTCCAATAATGTAACCCAAGGTGTAAAAAATAAAGAAAACCGAAGCAAAGCGAGGGCGGTTACTCGTATAATTATAAAATAAATAAACATGTTTTATGTAGCGCCAGTCATTAGACTTCAACGCGTTTGATCCACCGGGGTTCGTAATAAATAAATCGTTGGGAAACTGTCGGTGCAAATTTAACTTATTTCCTTATTAGGTGAACATTAAACTTACGGAATAAAGTGATATCTAGTCCACCTGGAACTTCCTAGTTGGCTTGAAAATCAGCATCAATCGGTAGTGAGAGTGGAGCGCGGAACGGCGCGGCGCTCGCGCAGGCGGCGCGGTTACGTCACAGACTCACACACACACATTCACACTTTCACTGTTAGATAATAGTACCCGCACCACGCCACTGCCTTACTTACATACTTACACACACAATAGGAGCCGTTCTACAATCTATCGCCCACTGCGATACTTAACATTTATACTTTTGACTGTTTCATTACATTTAAAATTATAAACGCTTTAAAAAACATAGTACCTACTATTTTATTTTGACTTGAATTGAATAAAAAATAATGTAAATGAAATAATTTATTTTAATGTTAGTTTATACGGAAACAAAGTTTTATTTTAGATCGAATTTTGCTAGTTTTTACTATAATCAAGTGTATTGCAATTGACTTTGTAAATCTTTTGATGTTAGTTTTTCTGGGTTTAAAAAGAAGCAAACCTGCGGGCCACTGGTTATTGTCGTGTTTTTGTTGGATGAGCAATAACTCGTACTTATATTGCGCTAGACGAATGCGATGTTAGACGGTTTATTCGTGGGATGGTAACAGCGAATGAATATTAAGTTTGGTATATCCGCAAACTTCGGCCTTGGCTCGATGCTTGTACTACTCGTAAGTTAATTCTTTCCGTATGGCGACGTTATACAGGACATGTATTAGACCACGTTTAACGTTTTAATTTTAAATACGTGAATTCCGTAACCTACGATGGTTATTTTATTTAAATTGCATTACATATTGCATATTTTTTATTTAACTTTTCAAAGCGATCTATTTTTTTGTTTTAATATTAGTAATTGCATGTGTCGTTTTTCATTAGATTTCTTAATAATATTACTTTACTTCAGAACACTAATTTCATCGCCATCACCATTGGCTTCGCTTCGCCTTTTTAGGATTCGTTCAAAATTTTTCACGCATTTTTTTTGCTAATGTTCAAGACTGGTCACGAACGTCAGCAAAAAGTTTTATCTTCGATCACCAACCTTGATCTTTGTTAGCGAAATAATTACGCCGGCATTATGAACAATTCATATTAATGTCTATGGAAAAATATTTGATATGGAGTTCGAACGTGAATGTTTTTATGGTGACAGTTTGTTAAAAGCATTATTTGATTATAATATCGCACCCCTAGATGAAGACTCCGGTAAATCAAAAAACTTAATTTTTCAGAAATCCCGAAAAACTGATTTTAGAATAGTTAGGAAAGATATCAAAAATCTAATAATATATACATAAAGGTGCCATTTTATAATGCTTTTTGAATTATTTTATTTGTATATTGGCTGTTAAAATCCTAAGAAAATCGAGATTTTTTAGTTACTCTACTTTTGCAGCAGGAGTAAGCTACTTTTATGCGCACTAAGTAGAGTTACTTTACTTTATCTGAAATAAAAATGAGATAGATACATTACTTTTCACCTCAGAAATAAGATAAAACTTTTTTTTGAGGGTTTTGCTATGCACAACTTGGTAAGCTTAGGAACACTAGCTTTAGTTTTTATTTTTATGTAAGTGCATTATGCACTAGAATGGTTAAATGGTAGAAATAAAACAATTGTTTAGGCAAAAAGTTGTTATAATTTTATTACAGCAAAAATTCGTTTGTACTTAGTGTTATAAAAATATTATGTCCTAAAAAACAAACTGAGATCGTACACGACTTATTATAAATAAATATTAATTATTCGTCTTTAAATAATCATATAAATGTACTTTAAAAAAATATCTCTTTTATACTTTAAAAAATTCTTATTTCCTTACCTGTCATTACAAAATCCTAAAATGTACAGCTACTGAACTAATATTAGTTAGAATGTTACTGCTCATCTAGAATTAACGAAGATTCTGAAATACTGGGTGGTGAAGCTCCTTCAGCTGGCAACTCAGGCTCCTTTACTATATTGAGCATATCCTTACCAGGTGATGACAGAGTTCTTAGTGGTCAGGGTCCTCTTTTTATGCGTTTATCAATTCTAACATGAGTTTTTCACGGCATTTTATTGTCCTAAAAATAAACAATGTTCATATTCAATAATGAATCAAGTAAAGTCAACCAACTCAAAAAATCCAAAAATATCACGTATTGTTTTTCATAACTTTATAACGAATAATAAAATCAATTAAAAATGTCAATAACGACCTATTTCTCTATTAAAAGTACATATATCACTAAACAGACAAAAATAAACGAAGATAGAATTAAAATTCAACAAAACTACGTTAAATCGAAATTTAGGTTTACTTTCATGTAAATCTGAGTAAATCAAAATATCGAAAAAAAAATTGCAATATAATCTCATCTAAACCCCTAAAAATTGAAATAAACTATTATTATTATCACTGAAATTTCAGCAAAACCCAATCATCTCAAAATAAACATGAAACTTACCTAATCAATTTCACATAAACTCCTGCAACTCAAAATATCCCACTATGCAATCGTACTCCACCTGCGTCGACCGGGAGACAACTAAAAATGGTGGAGTAGTGTTCGCGCCGTTTGGGGTAAGTTCATTCAAGTAAAGCAGCACTTCGTGCAATTTTTCGACAACGGTTTATGGTATCGTTACGTGAGTTATATCTCCGTGTAGGTATTCGAGTCAGCAATTCGAAAACACCACTAACTCAAAACGCATACTTTTTGATTTAGTGGGGTTTTCATCTAGGGGTGCGATATGAATATTTGTAACTATGGTTCTTTACGAGACTTCCTGTTGTATAATTTGTTACGAATAATTTATTGTTTGTTATTTCAAATCAAATGTATGTACTTCAAATGTATGTACAATCAATTTGATTTCCATAATTAAAATTGCAGAATCTTAAGGAAATGATGCAAATTTCACATAAATTAGTAGACATGAGTTGTTCGAGATAAAACGGGAGAAATTGAAGGATATGTGTTAACAATTGGGTTTGTAACATATAAACGATAATTACAGCTGCAGAAATAATTGGCAGTGGATGCAAATTTGCAAATTGACGGGTGAGAGAAAGTAAACATTTGAAATTTGTGAAAATTGTGAAACTTTCGGTAAAATACAGCCATGAACAGTTACGCGCATATGAAAACAAAACGGTCGCTGATGTTGACTTTGAAATACGCGTAACTTATCTGATTTGATATTAAAATTACTCAACATACTCACTTAAGTAAAATACTCTCCGGTTGTAGCAACTGAACTGTAAGCGTTTAGTCGATAAATATTTATCATTTCTTGGATATAACATTAACAGCGAATCAAGGTATCGATGTGTTGAAGATCTTATGAATATAAATCACAATTTGCATAGGTACTTGTGCTCAAACTCATACATACATTTAAGGGCTCTTTCAATTTAGACGTTTCGTGTCGGACCGCTGTCGTACGTTTACCGTCCCGCTAAATACGACCCGCTGCCGTGCCGCTGCAGTACGGTAGCAGTCCGTTACCAAACGCCTAAATTGAAAGCTTATCTGACTGCCGTGCGTTTGTATGGTAGTGCTGTTTAAATTTATTTAGTTTATTTGAAAGAAGTTAAGCCATGGACTCTGACGAAGAAACATTACTGTTAGTGCTCTTGTCAACCATCAAGCAGAAACAAAAACGACGCCCCAGTAAAAGAGCATCACCGATTTTTTCGTTAACATGTAATTTCGGCGATTTCTATAATATTTACCGTAGGTTAAAACATGATCCAAGCGATTTTTTTAATTACTTACTTAAGAATGTCTAGAGAATGTTTCTAAGAATTACTTGAATTAGTTAAAAAAAAAATTCTTCCAAATTCTTCCACGTTCATATCATCTATTTTAAGGAAATAATAAACATGAAAATTCGATTAAATTACCTCTCACGTCTAGTCACCGCACTATTCAAACACGTGGAGTTTGCAACGTAACCGTCCTGTCGACGGGCGTTCGCGGTACCGACCCCGCACTGTTGCCGCACCGTGCGTTTTGTATGAAAACAAACGACCGTCCGTGCGCCATACGACAAACGCACCGCTTCGGCACTGGAGCGGTCCGACACGAAACGTCTAAATTGAAAGAGCCCTAAAAGAGTGTCAAATATTTCAATATGTTTCGAAAATCGATTGTGGGTAGGTACATACATAGGTAGGTACGTGAGGGCAATGCACGATAAACTCCAACAAACCCTTATCATCCCTGTGCAGGGTCGAATGTATTGTATAAACTAGAATTTTAATGCTAACACATTTTGACGACACTGTAACCTAGTTGGTAGCGATCCTGCCTGCGAAGCCTGGAGTTCCGGGTTCGATTTCCCACTGGGGCAGATATTTATGTGACAGATAAATATTTGTACTCGGGTGCAGGGTGTTATTGTGATGTGTTATGTGTATCGTCCATGCCACTCGCGACACAGGTAAGAACCTACTGCGGGGGTATGAGTGTGTAAGCGTTTATTTATTTATTTATTTATTTACTGTTAATTTTATAAAGTATCAAAATGGGTCAACGGGATAAGAATTTGAGAAAAATAATATACAATATAGCTCAAATGAAGGTATGAGTTGTAGTGATAAATTTTAATTATATTATCAATTGAATCAAATCGACATCATAATGACTTACATGACTTCTTACTTAATTAGCTATTAATATGCTCAAATTTTAATTAATCTATGACATTAACAACATAGCTTCACGTCACGACTATTTCTTAAATCAACAAATAATATTGAAACCATTTTGTTTATGTTGAATTAAATTAGCCCTGGATAGGACTCTATACATATACATATTTAAACACACATTGAAATATCTCTTTAATATGTAACAAACAAACCTATTTCCCTCCATAGTTCACCAAAGCATTCACACGATAACTTGAGCATCAATCGTTTTCGCTCTCAATTTTCAACGTCTGGTCTGTTCGCAAACTATTGGTGTAAAACACTCCCTAACTCCCGGCCCATGCGGGTCGCGTGCAGGCGCGTGTCCCTCATGAAACGCAAATTTGTATAATAAAGACCGATATCGTCACCTCAAAATCGTATAAGGGACTTTGTCACGCCGTCACACTCGATACAAACGATAACTTTGCCACTGCGCTCGAGATGTCCCGAATTTTCAAGTATTGGAATTGAACGGTGGTCAATAATAAAGATACTGGGTACTTGATAGTTTAGTCATGACTATGATCCATGTATCTAACTGGATATAACTATACTATATTAATAACTTACCTATTATTTAGTCGCATTTTCTAACTATTCCGTTTTGCTCATAATAAGGTGCCTTTCAAGTCGATAGTAAAAACACCTAAGGAAATTGCAGAAATAAAAAATATTTTTTTTTTGTATTTTGTGTATCGCGAGCATTCAAAAACTAAAAGCATAATGTGGTAAAGTAATTTTATAAAGCCACTTCTAGTTTAACAAAGGGCGCGTGTGATAGTGAGAGCTAGGGAAGGTGTCAAAGATCAAGGTTCTGCAAACGCAAATAAACGGATTTACATAATTAGTCAGCTGTTTTGCAAAGAGTATACCGGTTGATATTTGAGAACCGGTTTCGTTAGAATCTCTATACACATCATTATATTATTGTTAGCTATTGGGTAACTAGGGAGCGTCTGCGAGTTTGTCTGTATCTATAATACTGAAATATAATGAAATATTTTTTATTGACAATATTATTTGTTACAACGGTATCTAGAGGAAAGAAAAAAAAATGTTACTTTCCGTGTCCATTTTTCCGAATCCGTTTTGTTTTGGTGGAGATAGAACTCAGACAAAAATAATCAAATTAATGAGATACCTAAGATAAGCACTTTGTAATAAATAATAATGTTAAAGTTACAAATAACAAATAAAATTTTCGTCTTAGGTAGATATAAAAATTGAGTATCCGGGTGTATTTCCCAGACGATGTTATAAAATTAAATACATTATACCTACAAGTTTTAATTTAATAAGTAACTTGATTAATTACGTTCTTTTTTATAAATTGTGTTGGCTTGAAATCGTTATGGTTAATGTAATAGAGAAAATTTACATTAAAATATAATACAATATTATTTATTGTGCACACTAATAAATGACAAAAGACGACTTTAACTAAACAAACCGAAATTTAAGCAATAATAATAAATGAAAAAAATGTGTTTTGTCGTTCAAATCTCTAATTAAATTGGAACTGATACAAATAAAACTAAAGAATCAGTCGAAATATACTTGAAGTCAAGTATTTAAGTAGTGACTTAACCATATAGGGCAGATAGCCTGAAAGTGGGCCTACCATACCTATGACAAAACTTGGACTTGTCTTCTTGATCATCTAGTATTAAAACAACAATAAATAATATAATAATAATCAATATTTTTCAAGTAATTTGAAACTTTATAAGGTTTTAATATCGGAAAATAAAATCATTACTTGAAATATTCATTAGATTATAAAGAAAAAATTAGAAAGAAAAATTATCAAAATATCTGCTCCTTTGTGGAATCAACAGGAATAAGTAGGGTAAAGGAGTCGAATTTTCGAAGTTTAAAAAAAAGGTCAAAATCTCGAAAACGGTAACAATATTATTGAAGTAATATTTTGACATACGATAGGTCCACCCTCAAGCTATCTGTCCTCTATGGTTGAGTCACTACTAACGTAAAAGTAAAATACTTACAATGTGTACTGGATCCCAATTTACACACGTAGTAAAATGCTCTATAGATCGCTGTAATGATAATAACTTTTCTTACAAGGAATGCGAGGTTATTGTGAAGGGGAATGGCACTTAATTTGTGGTTTGACTCGCGACCGTTCCAACCAATCAACCCCGTGCGTTAACAGTTAGTGATAACGATAAGTGAATACGTTAACCTTTGTAACGCTAGGGGTAAGTCGGGGTGCTGCCGACCGATGACCGTTGATGTGAAACAAACGGATTTCTAACGGACCCAAGCTTACCCCCCATAAATAATTAATGGTAAACTATAATCAATTTGTGATACTCGTATTCGTTTTTGGGAAATTAATATTAGTTTCTTGATTTACTCAAATCTATTACAATAAAATTTACGTTTTGTGTGCTTGCCCACTGCTCAAAGGTTGACTTGAAGAAAATGCGTTTAGAATTAAGTTCGTCTTTTGTTTTACTATTGTATGGTACCGAAGAGTCATTTGACAGTTGATATTAAGTTCATAAAGCTTCTAGACTTGCAAGTTACATTAAAGCATATAATTTATATTTTTTCGGAACTATGTAGTAATATATTTGAAAAGGTAATTTTGGACGGTTTATTTGATTTCGGTGAGGCAAAACAGGAAATTCTACGATTCTCTGTAAAGTTAGAAAGGTCTGTTTTGTCTGTCAACTAGCCCAAGGTGTGCTTCAAGAACGTTCATAGTCAATAGTTAATAGTCAGTGTATTTATTAGTGACAACGTGTTTTAGGTCAAACGTAAAAATAAGTGTGTTTGGTACACGATTCAAGGGGTAACTTACAAATACAGGTATATTTATGCCAAATGTTTTAAGCTCATTCAGATAGGTACCTAAGAATTATTTTGCCGTATTGAATACCCCATGATGGCATACTAGGGCAACAGAAGTCGTCTACTTAGTTGCAAGGCTTCACATTAGTCTTTCAAAATACAAAAATATTTTAGCTCTAATGTTGACTAGACCGACAAAAGAGTAAGGATTACTATTATTGTAAATTAATTTATTTTATTATCTAAGTAACTAATTATATTATAAGTAAATGCTTGTCTACAATATAGTAAAGATGTTTAACTTAGTAAAAGCCTATTCAATCTTGAGTTTGGCAAACAATGTTAAAACGTTATATCTGGACATCATAAGGTAAATAGTACAGCAATATTACTCTTCATTGAAAGGCCCGTGTTTGACGTACTCAACTTCTCAATGCGTTCGTTATCGAACACAATTCATTCATTTAAATTCTCGTAACAATTCTTGTAAACGAGAGGCCACGCTAACTTACGAATGGTTCATAAAATCATAACATTTTGCAAAGAGAAGAAGATGCTAAAGATGCTATTTACATCGTGAGATGTATTAAAATAAAATATAATACTAGCAACCCGCTCCGGCTTTGCACGCTCTGAAAATTTCAATAATGCCTACTATGTTTGTTTGGCGTGGTTTGGCCTAACTATTGCTTTCAAGCGAATCGTTTAGATTACAATGTAACTGATGTTCATTGCTTCTAAAAAATGAAGTTCTGTTTTTTAAGTTTACTTGTCTCTACAAAACCACCGGGTCCAGTGACACCTCTCTTAAATTACTTTTGTTGTTATGAAAAATTATTTAAAGCTCATAGGCAAAAATTGAAATCGTGATAAACTTAGTAAATATAAAGTATAATTCGACAATACAAAATCATGTAACTTCGTCCAGATGTAAAATTCGAATCAAATCTCGAAAATCCGTATTTTTCGTTTGTCGATTGTAATATAAAGTTATCTGGCTCCCACGCCCCGTTCCCAGGGCAGCAATCTTTCCTGTTTTGATTTCTCCATTAATAACAGATTGCTAAAATTTATACCAATAAAATAAATCAGAGCTGAATGACTTTTATTCAGGCTTAATAAAGCTGACAGTTGCGTGGCTAAAGGAATAGTGATTAAAAAATATTGTGGTTCGCACCGGTGCTACCCGCATAATATATTCCCCTAACGCGTATTAGAGGTCCCTGTCATTTGGGGTAGTCCCCTAATTATCCAATATTCGAGGGCCACTATCATAATATGACAATTTTTGATACTCATCTATAATGAGCATCGTTCATACACACCCGCCATAATAAACAACAGAACAACACAATTAGGTATATTCTTCAGATATTTCATGAAGTTTTAATTTATAATTTTACATAATATAAAAAAATAGTAAATCCCTACTTTACCTTGAGGAGGCACCCCGAGAATCATTTTTTAAGATTTTATTCTACGAATTTGTAGTTTTAATAAACATGTATATCCGAGTATAATTACAGCTTTCTAACACTAAGGGCGCTGTCCGCTTGAAGCTGACAACTGTAACAAAAACTATCCATTCGAAAAAAGCACTAAGGGCCTTTGCGCTATGCTGCGGACGAACGATCGGACATGACGAAACTATAAGGGTTCCGTTTATAATACGAAACACTAAAAAGATTAAATGTATTCCGCGGTATTTTTATTCCGTGATATTTTTAACGGCAAAATTTCTTTGACTTTTTAGTTTAGAGCACATTTTTTTAAGAGTCAGTTCAAGTAGTTATTTATATTTGAATTTAAGTATAAGAGTTAACGGCAACCGTTGCTAAATAAAAACATTATACACCAAGGGAATATGAACTACCCGCATGAAAGTTATGGCGGTCGCCAATATAGAGGACTGGCATATTGTATTCCGTTGAATAATCAGTCTTATGGTCCATAACATAGAGTCTACATAGCTTGTTTCCTGACAATGTATTAGTACTCTTCCCCTACGCGGGCTATTTACAACTAAAGGGTGTGTGGACTAAAATGGATCAACAGTAACAATTTAAATACAGTTTATGCTTTACACAATGGTCATTCACTTAATAATACACGCACGCTCGTTTTATAAATTGCTTTTATTGTCGGGGACGGATTATTTGAGTAAATGAAGTGTTTTATTGCTATTCTCGGTACAGCCATGAATAATCTGACCTTGAAATCTGGTTTGCATACCAGTGCCTAAAATGTATTTACTTTAGTGTTGACTTAAATCTTAGTATGTTATATTTAGGAACAGTCACTTCCCTCACCCTTATTTACCGCACTTAAGGAAAATCTTTACTCAGCATTAAATGCTAATGTCCGTACGTGTAATCTTGTTAATTAACTACAGGTTCACAGCATAAGTTGCAAGTTAAGCAGAAAAGTTCTAATCCCATAATTCGTAACACAAATACTAGGCAACGGAATTGTGAATAACAGCGGCCCTAATATAGATCTTTGGAGCACTCACATGGTAATTTGGGCTCCCGGGGACTCTATCCTAACTTTTTGAATACGCTCAGATAGATAAGACTTAATAAGGCCAACTGATTTTGTTGAGATACCATAATTCCCAAGTGTATTTATTAATATATTATAATCAACGCAATCGAAAGCCTTTGATAGGTCGTAGAATATGCCATTTACACACTGCTTGCACTTCCAAGCTCATAAATATTTTTAAGTAGAGCGATGCCTGCTTTGATTTGAAACCAACAAAACATCAGTCCAATACGGTTCGAAATCAACAGAAATAATGTATCTTATTTTGCTTTGTTATTCAAATCGTATGGCGGCATGAGTCGACTTCCCTGTCGGAAGGAGAAGTTATAAAGAGCGCCTACGAAACCAGTTTAAAAGCCCGTTCAAATGTCATCGTGTAAAAGCGAAATGCATGCGAGTACAGTGTTTACACGTGAGCCAAATTTAGTTAATTCGCGTGCTGAGGCACTGGTCTGCTTGTCGACTACAAAAGAGACAGAAAGAGAGAGAGAGTAGGTACAATTCAAAATACATAACATAACAAGATGAACTTTGTTCCAGTCTTTAGAGATGTACTGTAATATGATCCAGTTACTCTGTTTTAAAAACGTGAGTAATTTAATTAAAGAAAAACGTATTTTTTTCTAATTTTTTAAATAACGTATCCTCTAAGGATGTTTGGAAAAGCAATATTTGATACTATTAAGTATAGTATCTTAAGAATTTGTTGCTTTTCAATTTTATTTTCATTTTATTGCGTACAGGAAATAAATTTCGGTATCGACTTGTCTTGGTGTAGTTTGACGTCACTGGAAAGTTCTTGCAAGGTATAAAATAATGAAATACCTATTTAACGATTTCCTATTTATTTATTAATTTTATCTATAGTCGTTGAGCAGTGCGACAAGCACAAAGTAGAAGTCACGGGAACAAAAGCCCTCCAGCGACCACCGAGTGCTTTCCGAGAACAAACCCGGAGCTTATTTAGCTCGTTCCTGAGCGAAAATACCTCGTTCCGTTCCGAGCTCTACTGACTGACTATCTTATACTTAGAGTAATTGGAGCGATCAGTTAGCATTTGTTTACGTCGATTTGCATAGAACTTACCACTGTGATTAGTAGGTCTTATTTAGGTAAAGAATATACATATGTACTTAAGTTGACTTGTGCAAAACATGCAACGTGAATCTATCTATATTAATACGTAAAGGGAAAATCTTTGTACCTCGTTTTAAGATTATTTAATGCAAGCACTTCTTGCGTAACTTGAAGTAAAGTAAAGTAATTTCGGAAATTCCTCGTAAGTTTGAAATTCCGTCACATAGCTAAGTCCATGAGAGCGATGAGTAAATTTCTGACTTGGACATAAACAGATACTTAATAGTAACTATTCTGTATTAATCAAAAACATGACTCATAGAATATTTTTAAATAGATCCATTCATTTTACTTTACCTATTTTTTCTTAGCAAAATGACTGTGCACCAAAGATAACTTGTACAAAATATACATTACTTAAGAATATTTTTATAAGTTACCATTTAATCGTTGGATTTTTGGAGTTATATTTTCACTAGAATAGGGTTGTTATTTGAATGGTAACAGAGAGCTATCGTCAACAAGCAGGGGAAGAGGTCGAGGCTATCTGTAGATAAGGAATGTTGACGTCGGGTTGACTGAGCCCATACGGCTATAAATATTAATATTGGTCAAATAATTCACGTATGATATGATAACAGTTATAGCCTTGTGGTTTCAATATCCGTATCTTGCAAGGGGCTCGAAAAAACTCTATTTTAATAAAGTTTTGGGCGTATTACATTATATACTTATCGGTAGGAAATGATACATATCTGCGAATTTTCAATTTTCTTGAAGATAAAGAACTTAGTTTATCAGCGACTGATTAGTGTTTACTGGGATTATAAGCTGAGAGGAGACCCAAGCCAGTGCAATAGTTCCACGGACTCTGTAACAAAATTCGTTGTGGTCTCTGTAACCTGCCCTCCTGGCCGATAACAATGATACGGCTGATAGTTGTTTAGCTACATTATTTGTTGGATTGACAGACGCAATAACAAATCTATTCTAGTGGGCTTTTTTAGTCAGCTGTAGGACATTTTAGGTACCTATTTTATAATGAAACACTAGTTACTTATTTCAATACAGTCAGTAAATATACGACATATTCCGTGTTCTGTCGTGTACAGCCATAAACTTTATTTATATCTGACGCCAAATAAAGAAAATCAAGGTTTATAAACTGTAAAACAGAAAAGCGTTCACTTTTACTTTAGTTGCAATCGTTCTGTCCTCAGCCTCACTTCCCACTGCGAGGAGGGATTGGTTCAGCGTCTATCTCATTCTTTTAACTAAGTAAAAGTATCTGCGTCCCTTTCTTAACTCCTCTTTAATATCATCTTGGTCTCTTTGGCCATACTAGTTTTTAGTTTTGTAAGATACTATACGCTTAGTCATCTTGAGTCAACGATAATAGTCATGGCATATTATAACAATCGTATTGAAAAGTAAACGTGATTACATTATTAATTCATTTTAAGAATAATAAAATATATTGTTAGTTTTTTACTAACATACGAAGGAATACGATGACGACAAATTTTTGAAAGTTTTAACTTTTGACGAATGTATGAGTTTTCTCATTTTGTATTTATAGAATAGCTGTATGTTGTTTATCTGTCTGTCGTTGTCCGTCCATACAAAGTCACGGGAAAAGTAATAAAACGATAAAAATATTTGGAAAATTAAAATTTATCCAGGATGCTTTGTATCCAGAATCCAGAGTATTGTGTCTTTTTGTGCTGCATCGTGGATAAAAGCTCTATAGTATATTTTTATTCTGTTAAAAGGTTAATGGATAGTTGTTGTTTCAACTGAAATAAATGAAGAGGTTTCTAATATAGCTAACAAACTCCTAAAAATTTTAAACTATAACATTGGATAAATTACCCCAGTATAAAAATAATCCCTTATATTTTTCGGTGGGGACATAATTTTATAACATTAAGAAATATTAACATATGTATCTCGAAGCTAAGCGAAGGTGGGTTACTAATAGCATACTTATATTATGTACGATAATTGTATATGAAATTCACGGAATACGACCACAGATATCTGTCAGGAATATCGATTACCAGCGCCCGCATCTTTATCAATTCAGTGAGTAAACAGTGTGGTCTTTTAAACATCCTTGACTGTGATAAGGCATTTTTAAAGTTACTAACTATAGCTTCGAATTTAAAATATTGTATTATCGGCTTAGCAGCACCGTGTTTTTAGGGTTCCGTAGTCAAAAGGAAACTCTTATAGTTTCGTCATGTCCGTCCGTCCGTTCTGTTACTGAGGTGTTAATTTTTACAACTTACATATTCGGCGTGAATATTTTTAATAATCCAAAAACCATTTAGTCGATATAGATCACAGCCTAATTGAAATAGTATTTATCGAGTAGTCTAGTAGTTATACTAAAAGTATTAAGATGTGCCTAATACTAAAGGAATCTAAGTATTAGGTAATCCACACAGAAAGAACTTTGTTATTTGTAATTATAAAGAAACCACAGTTTTATATCGGTATTTAGATAGTTATTTTTGAGAGAGAAACAGGCCAAAACCGTCGTAATTTATACATTTTAAGTATATGTATTTCAAGCCTGTCTCTCTTTTATTTACCAAAGTCAGATTGTAATAAACCTGTAATTTATAGAATAAGATATCTATCAACCAGCCTGAAAAGTGTGAAAATCGATTCGTAAATTCAGTTTCACTTTATTTAAAAACCAACGTCGATCTTTACAAATGGCGGTTGAAAAGACGACGCAATAGAATCTCTGTTCTCAATTTTAAATTCGTAACGGCCGTGTTACATTAATTTCATAGTTATGAGGGTATTGCAAAAATATTAAATATGGATGAGTCAACCACTTGTGAGAATATGTACCTACAAGTAATTTATATGAGGTATTTATAATAATAATAAACGTTACACACTCATAGAATACTCATAGGATACACACACTACACATAGGATACACCCTGTATCGTTGTTGCCATGGACAACACAAATTAGACATCACTATAACACCCATGATCCGAGTACAAATATTCATCTGTCACATAAATATCAGCCCCGGCCGGGAATCTGAACCCGGGTTCCCTCGTAGGCAGGGTCGCTATAAAACTAGGCCATCATAGAACAAGGTCGTCATAAACATAATAAAATTTTTGTTCGACTCTCTTACGATACTCTTCTATGTCGGCATGGGATTGGATTAAGGCGAACGCGAATTAGACGACTTTAAATTATCTTGGGAATATAACACAGAACTCTCAGCAATTCTAGATTTCCTCACGGTGTTTAGTCTTCAAACTCGATACTTTCTGGTTAGGGACCGATGTTCGAACTATTGGGCGAGATACTTTTTGCACATTTATTTATTTATTTATTTATAATCTTTATTGTAAAACCTACAAACTAGGCTTACAAAGGGCGGACTTAATGCCATGGGGCATTCTCTCCCAGTCAACCCATGGTGTAGGTGAGAAGGTGTGGTAGGCGATAACAATAATTAATTGAACGGGATGCTATGCTGTAGAAAAACATTTAATAATAACAATAAAATGTATACATACATAATTATAAATTAAATTATTTCAATACTTATATAACTTTATTTTAATATACTATAATAATAATAATACAATAACATCTAAATAAATATACTAATACATTATAATTTATTATTGACTAAAACCTTCACTTAATATTTAGAATATAAAACCTATTCTATCTAATTACGTACCAAAAATTTGCAAAACATTTTTGGTACGTAATTAATTGCAAAATTTGCAAAACATTCGCACCTTTAGAATTGAAGTGGCTTAGCTAAGAATTTTAAGAAAATTACGTTTATACATTGAACGGCATAAAAACATGTATTTTATGCCCAATAAATAACAAAAAATTCCCGATTCTTCAATTACATGTTTGCGTTTACCAAAAAATATGAATTTTCGATACAACTCTAAAGGTGATATGTTTTTATGCCGTTCAATGTATAAAAGTGATTTTCTTAATATTCTTAGATAAGCCACTCCAATACTGTAAATACCCAGCATTTCCTTACGAGGGTAACGTCCTCTTCAAAAAAATATAAAATTTAAATCAAATTTAAAAAGACGTTACCAGCAAACGTCCCCAAGTAGCCAGCGCTACTTACGCTACTGGCGGTATTTGGTATGCAAGCAAGACGTCAAGGTCAATTGCCCCACGCACCATCACTTCCTTGTTGGCAACCGCTGGCTTGAGCAACCGCCTCTCACCAGAATTAGGCTCCCGGTTGCAACATGTCACACATCAAGACGACAACTTGACTAACATGCTAGTTGCTACTGCAGCTGATTGGACACCTGTATGACATAATAACGCTCAACGAAAATTAATGAGATAACCTCAAAAACTATTTATGTGTATTATGTAAAATATAATCTTAATAAGTATATATAAATTACGTGTCACGTTGTTCGTCCGCGATGGACTCCTGAACTACTTAACCGATTTTAACCTTTGCACACCGTGTGCAGTTTCATCCAACTTGAAAGATAGGATAGCTCACATCTCAATTTATAGTCGCAATATTATACATAATTTCCGCGTGCGAAGCTGCGGGCAACAGCTAGCTATATAACAAATAAATATATGTATCCATAAATATCTGCCCCGGCTGGGATGCGAACCTGGCACCCATCGGATATTGCTATTACGTATATACTCATACTAATTAGGCAACGGTGTCGTCAATCTATACTAACATTATAAGGGTGCTTTTCCACCAGAGATGTGCTACGTTACGTTGCTATGGATGCGTTTGATATCCACCAATCATATTCATTGGTGGAAATCAATCAATTTATTGAACCAATCATATTTATTGGATTTCACATCTTCGCAGCATAGCTGCATAGCACATCTCTAGTGGAAAAGCACCCTAAAGCTGAAGAGTTTGGTTGAACGCGCTAATCTCAGGAACTATTGGTTCGAATTGAAAAATTATTTTTGTGTTTGATAGTACATTTATCGGGGAAGGCTATAGGCTATACATATGTATAACATCATATATTTTATTAGTTAGTTTTTTCCACAAATTAACGCGGGTGAAACCGCGAAGCACAGCTAGTGAATCAATAAATCATTCCGCAAAAAATTAATAAAATTTAAAATTATCTTTTTTTGTTAGTGATTATGTAGTTTCTGATCATGGCGTTTATTTTTAATAAACCCCAAATATCTACAATACAAGGATGCGTTATTCGCCTGTAGATAAGAAGAAGAAAATATTCATCTCTACCCAGAGCACCCAGAGGCGTACGAAACTACACAGTAATATACCTATATATTATACATATAAGTCAATGATATATGTCATGTACCTAGGTAGATTTTTTGCGAAAAATATTAGTACCTACCTAAACACGAACTTAATCTCATCTATCTACATAGGAAATAATAACACGACCAATTAACGCTGACCGCTTTAACGCACAACAACAAGATTTCCTTATTGTTTAAATATTATCATCTTTAAATTGTATGACGAGACAAGTTTCTTGAGTGCCTCTGAAAATCTAGTAAACAGCGGTCGTCGGTTAACTGGAGGGTATATTGAAATAATTATGTTAACGTAACGAGGTTCGCGTTTTACAGTCGGTATTCAATATGTTAATACTGTAATAAAATAAATTAACATAAACACAGAAATCCAACTCGTCGAGTTTATCAGTGCCGCATTGCAATTCAACTTTCAAGGCCAGGACCAGTATCAAGGGGTTTACACATTTAACAAGCTAACAAGGGGCCCGGTTTCGCCAATTAAGCTATAAATTCATACTCCTATAATCCTATCATAATCATCATCTTAACATGATCGTTACAATGTAACAGAAAAAAGAATAAATGACAATGTATATAGGTTATATTTATGCCTGTGAAGTGTGGCCATGTGACATGCATGCAACTTTGTATACGTATTTAAATATTTATTTATGCTTGTGTGCTGAACTACAATGCTCGTCCAAGCATGTATCTCAGGCCTTTAGTTGATTTGGAAATTAATAGTAGAAAAACAAAAGAAAGAAAACAAAAGATTCGAAATTCAAACGAGGCGCAGAAAGCTGAAAGGCGGATATTCTTAACGTACTTACTGAAACAAAAATAACACCAAATGTAGACCCAATTTGCGCGGTCTTTGTTTCGAATTTAGAGCAACGCCTAAAATTTTAAATGAATTTTAATAAGCGTCTCGCTGATTCATGTGAACAGCTACTGTAACTGTTAGTATTTTATGTAATTTGTTTGAACTCATTCCTCGAGTGATAATATACGGTGACGTCACTCATGTCTGGTATAACAAGCAGGAAGTATGGAATGCGAATCGCTATTAAACTACTGCCCTTTGTGAAGGACCAAATTCAATGAACTAATATACTATATTCGTTCACTGACCAAATTATGAAGACCTACGATCTACGAATGAAGAACACTCTTGTACGTTGCTTGGACCTTTTTTTATTTGTTATAGGTTGAGATAGGTGACCACGCAACAGGTAAAGCAGTTTATACCTAAAAAGACGAATAATTTAAATGTCGCAAAAACTATTCGCATTCAGTGTTGGTAAACAAAGTGTAGCGAGAAGCAAAACGAAACTTAATGAATACATGCTGTAACTTATGGGCTAAGGAATTTTTATTAACAGTATTTTGTTCTCTTCGTTTATTTTAGATTTTAAAATTTTCCACGACTTTATACTGCATTAAAAACTTTGTATTCATATTAAATATTTATTATGTTGACGTTATTAAAAATAATATTAGCATTGAAATAACTTAAAGATATACCGTGTGTTATTTTTAAATGAAAAAGGCACCGTTTAGCTTTGATTTTTAAACGTGGATTTTTTGTTGCTTTTTAATTGTGAAGTTTTAGGATTTATGTTATTAAATTAAGGTAATAATTAACAATATGCATATTTAATACATTTATTCATAAGATCCAAGAGGGAATAACAACAATTTGCTGATTCAAATCTTATATAATTTTTCATTTAATAAGTAATGGTACCTCATAATCGGCAATTAATATACATAATTTTAATATAACTATCTGTCTGTAATAAGAAGTTATAAGTGATATAAAGTAATAAGCTATTTATAGAAAAGGGTGGTCATTATCATTTATTCCCTCTTGTCTCTGTATTCCGTGATTTATTCCTACTTTTTTCGTTTAGAAGTATTCTGCATTCAAAATCAAAATTTATAAATTCGATACGTTCATCGTTATCTGGCTCTTGCAGGAATTATAAAATTTTCTGTTGAAACTATTAATTTTTAATTAACTTTTGCCTTTACCGAGCCGTGATTGTCACAAAATAAGTCATTTTCCTACACCTACGATAGAAAAACACTAATTATGAGTTTTGCTCTTCTAGAAGACACGAGTGCAAAGACTACAAAGTCATATTGTAGTTTCTTATACTCGTAAATCCTATTTCAAATTGCGTGAGCGTATGACTCACAGCACAGTATTCATTTATTATTATATTTTTCTTGATTTCATAATCCGCTGGGGCTTTTATATGACGTACATATAGTAATTAAATTGTACATTATTTAGTTATTATATAAATTTTTATCACCTATTATTCTTCATGATGATTCAGATGATAATGAAAGTGCGCTGGCCAAATGCGGCAAAGTGTACTATGGCAAACTTAATAAGCTGGCCAAGTCTAGCAAGCTGACCCACGTAATGGGGCCTGCAGTTTACAACAGGCTCCCGAAGCACGTCACAAGGGCGAGTAGTCTAGAATCCTTTAAAACGAGACTCAAGTTGTGGCTTATCGAGCAGACTTTCTATAGTTGGGAAGAGTTTATTAATAATATTTAACTATAAAATCAGATAAGATTTGTATTTACATAATTGAATCAATTGTCTATTTTTTTTTATATTTGACTATTCTAATGAAATTTTTTATATTGTATCGATTAATTTATTACTTATTTTATTTTAATATAATTCGATAATAACATTTGGAACGGTGATCTGGATGTATACTGAACTGCTGACCTGTAACCATTGTTATCAATAAAGTGACTATATGACTATATGACTATAAACCTTCATAAACATTATGAGGACATGATGGAGGGTTTCCATCATATTTCTATTCGCCATACGCATATCATTATAAATTATGATGTGTGAGATGTGTGACACTGTGAGACCAAAGTTCCTACAATCCATCTCTAGTTATTAACTCTATCGGCATGTCCTTAATGTTTACACCTATGTTTTTAATTTACCTATATTAGGTAGCTGACCCGGCGAACTTAGTATCAGGCTTTTTTTTCTAAAATAAAAGTAGCCTAAGTTACTCCTTGTTACATTAGCTATATGCCAGTGAAAGTCCGTCAAAATCGATCCAGCCATTTCAGAGATTACCCGAAACAAACAGAAAGACAGATATACAAAAATTATAAAAAATGTTTTGGTATATGTACCGTGTATAACTACATCCAAATGCACTTAGTAAATAGCGGTTATTTTAATACTACAAACAGACACTCCAATTTTATTTATTTGTATAGATAGATTTCTGTAAAATATATGTTGAGTGTTATTCTAAGTAGTCATTCAAAACATCACTGGCCACGTTTTGGCGTGTCATTTGCAAGGATAATTTTAAACGGGTAGATGTGATAACTTACAGAATACGTGTACGTACCACACGCTGAGAGACAAACTTGATAGATCTAAATATGATAATAGTTTCGAAGCTATTCTTGCTCTGCACATGTTTGTAATATTGTCATAAACGAATTCAGTTATAGAAACGAAATGTAGCTAGCAGTTGAAAATTGTGGTGAATGTTACTGATCTCCGTGGCCGGAGACGACTCATCATCTAGCCTAGTCCAGCCTAGCCTATCCAAGCTTAAAAAGGAATCATGAGTTAGTTGTCAGCTATATATAGAAAAAAAAATGTTTTTTTTTTTTGTGTTTTCATTCGTGGTTAAATAATATTATCCATCCTACTATCCTAATATGGTTCGTTGTTTGCTTTTCCATGATCTTCAAGGTCTTCTCTTCACATATTTGTATATAGATTTTATTACACTTTATATATTCCATAGCATATTTAATTTATATTATTATGTTGTCGTATATTGTGGAAGCATAAAGCTGATTTAGTTATTTATATCCATGGATAGGTATATTAGTCTATAATATATCCATGATTATATCCAATAAGCCAAGTCCTTGAACCGAAACGCGGCGATATTTGCCAATCAATCGTTTCCTTATTTTTTGCATATTCTTAATGATCGTAGGCAACATGTATAGTATATATGTTAGTAAATATCGAAGTCCGGGTCACGGCTGATAAAAACGAATTCGATATTAAATTATCCCTAACGAGTTCTCAAAATCAAGTTTATCGACCTTTAAGCTAATTACAGCTTGGGCTCTTATGTGGCATAAAGCATTTTATGGTTTCAACTATATTTTTATTTATTTCTATTTAGTTATTATTAATTAGTGACTTAGAAGCAAGCAAGTAGACATTTAATCCATGTATAATCTCCCTAATCTTTATAAATTAAAACCTACCACAGATTGCATCGAATACCAAGGACGTACCCAGGGGGGGGGTCCGAGGGGTCCAGACCCCCCCCGAAAGTGTTATACCTACAGTCTAGGGTTTGGTTCCCGGGACATCTCGTGTCTCGAAGTCCCGGGACTTTTCGTAATTTTAATTTCCGGTCGAGACTCGAGACGAGACAAAATTGTCGAAATTGTTATGTAATCATTTTTAGTCCCGGGAATTCCCAGGACTTCGATTGTAGGCTGTCTCGTGTCCCGGGACTTTGAAATTGTCGGGAATTAGCAAACCCTACTACAGTCGAACCTAATAGATAAGCGAAAATTAACTGATTTCTTATAATAATTATTATAAGAATTTAAAGACAAATGTGTAGGTATGTAATTATTGTTTCTTAACGCTCTAGCACTAGTCCATTCATTCTAGATTTTAGTCTAGATTTTAATGTATGGGAGAAACGGCTTTATAATTTTCTGAAACTGATATAAGTTGTACCTACCTGTATGCGAGGACATTAAAAACAACAAGTCTCCCCCTCCCTCCCCCATCCGCATCCCCCCTCCCCCCTTGTAAAGTGTCCCATTTTACAGATAGAAATTTAATGCTGTACCATTGAGTCATTTTTGAAAATATCTATGTATTAAATAATTATCGTGTGAAAATTGATTTGCTATTTATTTCCGAGAAGCTTTTACATGTCATTTAGGTACTTTAATCATTTACCCAAACGGACCCCCCCCGAAAAAAAATCCTGGGTACGTGCTTGTCGAATACCATTTAGAAGTCACATCACATCATGGATCTCTTCATTTGCGTCATATCTTTAGAAATTGGCAACCTTATGGTGAATAGCATTGGATCTTTGGGTGTTGGTTCAGTCACTTAACCTCCCTTTTTATATCCTCATTTTAAAAAGGACCCTTTAGTTTAGAGCCTAGAGGAAACGCGTCGAAAACGCGATCGTACGCGCAGAAAAGAATAGATAACCGGCAACGCATCAGTGATGCCTTTGGTGTTGCTAATGTCCATGCGACGATAGCCACTTACCATCAGGTGGGTCGTCAGCTCGTTTGCCGGTTATTTCCATAACCTTTGGGCTCTGAGCTAGGAAGAAATCTGACAATACATTTGTCCACAAAAATGGACAGACACAATGTTTTGTTCTTAGCATACACTTTCTTACACACTTTCATAATTGTACACGAAAGCCGCGGCGCGTCCTAAATCATTGTACGTGTGCGATTTGCCTTTACTGCATTCGATCGCATACAATCGCCTTTGTAGCGCGTTTTCGGCGCCGCGCCGTAAAAATACGCCATGTCCAGAGGCTCTAATAAAAAATTACTACATATTGCTGCATATTATGTCACTCGACCATAGAGCTCGTATAACTTATAAATATGTATGGTAAATTATTAAGTAGTACTTTGTATCATCGAACGTCCGGGTCAAGTACCTGATAATGAATCAAGCAAAGAAAAACGGCGATCTTATGATTACCGGTTGCCATCGAATTCACATTAAAAGTGCAATATTGTCATCGCTACTATTTTGCATTTTCCTGTTATTATGCTCGTATAAAGGTTCGAGAAAATATGTTATTTTCAACGATAGCCTTCAGCATTGAATCATTTAAGTAATTATTTAAAAGTTCTTCGTTTTAATACAGTAGGTACCATTTTTGTTTTTGTTTTCCTTATTCATTCTCCAACAAAAGTTGAGCTTAAAGAGACATTCTCAGCTAGTCAATCTAAGAGCAGTAGGAAAATATTGAAAGAAAAATAAAAAGAAAGTGGCCATTTGCGTGCTTTATTAGAAATCCTTTGTTATTTTTTATATTCCAGTGCAGATTCTTCAACGAAATGCAACGAAATGTAGAATATGCGGTTTTTAAGTGGTATTTTTTGTTGTTTCAGTATTAGGTTTTCTATGACTAATTATATTATTATTATGACTGTTGACATGCGAAACTGAAAAATGTTTATAGACAGTATGTTTAAATTACTGTTGTTCTTTGGTTCTTAGCAGTCAGCCATTCCATAGGGAATAAAATAAATATTGTAACAAGGAGACGTCCCGGGCGTAATACGTCCTAGGGGACGTATACAATTGCCACAATCTGTTTTAGTTTTATTGTTTCACAAGTCAGGCAATCATAGCTCAATATCAGGACTTTTTCATTTCCAAATAGCACTTACGTAAATTGTATAGGTATTGTTGAAACGTTAAGACAATAAACATTTAACACAACAGTAATATGTTAGAAATATTTGTTTATGTTGTTTATTGCACCCTCTAAAGCTGAACGCACATATATCCGCATCGTCCGCAGCGGACGCTCCGTATGCGGATACCCTCGCACATATGTCCGGATTCACCGTACGGATTTTTTAGTATTGCCAACAATTTTTACAGTTTTTTCCAACCTCTAGTGAAAAACGGTGCGATGTCATTCGTTTATTCCCACTCGTCTTGTTGAGTAGTCCTATTGACAATAGGTACTAGTAGGAAAAAATCCCACTAGTTCTGTGTCAATTTATTTCCGTGTATAGGTATAGTTTAGGTATTGTGTACTAAGATACAGGCCAAGGCTTAGTTTAGACACCAGATCTCCCACAGATTACTTAGCACTTACATATCTTTTCCTTTTATTCATATTTTAAAATGTTACCTGAATGTAATTTGAGGATGAGATGAAATAAAGATTTTTGTATTGTATTGTATAGTTTGCTATCAATCGTCAAGTATTGGCCATTAAATGTATATTATTTCATAGTTATCATAAACTTCAAAATAATATTTTCCTTTATTCAACTGACAGTTGTCAGACTCAGATTGATAGATTGCAAAAGCAAAATATTAAGACTGATGCAGCTATGGAAAAAACTGTTATAATAGCGTGCACATTGAAAGAGGAAGAAGAAAATGAAATTCGAAAACAAGAAGATTCTGGGCTCATGACATCAATTTGAAAAGGCATTTAGTTGAACGGCAAATACTATACGTTATTTCCCGGCTTTGTGGATGATGATCAATGAACCTAGATAATTGTAACTTTAATTTGAGGGAAATTAAAACACATAGTACTCATTATTTCTTTTCGTTTTCGACTTTGTCTCATATTTCAATAGCGTAGTTAGTTATCGCAGTTTGAAGAACACCATTCGGAATCTCGAATGTCCAAAAACAATTATATATAGGCATCCCACCAAAAACATAAATGTAAAAAAGGAGAGCCAAGTTCAATACAAAAATTATGCTTGGCTGTGGGCTTCGCCGCAAAAAGAATGGAGATCTTAATGAGTGCCAAGTTCTATGCAAAATCTAAATAATATGTACTTATAGGAACAAAATAACATTATGAACAAGTATTAAACTCTATTTCTTTGCTTTATTGGATACCTATAACAATTGCTGTTATTTTAAAAAAGTGAGATCTTAAAGTAGGTTAGATTTGACTTGGCCAGTTTTTATCAGACTGACTTTTATGATGTAATGAAAACTGGCCAAGTCAAATCTAACCTACTTTAAGATCTCACTTTTTTAAATAACAGCAATTGTTATAGGTATCCAATAAAGCAAAGAAATAGAGTTTAATACTTATTCATAATGTTATTTTGTTCCTATAAGTACATATTATTTAGATTTTGCATAGAACTTGGCACTCATTAAGATCTCCATTCTTTTTGCGGCGAAGCCCACAGCCAAGCATAATTTTTGTATTGAACTTGGCTCTCCTTTTTTACATTTATGTTTTTGGTGGGATATCATTACTTTTTGTAAAGAAAAATATACCCTGTTCACAAATCTTAGAGACTAAATTGACGTTTCATGGGTGGAAACGCGTAAAATTACGGGTGGGGCTGCGGTGCGGTCTACAACAGTTATGTTCGAATATCTATTTGGCGGACACTAGCGCCATTGATTAGGGTGGCATAACTCAGCAAACTTCACTCCGGTTACAACAGCCATGTTCATATACACAATAAAGGTCGTACTGAAAATCAATAGCCGTGGTTACCCTTTTTTTTCCCCCGGGGGGGAAAATGCATAACGCATACCACCCGGACGCAGGGGGTACCCGAGTGGTTATGTGGGACTCCCGTATAGGCTAATGACACCCACGGTATACCCACTAAAACCCCCCCCATCTTCCTTCTCGCCGCCTTGTGACAGGGTTACGGGAACGCTTTCGTACACATCCGCGACCCCGCCAGCGGCAGCCGCCCACAAGCGGCTCCATCGCGAAAGCCCTCCACGATGGACGCATCCGGATGGTAAGGTGCGCCTCCCCCCTCGGCCTCCACCAGTACTGTAGCAGGCTCCCCCCGAGTCTGCTACTAGGAGGCCATGGATACCAGATAACTGGTACCCGGTGGAAGATTAGGTCTGTGGGTCTTCCACCGACCACACCTCGGCCGTAGAGGATAGGGCAAGCGGCGCATCGTAATACCGACATGCCTCTTCTTCTGCGACCCCATCAGTGCCGTTTCGGCGGAACGGCCCCGCCAGCTCGCAAGGGGTAGGGGGAGTGGCGCACCGTAATACCAACACGCCTCTCCCCCTGCGCCTCTCTCCCTCTCTGCCGCAGAAGATAGGGAGAACGGCGCACTGTAATACCGGCACTTCTCTTCTTCTGCGGTCCCACCTCCACACGCGTCCGCAGCGAACTTGTTCAGCCCGCTGGGAGCGCCCTTCTCGGGCCAACCGGCGGCCCAAACTGGCCAGACCTGGTTGCCTCTTAGCTTCACCGTGGGTGACCAGTCCACGGTTACTAAGCCCCCCCGCCACGACAAGGCGGGCAACCCCCGGGGGGAGCCCGCGGCATATGCTGAGTGCGTACCTTTTTTGTTGAGCAGTGCTGCAGCAGGTTATGTCGATTTTATAACTTATAATATTTTTTAAATGATTTATTTAGTGTAAATTTTATAACTTGTTGCAGTGCTTAGCAAAATAAATAATTTCTTCCTTTCTTTCATATATCTATTTGTCACACACTAGCGCCATTTAGAAATGGCCATTATTGGAACCTCTATTTTTTGTAAATTTGTTTTCCCTTCATAATTATGAGATGGCCCTCTTTCTACCTCAATATTCCATGCGCTGAAGTATGTCATATTGAGCCCCGCGTGCACAGAGGCCTTAGTGCGAGTTATACGTGACTTAACGGGCTCACAATGTTGGCTAAGATTTGTATGGGACCGAAGCTTTTCTTTTCACTGCCGCTAGATGGCTCTGCTTCGGTCTCTTACAAATTTTGTATGGGGACACCACTTATTTTTCGACTTTTTTTAATTTTTTGATTTTTTCCTACGCTTACACACAATTACCGAGCTGGATTCCAAATTTCATCCTTCTAGGTTATCTGGAAGTAGGTTAGATTTAGGTACTATATGTCAGTCAGTCAGTACTAAAATTTACGACTTTTTGACCTTCATATCTTTGTAACCGTTTGAGCTAGCTTCATGAAATTTGGTCTTCTACATGTCCATATGGATATAATTAAACACACGTAGTTTTATGTGTTTAAATTAAAGAAGTTTTGAGTTATAAAAGGGTCAAAAGTGGCACCAAGTGGTTCGTGTAATATTACACTCGGCGCTGGCTAGCCAGTTCCTTTGCTTGAACTTGGCTTGACACGCTGCCGCGTGTCTAGATAAACGAAGGCGACATCTCCTCACAGGATTCGTTTACTATGAAACGTTTCTCCTAATGCGTTGTCAAAAGCATCGTGGCATGGCAACACTATCGGTATTTCGGTACCTTCCGTATTTTCAGAAATGCGTGCGGACGGTGCGGATGACATATACCGACGCATCTGTCATCCGCATCGTCCGCATCGCATTTTTGAAAATGCGGAAGGTATCAAAAATGCGGATGACGTCATACGTAGGGCGTGTGCTGGTACTCAGTGTTGCCATGCCACGATGCTTTTAACAACGCATTAGGAGAAACGTTTCATAGTAAACGAATCCTGTGAGGAGATCTCGCCTTCGTGTTTATACCTATACATCATTGTTTTCGGACATTCGAGATTCCGAATGGAGTTCCTCAAACTGCGATAACTAACTACGTTATTGAAATATGAGACAAATTCGAAAACTAATAATAAATAATAAGTATCGTGTGTGTGTGTGTGTGTGGAAATTAAATTTCCCTCAAATTCAAGTTACAAATTAAAGTTTTCAATTATCTAGGTTTATTGACCATCATCCACCAAGCCGGGAAATAACGTATAGAATTTGCCGTTCAACTAACTGCCTTTTCAAATTGATATTATGAACCTAAAATCTTCTTTTTTTTCTAATTTGACTTTCTTCGGCCAATATGCAGGCTACTACAACAATTTTTCCATAGCTGAATCAATCTTAACCGTCTTCACCGTTTTTCACTAGAGGTTGGAAGAAAATGCAAAAATTGTTGGCAATACTAAAAAATCCGTAAGGCGAATCCGTACATATGTGCGAGGGTATCCGCATACGGAGCGTCCGGGGCGGACGATGCGGATATATGTGCGTTCAACATAATGCGGCATATGTGCGGGCTAGGGATGTACGAGTACGTAGCTGTATTCGTCACTTACCTAAACATTCGGATATCCGATACTAGAAATACACAACCCATCAAATAGCTAAAGTAAATGTTTCATGTGAAATAAATTCATGTAGCAAATATTTTGTTTTTACAAGTTAGCTATTAATTAACGTAAATTATTTATATGTATATCTGAAATGTCAGGGTGGTGTGGGGTCTTGATTTGACTGCTTTCTCATTCAGATATTCTCATCAAATAGGTATCCTTCATAAAAATGTTTTTTTCACTGTAGACGTGTAGAAGGGCTTCGTAAATAAATTAAAGGGTTCCGTTCCACGCGCACATATCAAACAGTCTTTTATTTATCTTGTGTTTACCTCATTATGGACGGATTAGTTTAGATACGATACGCAGTACCGATTCTCGATTTAGCTTTTCGATCAATATGCCATTTTTCCTCGACTTGACTGATAAACTTGACGGATAAATTTTCATAGATTAACCTCTGTCACAAAGTAATGTGTTTGTTCCGCCGCCGACATATCAATACAGAAAATAATATTATGTATTTTGTCATATAAAGTGACTATTCATTATTTTAGAAAGAAATACTTCAATATTCTCGCTACTTTTTATCTTTCGTATATTCTATTGCATTCAGTTTCAAACTGTCCAATCCCTTCGGTGCGGGTTCGAATACACGGACATTCCAGCCACAATAGTATGCAAATAATTTAAAACAAATTACAGTTGTAGTGCTTTTAATAGAGATCAGAGTAACTATGTTGTTTTGTATTTACTGTAAAATGTATTTGAAAATTACAGTGTCCTTTCAAATGATAATAATGCTCTGATACCAAAATATCGATATTTTTTTATATGTATTTGTGTTCGAGATTGACCTGTTGGAGGCCATTATGACTTATAATAATCTAACATTTTAACAAAAAATTAACCGACTTCAAATGGAGTACATTGTACTTTTGACATGGATACCATTGTCAGATCTCGTTCAAATTTATGTGGGACCACACATAAGCTTAAGACAAGGACCAGCTTTCGATTAAAAAAAGAATCATCCAAATCGGTTCACCCAGTCCAAAGTTCTGAGATAACAAACATAAAAAAAATACAGTCGAATTGAGAACCTCCTTTTTTTGGAGTCGGTTAAAAAGGCTGTAAACTCACGTGTTCTAAGTTTTAACTTGTAAATATGTAGTATCTAACATGATAATTGTTTATTACTTATTTTACAAAATTTTATCTGCAGCACATACATTCCACGATTGTACCTAGAAAGAGCGCGATGGCTGGCTGACAGGTAAACCGTAAAACACTACCACCATTCATTGCAGACATTGCGACATTGCGGACATTGCCACCATGGAGATTAATCTGGCTGTTCTCTCAGTGATCTTCAAAAGACTCCTGAGGGACATGATTTCATTATTTCGTCCATTTTTTAGAAGGGTGCATCGCAAAAAGGGTTTTAAGGCTGAATTCGAGGTTGGTGGGGTAAACAAGCAAAGGGGTAACCTGATGGTTAGTGATGGTAGATAATATGTGACTGCGGACAGAAGAACCTGGCCGTTGAATGGGAATATTTATATCAAACAGCCACGCGGTGCGTATCGTTTTATTCCTCTAAACTTTGTTTGTAGTTTCATGACCTAAAATTTATCTGTAATTTCCTCTTTGACTTCGGTATCCCATACTTGTAGGTTAGATAGCTAATGAATCCTCGCATCCACCCGGATATCTTCGTTAATGTTTTCAATTCGCTGTCTATGTGTCAATAACTTTAACAAAAGACAAAGCAACACGCCCACGTTCTATACATAGCCATGTCATTGCATTGTTGCGACCGTTGCGACTGTGCAAGACCAAGGCATACCCACGCAGCGCGCGGACGTAATACAACCGTAATATATTTATCAGAATTCTATGGAGCGAGCACATAAAAGGACGATATTTCCTTATGTATCAAGTTCGCGCTATAAATGCTGGCGTGCCACGTAAGTTGGTAAAGTTATCTACCATGAGCCGGATCAATCACCTATGAACCGCGCTGTAAATCGGTCATGCAATATAATCACAACGCGCAACGTGCATAGCTAATACACTTCGTGTAATATATTGCATGCAAAAAATGTAAACGTTAGGTAATGCTTGGCACGAGTTACGGATCTTTTCCATTTGAATATACTCGTAATTCAAGATTATATATAGAGGAAGACCTACGCGCATAACAATGATAGATCGAAGCTTCTTACAATCGACTTTGTTCTTTGATGTCCCTAGAAGGTATAAGACTAAAACATAGCTCTACTCATAGCTTCAGTCCACTCTGTAAACTCAAATCTGTCAGCTTAAACTGTGTTTTAAAATAACTAAACTGATCAGGAAGAGACGAACACGTGTAAAAAAGTTACATAGTAGCATGAATTAATTTTTAATATATTCATAGAAAAACTTATACCCACCGAGGTATATTATCTTTATCTTTTAGCACTTAAGTAATAACTTTACGACACTCCACTACCATAGTGACACGTTATCGTTTATTTTGAAGAATATTCTATTTTCATTTAGTTCACGCCATTTTAGTTTCCATTTCTATACTATGAAATTTTTTACTTTAGTACTTTCAGATATTTGAAATAAACTCAATTCTCTTGTCAAACATACTAAAAATAAGAAGTTTCCTCGACATGTTTTTGTATCTGCTAGAAAAGCGATATTTCCCAGCTGATGGTATGCTTATATAATTTATATACTTATGTAGGAATAACTTGTTAAAAGGTTAATAACTGGAAGTTGTTTATTTTCCTCGTCTACTGCTTTTAACGAGCGGTTAATGAATTTTTTGCAGTTTCATTTTAGATTAAATGATTATGATTAAAAATGATTATATTAAGGCATAGACAAGTTATGGCTGATTTACATTGTTCAACATCCATTTAATGTATTTTAAATAATTTTAATAAAATCAAATAGAGTGAATATACATCATGGTACTTATATATATTATCTAACGTGTGACATATGATATTTATTGAAAATCTGACATACATACAGCGTTGTAAAGGGCAAAAGGTGTGGTTATGATATTTTTCTTGTTGGGTATTTTAAAGTGATGCACGACGTAGAAAATAAATTTAGATAACCACCGAGGTTCGTATGTGCGCCCAAGGCGGCAAAACGGCTCGACTTTATAAAGCACGGGCGCCACCACGAGCTAACAAACGAGATAAGATAACGGATAGTTGATGATAGATTGCAAAATTTAAATGCTCTATCTATACTGTAATACTAGCTGTTGTCCGCAGCTTCGCATACGGAAATTATGTTTTACCTTATTTGGACCTCTTGCAGAAGAAAATTTAAAAAACGGCGAATTTATATTGAAGTACTTATATTTAAAAAGGATTCCTTTTTCTTATATTTACAAAGGATTCCTCCAGGAGCGGATTTTGAAAAATAAGCAATATTCACATTAATTTGTATTTTTTCTTTTTATTGCAAAATTTTGAAAAACTGAAAAATACGTATTCCGTCAATTTAAGCAAGGAACATTAGTTGCAAATTTGAACTAAATTGGATGATGTTTTAAAAATATTTCATACAAACTTTCCTCCTGTTTCCCACGGAAACCTTTTGATTTTCCGGGATAAATAGTTTCCTAAAATATGACCCGAAGTATTAGTAATAACTTTACCAATTTTCATCGAAATCCGTTCAAGGGTTTTCATGTGATGCCCGTGTACGTACGTACTTCATCCGCATGTTACCTGGTAGGGGAGGTACTCGTACTCTTAAAAAATATATTTTTTAATATTTTATTCTACTGTTTAAAGTTTTTATTAATATGTGCATCTAGCACAAAGGGTCTCGGCGCTATACTGCGGAAGGCGGAAGGACGGACAGACATGACGAAACCATAAATATTTCTTTTACAGCTATCGCCTCGCAGACTGTAGGACCGATCCTTGGTTTTTTTATAGAACTGGTTTTCCGTCTGTAACGCCCGCAAGTCTGCTTCGCCCAGAATTATCGCACAAAAAGTAAGCTCGTCGGAATAAAAAAGTATTGAATCATTAATGATTGTATGTACTTAACAAAATAATAATAAATGAGATCTTCGCGACCAGTATGTCAATACAGACTGCCTTGCGAAGTCTCTCGAAGTAACATGCATTAATAATTATTCTTACTAGGTTTTGCGAGGTATTTATTGTTAACGACAAAGTTTATTTTACTATTGTATGAGAATATGACGCTTAGAATTCTGGCTGATGAGCAAATTATAAAAGAAATAAACTTGATAAATGCGAGTTAAACTCGCTTGGAGAGGGGTCCGTACATTGATTACGTATTTACAGTTATTTTTCTATTTTATTTATTTTTGTCCTTTTTTTTAAGACCTGTAAGGCTGTAATATATAGCTAAAGAACTATTTTCTGTATTTTTCTCAAAATTCTAGTTACGGAGAAAACGGTGGTCAATTTTCGTCTTAAACCATCCATTGTAGAATTATAACAAAAATATATTTGAGATCCTCACAATAAGTTCTTTTATTTGACATACTAGACGTTACGGCTTGCAAAACAGTTTTTTTTTATTTTGATTTCCTTAAAGTTTTTTTTTCGAAAATAATTTGTGTTCTTTGTACCTTCGTTTTTAGGTGACAAAATAGCACATGACATGAATAGTAAATTTCAACTCATTTGCTCTAGTAAGTGAAAATAAAACTGCACCGTTCTATGTCATCTTTTCAAGCAAAAGGTCATTTTACAGGAATATAAACTGAATGACTATCTAGGAGCTTTTTTAATTTTGGTATGCAAACAGTATTGCAAGTCAATTTCCTCATTTGCCAAAATGTTTGCTGCCATGCTTGGTGATATTTATGGATGATGATTTTATCGATTTGTGAATATAACGTGGTGATAAATATACGAAATGTTGCCTTTAGACAGGGAACCTTAAGCCGTAATTAATCTTGAAAGTACAAGTGTTAAGCTACTTACAAATTGTGTTTACCTCTACGGTAAGTTACTTACGTGAGTAAAACTTACTAATAGAGGCGGCTTTATGGAAACTCATTCAGTCAGTGAAAAGTCAATCTAAGATTCGCCTTGGAGTTTGTGTAGAACAACACTAGTCATCTCTTTGGATAAATTCCCTTTTGGTTCCTTATCGCGCGTTATGAAAGGGGGCTAGATGGAAAATTTTCTTACGAAATGTTGGTACGATACTTTTTGAAGTGATTCAGAGAGTTTTACAGAGATGGCGCTGTACAACTTTCTGAATCACGCTAGTGTGGAAGTGATTCAGAGAGTTTTACAGAGATGGCGCTGTAAAACTTTCTGAATCACTTCAAAAAACAATACTTAAATCGAAAGGAACTTCGTTCCATCCGGGTGTCCCTTGACACCTCTCATTTAATTTTTTTAGTTTTTCTAATCCCGCTTTCATTGAAAATATGAATGATTCTGGTTGAATTCATTTACCTACCTAAAATGTTATATATGTATGTGCATGCGAGTAACCTATCACTGACACTTTAAAGTTCACCCTTAGATGGGCAGTCACAGCGTTACGGTCAGGTGGGTCTAAGCCTGTGTTGCTGAGCTTTATAAAATTAGACTTTCTGATGTTCTTAGTAAGGTTAAAAATGTTTTAACAGTATCTTGCTGTACCTGCCGTCTTCATTGCCAGTACATTACGCATTACGTGTTAGCGATGTTATCTTATTAGCCGGCGTACAGTACCACGGTACAAATAACATATACGTAGGGTAATATTACGCTGGCCGAAGCGTACTGTGTTCAGGATGCTGACTGTTATTTAGGTAACAATTGTACGTAATTTTTAAGCGGCATTGATACTCCAAGTACTCGAAGGGTATTAGGTATAGGTACACTACGAAACTATAATTACTTAACAAACAGTTGTTATTATTCTTATTACTTTTTATAGTTTTACAACGTACGTTTTATTTGTGTTGGCATTACATATTTATGTAAACGTATATTTGTAGGATATTATATATTTGTATATATTATATATATTTATATATATTATGTATTTATGTATTTTATATTATGTCTATTTACAGTATTGGACGTAAGATAAGTAATATATTAAAATTAGAATTTTTTACTGTTAATATCAACAGTTTGCGCCTATCTAAGATTTTCACCAGCACCCAGGGCTGACTGGTAGAGAATGCCATTAGGCATTAAGTTTTTGCCCTTGTATACCCTAGATTTAGGTGTTGCAAAAATAAATAAATAAATAAATAAATACAGTTGTTACTGTAAAATTTAAGATTTCTGTTGTAACATTTACGAGTATAATGTATAAGTCAGCGTCGTCTATGGACTATGGACACGACACGGGCAGCACGAGAGGAGTCGTCAATGAAACGCCGGACATAGAAACGCTTCGGGAATACCGCTCAAGAAAGTCAAATACGTAATTATAGATATTCTATTATAGGTACACAAAGAATAATCTCTGCTAACCTAGTAGACCTGCGTTTTAAATTACGCTTCAAGCTACAATTATAAAGAGAGGCTCAGAGACCCGTGCCTTTAGGTGGAATCTAAAATAATTGAGAATTCGCTATGTTAGATTACCTTCTGATTTAAATAGATGTCAATGAACAGGCAATGTTTCTGATGGTAATTGGGCACTACATCCCATGAACATCAGTTACACCAAATTCAAAACCTTTCGAGCCAAATGAAAGGACTTCTCCTTTATGTCACAGAATTTTCCTAACAATTACAAAGTTCACCATAGTGTGGATTAAACGGTATTTTAAATGTTTACTAAGTAACAATTAAGTATTATTGTAATGACTTAAGATTCTTTGGTGTACTGTCAAGACTTTATTAAACAAGATTTATTAAACGCGTTGAGATGCCGATGACGTCATGCAGTCATGCAAAGCTTGCCTGACCGGAATCTTAAGTCTGCAAACCGATTTTACAAGCCCGAGTGGTGTACGAGCTTAGTTATAAGGATCTTGTATGTTCGTAGCTGTTAGTTTGTGAACATGTTGCTATAATTCATATTGATTGTTGATACTTGTTATTATCGTCCATTCGCGCTCTAAATGAAGCATCCATCGCTTAGAAAACCGGTATTGACAGTGTACACCACGGCTTAGTGTTCCTTAGAGGTAAAGTATAAGTGACATTGCAGACTTTACTTAATAATAACATATACAATTTTATTGGTTAGAAGGTTCTACTAGAAAATGTATCGGGCTTCATTCTCCACAATTTCCCTAGAGCTTACTGACTGAATTACAAACTACAATTTGATAGATAATTTTTAAAACTAATAACATTCTTCCATGTAACAGTTTGTTCAAATACCAATACACGACAATAAAGTATAAAGTGGTAGGTACTGTGGTTACTACAGTGTGGTAATGCATAGCGCAACGCATAATGCATTGACGATCTCAGCCATTTTCGTTACTCGATGGACCATTTAAATATTATGACTGTAAGGTCACAAGGTCAAAGGTCAAAAGTCTCTTTTAACTGTTAAGTTTATAAACCATTTAATTAAGTTAGGCAATCAAATTAATATGTTTTGTAGTACCTAAGTAAAGGTTTAGGGAAGTGTAACATATTGTTAGCAAAGCAACAGTAGATGTATAATGAAGCCCTTTAAGTACTCAGGATAAAATTAAGCTTTCGGCGTTTTTTCAGCGTACGGCATCCGCACAACATCTGATCAGTGCACGCACAAATTCAGTGCTCTCATTTTTTTATAAGCACTGCGCAACCTTAGACGTCATTGCTCGCTTATGTATCATTTATATTATCTGCTCATTCGTTCCATATTAATTTATTGGGCGGTAGTACGTTTTATTACCTGGTTCGAGCATCATTACTAGCCATGGTTGACTGCACGCGTGTCCCTTCTACACTTGCATCACTTTCGATGTGTCATATGATTCGATGTTTTATGATGACAACATGTAACTTCACTTAACCTTGCGTATTTGTGGAGTTGAATCAGTGATAGTATGAAATGAGGCTCAATCCTCAAGAGTTGCATTAAGCACACTAAGTGTTCGGCATCTTATCGACTTCAAGTTGAGCTGTAATTTCAAACTAAGTTAAGTTACAAAATAGATAAGTAGGCAAAAGTTGTGCAACTGTTTACTTTTCTATTCACGAAAATGATTCGAGAGGCCTCGGTTGAAAGTTGGAAAGAAGGTAGGCTAGAGTAATCAGAATTACCAATTGATAGAATACCGTATATCGGAAGTTTTAATCTTTTAGTACCACTCAGATTTCTATCTGTCAGTCTGTCGCATTACATTTACTCGCTTCCAAACAGATATTAATCTCATTTGTTGTAGTTTTGTTGCACCATCAGCCTAGCTCGTAGTACCCGCTTGAAACGAGGAGTTCCTTATCGTGGCAGACATTCACATCACTCCAAAGGATTGTTCTCAAATGGTTTGCGATGTGTAGTGTACCTATCTATTTTGATACCACCCGCGACTCATGGTGGCCTACCGATCTTAAGATCTCTGTTATCTCAAGAGTCAGTTTGAGATATTGAAATATCTCGAACTCATACGAAATAGTGACATTTTTATGACCTGAGATCGTACTCTTGAGCCTAAATTGGTTTATTAATACGGCCCTAGTGTGGGGTGGGAATGTCTGGTCGTTTGTACGTGTACATCTTATGTAAAGTGAAATTACCTTGACTTTGTCCTCATTAGACAAGTGTCACATTACGTTATCGATGTAATTCTGCATGAGACACGTCCACGTCCCATCGCCTTACAAAACTATCGTGTCGTACCGCGTACGGTCATCGCTGACATAGTAGCGAAGGACGTGCCTGGAAAGAAGTTTGCAACAACAACAAACATTGTTGTTTATTTCTTATTTGCGGTAGGTCGTTATGGTGTCGGTATTATAAATAGTTTGTGATGCAGAAGATGCATAAACTATTGTGTATGTAGAACATTGAAGTATAATGTCATAGAACCGACATCTCGATCAAAATGTATGTCACGCCCAGGAGGTTCGATTTTCAAAATTGAGCCCCGGTTCTCCTTTCAAAATCGAACGAATCCATTGAAGATTGAAGCCACGTGGCGCCAATGCATTGGGACATACATTGTGTTCGCGGTGCCGGTTCTATAATACTTCAACGATGTAGAACAACTTACGTTTTGATACTATTAATTCCTGGTTAATTTCTAAGTTTCCAATTTTGAAATTTGAATTTTGAAATGCCGCTGTACCTACTCAATGTGATAAGGGAACTACGTAACGATTGTAACACAACCATTTGTAAATTGTTTAAGTAATTCTAACGGTTACTTACTAAGTTGTTTAGTCTATCTATCGTGGTTATGCAAGCCAAAGAGCCTAGTGATAAGGTAGGCATTGCCAGCTGCTGACAACAAGGGCACAAATTCAGGTCTGCACGCAACTGAGCGATTGGGCACGCTTTGCTGAGCTGACGTCGACATTGCAGATAAAGCAGTACGATTGTAAACTTACAAAGTATCGGTAGGCACCTATTAGCGACAAATACTTCAGCTAGTACCAATCCGCCCACGACGTTTGTTTACGCAAACCATGGTTAATTGCTGTTGCGAATTTAAATTAAGTGGACTTCATTATTGTTGGCTGTTTTTGTATCTAGTAGATAACAACGGCAGAGAACAGCAAAAATCACATTTAAGGTATTTTATCGAAATTTTTAAGGGCAAATAAAAAGGAAATAAAAACGCACATACAGTTTTGTAGTACTCGTATTACGATCAATGAAATATATTATGCTTGCCAGAATTATGCTTATGTATTATTTCTGTCTATTATCCTTGCTTTTAGATATTTAAATTCACTGCTACTACTAGATAATTTAAGACAGATATGATGTTGCACACTTCTCATCATGTGCCATCTAGGTTTACGACCCCTGTAACTAATCGATTGCATACTATAACACATAGTGTATGTAATACAATAGTTGACGGGTGACAAGGAGAATTACGTTAAAATTGTGTCAATCACCCCGATAGCTATCTGTCGGAAATCGTAGATTGGGCATGTCTGTAGATAATAGTATTCAGGTCTTGAAATCGATTCACCTTACGTACTAGTTATTCGCTTTTTTACATACATACCAATTCAAATTCGATTCGTTTGAAATCAAATATTTTACATTCGTTGTACATGTAATCCATTAAATCCATTAAAGATTTAAAACCAAATTGGAGTTGTAGATAACGAAATGATATCTCAGGTTTTTTCTTTATATTATTGCTCTTAGCTTTAAAGTTTGAAATTCATTCGTCATGAAATCATTTTAGTTAAAGTCATAAAACTATGTTTCCTCATATTACTTATAATAAAAGATACAATATTGTGTTTATGTATGTATCTACGTATTCGCTAGGTGGTATTTAAAGTTCCTTATTACCAATAATTTCTTGAGATCGTAATATGACGACGATTACATCTAGAATATGCATGTTCGTCATTAGCTCTGCAACCAGTTCTGCTCAGAATGGTAAATACTTTTGTATTATTGTCTATTTTTGTAATATTTTTTTAAAGATGTGCTGAGGAGTTCTTTAGGCTTTTCTTCTCCATGACAAAGCACCTTTCCGTAATTTAAAATAAAGATCTGTATTATACGACATACCAAACAAAAAATATAATCTTAATGTCCTGTATTCCTACTGTAACTGACGAGGAAGTCGTTTACTTCCTTTTCGACCGTCAACGTGTTATCGTGTGGTGTCACCTTCGATCACTAATAACAGAACGGTATCACTGACATTTGCAGTTTTAGGGATGGTGACACCTTATCACCACGTTCTACCAACTTTTGTGGCACGTAAAAACGTTGTATTGCCAGTAATTTGAGTATTTAAAAACAAGCAAAGAAATGTGCTACTATTTCGCATTGTGCGTCCGCATTTTTATATTCTTCCACGAATCTAACGTTGCCTATTCCACAAAATAATGTATCAAAGCATACGCAGACATAACTTGTGATTTTGTTACAGCGATCATGTTTCCTGTTTCTGTTTAATGCATAACATTACAAGTACAGTTATTGTTTTGCAAAATTATATCGCGTGATTCATTCGTTACAAGTTATTGTGGCCTACTATAATAATGTTGCAAGTAATAGGATTAAGTTTATATCATAACTATACCTTTACAATTAATTAACCATATTTGTATACATAATATCGCACCTTTAGAATTGAAGTGACTTATCTAATAATTTTAAGAAAATGACTTTTATACATTGAACAGCATAAAAACATGTCGCACCTGTAGAATTGTATCCAAAATTCGAATTTTTTGGTAAACCCCAAAAATGTAATTGAAGAATTGGGCATTTATTATTATTTCTTGGGCATAAAATACATATTTTTTGTCGTTCAGTATATAAAAGTATTTTTCTTAAAGTTCTTAGATGAGCCACTTCAATTCTAAAGGTGCGTTAAATTACTTATTCAAATGAAGCTACTTTCGGTTCCTAGAATGGTTATAACCAACTTTTGGATAAAATCCAACGCGAGACCAATGGAGGCCCCCAAAGATATGCCTTTTATACGAGTACATACAATATTATTGATGGTCCCCGATAGACATGACCGTTGTTCAATTCGTTGTTGCCACTGTTTACGAACATGTCATTGGTAAAATCGTTTTTGTTTTTTTAGATAAATATTGCACTTTTAATATCGCACCTCGAGCAGGAATGTGTGGGCTTGGAGCACAAGCTTGGAAGGCTTCGACTCAAGAAACGTGGTATTCTACGGCCTCTCACATGGTCATAGAGCCTAGCAAGTAGCAGTAGGACAGTAATGTATCCACTAAAATACCTCAAGCCCTCGACAACCATACCATGCCTCCGTGAAGGCCTTGAGAGTTTGTTTGATCGCAAAAGGGTTGTCTGCTGTTTTTCAGTGAATTGTCTCGTGCTAGCAGTGGCGTATGTTATTTAAAAGTTTATTCTAAGTCTCAAGTCTCAACTCTATTTTTCTTTATATTTTGTTGTCGCAATTATCATCCAATTCAACTTTTAACGCAAGCTAACTCGTAGACAACGGCAGCATTAAATTACCATTAATTTCGCTTTTTATTACGCCGGCTTAAATAAACAAAGCAGAATTTGAATAAAATACTACACTGTGCTAATGAAATTGCTTAGAATAAATGAATATTTGTAGGTAACTACAGTCAAGCAAGGATTTGCTGAGGTATGCTCTGTGCTTATTAATCGTACAAGTACAACTTCGTACCCAGACTTTAATGATCTTGTCATTACAAACATCACGATCCTATTATACCGCGTATTGTAGGTATCTTATTAGTTACCTCACATGCCTATGCTGCTCTTGCGTTCTCTTTCTCGTTTTTGCGAATTAACTAAAATACATTTTATTTAAGAATCTTTTGTCAGATAATTTCTATAGTCCAAACACATAGACTGCATGATGTTTGTTTGTGAGGATGTATGGATGTTTCTTACTCTATCAGACAAAACTAGTGAATGAGTTTTGTCGTATCCCGAATTTCACAGCCAAGACGAACGACAGCCTAGGGAACCCCCCTTGCTTGCAGGTAGCATCGAAATAGATTACAGAGAAGTGTAGATCTGTCTATGTACCTATATCATCTATCTAGTGGTATACTTCTTACGTGCTTCGCAGTTTGGCAGACATGTAAAGAATGAAATTGTACTTGTTTGTTAAGATGTTTTAAAAAGAAAAGTAAAAAAAAGATCGGTCTATGTACCTATATCATCTATCTAATGGTACATTCTTCTTACGTACATTATAATATGTAACATTCTAAATTGTAGGCCAGAAATTGAGCTTCTTCTGTATATTTAGAAAGGTGATATGTGGAAGATTTTGACTATCAACAAGTTCCACTTCGTGATGCTTCATTCCCTGAAAGCTTTAAAAAGTACTTCGCAAAATATTGAATTCGACTGCGTTAACCTGCTTAAAAATATTCTGTCAAAATAATAAAAAAATGTACATATAAAAAGCCACGCCAAAACTGCAATCCAATGAAAGTAAATCCAATCCAATTAAAATAACACAGCCAATTACTTTCAAATTAACTTGAATAATCTCCGGCCGTTATTTACTTAACAAATATTTCTCTCGACTTATTAACCAAATGTGCATTTAAACATTTACGTCAACATTCCACATTAAGCTGTCAAGGACCAACAACCCGGCTTACAAGGAACGCTGTATAGTTGAGTACAGTGTAATTAATATAAAGTATAATAGAGTACGGCCCTGATTACCACAGGGCACCTGGGGACCGGTCGCACTCGTTCTACAAGCCCACTCTCCTCCCGCCCTTTACCACGTCACTCGACAAACCACAGCGTTTCCAGCTCGCCAACACTGACAACCACTAAATAACTTCGCGAGCGACATACATCGATGCCCCAACACTACTATCAAAACAAGTCCTACATACTTACGCAGCAATGGATTAAAAAACCATCATGAGATTTTCACCATCTCCAAGAATGTAAATTAAAGATTGGCCTCCTAATAACAGCGAGTTAGTTGCCAAACTATTTGCATGTTGATGGGGTATTTTTCCACGAAAGCTTAAGTAATATAGCTTTTTATTTTACTCAAAGATGAGAAATTTAATGGAAGGACAACTCTGTAGAGGCCGTCTAGTTTGGTTCGTGATGGTGAGTTGCACAGTTGTCTATAATGACGCAAGATGCATAATTAAACTTAATGACGTTGTGGACATTCCATGACTTAGAATAAAGACGGGTGTAACTCGCTTTACGAAATCTTTACGTTGGCTATGTAAGCTTATAATCAACAAGAAGTTTATGAACTACATAAGTGTGGAATTTTTCATAATTGTACCCGCATGATCTTTATGTGTAAATTATTAACTTATATAGTTAATTAAAAATCTTCGTAACTTCAAATTCAAATACCAATATTTGTGTTGAATGCCAAAATAGCTCAACAGTTTATATTTATTTACTGATCTAACAAATCACACAAACTTTATTCACTTTATTGTGGTATAGACCCATAACCTCACTCTATTTCAATCATTTTTCCAACAACAGGAACCAAACGTTACGCACAAATGAGCACGCATAATATAGGTAATAAAACATCAAAAAGGCGACGGCGTCGTGATAAATGTTTCTTAGATCGAATATTAAGTTCATAAAAGATGTCATTAAAATTAAAAAGCCCCGGGCGTTGCCGGCTAGCATGCGCATGCGCAGAGGTCGATAGGAAGTGACGTAGTTTTCCGTCTGCGTCTTCCGAGCGGAAGCGCCCAGCTTCCTGGCCAGACGAGGCCGTACGTTCCGTCATGTTTGAGACCAGTGACACCATCAACTTGGACTAGCCCAACATCAAACATTCATAATAAGGGAACATACCAAAACCACGTGATCCGTTTAGGGGGGGAGGGGGGTCTTCAAAACACCACGATTGGTCACAGAGGGGAGGGGGGGTTTAGGTTTTTGTCACGTAGTCAATATTTTAGCAACCATTGCGCCACACAAGTCTTCAAATATAAGCAAAATTATTATTTTTTAACTCTGTTTTTGCAAAAAAGTATTGAAAACCGTATTTATGAATTACCACGTGAAAACTAGGGGGAGAGGGGGGGTCTTCTCATATACTACGGATGGTCACGAAGGGGGGGAGGGGGGTAAAAAGTTGGAAAAAATGTGTCACGTGGTTTTGGTATGTTCCCTAATATAAGGTCGCTGCATACGCAACGTGGACGGGACGGGGACGGGACGTGGACGGTGCATAAATATATGTGCCTATGTGCTATCGTTTACATTTTCTATGAAACGATGCAGCGATGTTTCCAAAATTTCACGTCCCGTCCCGTACGTGGTAAAATCATGTTACGTATGCATCGAACTTTACATACGCATAATGGGAGCCATACACGATCAAGTGTACTTGTTAAGTCTGCAGTTTGACTTGACGCGGCATCCAGTGTGCATGAGATAACTATATGGCCAGATAGCTTACCGTGGCCATACACGATCAAGAATACTGGATGCCGCGTCAAGTCCGCTTGACGCTTGATCAAGTACACATAATCGTGTATGGCCTCCGTAAGTAATTGGCATTTTTAGAGTTTGAGTTAAAACCTACAATAAGTATCTATGCTACTTTAATTCTCAATACAAAATGTGGCATGATATTCCAAAAAATGTAGATAAACTCATTTTAAATGACTGATCTTGCCGTATTAGTACTGGGTATTCGTACTGGGTTTGCTGTTTTAAATCTATTGGAATCACTGTTTTGCTCCATTGACATTTTCCGGGATTATCTTATTTATTACATATAATATCATGGTCTACCTGTGTGCTAAATTTCAAAATCCGTTCAGTAGTTTTTGTGTGAAAGTATAACAATTAACAATCATTCATACATCCAAATAAACTTTCACATATAATGTTAGTAGGAAGGAAGTAGGATTACGGAACTAATATGCTGACTGTACATAAACCAAGAGCAGAGAAGACTCAAGGATGGACAAGAGCCTTAAATACATAATATTATATGTACCTAACTGAAATAACTGAACGTTATCTTTCTCTTCTGCTAAAATATTTGCTTTAGGACACGAAAAAAAACAAAATCTCATTTCAAACACTGTTATATATGTATTTACTTATTTAGATATCTTGTGAAATATTTTGTACTTTCACACGTTATATTTTGTACGTTTCGCTCGCTTCCTTTCTGTGCTCTTCATCTACAAGCTGTGATCATTGCACGCTTTGTTTCATCTCAAGTTACATTTCTCGCGCTATTCACATCTCGATTGGCAAGCCATATGCTCCAAATGCGACATATTTAAGGAAGTTACAACTTCCTTCAACTTTCTTGTTTCGTCTAAACGAAATCTCCAACCATCTAATTAATTCCGCGCTAAAAATAAATTTTATAAGGAAAAATAAATTGCCTCAACTAATGGCATTACAACGCTCATCATTAGGACGAAATGTTAATCCTGGCAAACGTATGAATCACATTTTAAAACGTTTTTCTAGTCAAATCTTATTTTATGAATGACTGTTTACTAAGTAAACTATGAAATAGTGTAAATATGACGCAATCGTGGAATAAAGATCAGATATTAAATTTAAATTGGAAACATTATAGTCATTCTATATGACCGACTTAAATAATTGCATATAGAGTTATTTCAGATTGGTAAACAATTTACAATCTGTGCCAGTACATAGTACACTGTCCCGCCCGAACAAGCGTGTATACATCAGTGAAGTGAACTAATAGTATATTAGTTCATTGGTATACAATATACATCTACAATCTTTGGAGCGACATCCATCAGTATGACAACTTTTTGCGTCCTATACAAAGCCTCACTGTATATTTTATATACTAGATCGCTACAAAAGTCGTCTTTGTAATCTATTTGGAATCAAAGCTGTAATTGGAAATAAATATTCGTAAAGTAAAAATGCGGCCATAACATTCATGAATAATTACGAAATGTTTGTATTTTATTACCTACGTAAATAATTAAGAAATCTTTACTATGTGAAATTATAATATTTTTCAGGTAAAATTATCTTACACGTAAGCATTTTCTCTTATGATAATCTTTTGCATAGGAATCACTCAGACAATGCGTCACGAAATTATTTTTACTAGCCAAAGCTATTATTGTGAGCCAAAATATTTATTAGATAGTTCTGGTAATTCATGGAACACGACTGGACGCTATAAAATAAAAAATCCGAAGAGGTCGTTGACTCTTTATAAATGATAGCGTAAAACTATACGACAACATTTATTCACGATTAGTTGTAGCCTGTAGGCCAACATATTTTGTTTGTATTTTTTTCTTAAAATCATTTGGCAACTTGAATCAATGCTTTATATTTATTTTTACGCAAACAAAATTTATGGGAGTTACAAAACTCTACGTAGTGGAAAACTGGTCACAACGCTTACAAATGCCATGAATGCTTTGTCACATTTCTTCATATAACAAAGTACCTACCTACTCTGTGCATTTCTTTGCCAAATGTATTAATTTATAGTATAGGTATTTAAATAAGTAAACTTTAGTACGTATCTTTAGGTAAACCTCATTTTTAAACTAGAAACACGTTTATGAATTCAGCTACCTACCTACCTATCTGAAAGACAAGCCACTGTGACAACAATGACTAGAAGTTTTTGCATGTCATTAAATATACTATAGAGGCCATTTTTATATCAACCCCATACATCCGCGATGTTATCAGATCAACGAAAATAGCTAGAACGTGCCAAATTTTCGCAACAAACAAAGCGTCGCTGTCTCGAGTCTCGAACCACATCCCGCGTATCAACTAAATTGCCACGAACTTCTAAGAATCACCACAAGTTGACTCGTTCAACTTCTTATGGGCAATTAAAATTATCTTTTTACGGATATGCTAATAGGATACTGTTTACCCATGTGTGCATGATTTGTGGATAAAACCCTTATGATGTAATTTCATATTTAAATTAACTACTGTACAGTCTCACATACGCTTACGATATGTTTTAATGAATACACTTATCATCATTATTATCATTAAAATTCGAGTGAGCATGGCTAATGAAAACAAAGAACGCAACGGAAACGGTTAATCGGTTGCGGTTTAATGATAAATAAATGGGACAGTGTGTAATGTTTTTGTTTTACAACTTACCATATCTAGCTAGGACTGCAATGTTCTTCCTTAATATAGCGCCGTATAAGTCGATGCTCGATGTAGGAACATAAGAGCCGCGCGTTCTTTAAGCCCGTGGATCTCACACAAAGGGGCCTTGTTCGTGAACCACTGAAGGCCGTCCACCTAGCGATAACGAGTTACCTACATACATACACTAGCAATGTACTCGCACGCATTTCGAGAAGTTCATGGTTACTCTTATTTTTAAGATTAAGTCCGAGCAGGAAGGTCAAGGACTTTATTTTTGGCGGACGCAACGCGCACCGTCTGCCAGCAACCCACTTTTAAAACTCCCGAAATAATTTTATTAGACGGTATTCAGGTGCTTGCGGATGCTGCGTAGTAAACATTCATTCATGAACTACTTTATAAAACAAACAAATGTATTGAAACTGAAAACTCTCCGCTTCTGATCGAACTATAAGAAGAGTGAAACTTATAGGTTTATCATGTAAGGTAAGAATAAAATTGTGTCTTAGGTAGTATCTGTGGTAGTATGTAGGTACATACTTACTAGATATACTATTCTACAATAAAAATAACTTGAATACGATTGATTGTTTATTTATGCTCTGCGTCGTTCAACTACATAGGTATATCGAATCGATTCATTGAATTCTATGTGTTTTTTCAACTTTTATTATTTGGTCTGAGATAACTCATTCATTCAACATAAGGTAACGAAGTTCTTTGTTACAAATGTCAATATTAATAAAGTTGTATTGTACACTAGAACTGGTATCTAAATAATTCCTGTACTAAAGTAAGAACACCTCTAAATTAATGTGTTACGAATTAGAATTCCCAACAAAAGTGGAAGCAATTTATAGCACGTTTGAGTAGCATAACTTTTATTCTCACATTAGAACAGTTTGTGTATGTATAAGTATAGAAGTTTTTAAGTCACTGATATTTAAAAATCATAGAGATACGCCATGCCCTTACAAATCGACCAAAAAATCTGTTCCGTAAAGAGCAACTTCACACATGCGTTTACCTTTTTATTTCACTACACCAATCACACTACAATAATACACGAAGGCATTATAACGTATGTATGTCAAATCTTAAGTACTTCTACAACAACAAAAGCGTGCGTATCGTCAACGAGGTCAATTGACTGCTCTTACGATCTTCATCTTCGGCGCGTTAGTGACATATCTACCTCTTTTTTACTTATTGTTTTACATTGTTTTAAGTTCACATAAGGTATTCACCGTAGCACTTGAATTAGCATTGCGTCGTTGATTCGCCGCTGTCCTTGGAATAAGGATGTAGCAACTGGGTGTCTTATCTGACCGTTCACACCGCCATGCGCCACGCCGCCGCTAGCCGTCAATGCTTGAAACACGACATTTACATCGTACCTAACGTGTTTTATCAAAAAAGAGTCAATTAAACAAAAAGACCTTGATTTTTCCTCATTCACTAACTAATTTTATTCTATTTGTTGGTCGCTATTGCCTATTTGAGTAAATGGTACCTAATCATATTTTTAAGATGGTTATAGAAAAGTTACTAGGTACGTAATGCAGCCGGGAGACATTTTGAATAAAATGGTTAGAAATAAGTATTGAAACATCATACGGAATGAAAATGTATATGAAAATCAGTTTTCGCGAAGGCAATGCCACTGGCAACAGCTAGTCACTTTATAATTGTTTAGTCATTGGCTTAACAAAATTAGCTTATGAAATTATTTGATAAATTATTATCTATACTCATCGACGCAATCTGAAATGAGATCGTTCATTTCATAACAGTCTATTACTGTCTCAATATTGGTTATAACGAAGCCGCAATAAAATTAATTTCCAATAGGCAAGTGCTTGATTAAGTAATTATCTCCGAAAATTAATGGTAGCTATCTGCGAAATTTGAATTTTAATCACCTAAATTTGCGGTTATATTTCATATCAAACGTTTAAAACTTCAGAAGGTTATTTCTAAAGGATTGCCGTAGCGTAGCGCTAAGTACTTTTAGGCAAATTGCGTCAAAACGGGTTGCGACTATGTCTGCAACATTTTTATTTCTATACAGCACAATGTGTCTTGTGCGCCACGCCTCGGTCTGCGGTTTGAAAAGAAATAAAAATGAGAATAGTTAAAAACCCATTTCTGAAAACTCATTCCACTGAGATGGAAAGAGATACGACGGCATTGTTCTACAAAGTCTAGAGTCTAACTCTAGAGTATAACTAAGCCGTGCTTTCCACATTCTTAACAGAGCCACGATTTTTACTTTGCACGAAAGAATTGTGAATTTTTAAGTTCAGATTAAACAGACTGTCTGTTTAATTCTAAATCATATCCCCATACTAACACCAGCACCTATTAGTGTGCATTATGGTATCTAGCCCATCTGATAGTAATCCCGCCTGCCGAGCAAGGACTCTCTGGTTCGAGTACCTCTTGGAGTAAAGCCTCTCGGAGTAATTGTACAGAAACTATCCAAAATAACACAACGCTGATCCTTGTCCTTTTTTGAGCTCGAAGTAGTAAATTTACTTTGGTCTCAAGGACGAGAGTACTTGGCTTCAACCCTTAATGGCCCACTACAGAGCACGGGTCTCTCCCCTTGAGGAGGCCTAGAGCATACTCTACCACGCTATTCTCGAGGGCCTCCAACATGGCTTAACGACTGTTATCTTACGATAAAAACCGGGACCGACGGCTTTACGTGCCCTCCGAAGCACCGAAATGCTCAAGAAGTTTTTCCACTAGCGGTCACCCATCCATCTACCGACCGCGCCCGCTGTTGCTTAACTTTGTCGATCACTTAGAATCGACACGAGCCGCCGGGCTATGAGCGCTTCAGAGTCCTTAAGGCTTGAGAGTCCTTAAGGCTTGAGAGTCCTTAAGACCTTAAAAGTCGGAAAGATCTCTACCATATACTCCAAAAGAGATTTTTTTCTCTATAATAAGTTTCCAATGAACTAGGCCGATCAGGGTACATATATAAGTGTATGTCTACAATACGTATGTTACGGATATTGGACCAAGATGAAACATCCAGGAAGCGGCGACGACCTCGCGTGTCGACGTGAGGAAGACAGTTCATTATAATTTATACGAGTTCCTTTAGTTCTCTTTGTGAGTATCAAAAAATATAAAATCAATGTTATAAATCAATATAATGATAATACGAATCATAATTCAGAATCATGTGGCTTTATACTACGCCATTGACAGACAATCTATAGGTATTGTATTAAAATTTTAACTTCCGTATGTGAATAAAGAGTCGTTGATAGATGGACAAACTTGTATTATGCAATGTATTTTGTATTTTTATAAATTTGAGTATTTTATTCACGTGTATCTTTAATTGGTGCAAGCGTTTTAGATTGATTTATAATTTGCCAAAGCCTAGCAAGGTTCCATTCATGGTAGAGTCAAATCAATGGTTTTATCTTAGGCAACTCTACCAGACAAGCTATTATGAATAGGTATAATATATGGTATACTTTTTAATATTTAGTGGTTTACATAAACACGTAAATAATCTGGTACTTTAATAAAACCACAAGTAGGTACCTATTTACATTACCTAATACAGTGTGATTCAACTTGTAGCCCAGTTGATAGGCAGATCTGTCTGTCCTTAGAGACGAGGCAGACATCACATAACCAAATAAATGTTTGTTCTTGTATGTTAGTAATCTCTTGTATGTGCTCGTCAATACCACCCGCATCGGCTGCAACACAGGGAATCCTCGCAGAATAACTGTGTAAGTGTTTATGTATTTAAATGTGAACCCTTCGCCAAACAGCTGTATGTTTTAGCTAATTAGAAGGCAGAAGGTCCCGTGTTTGATGTTCGTCTGTCGAGACAGTGTTCTGCGAAGCGTTTAGGGAAGTGCGTGACCGACATTTTAAGTCACGATATCGAGCTTCGAGCTAGTGGAAAAATTTGTCGATACACAATGGAGTAAAAGCTTCTGTGTACTAAACAGCCTTCGGCCGTACGATTTGGGGTTGTGTTATGCATAATTATTAATTGAAAATTGTAAAATAGTCTATTATAAAGCATTACTAACATGTTATAGATGTGTTGCTTTGCTACTATGATAATTAATAGACAATAGTAAAGTTAATATTATAATTTTAGACTGTCATAAAATATTTTCATTACCTAAATACGTACGAATTTTGCAATTGCTAAAAGCACTTTCTTAATTGTAATAAAATTTAATACAATAGAATCGATATCGTTTTCTATTGCTTACAAAATAAGTAACGTAAGTTATTTTGTAGATACACTGACAAAACTCGATCATGATCGCGCATCACTCTGCGACAAGCGCCAACGTTAAAAGCACAGATCACTGTGGTTAAAAGTGCATTGTACCTACACCTCTCGGAAAACCTACGTCATGCGTCATTTGCATACAAGTTGGACTAGCTATAGATAGACGTCTATTACATGCATGCGTGTTGACTCTTGCATGCTAATGCATATTTATGTAGATGGTTGTAAACCATACAAGATGGTAGGGAACAGTTTACACGGATAAACGTCTGCCGTCTTAATGCCTTTCTTCGTTACGTTGAGTAAACTCGGGGTATCGAAATAACAATAGTTTCTGAATACAATAACGAAACGTGGCGTGGTAAGATTACGAAGAATTTGAAACAATGTCGCAGCATTTGCTTTCGAGAGGCATATTAAACTCGGCTCTTAAAACGCGCCACCCGTTTTACATGCCAGACTCGAACTTGTCGCTTCTCCGAAATAAAACAAAGGAAGTTTTGCGTCGGGCCTGCTTAAAAAAGTATCTGCGATGAGCTAAGAATCGTTCATCAATCATAACAGCTAGATAGGTGTCTAAAGTTAAATAGTGGGTGCATTAACATGACCTTAACACATAATTACGATAATAATTGATGTTGCTGAATCAATAATTATGTAGCAAAGATTATACTATAAGAAGGCCTGTTGTTAAGCGTCTATAGTTATAACTACCTATAATAAAGAACAAATTGTAAAAAATCTTATGGCACGGTTTGCCGGCTGTAATTGGCTAATAATATAATATTATTCTACATATAACATTACTAAGAGGCACCTATTAGTTTATTGTAAAAGAAAATGAAAGTTTCTTGGAGAATAAACAAACCTATTTTACTACCAGTACTTTTTTATTACGCTGCTCTTACACGAAAAGATTACAATAAATGGCAAGATTAATTAAACTAGGTAAGTATAACCTACGTACATAGAATAAGCTTAAGCGTAAGAAGCGTACTAATTAGGCAGTTTGCTTGCCCCATTTTCTCTTGAGTAACTTACAGGTAAAAACCGTATGAAAGCTAGCACCTAGTTTTTATGTTTACTTTATCGTGTATGTTTAGAAAAATAAGTACATAGATTATTTTCGCTACGTAATTATTAATTTAGAGAATTGGTTATGTTTGCAAAAAAATAATGACAGTTTCAATTTTCAGACCTACATAACTTGGCACTAGTATTGCTACACAAATGGATAGTTACGATATACATTATAATACATTACACAAGAAATTAAAAAAAACTTCTTGTCTGTTTAGGGTTACACATAAGGTACACGCACGTACACGTACCGCCATCTATTGTTGAAGCACTACACGAATTCGAATCAATCAACCATTTTCAATCAAGTTTCAACCATTGTGTTTCGATCACCCATTCATTTACCAATTGTACGTTTCAATTGCCGATTTTCATTGACGTTTACATACTTGAATAGCATTTCTTTAGGACGTTTCAGTCTTCGATCACTAATAACAACTAGTGATCGAAGGTTTCAGTCCGACACTAGCGCAAAGATCCGCTTGCAATACGTGATTGTATTTCACAAAATAACGCCTTTATTTATTCCCTGTCGCAGTGTTACGAAACAAAATAATACGCTCACAGTATACGTGTTAGTATACTTTGATTCAGTGAATAGTCCAATATACATAATTATTAATAAGAAATTGACGAATCTGTGACTCAATTGTAAGTGTCGAATAAGCGAGACGACCCGGGTTTGATTCTTGACAGATAAATTGTTTGTTTTCCTGTTTTGCTTGTATACATATTATGATGGTAAGCGCCAAATATAACAAGGTAAATTGATGTTATGAGGTATTATTTTTAACATTGGTTAGGAAGTATTATTTTTAAATGGTTTTATTTAGCTTGCCCTGTTTGTTTGGGTCAAATCTTGTAAACTGAATTAGAACTACTTCCTTTTATGTTACGAAGTTGATATTTTGCATATTGCTATGGTTCCAATGACAATACATAAGTATGACGTGATGACGTACAATGATAAGCTTGACTGCTTGACGTCATAATACTTTTAGGGTTGGTTCCAGACGAAGAAAGTCCTTAACGGTTATATAGCACGGCTACATTTTTCTTTCTTTTACAATGGCACTATAAAACCTTTTATTTAGTTATTAAACTATTAACTTTTTAAAACTTTCTTTCGATTCTACGATGGTAAAATGCTGGTGGCCATCTTGATATTAAGACGCTCAGAATATAAACAGATGGAAATACTGACAACGCAGGCAAGCAACGATAGTAACAATGATGACAACCCTGACATTTTTACCGATACACATACCTATAATATTTGCGAACTATGCTAATTTAATCAAGAACCAAGAATAAAACGGTGACTTTAATATAATGAAACCAATTTTATTCGTACGTATTCCACGATTATCCTTAAATCTGATCATATTAGGGTGTAGGTAATTTTTTGGGAATACAAGAAATTCAATAACACAAAATAATCTCAAGGGTCTTGAAAATTTCTCGCTGTCACCATGTTAAAGGACTTATTTTTTGTTAGACCCTCTTCAACCCCTACGCTCGTAAACAAAAAACAATCTAGGGGTGCTCACTTCTTCAGATTTAGTATCGATATAATAATGTTTTTATTTTTATTTTTTATTTTGATGATGTTTTAAAAATATTTTTATGATTATAACGGTGCAGATAAGTGTGCATACATTGCTGAAGAAATTGTACCAGCACCGGCAGGTATATCGAGTTTCTCTTGCTTTAATCTAAATATACCTTATTTAATCTAAATAAGGTTCCGAAGGTTTGAATAATAGTCTGCGAAATATAGGTAATCTTTAAAATGCAGCCTTAAGTTTAGGTTTAATAATACACTGTAATAAAATCATAGAATTAATCCATTTCTAATACCCTATGTTTGTGTCAAAACAGCAAATGGTTTTACCTATGATTTTGCGATTTCTGGTTTTCAATCGTAACTAGCACAAAATATAAAATTAATTTGTAAACGCTGACTGCAATGATATTATATATTAAAAAGAGGCAGATAGGTCATAAGCGCGCGCGTTGTGATGATTGAAAAAGTTCCCAATTGGGAACTTTTGTGATTAGTCTGCGTCGAGCGCAATCACGAGCGTGGCGCATCGTAGGTTCATACGTAGTTATGAAAATATAACAAAATGCCATCGTGTGTGTTTAGAAAGTGCACCAATTATGACTCCAAGGTCAACAAAACACAAGGAATCTCATACCATGCGTGAGTACGCTAAGATACTTAGATTATTTAGTATATTTCAATTATTTTTCTAAACAATCTAATAATCATGCAAAGACGCCATATTCAGATGAAGAAAGAGATAGCGATCTAGTTTTGACGCGAGAGCGATAAAGACCGTAGCGTATATAGATTGACGTGAGCGACAAACATTAGCTGTCTTTTTCACTATTATGGTTTTAGTAATGCCATACTTTTTACATAATTTGCCAATGTACTATAGTGATTGGTGTAGGGAAACAAAAGATAAACGTGTGTGTGTTGTAGCTCGGTCGGAACAGATTTTTCGGTCGATTTGTAAGGGCATAACGTATCTGTATTTAGTTGAACATCTTTGGCTGACTGTTATAATATTGATTAATTGAAGATTACTCCAAAATAAGTGTTTAAAGCGGAAGTGGAAGAACTTTTTTAGCGTTTATTAAAATTTATTTAATCAAGTTATACTGAAAAAATATAAAACCTAAAAAGTGTTGTATCCATTCCTATCAGCGACGGGCACATCACTAGACCGTGGGCGTCAAACACAAGTGCAAGTTGGGTTAGGTCAGGTGTTACTCCACTGCACATGCACGAGGTTGCGACGCACGAACAATGCGTTACCCAACTTTGTAGTTTTTTCCTTGAAATAGAAACTGTGTAAAATGTTGCACACTTTAAAATATTATTAAGATAAATTTATGAGCCCTTGAGACTAAGATGCATTTTGTTGAACTATAAAAAACGCTCAGGCACAGCAACAACGCACTTATTAGAGGTTTCTTTATATTGAATGTGATATGGATTATTATACCATTTTTTTCTTTTCAAGGTCACGCAATTGTACCTTACTTACCTTTAATAACTTTAATATCTACGATCAATTAAAAATCTGGAAGAAACTAAATTTTTGAAGGATAAATTTCTTCATTCGTATCTCATAAAGTGGGTGTTAAAATAACAAAATAAAGTTTTTTTTTAATCTAAACATTCTGTAGATGGTCGCTAACAGCTTGTGACATGTTTAAATTGTTGTTGCATTGGCAAGGCGTAGTCACAACACAAACTTAAAAAATAAAATAAAATTACATAGTTGTATTTGAGATCACTGCATTGTTTAACGAAAATACTCCTACATCTGTCTAAGTATTGAATCAGAAGTTGGATCACATCGGCTTTCATTACCACCGACGTGTCCTTTACTCCCAATCATAAAAGGCCAAGTGATAAAATATGATAATAACAATTATGTCATGATATATTAAACGTATGGAACATTATATTATCAGTTACCTATCCAGTAAAAATTACATTCCCATCGTCATCTTCCCAAGGTTATCTGGAATAAATCGCTATTTAGCGATAAGATCGCCTTATTAGGTGTGTAATAAAGTGTACTAAATAAAAATATAATAAGAATAAAAAACATTCTTAGAGAGCATAACATATTTATTACCGAGGCCAAGATGGTGTTCCCGAAACATAAATCACTTTTAGTGCTTAAGTGATGTCTTGTGTTAGTTGTACATACGTACATATTAGGTATGTACGTATGAGTATACATGTAATTATGTCAACTCGGTAGTTACATAATATGTGTGTGTTTCTTATACATTAGTAATAGTGGTGCTATCGATATTCTCAGTAAGTAGATTTCTGTCGAAAATGAGTTAAATATTGATTCAGAATCAACTTAGTGAGGTATACAAGAATAGCTGACAGCCATTACATTGTCCGTAATTAAGCGTAATTTAAGCAATTTGTTTGCTTTTTCAAAAATCCATTATGCAAATAAAGGATAATTTGATATTTAATTAGAAGGTATTATTTAAACTTGTCAAAGTTTAAACTTGTCAAAATGAACCGATAGTTTTTAAACCCATAGTTAAAAAATAACATAACAATCAAAGTACAATATGACATTTATATTGCCAAATTGCCGTATCGTAAAAACGCACAGGTTCTTTACCTGAATTCTAAAGGACGTGCAATGTGCAATGTAACGGTTTTTGTTACGTTTTTATAACAACTTTTTGTGCAAGCCACCTGTAAATCTTAGGTCACCGGAGGATGCATGCTTGGTTTGTTTGCCATCTGAATAGGCTTAGTAGCGTGAGTTCACTGAACGACATACCAACAATCTTTTATCTTCCCGTTATCGTTGCCTAAGCTGACACGTAAGTAAAGTGTAATCCGTCAACGACTTGTCGTACTTCGTAACCATCGTATGTCGTGTTATGGATAGCTTCTAACCGCATTTACGACAAGTTAACCACATCAACGCCATGTAAAGGTATACATATACACAGTGTGTCCAGCGAACAACTAGCGATAATTTAAGGGCATAAACATGAAATATTAGGTATATTTCATTTCATCGACAAAAATAACCATTATAATATATGGAGGTCTAGCCAAGCGGAGGTCCTTTTGGAATGGCCGCCATTTTAATTTTTTTATTATGTTAGACGACTCTACCGAAAGACTTCGATTTCTCTGGACTTAAAGGTCCGATAGATGTGAAAAATCTATTAACTGCAAGAATACCATCTATTCATTACAAAAAAGATTGGATGAAGTTTCAAGTTACAAAGGTCATTAAAAAAATTATGATACTCAATCTAGACATTTTCACTAGTTTTTTTTAAGTTTTTCTAATATACTTCAAGAACTAGCACATTAACACACATTTTTAGTACATGCATTGATTAACAAGGATATTATGTACAAAACGACATCAAAGTCATTGCTCTAAGTTACAAGACTGGTGACTTATTGCTGTTTGAATATGAGCCATAAGCGAGTTTCCACACTTCTTGCGTCCAGCTACGTGCTACATTGAAAAAAAAGATGGCTAAACCCCCACATGTGGGTGTTTTTGTCGATAAAATTAGGTATATTTTATGACTATCTATGTCTGTATTTATGCCCTTACATTATCGCTACTTGGTCGTTGGACACACTGTATAATTGTATATATCAGATTTTTTTAAAATTTTAAAGAAGAAAAGAGAATAGCTTATTAATAATTTGGATTTTAATTAAATATTATTGCTCATGGCTACTTCGATCAATAATAGTCCGATGCATGGCTACATAGAAACGACGCGGTCGGTTCCGACCAAAAAGAAAAGAGTGAACTCGCATACGACTGATCCAGTCCTAAAACTGCATCTGCAGCATATTAAAACATTTCACGGTTGATTTCCAGAAAGGGTTCTATTTCTTACTGTCTACGTTCGTTTTTGTTTTAAATATTTTATTAATCAATCACGCGTCAATCAATTAACGTCAGCCCGCTGCTGAAGCCCTAGGCGTGAACGAACATCGTGAAGACCCGGGAGGCACGGCCCACCAGATCAAATAGATCTCCGTGACTGTGTATTGTTTTTTTTATTTAGGTGCTGAATTTAGAGTATACAGAGAAGGACAGGTCTGACTAAACTGGTCGATGCCACATGGTGTTCGCCGAGGGGGTGAGGGGAGAAACGCCGTGGGAACGCCGCAGGATCACATATGGAGCCCAGCTTTATCTTACGCCATGCATATTACGCGACGTGTATAATAATAATAACATTTAGTTAACACAATCTACGCCGACCTCATAACGACCGAGAGCTTGCACATTTAGATTATGTTATAGAGATCGTCGTTAGCAATTATGTTTACAAGCCGCCATTAAACTAGGCTCGCCTTGACTGCGGATTGTACTGCACATATCTAAATACGTATACATATGGATACATATAGATACAGATGGATGTTTATTACATGAGAGTGTACTTGTTTGTCTTGAATAAATTACTTTGAATAATTGAATCGCAATTTCTATTAGAGTGTTGGTTACATCCGAGTATAGAGCGTCTCTTTCATAAACTCTATCTCAAACTGTTGATAATTACTTATAAGTATTGAAAGTATTGAAACAACAGGGCATAATTAATGGAGGAAGATCGTAAAATGAAATTTCATGACGATCCCATAGCATAGTTGGTATTGGTAATGCCTTCGAAGCGACGGGTCCTGAGTTTAATCCGGGGCCCAGGCCGGAGTAGATATTTATGAATATTTGTTCTCAGATCGCAGCTATTACTGATGTCTTGTGTTTTGCATGCTATCTGCGACAAAAGGAATATGAGGGAACGAGACAGGAGGAATGTGTGAATTGGTTAATATTTTTTTAAATTAACTTTTGCACCATACAATTGGTATAATAGCAAAGGCGAACTTAATGCTGCTAAGTATGGGGTGGCATAAAAGTTGTCACCCGATGTTTAACCCGACTGTAAATGAAAAATGTGAGTTTTGCTTAATAATCTAACGACCAGTGAAATTGTCAAAATATCATTGCCTTACATTATCACTACAGTGTCCACGTGATATTACAATGTCACTAAAACCAGGCCGTTAAATTGTAAGAAATGAAGTATTATATATCACTAGTAAAATTATACCTGTGTAATTTTATAGCGAAAATCATCATTAAAAATCTATGAACCTACGTCAATTCAATATGGAATATGGTATATCCTTCATAAGTGTGACTGATGAAGAGCGACCACAGTCGACGTCCAAACGAACAGCCAAGGTAAAATATTTTGAATAATCACCTGGCACGCGTCCAGAAACTATTTGTTATTTCAATGCGTGTCTTTGACCGACCGTTTACTTTCACAAATACAACGTTTGCTTTATTAAATGGGGATACACTAATTTTTTTTCCTGAATTTTTTAGCTTCTGCGACGTAAGCGCGTTAAATAACATACATTTTGGTACCCTTTTTAAACGAGTTCAAAAAAAGGAGGAGGTTTTCAATTCGACTGTATTTTTTTTATGTTTGTTACATCGGAACTTTGGACTGGGTGAACCGATTTTGATGATTCTTCTTTTAATCGAAAGCTGGTGCATGTTGTGTGGTCCCACATAAATTTGAGCGATCCATGTCAAAAGCATAGAAGTCTTAAATTTGCATTAATTATGTGCGCGATAAATGGACGAATAACTCAATATCACGCCAACCGATTTCGATGATTCTTTTTTATTGGATGTACCACATTTGAAGTCGGTTAATTTTTTGTTAAAATTTTAGATTATTAGGCTATTGAAGCATACTCTTATTCGAAAGTAAACAATAATCTTTTTTATTCCATATGTATAGAAATAGGGTCGTTTTTATGTAATTGAAACACCCGATAACGATGACAACGGATGAAAAAGAGTTCTTCGGGTACTTACGAAAAATGTGAAAATTTAAGTTAAATTAGTATTGTTCAAATCAATTCTTTCTACTAGACTAGACAGTATAATTATATTTTGCTAAAGTATAGTATAGTGTTCAATGGTATACGAAAGGGAAATGTTAACAAATCTATAATACACGCCGTTACATCTGACCTATTTATAAAATGTCTGCAATAGCCCAGCCAATCATATCTACTCGTGTATCTAATATCCATTGACCTAATTAGCGCAATAACTAGACGTTCAAGTTTTATATTATGCTTCGAGAGTTCGAGACTGAAGTAACTGACAATAAATATAGAATAGATATAATAGTTAAATCGTTTTTAAATCATTAGATGCGCCCTGTGGATCTGAAAACTGTCCACGTAATATGTCTTTGTGCGTAACGTCTTACTGTTATTCTATTGTTATGAAATTGGAGATTTGTATAAAAATTTATAATAAAATATAAAAATTTTGGCATTTTTGGCGAAAATGAATTTAGCTAATGAAAGTACTGGCCCAAATTATCTATACAATTTTGCGATTTTGATCTTTTTGATGGCAGTTTGTTTATCCCTTTACTGTAGAAGTCTGCCGGATTGGAGGCGATGAAGTCACTGTGTGCTTAACGTCTTACTGTTATTCTATTGTTATGAAATTGGAGATTTGTATAAAAATTTATAATAAAATATAAAAATTTTGGCATTTTTGGCGAAAATGAATTTAGCTAATCAAAGAATTGGCCCAAATTATCTATACAATTTTGTCATTTTGATGGCAGTTTATTTATCCCTTTGCTGTAGAAGTCTGCCGGATGGGAGGCGATGAAGTCAGCGAAAGCATTTTGTACTACCTCTCGGGTGTTGAACTTTTTCTCACTTTAGAAAATTGTCAAAATTTTGAAAAAAGTAGAAATCTGTTGGGGCAAGGTCCGATGAGTACGGTGGGTGGGTGTAGTTTTTAAACTATTGATTTTATGACAAAGATTCTGAACCTATAAATAACCTATAACTAGTAACAGATTACTGTGACCAGTCTTCCGTGACCCCGAGACAGTAAGCTTGATGATGATTTAACGATAATGTAACAAAAGTACTTTGTTGCACGCATGCTTCAACGAACGTGGCAAGTTCAATGTCCTAAACCTATGCCAATACTGACATTCAGTTAATTTTACGGTTATTTTATTGCCCATTATTGCAGCGAACGATCGATCGAAAATAGCTTCTCTGAAACAAACAGAATCTATACTAATATGTATTATAAAGAGGAAAGATTTGATTGTTTGTCTGCATTGAACAGGCTCCGAAACTACCGAACCGAATTGAAAAATTCTTTCATTGTTGGGAAGCTACACTATCCCCGGGTGACATAGGCTATAATATATATATTTTTGTTTACTATTTTTCACGAAGCGAAGCGAGGGCGATTTCCTAGTATTAAAAATTCTGATTTTATTCACATAGATTTTGATTTTCCACAACATTTTGTTCATTTGGTTGTTTGTCACAATTGTTACATTAGTTTGTTACAATTGCAAAACTAGTGATCGTTAGATAACAGTAAGTACTATTTTTTTGTTTATGGACCTCATCCAACGGGAATCTTAAGTTAGGGCTTAAAATAATGTTTCTGCCTTTATGGACATGTATCATAATCTATAAATCGTTCCACACATTAAACCCATTACACCTATCTAATTTCACAAAAAGAGGGCCTATGTCAATACTCTATAACGCTAGCAAATTGTTAGCTACATTATGAAACTGCACACATTTGAGACCATTATGAAGACTATCACGTGTTTTTCGATGTTTTGCTTCTGTAACAGTAAAGTGACTCTCATTAAACCATCTTCTAAAAAAGTAAAGGTAATCTTGAACGCTGATTTTAAGAAAACTCTATATTAATATACTTAATACTATAGTAACAGTCTCAATGTCGAACCAATAGTGAGGTTGATCTATGACATACAAAACATTATCACATGGCATCAATTAGGTATGTTAAGGTCTATGTATACTTTATCTTGCAGACCAGACCTATTGTTGTTTGAAGCGAGAGGTCCAGATAAACCTTGCGATTGTTTCTAACTTTACTGTGTAAATCTCCGTACTATGAATATTATCTACAATACGTTTAGTAGTTACATAGTATCTCAATGACTATGCAATATCCCCTATTAATAGTTTAGCACCAAAATGTTTCTAAAAAAATTTACATTCCATTTGTAAGACTCATCCGCTCATTCGCTACTTAACATTTTCTGTCATACTGGAATACGACAATATTCCCACTGAAAATAGCATAGCATAGTCGTAGCATAAAAGTCGTCGCGGAAAGATAATTTGCGAACGATGCGGAAGGTTCTGATCTGAGCGCTGGCACCAAGCCCAGCGCTGAGTAGATGCCGTGGCATTGGGCCAGCCAGGGTCAGGAGCGGGCGATGCACCCTATTCCGTCACATTCGATCACACGCCAATTACACATACGTGTAAATAACACCAGGAACTGCTGAAACAATAGCCCGATGTTTCTCCACGCGACTGCTCGGAAACGAGTTAAGATTTACACTTTATACATTTCCTTAGTTCCTTTTAGCGTGGAAATGCGTCATTTTACACTATTTGGATTTTAAGTTAAATAATACGATAAAATCTCTTACCCTCTTGAGGCTTACTTATCTTCTACGGATAAGATAAGTGAAGTACTTATCTAGAACCCTGGTGACCGAGGAAGGGGCTACGATAACTATTAAGAAAGCCAACAAAAAACCATCACAAAAACTTTGCGTCGTATACACTTTACTCACAGCAGGTACCGAGTTATATTTCTCGAGTCACTTTATGGAGTAATCGGAGAGAATGGTGAAAAACGATGCTATCTTCGCAATAGGCTACAAAAAATATTTGAAGTAGGAACGGCTATTGATGGTCGTGGACTCATGGAGAGACGGACGGCCATGTCTCTTTAACATTAGTGGCTAAACACATGTCCATGAAAATGTTTGTTTAGGCGAAGTCGTTAAACACTGACAGGATGTGCTTTGAACCCTCAAGGTTGGTAAGGTTATTCAAATTTACTACATTGTTTTGCCAACCCACGTAGTATGACTGCACTGAACAAATAGATATAGCATTCATAACTTCAACTGATTGAGTGCGATACGAAGATATATGGATCAGATCTAATGTTTTCAAACATGTAAATTACTTTTATTAATCACTTGAATGTACAATACGTACAACATATTACTATTTAAGGGTAATTTGCAACTTTTTGCTATTAACAAACGCATTATTTAACAAATCGTTATGCAGACTGCACACTACGCGCTCTGTAATACTCACAAATATCTACTTATAAATATTAGTTATTTTATAATTATGTAAGTATGTACGTACGTAGTTAGGTACCTACTTATAAAATCATGTTTTACAGGTTACGACTATTACATATCTTTAGGTATAGGTACTCTTATTAAGATATTTTAAAATAATTATAAGGAATATCCATTTATAAATATCGCTTACTTGTATATAATGTTATTGTTGTTAAAACATAAACTAGGTTCACAGTTCACACATACCCACTACAATGAAATTACTCATCTCTCAATTGCGCGGTTATCCGAGTTGTGAAAGAAATTGCTTTAATGTTATTATAATAATAGAACATATTATTACACTAGGTATAATAATTCTAAAGTTATTATCTATATTAATTTTCATTGTATTAATTAGAGTAGATTAACAATAAATCCAGTCAAACGGTGAAGACATTAAAAATTTCCCACCATCATCGCGACTGGCACATTTCCTCTGCACAAGTCGATCTTTTCATACAGGTAGGTGACCTTGGGCAGGTTATTTTAGCTTACTTTTGTTCCACCCTCCTTCCTACGAACGTCGAACGCTTTTGTCGAAATCGGTGCGAACTGTTGGTAGCGTGCGTTTCTCTTGTGCGTTTATTTATTTACGCGATGCCCCGCGCTGGCCGGCTTCCAAACTCACTAAAATAGCAGCTTCGGCGATGTCATTGTACTAACGAAGCCCTACGACCGCTTACCGTCACCGTTTCCACCACGACACATAACTATACCCTTTACTTTTATGCAGATTCAGAATCCCAGAGTACTTAATTCATTCATAAAAATTGTTGGGCGATTTTGACATCGGTATTGCCTTAATTTATTTAAAAAACCGGGTAAGTGCGTGTCAGGCCACGGGCAATGTAGGGTTCCGAAGTAGTAACTTTATCGACTGTTACTCATCAACTACTTAGATTAACATAGCCGTGATAGTTTTCCTTGTAAATTCATCATATTAACTATTTTTGAGACTTTTTTCCTCACGTTACCTATGTAGGGGAGGTACCCTGAATAAAACGTTTTTCAATATTTTATTCTACGATTCTGGAGTTTTAATAAATAGGTATGTAAATACATGCCAAATTACAGCTTTATAGCATTAAACGTCTCGGCGCTTTGCTTTGTACAGACGGACAGATGGACAGACAGGCGGACGGATCTATAGTATCTACTATAAAAGCTAAAGTGTGGCAATTGCAAACATAGTTGTAACTTTTACATATACTACAATTAATTAGTCAAAGTTTGGTCAGTACTGAATTTATTTATATTTATATAAGAGTATACATACATACATAGTAAAATTAAACACATGGTAAAATTAATTTTCCTTTTTAATTTACACTAACGCTTAAAGAAACCATTAAGTACCCAATTGCATACAAAATTACAATGAATTAAAATGTTATTGCTTGTAACAGTTTTTGTTGGTAACCATGTTAACCACAATTTTTGTTCTATTTTTAAGTTTACGGAATAAAAATTCTTGCAACTAAATTACGATCATATTTTCGAAATACATATAATAAAATAACCAACAGAGAAGATAAGAACGATAAGATTCGAGTAAATAACACTCATTTGCAATGATTTTGTGCTCTTCACGGACTATAAAATTATATTACTCTGTGAAGCAATTAAAATTTAAAAGATGGTTTAATATGCACTGAGTAATTTTATTTGCACATACACACAGTACCCAAAGAACTACTTATATATTATGTAAAATAAAAAATTCACATTTATATTGTAGCTAAGAACAAAGAATGGTAAACAAATCGTGTATCATTTTAATCTAAAGTATCGGTTTACATAACCGTATGGTGTAACCGATAACATATAACCGGTATTACAATCGTTGCCGAGATGCGGAACAAATGGGCTCCTTTATCTAAGTTGGGTTTGGAGACTTGGGAGTGTTGGGACGCTCCATCAAATCAAAGTAGAAAAAGATGGCCGCCAAACAAAAAGTAGGAAGATTCGTTCGGCCAACCCTTTTATTTTGTTTCACGATCTCTTTTTACTTTTATTCTAAAAATATCGCATTCACGAACCCATTTCGAAAGGAAACGTGATTCTGTTCAAGGTCGAGTGAATTAGTATTCGTATGGTGTGTTCGCTGTTTGACCGGACGCAAAAACTCGTTAATATGCTGCTTGTCGATTTTTTTCTAACAATGATTAGACTGCCCGTGGCAATACTGGCAATCCACCGTCTCTTTTTAGTGTTACTCATGTTATGCAATTAAATTAGGATGGGAACACCGACATGTTAATAATAGATATCAACAACAAAAAACAGAACACAGTATTCCATTACAGTCGTCGGAAGATATACCTAAAATGTTTATTGATAATTGTTTACCAAAATCAAAGCAATCCAAAAGTAAAATAAGCGCGTAAACATTCATCCGTCATATTCATATTCATCAATCAGGATACTATTGTCGTGGCAAAAACAGCGGAAAATGCTTATAGGAAGAATTTAATAAGGTCCGAAAAATAAAGGTGTCTCTATATGAAGTATCGACCATAAAAAGAATGAAGAAAATCAAGTCATATACGAGTAGGTATAAGGGATGATTATAATATACTTCTAGGTGAAAACTAAAGTACGTGTACAACAACAATAGTTGCCACAATCTCACTGGATTCGCTGAATTGAAGCCCAAAATAGATAAATAACTGATCTGACGAAAAATATTTAATGTAAAATAGGTTGTCAACTTATAAGGCTTTCATTATTAAAAAGTATTAGACTTCATGTAAATCTAATCGTCAACAAGGCACTACAATTTTGCAAACTCGAGATATAGAGCTTTGACTTTTACATGATTTTTTTACGTAACTAGGCGACGAATGAGCTGACGGTAAGAGATCACCGTTGGCCATGGACATCAGTAACACCAAAGGAATCAATGATGTGTTGCTGGCCAAGAAAGATAGAGAAAGAAAAAAAGTACTGACTATCAAGGTATTAGTCAGGAAACGAAGAGTAGTGTGGCGGCTGACCTAAACAAGAGGGTGGTGGCTAGTCAGGCAGGCTTCCTGGAAAGACAAAAATACTAGTAATAATATTCATGACTTAATAATTATATTGATAATACATACATATAACGGCTTCACATAATTGAAGCCTTATCAACAAGTGGGCCAGTTTCTATCGCCTCTTACGGCAATAGTATGCCAGCATGAATTTGAGGTCAGAATTCTAAGCCGTCGTTATTTTTACTGTTGTGAACGAAAAGGCTCTACACATCTTTTTAAACAAAATTTAAACAATAACTTTAGAAATATACTCAGAAATATATTTCCTAACACTAAAAGCTTCGTTTTCCGTCGTTTATAAAAATATGCAGTGGAGTAAGTGCCACTGCCACAGCTAATAATCGGTCATAAACATAGGTAGGTACATCAGACCTGAAAGACATGAGTCATGAAATTACGGGAAATCTGAATCACTGTAATCGGTACAAGAAGACAAAGTCTAAAATGAAAAATCGATGATTCAGAAAGAATATTCAAGTCATATGGTTTTCTGTTTGATTTGTGCAGCGTCAGTGACATCAGAATTTACTATTTTTTATGTTGAAATTACTTGTGTTGTGAGTCATGTATAGTATGAGCTTTCTAAAGCTTCCCGAACCAGAATGCCAAAAGTTCCAGGTAAATGCGGGTAAGTCTTGAACCTGATCGCTTCGCAAGCAAAACCAACGTTTTATCAATTATGCTATCAATACTTATATCGCTGAAATACAACAAAAACAAATTCAAGAGCGAGTGTGGATTCAAGCGAAAGTGGTTTATAGCCGACAGCGTTACAAGCGTTAGAAAACACTTCTATACTCCATTGATCCATTCCACGAGACGAGCTCCCAAAGAAAATCGTCCGTGTGCGCCCATTGCGCGTGATCTTCATTAGCCGCTGTATTTCGGGCTTGACATTCGCGTCGTGAACACCCGTGAAAGCCGCGAACCGCGAGTGTGGATGACTTTCGCGCCTGTTCACGGATTTCACGGCTGTTCACGCCTTGTTCCTCGTTCAGTGTCGGTTTTTGGGCCCTAATTAAAGGTTTGCGAGCCGCAAACCTCCCGTGAACGCAAGCGCATCCACACTCGCGCGCGCGCGCGTGAAAACAGTAACGCGTCAAAATGAGCATCAAAATAAATAAATCAGCTGGACGAACGAACAGAAACTCTGTTCTGGTTAGTGTTCTGGTAGTGATCGGACGTAAATGTTAGTGACAAAATATTAAAGATGTTTCAAATTTAAAACTTTGAAGTGAGAAAACATAAAAGACGCCCTTTTTCATCAATAGAAACAACTGTAATTTATAATAAATATTACTTAACTTAATAAATATTATATTACAATACAATACTGTATACCAAGTTTTTATTAATATCATGTTTGCAAATGTTTAAAATTATTTTAGATTTAAGTACGGTTATGAAAACATCTTTCCTAATCGGCTTCAAAGAAGCAGAAATTTCATGCATAATTAAGTGCATTGACAAGAATAAGTAGATTAGGTACATTATACATATCTGACTGAATGATTGCAATCCAGAGTTAAAGTTAAGGTCCTACCACAGATATGTATTTAAGGTATATCATCCATGCCCCATGGATGGACCTTCATCAGAAACTCAAAAAAATATCTTGAGTTCATTTTTAACAACTCGTTCGCACACATCTTAAAGGTCTTTCCACATACCAGGGCCACGCCCATGGAAATCGTGCTCCGTCAAAAAATTAATGACATAATAAAAAGGTGTTGATGGCACTGAACGACTACCCATGCATTGGTTACATCATCTGTCCAACATTATCCAAGACCTTTGAATTTAAATCGGAATCAATCGTACGTGGTCCGCAAAGTTTAATGGGAATTGTTATTCACTGCCAGTATCTAACCCTATTTCTTGCTTCAGGAATTGGGAAACACGGATCCTTACCTATGTTTGCAACAGTCGTTTTGTTTTCAATTTTCAACATACAATTTTATTTCAGTGTATATACCACCAACCACCACCTATGACACCTACACTTTACTTTTTTCCTAAAAATTACTCTATTAAAAATTAATAAGTAACAGTAACCAACTTACGTTCTGTCTTTCTCTAAGAATTTATCTATTATAATATATTTTATCTATTATTATCTATTATAATTTCTCTAAGAAAAGTTTCCTACTAAGAGTTAAGGAAAGTGACGGATTTAATCTTTGTCGAATGCGGAAGTATAATTCTTGCTCATTATCTGGCATATTAACATGGAAAGCATTCAAGAGATTAATTTCACTTTTAACATTTCTATGTACTTACCGGAAAATGGTCAATGAACTGAAAAGGAATCTCAAACGTCGATGTTTCCCGTAAACCTATAACTAGGTATAGCTTAATAGGTACTAATCTCTGAAAAATGTTTTCTCGCATGTCTGCATATTGGAACGAAGTTCCTTATCGCGCGTTATGAAAGGGGGCTAGACGGAAAATTTTCTTACGAAAATTTGCCACGATACTTTTTGAAGTGATTCAGAGAGTTTTACAGAAAGTTGTACAGCGCCATGTCTGTAAAACTTTCTGAATCACTTCAAAAAACAATACTTACACCCTTACGTCCCTTGACACCTCTCACCTTTTTTTACTTTAAAAGCTTCTCAGTTACAGAAGCCTAGCTTTTGTTTAGTTAGAGGGCCTTTCTTGTTTAAACGTCCGTTCAGGTTTTCAATAATATATTCAATTAAATTGTAAATTAACATAGAACGTAATTCGCATACTACATTTCAAAAGATTAGTTACATGCACTTTGGACAAAGAATATCCCAAGTGTTTATAAATATGAACCGAGAACAGAGCATTATTCATAAGTGCATATCCGATTGTCATCGTGCAACACAATATCGTGCCGGCGTTATAACCTCAAAGCCAGGACGGCTGGCCACCGGGAACACGATAGGGGACTAGGGGAGCGCGCCGCTCGATGTTGCCGCGCATGCGCCCTTGCACCCTCGCGGCAACCCACCACCAGCGCTGCACAAAGCACGAACATCCGCGGCGGCTCGCACTGACCCAACTCAACATTAATGTATCGCGTTACCAATCCAAACCTCTGTGCCACTTTTATTTAATCAAACGGACATGTGATAAGTTTTCGTGTCGAAGAAAATTTAACGTAGTGTTTCTTTTGTGATATCGACCGCCATGTACAAGACAGTGCGACATGGTGAAAACAGTCTACAATACACTATCCTGCCGCAGACCGAGGAGGTTCTCAACAACAGCGGTCTCAAGGGCAAGGGACGCGACTACAGCCCCTCGATTCACGTTCGACGTTCTAGAAGAAGATCCACTTTGAAATATGTTTTGCTCATAGTTTTTGGTATAATTGTTGCCCTGGCCCTCTCTTCTATACCTCTATACGTTATGAATGGTGCGCTGTATGCAAGAAGGAGTTTGCAGGAACAACACGAAGGTAATACTGCGTCATCGTTGTTTCCTACTGGACGCGACAGTGTTAAATCAAGAAAAAAGGAACTTGTTATAGCACCAGAAACATCATCTTCAGTACCAATTTTAGAATCTAGCACTAAGACAACACCTATTACTTCTACGACGACTGTCCCCACGACGGTGACGACTGAGAAAATTACGACGCCACCCTGGCCCATGCCAGCTCTAAAACTATGGAAGACACTGGCGTCTACAGTAAGAACAATTCCAACAGAGAAATTGGAAGAAATTCCACTTATCGGCACTCCTTCCGGTAGTGTACGTCTACTAGACCATTATATGTCTCTGAGGCCTTGGGAAAAAGATGTGATTATTAGACCAACAGTTGCGCAGAAGCCAGTAGGGCATATACCTTCGGAGAAATCCATAACGACGAACATTAATATCAGGTTATTCGACGATGTGTTAATTACCGCCAAAGCTACCACGACAAGGATTGCAGTGACGACTGAATATGAGCGAAGTAATGAGTCGAAAAAGCAGGATTTGAAGGATACTATACTATCGGCTGAGTACGACGATGAAGTGAAGAAATCTTTGGAAGTGGATGAAGTGTTTTCGTTGCCTTCTTTGAAGCCTGATATCGCAAGTGATTCTGACGAAGTGACTGTGTCGAAGACAAGTAGCGCATGGTACGGAGCCAGGTGGCCTTTCGTCGACACGTCATCGTACTTCCAATGGACGGTGAGTACGATTGCGGAGCTATCGCCTTATGTAATGTTTGTATTTACATGACCATATAATACATGTTGCGTGATCGTTACACAGACTACGTTCGCTACTATTGCTTAGTGATATATTATGAAATCCTAGATAGCTTAAGGAGCAAAAAATATACTTTATTTAAACGTTACTTAAGCAATTGCTGATAACTTGCATAAGTTTAATAGTAAACAAAAATTATCCAAACTCATGTTAATTGACGTCCTATTGAATGTGGAATAGGTACTAAATCAACATCATATTTATTTATTTATATTATTATATGTAGGCCCACTAATAAATTGGTTGTTTATGGAATGTTATAAGAACGTTATATATTTCCTCCCACATATAATGCTACTTTTAAAGTAGATAGTACCTAAGTAATCACTAGGCAGTAAAGTAACCGATTCGTCTTAAATCCTTTTAATAAGAATTTTATTTCACATCTTCAATCAGTATTTTACATCTATTGTGGTAAAATAAATCTATTATTACCTGTGAAAATTGAGTAAAGTGAATCTTATATAAATATAATTATAAATATTGTTATACATATAAATATAAATATTGCGCGTATTGTGATCCCTACTTATTATAATTATCAAGTACCTAAGCAGTGATAGCCTAGTGGTTAGAACGTTAGTCTCCCGAATGCGGGGGCCCGAGTTCAAATCCTGGTACGCACCTCTAATTTTTAAATATTATGTGCGTATTATAAGTTAATTATCACTTGCTTCGGTAAAGGAAAACGGAGAGTTCTCCAATAAAGTTCTCAAAAGTGTGTGAAGTCTACCAATCCGCACTTGGCTAGCGTGGTAGACTATGGCCCTTCACATTGTGAGAGGAGACCCCGAGCCCAGCAGTGGGACAATTATGGGTCGTTGCTTTTTTGCTTAAACAGTTACAGATCGTGTACCTCGTATTTTCTAAACATTGTAACTCTGTCTAGCAACTTAATTATTGTCATTTTGCCTTAGTCCAATCATGGAAAGTTTGAAGTGTAGGTGAAAGCTAGGACAAAAATCCTTTTCTTTATTCCATCGTTTCTTTTTAGTGTGACAGTAATGCAGGCAGAGTAGCACTCTTAGCATAATACGCATTGCGGTTGTAACCACTTCATAAGGAGACACAGTCTGATTACTTTTAATGTTAAGGAATAATCCAAAATATTTTACGTATAAATAAGTAATCGGTTATGTCCATAGTAGATAGGTATATCAATTATAAGACAACCAGAAATCACAAAGAACAAAATTATTGAACAAAAAGAACAATGTCCAACTGCCATACATCGTTTTATTTCATTTTCAACTTTAGCGTCTTAAAATAAAAATAAAAATCTAAAAATCACCGCTTTAATTTCTGAGCTCAGATATACAAGAATTTTCAGTAGACACACCCCAGAACCAAAGTATTTTGAGATTGAATTCTTATAACCATTGAGTCATAGAGTAGGGGAGACTTACGGCTGCCTGTAATTTTTACCATTATTTTATTCTGACTTTTTTTTGATTGACAACCGGAAATGGAAATTTGACATCATTACATTTGTCATACCAACATTTATAACGAAATTCTGTCTGTAATATTCTGCCGTCATACGGTGAAAGGCCGTAACTTAATTTTTGACAAAAATGAGTTAAATATAGATTTGGAATCACCAAGTTTCCAACCTTTCTGTGTAGGTGATATAGCTCTAACTCAATCGTAGCCCGAGTTACAAGTGGATAAAAAGGCGTAACTTAAGTCCCAGAAACGTTGTTATCTAGGTATATCTAGATACTAATATAATAATATAATAATAAGTTTATGATATTAATTAGCGTACTTACCTACTTATTTACAGTTTACTAACATTTAAACATTATTAAATCTTTACAATCAGTAGGTACATATATGTATAAGGGGATCGAAAAATAAAAAAACAGAGTTAAGTAGACAAATCTATGACAAAAAACCGTAGCTATTTGAAACTCTACCTACTCGCCCTACTAGTTTTATCTACGGTGGAGATCAAAATTGATTGCCGCATGATTTCATGTCAGAATTTCTCACACGTAATAAACTGTGACGCTTCGAATTTAGTCAAGGATTGAATTTTACTGTAACATGACTTCATAAAAGTAGATTTCATCTTGTTGATAAACGGGTTTTGTTTCAGTGTTTAGATCTGATTTGTGTTGATACTTACCAAAGTTTTTTCAACTATAACTGAAATGCTAAAAATTATACTTATTTATCATATCTAATAATTATAAGTAATTTTTTCATAATCAAACAAGTTTAGGGTAAAAGCTAGAGGATTTGGTTAAGATTAAAAAATCCTGAAGTCTAGTACAGAGGCTAAATGCTCTCCTTTAAGAAAATGTACACGCGACAGTGACAGTTTCATTGCACATGATTGATTATGAACATTTATGAACAAAAATCGTAGGGTTGCCAACTTTTATTACAAAAATTAGAGTATAGCTGATTTCAAAGGAGGTAAATAAAGAGTACGGACTTCTAAAAAAGAGTATCATTTATTTTATATAATATAATTTATCATATAATATATTTTTTTCTAAATCGAGATCCTTAGTACTGGAAAGCTGCAACTTGGCAATTGACAAGGATTTAGGTACTAATTTATTATTTTTGTATGGGTTTCAATGGCAGATAGCGCGTAGGGGCGCCGTAGAAATCTCGCCCAGGACACTAAGGGTAGTGCTAAAACCGGCATTGAATGGATTCAACGATGAGACGATGGAGGCGACGATGATCACTTACCGTTTTACTTTATTATTTTCCAGGGCTACTCTCGCGGCGACAACTTGTTGCTACCGCTGTTGGTGGCTGCGCTGTCATCGGTGTGCCTCGTGTTGCTGCTGGCTTTGGCTGTGAGGCGTCGGAGGAGGTCCACGACCGCATCCTCACAGATTGGGGTAGGAATTATATCTTAATAAGACTACTGACTTCTGACTCTCTGACTGACTGATATCTACTTATAACGTGTCCCAACAAATACCTAAATCTACAACTATTAGGTACTGCTAGGTACAGTAAGCAAAAGAGAGATATGCAGGGCATGATTCTAGAACCTTCTGGAACGTTTAATATTACACAATGTTTGTGTTATCTATATAAAATGCAAAAGTGATTGACTGATGTATCAACGCACAGGCCAAACCCGGCTAGAAACTTAAAATTTCGCACACGTATTCCTCTTAGGGGCCGTCCATTAATCACGTGACTTTTTTTTAGCATTTTTTAACCCCCCCCTCCCCCTTGGTGATATGTGGTGAGGTTTAAGACTACCCCCCCCCCCTCCCCCAACATCACGTGTATTTTTCCTTTCTTATGCTCTGCAAAAAGGTCTTTATACAGAACACCTATTTTCGACATTGCTTTAATCCAAAACATGCCGAACCGGGTAGTCGATGGCGGCGCGTGAGGCCTTCGTTCGTTGCCTGGCAACGGCAAGTCAAAGTCACACTACACACTGCTTTTCTATTTAAAATAAATCGCGTGTTTGACGAAAAAATAAATACACGTGATATCTTACTAAACCCCCCCCTCCCCCTTCGTGATATTTTCGTGATTTTTGTCATACCCCTCCCCCCCTTTCAAGCCTCACGTGATTAATGGACGGCCCCTTATGACGTATGCATCCACTAAGGAAGGATTTTTCAAAAATCAACCCCCCAAGGAGTGAAATAGGGGGTTAAAAATGATAAGCATAATTTCCGCGTGCGAAGCTGCGGACAACAGCTAGTTATCAATGTTAATGTTGCTAGCTGTATACGTAAGGTATGTTTTCTAATAACATAAACAATATGTATAATTCGTCGGAAATATCTGTGGACCCGGCTCAATGACGTCATGCAGATAGCAAAGCAAATCGACATGACGTAAAGATTAAAAATATTATTTTGATTTGTGTGTATCTACTTTTTTGCACTTTTATATCAGTATGTACTTTATAGGGTTCCGTACCCAAACGGTGCCAATAGGGGCCTATTGCTAAGCCCCGGCTGTCCGTCCAACCGTCTGTCTGCAATTTGTGTCTTATGAACCGTAATAGGTAACAGTTGAAATTTTCACAGAGTGTATATTTCTGTTGCTATTGTAACAACAAATAACAAAAATAAAATAAAAAAAGAAAAGAATGACAGAGACATGTTTTTTTCATTTTTAAAGAATTGGATTGCTTGAGCACTAAATTCCGCTCTGCACTATGTATCGTCCTAA